>JBBDGP010000996.1:0-720000 GCA_037952835.1 Lithobates septentrionalis
TACTTAACAGCACACCTCCCTAGGAGAACGCCTTGTGGGTAGATAGCCTCACAAGGTCAGCCTGAAATATGTATGCTCTCCCCCAGCATGCACCACTGGCAATAGAACTCCTAGTGGTTGGCCAGTAGGAACATAAATGTTTATAACTCAGCATTACTGTGACCTGTCTCTCTAATACCAGGGATACCTGTGATACCTACTGACAGCAGGGAGAAGCACCAGTGGCACCAAGCTTAGATGAAGATCAAATGAGCATAGAGTACAAATCAACTTAGGCTGTTTACCACCCAGCAAACCAAAATTGGATAGTCACCCCTTCTTAGGGCAGGGTGGCTACATAAAAAAAAGCATGAGCATCATTTATTAAAGTGGACTTTAAGTGACTTCATATGTCGGCATGGTACATTCCTGCTATGTCAGCAACAGCATACATTTTCCAAAAAGCTGTACCTTTTAACATTGAGAAGCAATCCTTTAACTCCAGTCAGTGACTTTGTCTAGGCTAAGATGATGCCATCAGTCTGTTGCAGGAAGCAGGAAGCATTTCCTCAGTCTCCTTTTCTATACATGGTAACTTTGTAGCAAGTCACAAGTTAGGAGGCTGCAGCAGGATTTGGTCTGTGTCAGACATCTTTCTTTAATAAGGAAAGAAGTGCATAAAAAACACTGCGCTAATACGTGAAAAAAACAACAAAAAGGGAACAGCTACATACAATCTGACAAAGACCATGAAAATATACCTTAAAAAATGCAACGCATAATATATGTGTAGGTAAATAGAAACAAGTGAATTATTTCAAATAAGTGCTTCAAAGAAGAAAATAAAAATAATTGAAGAAAAATCAGCCTGATGGCCTGTGCTAAACATAAAGTCAACAATAAATGAACAATAATGTCCCACAACCCTGGGAGGTGAATGGACTCCAAAGTTTGGTGTTGTTCAGATGGTTGTCCCAAATTAAACTTCATGAAAATCCGATCAAGATAAAGGGATGAGGCAATGGTAACAAGGATGGTAGAAAGGATGGTATGTAGGAAAACTCTTACCAGATCCGTTGATTCCCATGTCAGCAACAGGGAATCGCATGTGCGTTATGCCACTCAGGGTATGGAAAGCGACATCTCCTCACTGGAATCCTCCAGGCTCGAATCTGCTTGGAACTCCGGGGGGCCACCTGGAAAGTCCTCACAGCAAGACCAGGATGCAAATCAGGTAGACGGAGACGTCACTTATAAAGCTCAAGTGAACACTTGACATATTGGAAGGATATGTGGAAAGAAAAAACATGCCTCCACATGGTGCAGGTAAAAAACGGGGAGTATTTTTATTTCTAAAAAAACACCATTTAACAATAAAAAACGTGATCACGATGCATTAAAATAAATAGGCAACATGGAGGGTGGTGTAGGGCTCTATTTGGTATTTGTGAAAGTTATAGAGTCTACAAGCTATGGTGCCAATCTCTGAAAATTGATCTCACCTGATCACACCTGATGTACTGACAGCCTATCTCATTTCCTAAAACACTAACAAGCCAGGAAAGTACAAATACCCCCCCAAATGACCCCTTTTTTTGGAAAGTAGATATTCCAAGTTATTTAGTATAAGCCATGGTGAGTTTTTTGAAGTTGTAATTTTTTCCCACAATTCTTTGCAAAATGAATTTATTTTTATTTTTTTTCACAAAATTGTCATAATAACAAGTTATTTCTCACACACAACATATGCATACCACAAATGACACCCCAAAACACATTCTACTACTCCTCCTGAGTATGGCGATACCACATTTGTGAGACTTTTACACAGCCTAGCCACATACAGAGGCCCAACATGCAGGGAGCACAATCGGGTGTTCTAGGAGCAAAAATTACACATCTAATTTGACCACCAATTACACTTTTGTGAGGCAGTGATGGGCACTGTAGTGGCATGAATGTGGCATGGATGAGAACTGATGTGGCATTAATGTGGCACGGATGGAGTACTGATGTGGCATGAATGTGGCACGTATGAACACTGATGTGGCACGGATGAGCACTGATGTGGCATGATATGACAAGTATAGGCGCAAAAGACTGAACACAAATTTTCCCATAAGTTACAAGGCATATATGTCAGGGGACAATGCAAAATATGTCCAACAGGTATGGAAGAAAAGTCCACAGACCATGAGGAAAATGTAGGGTCCAACACTCAGGGTAACCGTCATATGGAAACAGAAACCATGTTCCAGTACACTGCAATACAGAAAGGGAGAGGTGCCTCTGGGTGTAGATATAGAACAGGTTTAATAAGTACACAAAATAGGCAACTCACATTTTAGAAGTTAAAAGAGGCATGTAGTTAGTCCCAACAGAGTGTGTGGGGGAGTTGTCATCAGTAAACAGTGCAATCCTGGTTGGGAAGCGCAGTATTTACTCGTTCACTGCTGATGTGTAGAGCCAGCCGTGGTGGGGAAGAGCTCAGAATGAGGCCTGGAATGCTGATGGTGCAGAAGGCAAGGATGGATGACGTCACTGGCATGCAATGCGTTTCCTGAGCATACGCACTCATGATAGGGGTCATACTCTATATTAAGTAAATTATGAAAGATTATTATCAATTATAAAATCAATTAATCAATCAAAAACAAATTATTAAGAATTAGATTTTTTAATGAATTGATTTTTATAAAATTATTAAAAAATCATTACTCATTGGTAATTGCATGTGGAATACATGTATAAATGCGCACATACACACATTCTCAAATGTGCACACACACATGCATCCACAGCACAAGTAATGGATTACTAAAAAGTTAAAAAATCACTACACCAGAGTGATAACTGGGGAGAGCCTAAAAATCAGCCAACCATGGGAAGGGGGAAGAAAGAGAAAAAGGAAGGAGTTACCTAGACTATTTCATAACCAATACTTACTTACAAATGCCTGCCACCCCCAAAGGAAGGCCAAACCTGAGGGGAGTGCAGATATAGGTGGTTAGATATATAGAAAACTAAAGTTAAACCATCTTCCCCGCACATCCCAGGGTTACATATCGGAAAGCCCCTAATCTGAAAAATAAAATTGCCCCCCAGCAAATTTAAATCTACCGTCACTTCACCACCCGTGGCGGTACTTATACCATTGGTGGGTATGTACCAATGTCATAAGGCACTGTGCAAAACATGTAAATTCGTACAACATGGTCAAAAGTCCTTTTGCACTAAAGGTAAAACATATCATTGAAAAAGAAGTGCGGCTGCCGTGTCACCCGCACTGCGCATGTTCAGGAAACGTGTTGCATGCCAGTGATGTCATCCACCCTCGCCTTCTGCACCATCAGCGTTCCATGGCCTCGTTCTGAGCTCTTCCCCACCACGACCGGCTCTACATATCAGTGGTGAACGAGTGAGCGGTGAGTGAATACTGCGCTTCCCATTCATTGGACCATTTACTGATGACATCCCCCCCACTCTGTTGGGACTAACTACATGCCCCTTTTAACTTCTCAAATGTGAGTTGTCTATTTTATGTGATTATTAAACCTGTTCTATATCTACACCCAGAAGCGCCTCTCTCATTGTGTACTGATGTGGCATGGATGAGTACTGATGTGGCATGAATGTGGCATGGATGAGCATGAATGAGCCATGGATGAGCCATTGATGGGCACGGATGAGCCATGGATGAGCACGGATGGACACAGATAAGCCATGGATGGGCACATATGAGGCATGGATGGGGACAGATGAGACATGAATGGGCACGAATGAGCATGGCTGGGCATGGAGGGGGATGGATGAGCCATGGATGAGCATGGCTAGGAAGGTTGAGTATGGCTGGGCATGGATGAGCATGGATGAGCATGACTGGGCATGGATGAGCATGGCTGGGCATGGATGAAGAATGGATGAGCATGCCTGGAGCATGGATGATAATGGCTGGAGCATGGATGGAGCATGGATGAGCATGCCTGGTGCATGGATGATCATGACTGGAGCATGGATGATCATGGCTAGAGCATGGATGATCATGGCTGGAGCATAGATGATCATGGCTGGAGCATGGATGATCATGACTGGAGCATGGATGATCATGGCTGGAGCATGGATGGAGCATGGCTAGAGTATGGATGATCATGGCTGGAGCATGGATGAGCATGGATGATCATGGCTGGAGCATGGAAGGATCATGGCTGGGTATGGATGGAGCATGAATGAGGATGCATGGATGAGCCAGGGATGGACAGAGATCAGCACTGTGGGCAGAGATGGCCCATCCATTGGGGGCACCACCTTCCCTATCCTTTTTTTTAAAGAACTGATTAGAGCCATAGGCTTTAACAGGCTTCAAAATAGGGTGGACTCGGACTCACCCTGGGTGGACTCAGAGCATTGCGTCTGGAGCCCACCAAGGGGTGTTGCAATAGCGAACGAAAATTCGCTGATGCAACACTGATCCACCTCCCGGCCAATCGGGAAGCAGGTATGAAACCTGTTTCCCGACTGGCCAAAACGTTTGGCGATCCTATTGGATGCCTAGCGCCAGGAGGAGGAGAGAGGAGACACCGCGGAAGCTGTTCCAGGAGAGGATACCGTAGCGGCTTTCCCCGAGCCCGCCACGCTCTCACAGCCTGCATTCAAGGTAAAACCCCACCAGTTGCCACTGGCTGTAGGCACTTCAGATCCAGCCCACAGCGCTGCTGATAAAAGGCCGCTGTCATTGGTCCTTTACCCCTTTCCATGATACGGCGATTCCGGAGGACCCGGCGGTCATTCCTGGTTGCTCGCCCAGAGTTATTAGACCATGCTGCAGCCGTCATTCGGCTATGGCCCAGTTGACAACTGGTTAAAGTTGTATACCTTAGACATAAAATATGAACAAAGCATATCCCTCTATAGTGTGTATTGGTTACATTTCTGTTTGCTGTTTTGCTCCTCTGCTATCTCCATGAACCACTTCTGCCAATTTTTCCTGACACCAAGAGAAAAAAGGTGACAGGGGAGCTGATTGACAGCCTCAGCTCTGTTCCTATGTGCCGGATGCTGTGTGAAGGGAATGTGTCTCTTTCCTCCAATCAGCTCTCAGAGCTCTCTGCACTAAGCTCTGCAGAGTGTCTTTTTTTGCTGGCAAAATAATAATTTTCTGTATGTGCATGCCTACACAGTGATTGTGATGAGAGGTGTGTTTTACTCTATGGAATGTGCTTGTGCATTGCCTTGATCCAGGTGGGAATGAGCCTTTTACGTGAGAACATCTAATTCACTTTTATTACAGCCAATTGGAGCAATCATTTTAATCTAACCGAAATTGTCAGAACATATTTGTAGAACTGATGTGTATGTCTCCCTGTTTTCTCAGCATAGAGATGTAAAACATTTGACAGGAAGCTGGCACATTTTAGCATGCCAATTATCTTGTATTGCCCAATTATATCATTGTTGTCTCCGCCGATCCGCTTGCCTATTTTTTGAGGGGTTAAAAGGCAGTTCCATAGTTAAGACATTCTGCATTTTTTTCTCCCCAAACAAAATAATTCGCATTTTGTGTTTAATTTGAAGCTGAACATTTCTCCAGTCAAATTAAGCCTCATGAAGACCAATTATTTTCAAATGGGTTATTCATTCTTCTTGGTTGAATGCCAATGAGAATTCTAAATGCAGCCTTCCATTACCAAATACCAATTTTTTGCAAAGGTATATTTTGCAGATTTGGCACCAGAATCGAAGCCGTCATTGAATAACTCTGTGTTCGGTCATTAAACACTTCTCGCAGCATTGTATTGTACTGGAACAATTATCTCCAGGAGATAAAGAGCTCCGACTTAATGGAAACCTAGTCCATTCGTCTAAATGCCAGCAGCTAGAGTTGCACAAAACAGTCCGCTTTTCATCAGCGCTAGGCTTTGCCAAATATTTTACTTTTGTCAAAATTATACTGAAGTATTGTTGGAAATTATACTGAAGTATTGTTGGAGATTTGTTGGCAGTTCACTTTGAGCTGGACATTTTAGAAACTTTACAAGTCTGCCGGAATACATTTCTGACTGGAAAAAATAAGAAGCTTTAACTTTTATGGGTGTTACTACAGATCAAGGGGACCCCAAGAAAAATGTTGATGGGGCACCCTCTCTGGTCCCTTTGCTGTTACTGATCTCAACATAAAATATGCCTATATTGGGGAGAGGTAGCAAGTAAGCTGTCAGCATAGTGCCAATGGAAGTTGTCAAGGAAGAGAGGGACATCAGTTCATGGACTAGTAGGTCAGGGACAGAGACCCCGCTTGTTAGGGAAAGGATATAGCGCAGGGAAAGGTTCCTGGTGAGTAGGGTCAGTACAGGGAAAACGCCTTCAGGCAGCACTCCAATATTTTGTTTAGGAATGCAGGGCTCTTCCCAGTAGCACTGGTGTGCCATCCCAGTGCACCACTAACCGCCACCCTAATAACGGAAGCCATTCTCTGATAACACAGGCCAAATGGAGTAGTACTGTATAGTGATCACTGCTTTTTTTTGTCTCACATCAGTACCTTGAAAACTGTCATCATGGTGTGGTCACATTCATGCAAGTTCAGAGGCACATTGCAAGTGAATAACAAATAGTTCATGGAATGGAAAAATACTGCTAGCAAGCATTTCAAATATTTCTGTGCTTTTATCTTCATTTTTAAGCTGCTCACAGTGTCTCTTTAATTGTGTAGACAATAAGGTTGTAATGTAGTGCTTAAAAAAGGCATGTCCATTAAGTGAGTTATATTAATGCACAGTATACTCAAATTAACACTCCTGTAATAAACTGTGGTGTCAAGGTCTGGGTTATCAGCTGGGGGCACTGTGCTTTCCAGTGGGGAAGTTTGTAGCTCCAGTGTTCACCAGCAAGTGTCTCCCAGCAGATCCCAGTAATCAGCTACACCTAGTGCTGGCTGCTGGGAGGGTATTTAGTTACCCTGCTGTTACACCTTTCTCCAGTGTTTTGCTTCCTGGCAGACACTGCTAACCGTTACTGTACCTTGTTCCCATTCTTTGATTTGTTTTTAGTTCACTTTGATCTTTATGATTGCTGGTGTTTGGATGTCTTTTGTTTTACTATTAATAAACTAATTTCATATATATATATATTCTCAGTTTTCTAGTGTAGCTACGCAGATTTGGCCATCCTTGCTGCTAAATCCTAACATGTGGCTAAAGAGCAATCCTTGAGCAACAGTCAGTTGGTTTTTCCCTAAATCTTATGTTGTTAGAATTATGATTGTTTCAATCATATTTACATTTATATTATATTGGGTTTTGCTGTAGCCCTGGTTTCTTCTGGCCCCTGAAACACAAGAAGCAAAAAAGATCATAATTAATTTTAAGCCAGTCAGCAAAAAGTCAGCCAGAATGCTAAAGCAGAGCGGAGCCATTACCTATTGCCATGAATTATATTTCTTGATTTGGGTTCCCAGTAAATAAAAGATGAGATTTGATTGGTTCATATTGAAAACAGCTCCACTTTCATGCAGGTTTCCTTGTTCCAGTACAGGACTGTGCCCAGCTTAATTTTGTTCTCCTCTTGGGCCTACTACCTGTAAAATTCATGCACAGTTTATGCAGCAAAGTCCAGTAAAGAAATCAAGATTTATCACATTTTTACATTCATTTACAGAAAAAATATAGCAGAAATAAACTGCAAATATGAGTAGGATATATTCTTTCAGTATCTCTGTTACTCTACTGAGATTGTTCATTAATACATAAAAAAAAAAGATGTCTGAATATTTAAGTAATCTGCAATGGTTCTGAGACCAACGTGCCTGTAAATTGAGATCACAAAATTTGATTGGTGTTCCATCAAACGCCGAGAATAAATGCTAGGAGCCGGGGATAGCGCTCATGCCTGCTATAAATGCACAGAGTGTCAATTCATTCTGCCACAAAGACTTCATAAATATGAAAGTAAAGAAAATATGTCTGCTGGCTCTTCACATATCATGAGATAAATGTATTTATTGTAATCAACATTTGAAATAAGAGCCAACTTGCTCCTTCGGAATGAGAAGACAAATCACATCATCTCACTCCTTTTCATCTTGGGTATGAAAAATATTAGAGGGAACGTTTGTGTTGTCTGCTAAAAAAAGGCAATAGGGATGAGGCTCCCAGAATGCCTTGCAACATTTGTCCTCATCCTTTTAATGAAAAAGCTTTTACATTGTATGCCCGCTTTGGCTATTCTGCTGTGAAGGGGCCAATACTTAGGGAAAGGGGGCTGATACAAAATTAGCCCATGCAGACCCTAATACTCCAAATCAATGCTCACTGATGAAGTATTTATTTCTCCAAATATGTATAGAAATTCAAGACAGATGGTTGTACACTCCTATTTTCATTTCATTACACATAGGTAGCCAGGACCAGAGTCCACTTCAAAAGCACATCGACAAAATGCTGCCACATTCTAGGGGCATCTTTTGGAAGATGTATTGCAGTACTTGAACACAGATGGATAGAGGGATAAGAGTGCAGGAACTCCAAAACCCATGCGGGTATCAGAGGACAGATTCTCAAGTAAAGTCCTTCAATAGCAGCCCTAAGTATTGCTGGAGGTAGAAGGGATAGCCAGCTAATCTGAGACTCTGTCTCAGATCAGTCACAGTACTTGTAGCAGCCTATGGCATCTTACCCTCAAAGCACAAGCACACCTGGAGCTCTGGACAAAATGTCCTACTCACAATGTCCAGTGACAGCTCCCCTAAGTCTATAGTGAAAGGAGTCTTTCTCTTCCTAAGGTGATGTCATCCACCAGATCCAGCAGAACTTCACCCCAGAGGGGTAGGATCGCAATATGCCCTCCTCCCTCCCCCTCCTCTTCTATTTTATTAAAAGTCAGCAGCTACAGTATTTATAGCTGCTGACTTGTAATTTTTTTCCAACAGGTTGAAGAACCTCTTTAAATCCAGATTCCCCCTGCCCCTCAATCAAGCACATGCTGAGGCCTGACAACAGCAGGAACACGGCTGCCTCCCAGGGGCAAAGGTCCCAGGATAAGAGAGCTCTGATCAGGCCCTCCTATTATATATACTGTATATGCAAAAGCATATTGACTCCCTCCAAATCATTGAGTTCAAATGTTTCTAGTGAACGCTACTATTAAAGTTGCCACCTTCAAAGACATTTTAGATGTGTGCTTCCAACTAGGGATGAGCTGTATGTTCGGGTCGAATATGAGTTTGACTCAAACATTGGCTGTTCGCCCGTTCGTCACAAAACAAACATTATGGGGCGTTCGCGCCAAATTCGAGCACCGTGTAATGCCCCATAATGCACTGCGGGAGCGCAGTGCATTGCTGTATGATGATTGGCCAAAGCATGCACCATGACCTGCATGCTTTGGCCAGTCCCAGCGCCCTCCGCTAAGAGGGTCATAATTGGCCAAAGGTAGGGTGCCTTTGGCCAATCACGACTCAGGGGGACTAAGTCCACGCCCCACACTATATAAGGCTGCCTGCACGGCGGCCCCATGTAATGTGTTATTGGCGTGGATGGAGAGAGAGTGTCATTTAGATCGAGCAGGCAGGCAGGTTATTTAGTTAGCTGAATTTATATATATATATATATATATATATATATATATATATATATATATATATATATATATATATATATATATATATATATATATATACATATATATATATATATATATATATATATATATATATATATATATATATATATATATATATATATATATATATATATATATATATATATATATACATACACATATATATATATATATATATATATATATATATATATATATATATATATATATACCGTATATACTCGAGTATAAGTCGTTCCGAGTATAAGTCGAGGCCCTAATTTACTACAAAAAAATGAGAAAAACTTATTGACCCGAGTATAAGACGAGGGTGAGAAATGCACAGCTACTGTAAGTGGAAAAGAGGGTCAACAATGCCCATTTGCAGCATCACTGTGCCCATTTGCAGCCATAGGTCCCCTGAACTTCAAACTCGGTAGTTAAGGGTTCCTAGATGCCCCCTAGCTGCAGCCAAAATTTGGGGTCTCTGAACCCAAAGGGTCCTGAAATGACATTGCTGCAGATGGACACATTTGACCGAATTTGGGGCCCTGTTTCTCGGGGCCACTTAGTGCTAGGAACCCCAAATTTGGTGTGCAAACCCAGTGGAACTAGCACCATAAAATTACAAAGCTGGGGTTTCTAGCACTAAGTGGCCCTGAGATACAGGGCCCCAAAAATCAGTTCACTGACTTTTCTGCAGCAGAGAATGACATTTTCCAAACCGGTTTTGGGGCCCCATATCTCAGGGCCAATTGGTGCTAGGAACCCCAGCTTTGGATATGTTATGGTACCAGTTCCACTGGGTTTGCACACCAAATTTGGGGTTCTTAGCACCAAGTGGCCCTGAGATATGGGGCCCCAAAGTCGGTTCAGAAAATGTCAAGCACTTTTCTTCAGCAGAGAATGACATTTTCTGAACCGATTTTGGGGCCCCGTATCTCGGGGCCACTTAGTGCTAGGAACTTCATCTTTGGATATGTTGTGGTACCAGTTCCACTGGGTTTGCACACCAAATTTGGGGTTCCTAGCACCAAGTGGCCCTGAGATACGGGGCCCCAAAGTCGGTTCGGAAAATGAAATTTTTTGCTGCAGAAAAGTGCTTGACTCAAGTATAAGTCGAAGGGGGCACTTTCAGCACAAAAAAATGTGCTGAAAAATTCGACTTATACTCGAGTATATACGGTATATATATATATATATATATATATATATATATATATATATATATATATATATATATATATTATATATAAATATAGTCAGAAGGGTGAGGTGCATTATAGTCTCAGATGGCCGTGCTTAGCAATCAAGCCCTCCCACAGGCTTCGACACAGAAAAAATCCAAACAAGGGATTGCTGCACAAACCGTATTTATTTTGAAATCTTCAAAAAGGACATCACCATGACATCCATAAAATCAGGCATTCATATTAAATGTTTTCGGGCTATTGCAGATAACGCCCTTCATCAGAAGATCATGCCTATACATATATATATATATATATATATATATATATATATATATATATATATATATATATATATATATATATATATATATATATACATATAAATATATATATGCGTACATACATATAGGCGGTGTACACAGTACACAGTACCCTGCACCCATAGTGCAGTTGCTACTACTTTTCTGGTGGTGTACACAATATAGGACACCCATAGTTGTTATTACACTGCTGTTGGTGTACACAGTACCATGCACCCATAGTGCATTTGCTACTACTTTTCTGGTGGTGTACGCAGTACACAATACATACAGTGCACCCATAGTTGCTATTAGACTTCTGGTGGTGTACACAGTACCGTGCACCCATAGTGCAGTTGCTACTATTTTTCTGGTGGTGTACACAATACAGTACACCTATAGTTGTTATTACACTTCTGTTGGTGTACACAGTACTGTGCACCCATAGTGCATTTGCTACTACTTTTCTGGTGGTGTACACAGTACACAATACATACAGTGCCCCCATAGTTGCTATTAGATTTCTGGTGGTGTACACAATATTGTGCACCCCTAGTGCAGTTGCTACTACTTTTCTGGTGATGTACACAGTACACAATACATACAGTGCACCCATAGTTGCTATTAGACTTCTGGTGGTGTACACAATACTGTTCACCCCTAGTGCAGTTGCTACTATTTTTATGGTGGTGCACACAATAAATACAGTGCACCCATAGTTGTTATTACACTTCTGTTGGTGTACACAGTACTCTGCACCCATAGTGCAGTTGCTACTACTTTTCTGGTGGTAAACACAGTACACAATACATACAGTGCGCCCATAGTTGTTATTACACTTCTGTTGGTGTACACAGTACTCTGCACCCATAGCTCAGTTGCTACTACTTTTCTGGTGGTGTACACAGTACACAATACAGTGTAGTGTGGATTTGCTAAACAAAATTTACAGCATGTCCGGAAGGCCACCAAGGAGAGGCAGTCGCTCACAGACCACTAAAAGAGGGCAAGTAGGCTCTGTGTCTACAGTCAACAGTGCTGATCATGGACACGGTGTATCCTCAGCACATGGCCGTGGGGCACGCATGTCCTTTTTTTCTGCAGCTGGCCGTGTTATTGAGCCACAACATGTAGAAGAGTTGGTGGACTGGATAACAAAGCCGTCCTTATCCTCTGTCACCCAGGCTCAGAGTAGTTTGCCTGCCAATGCAGCTGCCAAAGTGGCCTATTCCATCGGCTTCATGTCAACAGTCATTTCAATGCGCAGCAATTTGAAGGCTCCAATGATGGTAACCGGGTTGAGGAAGGGAGTAATGTGAGCCTAGAGAGAGGAGGTGCCCAAGAAGGTCAAGAAACTGGCAGTCATGTTCCCCCAGCTGCAGCATACTGCCAAGTTTGCTCCAGTGATGAGGAGGGAGGGGATGATGAGTTCACTGATTTTACTTGGGTGCCTGATAGAAGAGAAGAGGAGGAGGAGGCACATCTCCAATGAGGCAGGATGCCCTCCAGGGGGCAGCTTAGGGGCAGCCACCCTATTGCATCACACCACAGAGCTAAGCAGGTACAGGGCACTGCTGACTCCCTGCATATTTTGAAAAGTTCTTTGGTGTGGGCCTTTTTTGACACGTGTGCAGCAGATCGTACCATTGCTGTTTGCAACATATGTTTGAAGCATATCAAGCGTGGCCAAAACAGCAGCCGCTTGGGCACCACATGCTTCAAGAGATGTATGATGACCTCCCATGCAGTCCATTGGCAACAGCATTTAATAGAATCACATCGAAGAACAAGGCGGACCTCTCCTTGCTCCTCATCAGCTGGGATCTCCAACCCCACTATACCTCCACTCTTCTCAGAAACCTGCACTGAGAGGAATGAAGGTATAGAAATAGGTGTCCCAAGTATTTGGCCTGCTAGCGATACACCAACATCCGAATTTAGCAGGAAAATATTCCTACCCCAGTTGCTAAACCTTTGAAAGAAATTTGATCCCAGCCATCCACATGCACAGCGTCTGAATGCTAGCTTGGCCAAATTGCTAGCACTGCAACTGCTGCCTTTTCAGCTGGTAGACTCTGCCCCCTTTCGTGAATTTATGGAATGTGCGGTACCTCAGTGGCAGGTTCCCAAGCGCCATTTCTTTTCACGGAAGGCCATTCCAGTTCTCTACCAGCATGTGGAAGGCAATGTCTTGGTCTCGTTGGACAGGGCAATCAGCAGTAAGGTACATATTACCGCTGACTCATGATCCAGCAGGCATGGACAGGGACGTTACCTTTCTTTCACGGCGCACTGGGTAACTCTGCTGGCAGCTGGGAAGGATGCAGGACAGGGTTCAGTATTGTTGGAGCTTGTTCCGCCACCACGCACCAAAAATGCTAGTAGTGGTCTTTCTGCCACACCTCTCTCCTCCACCCCCTCCTCTTCTTCTTCCTCTATGACCTCTTCCTCTTCAGATTTGACCTCTGAACCAGCGGTGCTCCGTAGGTGTTCAAGGGGCTATGCAAGCACTCAGGCAAAAAGATGCCATGCGGTGCTTGAATTGGTCTGCTTAGGGGACAGGAGCCACACTGGGGCAGAGATTCTTGCAGCTCTGGAGGGGCAGGCTCAGAGGTGGTTAACGCCACGCCAGCTTCAGCCAGGAATGGTTGTATGCGACAATGGCACCAACCTCCTCTCCGCCCTCTGACAGGGACACTAGACCCATGTTCCCTGTTTGGCTCACGTCCTGAATTTGGTGGTGCAGCGGTTCTTGAGCAGGTACCTGGGCTTACAGGATCTCCTGAGGCAGGCCAGGAAAGTCTGTGGTCATTTCCGCTGGTCATATAATGCCGGTGCTCGGCTGGCTGACCTTCAAAGGGAATGCAACCTGCCCAAGAACCACCTCATTTGTGACATGCCCACCAGGTGGAACTCAACGTTGGCAATGCTGCAGCGGCTGCACATGCAGCAGAGGGCCATCAATGAGTACCTGTGTGAGTATGGCACCAGGACAGGGTCAGGGGAGCTTGGCTTTTCTTCACCACACCAGTGGCTACTGATCAAGGATGCATGCACTGTCTTGTCACCATTTGAGGAGGCCACGAGGATGGTGAGCAGTGACAGTGCATGCATCAGTGATAATGTCCCTCTTGTCTTCCTGTTGGAGCACACACTTTGTGGAATAATGGACAGGGCACTTGAGGCAGAACAGCGGAGGAAGAGGACTTCCTTACCTCTCCAAGGCCCCCTTTATCCAGATAGTATTCCTGTGGAGGAGGATTGTGTCAGCATGAAGGTGAAGGATAACACTCAGCATCAGCAGCAGTCTTCAAGGGATCGTTTTCAGTCCCCAGAAACCCATGGAGTTGTACGTGGCTAGGAGGAGATGGTTGAGGATCATGTGATCCTTAGTGACCCAGAGGACTCAGGATCAAATGCCTCTGCAAACTTCTTTCCATCAACTCTGACTGGCTTCCCTGTCCCTGCTGGAGAAAAGCAACCCCACAACAATGATGCTGCCACCACCATGTTTCACGGTGGGGATGGTGTGTTCAGGGTTATGTTATCAGGAACCATGAATCAGACTGGGACACAGCTGAGCAGCCTGAGCACAGAGAAGGGAGCTGCTGAGAGCCCAGCCCTGACAGATATGTAGTGTTAAAAGGGTTGTAAACCCTCATCGTTTTTCACCTTAATGCATTCCATGCATTAAAGTGAAAAACCTTCTCTCATGCTGCAGCCCCCCAGAGCCTATTTTTTACTTAACTGAACCAGTCTTTTTCTCCCCAGGGACGAGCACACCAGCTATAGTTGGTGTCTCGTGTCCTGATTGGATAGATTGATAGCAGAGCAGCCATTGGCTCCCACTGCTGTCAATCAAATCCAATGATGCGGACGCCGGGGGGCCAGGGCCAAGTCCGGCATTCATGTCTGTGGACGCAAATGCTGGACTCGGGAGCGCGCCCACAAGGTAACCCCCTCGGGAGAGTGCTTCTCCGATTGGGTTATCTGATGCAGGTGGAGCCTGAGAGCCACTGGGGGACCCCAGAAGAGGATGTTAGGGGCCACTCTGTGCAAAACGAGCTGCACAGTGGAGGTACGTATGACATATTTGTTATTTAAAAAAAAAAAAAAAATGATCCTTTACAATCACTTTAATTTTCCGCCACACATAACATTTTGCTTTTAGGCCAAAAAGTTAAATTTTGGTCTCATCTGACCTGCCGTGTCCTCCACATGGTTTCTCGCAAACTGCAAACTGGACTTCTTATGGCTTTCTTCCAACAATGGCTTTCTTCTTGCCACTCTTCCATAAAGGCCAGATTTGTCGAGTGCACATGCAGGTGGGCTCTATTTACTAATTAGGTGACTTCTGAAGGCAATTGGTTCCACAAGATTTTAGTTAGAGGTCTCAGAGTAAGGGGGGGGGGGGGCTGAATACAAATGCACACCACACTTTTCAGATATTTATTTGTAAAAAAATGTGAAAACTATTTATCATTTTCCTTCCACTTCACAATTATGTGTCACTTTGTATTGGTCTATCACATAAAATCCCCAAAAAATACATTTATATTTTTGGTTTTAACATGACAAAATGTGGAAAATTTCAAGGGGTATGAATACTTTTTCAAGGCACTGTACCTGGGGGGTGCCATAATCCTGCCTGTGAAGGAGTGCATCTCTGTGATGTACGTAGTGAGTGCTGCAGCAGCACTGACATTTACAAAGAAAAAAAGTGTTTAGAACTGACGGCAAATGGCATTTCATTCCTGGAATCTTTAAAATAAATGAATATAAGTACATAGACCTTTCCAAGAGTCTGCTGTGTATTTTGGGGGACCTTTTGGAAGTGTCTGTGTGTGTATATATATATATATTTTTTTAAAACTGGCAATGAAATGTCATTTGCTTTTAACAATATCATTTTTTTTCTTTGTAAATGTCACTTTTGTTGTAGCACATTGTACAGCAGGAATGAAAGAAAAAATTGCATAGAGTCCCCCCCTCCCCCCCAAGATACATACCAGACCCTTTAGGTCTAGTATGGATTTTAAGAGGGGAACCTCATGAAAAACAAAAAACAAAACAAATGCATGAGGTCCCCTTAAAAATCCATACCAGACCCGTAATCTAAGCATGCAGCCTGGCTGGCCATACCAGGATACATGTCCTCAACATGGAGGGGGGGTGCCAAGGGTCTCTTCCCCACAACCCTGGACGGTAGTTGTGGGGGTCGGCAGGTGGGAGAGCTTACCAGAATCTGGAAGCAATATTTCATATTAAGGGGGCCCCTAGATACTGCCTTTCTCCACCTATGTAAAATAATACTACTTATTCACACAAAAAAAGAATTGCAACCTAGAAATAAAAACTGATAAATAAAAGCAGACGTTGGGACTTTATATGAGGCTTTAAACAATTAAGGACAATTGCCTCCATTCCTAATAAATGGAAGAGGGTGAAGAAAATGGCACTTTATATGAATCATGCAGCCAAGGAGATAACATGACAGAGTGTGTCTGGTAGGTAGTACATAATTAGTAAGAACCACATATGTTACATAGTAGCACAATGTATAAACAGTAGATAAAGTACAGATAATTCAATCCATACAAATAACATGTGTGTGATGGAAAAATCTGGACAGCCGCACTCCGGATTGGAAAAGTGAAAAATAAAATCCTCTTTATTGAAAAAGTAATAACATGATTAAAATCCGTACATGGCTTTGTTGGGATAATGCAGCATAACTGCTAACGCGTTTCACGCTCCCATAGAGCGCTTACTCATAGCTGGTTTGTACGAAAGTGATCACCACTTATATACACATAATTTATCTACCACATGACTACATATTGATTATCTGATTTTAAACAGCTGATCGTTAGTCTGTGTGGGATCTTTTTGGCATAGATGTGATTGGATGTGCGTCCTATAGTGGATTCACCAATGAAGACATGAATATATAAATGAAATGTATTCATATTGGCAAATGTCAACATATATAAATGATAAAAAATTCTATTCAAGGTTTTCGAAAAACATGTTTGTTATTTTCCAAAACCACAATAATGAGATGGGTGCTGGAATTTGACGTTCAAACGTATAAATTATCATACGGATAGGCGCAAGTATGGGCAAACTATGTGAGCTGGTGGCTGCGGTATAATGTAAACAGTGTATAGAATGAGAATTGGGTCCATATGCATGTGATAAAAAGATGTGCATCCAACACCACTATCAGTGTCTACAAGAAAAGACTAAATATGTGTGTATGGTGCATAAATATATGCAAAAAATGTAAACGACATAAAGATAAAAATAAAAATAATGATGAAAAGCAATTCTTTATATGTGTGTGTATGTGTATATACATGATGATTTCAACTTTCAAAAAACGTGATGACATATGTGAATTGGAAGCTGGGCAGAAAACTGGCGTCCTGTCGCAATAATGCGACCAAAAGTCTCCTGATTTCCAGGAGTCCATGTGTGGATAAATGCTTTTGCTTCAATTCCTACATGTGTGAATATTATTCTTTGCAACATATAAAGGATTGTGAAACTTATCACTCTCTGATAACCCCGCCACTCCAGCTTCACAAAAGTGCTCGTTTAAAACCTTGCATCACTCCGTATGGGATGCATTAATCCCAATCAGGTAACAACATTAACGTTGCTGAATGTCTTTCTTTGAAGCAATCACATCTCTCGATGAATTGTCTTCAAGTGTATGGGCAGAACTGTATGAGGTAGATAAAAATGGGACAAAATGCAGTGTTTATGCACCTGTCTCTATTCTTTCTATACATAGTATAATATTGGCAGTGACCATATAACAGGTTCTTCCAATATATGTGTTTATATCAATAGATAAGTAACAATCTCACTAAACCAATTACTATGTGAAATAAACAACTGATCTACCTCTTTGAAGACCACAGCTCTTAAATCCACACCTAAACACATGGGAACTTTGCAAAGAAGGTAATGAACCATGTACACATGTGGTAAAAAAACATTTGTGCAAAGTTAGTGTTATGGTCTACCTACAGCTACCATCAAACAATAATGTCTAATTAGAAACGAGATTCAAGTGACAGTGAATGCAAAATATATAGTAAATTGTTTCTTTTAAATGAAAACATATATGCATATCACTAGTCATTTGCTCGTATGGATTGAAGTGTGTGTAGCCCAATAAAATGTATCGGTTACTGGGGATATGTGCAAAAAAGGGAACTGATATATTGATATCTGTCCCTATATGTTTTTTTGCTCCATCATCCACCAAAAAAGAATGTGGATGTGTAATCAAGGAAAAAGTTGGGAGGAAAGGGTGACAGATGTATTACTCGGGGATATAGCTTCAATGTTGTTTTATTCATAGAAATGTGAAACGTCCCACTCAAAGTTTAACCCCCGTGGAATCCTGGTGTCTAACGAGAATATCCAAAGGACTTCTCGTTTGCACAGTAACTGGAATCTGTCACCTCCTCTCACCGGTGTGATGGTTTTCTCAATGCCCTGAATAGTTAAACTGGAAGTGTCTTTGTGGTGTGTGTGAACCCAGTGCTTTGATACATTGGTTAAGATCTCCTTCTCAATATTATACAGGTGATCATGTAACCTGTCTCTGAGACGCCGTGTTGTGCGTCCAACATATTGTACCTGGCAACTGGTGCATGTGATAACATATACCACAAATTTGGTGTTACAATTAATAAACACGGGGATCGAGAATTCTTTTCAATTGCTGCATGATTTTATGAGTTGACCCGTTTTAATGTACCTGCAGTAATTACAAGTTTTTATTCCACACTTGAAATTGCCTGTGAAATTGAGCCAATTGGATTTTGTTCGGTTGGTTGAGAACAAACTGGGAGACAGTGAACGTCCCAATGTGGGTGCTCTGCGGGATACAACCTTGATCCCTTTAGAAAGGATGTTGTTATATATAGGGTCATTACACAAAACAGGAAGGTGTTTCATGATAATTTTCTTGATTGTATTAAATTCTGAGCTGTATGGAGTAGAGAATACCGGGATTCTAGGGGACATGTCCCTTCTCTGTTGAATGTTTCTAGCTGTTTTTTTCTTTACAAGTGAAGGTCTTGGGATGGATCTTACTGTGTTGAGTGCTTTTTGTATTGATGTTTCTTTATAGCCACGAGCTTTAAACCTGTTTGCCATGCTTTTGGCTTCAGCCTCAAAAGTATCAGGAGAGCTACATAGGCGCTTTAACCTTAAAAACTGGCTATATGGAATACCTCTGATGGTGTGTTTAGGGTGTGCAGAGTCAGCTCTAAGTAGAGTGTTGCCACTTAGAGGTTTTCTGTACAGACTGGATTGAATCGCATCACCGGACCCCGCCAGTTGCACATCAAGGAATTCTATGGATCTGGATTGCAGTTTTCCCGTAAATTTTAAGTTTAATGAATTGTCATTGAAATATGCCAGCCAGATATCCAAATTAGCTTCTCTATCTGATGTAATAAATAACAGGTCGTCTATAAAGCGACAGAAAAAGACCGTATCTTTGCGGCGGGGACTATTTGGTCCAAAGATGCGGGACCTCTCCCACCAGCCCATATAAATATTGGCCAGTGAGGGGGAAAATTTGGCTCCCATAGAGGCCCCGCATTTCTGGAGAAAATAGTCCCCGTCAAACATAAAAAAATTGTGTGTTAAAAGGTACTCCAGGGCTTGTATAATAAACTCTTGTAAAATCAAAGAGAGTTTGCCTGTTTTTCTAAGAAAATAAGTGACTGCCTGGATCCCCAGATGATGTGGGATACTAGAGTACAAACTAGATACATCACAGCTGATCCATCTATAATTGTCTTCCCATTTAATGTCTTGCAGTTTGTTCAATAAATCGTTCGTGTCTTTTATGTAACCAGGGAGACTGGTGGCTATTGGCTGTAAATGAGAGTCTACCCACTCTCCTAGGCGTTCATTTAAAGAGCTTATCCCCGCCACTATAGGTCGACCTGTAAGGGGATTTAACCCCTTGTGGATCTTTGGTAGGTGGTGGAATATTGGTGTTATGGGGCATTCTGGAATAAGAAATTCTTTCTCCCTAGGAGTGAAAATACCCATTTGTGTGGCTCTATCTATGAGTGTGGAGAGCGTGTTTTTGAAAGCAATAGTGGGGTTGGAGGGTAGTTTCTGGTATGTATGTGTGTCAGATAGTTGACGCAGAGCTTCTTTTTTGTAGACTTCTACATCTAAAACCGCCACCATACCCCCCTTATCTGCGTTTCTGATGACAATCTGGTCGTCTGCGGAGAGCCTCTTAAAGGCTTGTCTCTCCTTGACGGACAGATTGTCCTGTGTAAATTTCTTTCTGTTGCAGCTGTGAGCCAGGTGTACCAAGTCCCCCTCCACCAGTTTTTGGAATGAGTCAAGATTCTTACCTCTGGCCGCCACCGGATAAAAATCTGATCTACCCCTGGAGATTTCAATATGTACATCCGTGGGATTTAGAGGACAAATAACATATTAATGGCATAGCAAGGTAACATATAAGTTCATATTGTAGGCAAAGATAAAAACCAAACTCATTGACGTGTGTCTCCATGGTATAGAAATAATAAAATCTTGATTAAATTGGTACTCTCCAATAAGCCTAGCATATGTAGTAGTGGTTTTGAATACATTATCATTATCATTATCATACCACTACTACATATGCTAGGCTTATTGGAGAGTACCAATTTAATCAAGATTTTATTATTTCTGTACCATGGAGACACATGTCAATGAGTTTGGTTTTTATCTTTGCCTACAATATGAACTTATATGTTACCTTGCTATGCCATTATCCTGTTATTTGTTTGGAATAAATTATATGTACTTTATCTACTATTTATACATTGTGGAACTATGTAACATATATGGTTCTTATTAGGTATGTACTACCTATCAGACACACTCTGTCATGTTATCTCCTTAGCTGCATGATTCATATAAAGTCTCATTTCCTTCCCCTTCTTGTAGAAATACAGACACCCAAACATTTGCATAAAAACATTTTTAAACATTTGAAAAAAAAATAATTTTATTTGAAAAATAAAAATCCCCAAAAAGTGTCCTTTTTGTAAATCTATCATCAATCACCCTGCCCACCACTCGCTGACTGACCAAAAAAGAAAAAAAAACTGATGATACAGCACACACTACTAATCCCAATGGTACAACTAGTCAAATGACATCTTCCTGAGGTGTCATCAGGTATATAAGGGAAGGGACAGGGATGGTGGTGACATCACTGACCGTCATTGGCCATGGCCGTAATTCATCAATGAGGACCAAATCACCTTCCTCAAGATACATGTTTGGGTATATGTATAACTCCTGCAATTATTTTATTGCTTCTGTATCTTTGTTAGGGCTCATTTACACTTTGCTTCGGCTTCAACACACATTAACGGCTAGTTTATTCTAGCTTCAAACAAGGCTTCGGACAGGCTTTGTTAAAGCTCTCTGAACTCTAGTCAAAGCTCCTATTAATAAATAAAATGGTTAGCTTACAGTCCTGTTTTTACACCTGCATTTGCCTTTGCTTTGCTTTCAAAAATTATACCCATGTAGCTTTACTGGTGCTTTAAAGTGTCTTCAAAGCCTCCATAGAAGTCTATGGCAAAGCTTGCTTGAAGCCTCCACAAAGTTCCATCAAAACCTCATTGAAGCTCCACCAAAGCCTCATCGAAGCACCAAGCAAAAGCAGGTGTAAGGCTCTGTTTCCACTAGTGCGACTTATTTTGCGACTTGACACATGTCAAGTCGCATGACAAGTCAAAACCCATGTATTTCAATGGTCCCCGTTCTCATTGGTGCGACTCAAGTCGCAGCGACTCGAAAAAAGGTTCTTGCACTACTTTGTTCCGTCTTCGGTGCGACTTGTTCTCCATAGAAAGGTATTAAGTCGCAATGAAGTCGTATGTACATGTCTGACACCGCGACTTTGTTGCGACTTCCACGGAAGTCTACGGAAGCACATGATCTCTGCTCCTCCCAAATACATCACTTCCTATATCGATGTATGTGAGTGTGGAAGACAGCAGGAAGCATGCCTAGGGCAAAAAAAAATAAGCGACAAGTGCATGACAATGAGGAAATTATTCGGCTTGTCAGACAACGTCCGGCAATATATGACCTCAGAGATCCAGGTTACAAAGATCATGCAAAGAAGGAGAGAGCATGGTTGGAGGTGGCTCGCATATATTATGAGACATGGGACTCTTTCTCAGCCACAGAACGTTCTACAAAAAGTAAGTGGTTGATATATGCTGCTTAACACTTTCTGTAACCAATGGTTGTGTGCACTGTTTTTTCTTGGTGGGGACCGCTTCTCCTGGCAGGAGATCACAATGGTTTGGCAGGAGGTAATCCCATGTCAACACTATCTGTGTTGATGGTGTCATTTATATAGTTACTTTCCTGTAACCTGTGGCTGCTGGAAAGTAAATCTGTGTGTGTGGGCCCGCAAATAATTTTTGTCCACGGTCCTAATAATATAAAATAATATTAAAGATGGCCCTGTCAACATCCTCCAGCACATGTCAAATTATGTAGGTGTCATGGGTAATATATGTAGCGGTTGTTTTAACACCATCCATATCAATTATGCAGCCTAGCAAATGAATGACCTATAGGCAGTGACTAAATTTGTTTTAAAAAATGTATACTTTGCTTTATATTTTGTAGTGCACTCGTTACAAACTCGATGGAGAAGTCTCAAAGACTGCTACAACCGGTACTTACGCAAATTAAAAGAGGGAAGGAGTGGTTCCGGCTCTAAAAGATTAGCCCCATATGCCCATGCCGGGGATCTTGAATTTTTGAAACCAGTGTTGGAAATGCGAGAGTAAGTTATCAGCAGGCATATGTTACGAATTCTACATATCAAATAGTAATGCTTACTTAAAAAATATGTGATTTGTATTTCAGAACCCAAGCAAGCTGGGAAGACAGCACACAGGGTTTGGCAGCAGAAGATGAGGCAGAGGAAGCTGCGGAGGAGGAGGAGCAAGAACAATTCCAAGACAATGTTGACAAGGAACTGTTCGTAGATGAAGCAAGGTCAACATCAAACTCAATGAATGAGGAGGATGCAGAACCAGGACCTAGCAATGTCTCTAGGCCTTTGCGAAGGTCTTCAAGGGTCAGTGCCCGGCCTGGTAAACCCATGGATAAAATTTTAGAGGTAGTCAATCAGATGTCCACTAAAATGGCTGAAAACCAGTGTGAAGACACAGCATTTCTCACTGTAATTTTAGGCATATGTAAACAGGTACCCCCTGAGAAAAAATATGCACTCAGGATGGCTTTAATGTCAACTGCTCAATCATTTGTGGGTGAGGGGCCAACAACATCCTCAGCATATATGCAACCCCCCCTTCCCCAATATCCCCCTTATCAACAATACACTCACTTTCCAAGTACACAGTATGCTCCACCAATAAACCGTCCATACTGTGACCAGTATGGTAATATACTGAATCCCTCAAGGCCACGCATGTTGCATCCAATTCCTGACCCCACTACCTCTACCCTTGGCCCCCCAACCACTCACCAACTTAGGCAGCCTACACCCAGTCATGTTCCGCCTTTTCTGGAAAGGAAATATTACCCTGGTCCATCAGTGGATTTCCCTGGACCAACCAATAGTTCAGTTTCCGGGACCACTGAAAACAAAACATACGAGCAATTGTAATTTACAATTATTATTGAGGTGTGTTTAAGACTTGTTCTCTATTTTTTGTTTGGTTGAGGAGGCCAAAACAACAACTGTTGTAATTTTAAGTTCATGGAACGTAGTTCTTTATTTTTGCCTTATTGCAAAAAGAGTTGTCTTGTAAAAAAGATTCAGATATTTTTTTATATTTTTGAAATAATTTTATTTACGTGTTTTTCTGAGAGAAATAGTTTATTATTTCACTATTTGTTGTGCTTGATAAAAAATAAACAAAATGGTGTAGTTCACCCAAACACATAACCAAAAAATTTTGTGTGCTTCCCTGCTGCACAAAAAAAAAAAAAAATAAAAATAATTTTGTTTACATTGTGCATTTTCGGCTTATCCTTTTTTCTAATTTGAGGAAACTACCTGTTATTATGCTTTTGGATGCACTGAAACATAACATACATCAAAATAATATTCACAGAAAATGCATGACATACATTATGCTATGGCATCCTGCTGCCAGGGGACAGAACCAGCAGCAGACAGAAAATAAGATGAGAATCCCTCACGCACACTGGCACCATTGGTGGTGCCCCTACTGGCACTCCATTGTGCACCTTCCAGATCGTGCATGAGGGAATCTTCAAAAAGATAGCCATCACGAATTCTCACAAAATTGTGAAGAACACATGCTGCTTTTACTGCAGATATTGCATTCTCCATTTTTAAATTAATGGGGGTATGGAGCAAACGCCACTTGTTGGCTAAAATGCCAAAAGAACATTCTACCACTCGTCTTGCCCTCGTTAAGCGGTAATTGAAGATTCGCTTCTCTTCACTCAAACCCCGATTTGAATAAGGCCTTAATAGATGCTCACTGAGAGCAAAGGCCTCATCCCCAACAAACACAAATGGCATTGGTGGCCCATTTGTTCCTGGCAACGGACAGTCCTGTGGCAGGTCCAGAGCATTTTCCCGCAACATTCTTCCAAAGGAAGATCTTTGGAAAATACTTGAGTCTGAGCTGCTGCCATATGATCCAATGTCTATATAGCTAAAACAATAATTGGCATCAGCCACTGCAAGTAAGACAAAAGAAAAATATTTTTTATAATTATAGTATTTTGTTCCACTGCCAATGGGCATCACTACCCTCATATGTTTGCCGTCAATTGCCCCTAGACAATTTGGGAAATTGCAACGATCCCAGAAAAGTTCCGCTTTCTTGCACCAATCGTCGGAAGTGGGCTTCTTCAGAAACAAATCACTAAGGACATTCCATATGTCTCGGCAGGTCTCGTGGACAATAGTGCTGACTGTAGTTTTGCCAACCAAAAATTCAAAATGCAAACTGGAAAAGGAATGTCCAGTTGCCAGGTACCTAAAATGGAAAAGTACATACATTTTAGGATAATGATACATATTGACACTAAGCTACATCAATAAACCCAAAAAACAGAGCTAGGAAGGAGGTGCCTGAGGAAGTGAAGAAGGAAGAAGAGGAGCAGGAGAAAGACACAGGTGATGTAGAGGCAGAGTTAAGATTTTAAAACCAAGCTTACGCACAATTACATGCTAGTAGTTATTTTTGGACTTCATGTAAAGATGATGAAAGAATGATGTGGATCTCCAAAAGCCACATAGAAGTTAAGAAGAAGAAACAGTAGGTATGAACATTTACCTCAATGTTATTATGAGTCTTTCAGCAGATGGAATACTCCTTCTGAAACTGGTGTTTTGGCGCTCTAGATGACTAGAGAGCAAAGCCAACAATTCATCAAAACTGTAAAGAGAAAAAATAGGGCTAGTATCTACACTGACCATGTAAAAATCAAACATTTACAAATGGAGTTACATTTTTCAAACAATTTGATCAGGTTCTAGTTAACACTTCGAGCTATTCAAATCTAAAAATACTAAAAAGAGTAATAATGACCAGGCATATACACATTTTGAGAAATATATCTGGCAGCATTTGCAAGTTGACATCAAAAAATGTTCTCACCTTCTAATTGACATCCTTGTATAGTTGAAAAATTTTTCATCATGAGCACGGAGGTCATTGTAAAGGACCCCAAACTGGCCTCTCACTTCCCTTTGGGCAATGATGGGATGTATCCAAAAGCGATGCCTTCTCCTCCTCCGGTTATCCTCCTCTTCTTGATCTATAAATGCTGCTACAGAAGCCAAAATGACTGCTGACCCAACATACTGCATAGCCAACATGTTTGCTAACAAACATACAACACGAGACAACCAAACAGGAAGGGGCAATAAATAAGCAGGATAAGGAATTACATCACTAGGACTAAATCGCAGAACATCCAAGTCGCACAAAGTCGTAATTAAAGTCGCAACAAAACGCAACACAAATCGCAACGCACAATCGCAGTGTAAATCGCGCGACTTTGGGGACGCAATAGTGGAAACATAGCCTAAACAGGACTGTAAGCTAACCATTTTATTTAGTGACAGGAGCTTTGACTGGCGTTCAGGGGGCTTTAACAAAGCCTGTCCAAAGCCATGTTTTGAAGCAAGTGTAAACTAGCCCTTAGGAGTTAGGGAGATTCACTTTCTCTACTTCCCGGTGACCACTGTTACCAAGACAGAATAAATGTAAAAATCTAAAATTCTAAGTTATCACAAGGTTATGAACAGAGGATAAATCTTCAATGGTGATAACTTTTTAAAGTGTATCTAAATCAAAAAACAATATTTTACAATATTGCAGTTTACCAATCCTTAGATATGGTGGCTGCATTTGTTTTATTTTTTGGGCCTTTTTCCTAATATTTTCACTTGTTGATCCCGTCAGTAATGCTGTTATTTTTCAACTTCCTTTAGCAGGCCAAGCAGAGCAAACATGGTAGTTGGAGGGTTGGAACAGACCATTTAACACTGACAGGGGTGCTTACAATGGCCAGTTTTCATTCATTTATGTAAAATCTGTATCCCACATAGAAAACAAAATGTTTATGGAAGTTCTTAAAACGTGTTAGCTGAAATTCATTTTTGTTTGTTAGTCATGTTTGTAAAGTCCATCTACATAGTTACTTAGTTACATTGTTAATAGAGTTGAAAAAAGACACAAGTCCACCCAGTTCAACCAACAAAGAAAAAAAAAAAATATAGATCTACTAGGTTATCTAAGGGTCTGTTTTCATGGGGCGCTTGACTGTGTGGCCCATGCAGGTCCATGTTTTCCCGCACTACATATTATTATTATTATTATTATTATTATATAGAATATATCATATTAGGACTCTGTCTGTGAAGCCATGTGTCCCAAAAGATTTCTATGGACTGCTAGCACAGGGATACAGCACCGTTCCGGAAAAACATGGACCTGAACGGGGCATGCAGTTGAGCGCCCCGTGTGAATGGAGCCTAACACTTCTCCCTGACAATGTTGTGGCTCAAGTTGCTCCTCTATCATACAGTGGAGAAGTGAGCGTAGCCACAGGAAGTGTGTTACTGGCAGGATCACCAGGTGAAAATAAGGGGAAAAGCCTAAGTAAATAAATAATGCAGCCACCACATCTAAGTATTGGTAAACTGCAATATATTGCTCCCCAATGGTACATAACCAGGAAATGCAGGGGTTTAAACCATTTCCTAATTTATACAAATAAAAAAAATGTTTAATCTGTATACACTGTATACGTATACAAGGTTAATTGTGTCCAATGGAGCACACTAAAAAAAAATGTAAATGTTCTACAGCCGTTTTATCTTTGAAGTAGCAAAGACAAGAAAGATTATTGACATCAAGCTTTACAAAGTTTGCAGAAAGTTATGGCAAAGTTGCTTTTATTCTGTAAAAAACCCATCACGATATCAGTATATTCCAAATTCTCAACAAAACACAAGGAAAGAATGAAAAGGAAATTGAAAAAATGATTGGACGGATGTTAGTGGAAATTGAAAGGAAGATTGAAAAAAGCAAAACGTGATTGGGCAGCATAAAGAATACACAATTGTTGTATGATTTAGGTATATTTTCATACCAGATCTACTGCTCTCCTTGGAATAAAAAGTCAAAAGATTTTATACTTTACAACAATAACTATTTTAGTTTTACTAATACTAATACTAGAATTGAGTAAAGGTTTTGTTTTCCTCAATGTAAATAAAATATTCCAGAATATAAGTATTCCAAAAGCAGAGGACTTTTCTGGAAATTTCAGTTGCAGAGATTTGCAAACGTAATTTGAATGCTCTCAAAGAAACTTTGTAATGTTGTTCGTACTCCAGTCAATACAAACATAGATGTATACCTAGACAAAAAATATATTGTAAAATTGATAAATAAAAAAACATGTGGAAAAAAATATATTTATAAATATTTATCATTTTTTTAATAAAATTTGTATACATATATTTTTTTCCACACGTCTTTTATTTTTTGTTTTTTATTTATCAATTTTTTAAATATATTTTTTGTCTGCGTATACATCTATGTTTGTATTGACTGGAGTACAAACAACATTACAAAGTTTCTTTGAGAGCATTCAAATTATGTTTGCAAATCTCTGCAACTGAGACTTCCAGAAAAGTCCTCTGCTTTTGGAATACTTATATTATAGGTATTTTTTTCTACTGGCACTCTTATATGTTTCTATATGAATTGGATTAGGAAAAAGTAGTCAGGAATAAAAGAAAATAAAGAATCAGTTTTACTAGATTGTTCATATTTAAAAAAATACATTATTTAAAAATGTTCATATTAAATATATATATATATAAATATATATATATATATATATATATATATATATATATATATATATATATATATATATATATATATATAAATATATATATATATATATATATATATATATATATATATATATATATATATATATATATATATATATATATATATATATATATATATATATATAAATAAATAAATAAATAAATAAATAAATAAATAAAATAAAAAATATATATATATATATATATATATATAATCAGACTTAATGGACCACTTTGCCTTTTTTTCTGCCATCACTCTTCTATGTTTTTATATGCATTGGATTAGGAATAGGCAAGCAATCAGGAGAAAAAAAAAAAAACATCTGTTTTACTAGATTGGTTATATTCAAAAAAAATAAAGTTCCCAAGAAAAAGTGGACTGGTGCTCCCCATGTCCAAAAATCAGAGCGTCAGAAAGCCAAAATAAATGTTTTAAACATATGAAATTGTGCAACAAAATGTTTCTCAGTTATTCATATTACTTTTCCTAAAGTGCAACCCAAAAGGCCTCTGTCAACCAATTAACAACTCACCATGCATGCTTAATTGGGTAACATCCAGCCTCTATAAGGTGTTCTAGAAGGAAACCATTTTAAATGTATCTAGGGATACCAGGAAAAAAAAATCCCATACCTTTGCTTTTTTTTTTTTTGAACCCTGAATTTTCTGAGCTTTAAAGTGTTGGTAAACCCAACATTTCATATTTCTGATATGTGCCTGCTGTACCATGTATTTGTATAAAAAGTCTTCTGTTCTATTTGTATAGCTCCCTTTATGTGAAATCCCTGGTGATCCCGCCAGTCCCTCTGCTTTCATATTCAAAACTGACCATGCTAAGCAGGAGAACACACAGTGGTCAGTTCTCTAGCTTTGCTGTGAACTCAGTGAGCTCTCCTCCAATGATTGGACTTGTCCTGAAACCCCCCCTCCCTTGCACAGCCATTCCCTGGGAAGCCCAGTGTGCTGCTGCTTCTCCTCCCCCCAGCTCTTATGCAGCTGACAACAGAGGATATGTGATCACCTATAAAAAAAAAAGAGAAAAAATGGGTAGATAATGTTTTTTTTTTGTATCTATACACAAATGTTTTGGCTTTCTATCTTAAATTGAACAGGCTGTCTTACAAGATGAGGGTTTACTATCAATTTAATCAAAAGCCACTGCATTCTTTGCATTCAGCTTGTCTGTATTTCCACTGTAACTGCAGACCAAAAGACCAAAAATAAGTATAATGTATCTTAAAAATAAATTATACATGTACAGTATCTCCCCACATACATGTATTGTTGATTTACTAAAGGCAAATCACATTTCAAGGACATTTTCCCCAGAGCTTAGTGAATGAGGTGAAACTCTGGTGACCTCCATCATCCAATCACGTGCAAGCAAAACACTTTTTTGTCTTCCTTGCACATGATTGGGTATTCTTTGCAAAGTGATAATAAACAGAAAAAGTGTAGCGCTAAGTCAACAAGGCACCTTAAAATTGATAGGTTCAAGAGGCCTATGCCTTAAAAGTAATGTACACATATAAATGTTTCACATCTAAAAACTCAGAATGAAAACGAAAGTGATTGAAATAACAGTCATTGGGTTGGAAGTGAATAGGTCACTACCCAAAAGTGAAGTGAGGAGCACCTTCACCACCATACAACATAAAAGTCCTTAAAGACGGTATTATGCAGTCACTCAGAAAAGTCCCACATCGCTATATTGGATACTGCATATATAGGCCAATTTTATATGTCGCACCACAGTGTCTTCATAAAAATGCAGTGCACTCAGATGTTAAAGATGGGGGCTTACCGGAGGGTTTGAACCCAAAACAGCGTATACTGTGAGGGTCAAACCAGCTTTTATTGCACCCTGGCAATGGTGGGAAGACCTTGGCAGCCTGAAGATATTGAGAAGGGCTATTCTGAAGGCGTATCTTCTCCAAACATAATAATGGATCTCTCCACGTGAGGTTCATATAGGGTACAAAAGGGACTACATAGTGTGATACCGTAGACACAGTGTTTATTAAAAGTCAAAGAAATACACTTACATGATGTAGATAAAAAAGCGCTTGTATGTAAAAAGGGCGGCAGTGGAGTCCTCCCGACGCGTTTCGTCTGAGTAGACTTCGTCCTGGGGTACCCTCCACTGCAGCCCGACTCCCTAATATAGGAACTGTATTCATCCTGATGTGATTCCAGCCCGTTCAATTAAAAAAAACGGCACTTCCGGGTTGTCCAAGATGGCGGACCCGCGTGCGTTCCAGACCTCGTTTTGGTGGGTGTGTTGTGCGTTCCACCCCTCAGAGCAAAGGCCAAATAATCCCCGTGTGTCGAATGTTAAAAACCATTAACATATTACGTTAACATTAACATAGAGTGTTAAAACTTACACTTGAAATTAGAGTATTTGCACACTCCTATGGTTAGTCCGCATCGGTTCGTATCCACCACTGTGTAACAGCGAGATCTCGGCTTGTCTCGCGATGTGACGCTATGGCGTCATGACGCAGGAGCGGAAATACTCATGCAGAACACTCCGCTTGCGTTCCACAGGTGGTTAACATAAGGAACCGAGATCTTGGCTCATCTCGCGATGTGACGCTGTGACGTCACGGCGCGAACGCGGAAATGGTTATGTATATCTACCGCTTGCGTTCCACTGGTGGTTAGCCAAAAGATTACAGTGAAACAGCAGGTTGAAGATAGCTTCACTATGAATGGCTTGTTCATGAATGAAGAACCGGAAGCAAGTATTTCCTCCCATAGCATGCACACTATAAGGGCGGCACAATGATTTTATGAGTGACCTAGTATGGCCCTGTCATGTGTTAAAACTGTATAACTCAAGGGAAGCAGAAGTTGCCTATATGCGAACCCTTGTGTGTTAATAAATAGAAAGAATTCAATGAACTGGATTCACATGAGTGTGCCCATTTCTTACATATATAACCTCTATAATTTACAAAAGGTAATAACCGGTCTTGTCCATACGAAAATAAATACATAATTGTGCAACATAGAAATGGAAAATAAAAATAACATATAGGAATAAACAATTGAGGATAAACATATTGTCCCTTATGATTCATCTAAAAAGGCATTAACGTCTATCTCCACGTTGAGCCCCAACGGGGCAAAAGTCTTCAGCTCATATGCCCAAAACATTTCGAGGCGGGATACTCCCCGTGTTTTAGCACCCCCTCTCCAGGGTGGTGTATATTTGTCGATAATGACAAACGGAGATCCCTCAGGATTCCCACCATGGAATTCCTTGTAGTGCCTAGGGACCGTGTGTTTGGGGTCTCTGCTTTTAATTAGGGCGATGTGTTCCCCCACCCTAATCGAAAATGTCCTAGTGGTGCGGCCTATATATTGTTTAAGGCAAGGGCAAGTGATGAGATACACTACAAATCTCGTGCTGCATGTGCAAAATGGCTTTATCACGTATCTCTTTCCCGTCACTGTGGAGGTAAACTCGGAAACTTTGCGTGTTCTAACAGCATTATGCTGGCATACCGTACATTTCCTACATGGAAAGAAACCTGTCCAGTCATGGAAGAAAGAGGGACGGGTGGGGGGGTTTATAATATTAGGGGCTATCCGTCCTTTTAAGGAAGGTACACCCCTAAAAATAACATTAGCTTCTTCTGGGATAAGTGGGCCCAGAATACTGTCTTGCTTTAGGACTCCCCAATGTTTCCTCATGATGTTTTTAATTTGTCTGTGCTGTGTTGAAAAAGTGGTTAACAGGGCCCACCTAAACTTCCCGTCGGGTTCTCTCTTGGGTTTGGCTTCTAGCAAGGATTTCCTGTCCATGCTGATAGCTTTTTGAATTTCTAGGTCTAGGCCATCGGTATCGTAACCTTTATCTTCGAACCTCGATTTCAAAATCTTGGCCTGTTCGAGAAATACCTCCATTTCAGTGCAATTCCGTCGGAGTCTCAAAAACTGGCTCCGAGGGACTGCGTTTAACCATGAGACATGATGACAGCTGTCGACAGGAATGAACCCATTGCGGTCTGTGGGTTTAAAATAGGTACTGAATCTGAATTCCTTGTTAATAATCTCTATCTGTAAGTCTAAAAAGTGGATTTTGGTTTTGCTAGCTTCATAAGATAAGGATATACCCCTGTCATTAGCGTTCAAACACACGAAGAACTCAAGTGTCTCCATGGTACCATTCCATAGGAGAAGGATGTCGTCTATGTAACGGGTCCACAACACCAGAGAACTGGTTTCGCGGACATAGACGACATCCTCCTCCCACTTGGCCATGAACAGGTTCGCGAGACTAGGCGCGAATTTCGCCCCCATGGCGACTCCCCTTTGTTGGAGGTAAAAATTATGGTTAAACCAAAAGTAGTTGTGTTTTGCCGCGAATTCTAGTAATTCAACAAGATACTCGCATTGAAAAGAAGCCAAAGAATGTTCCTGAGATAGAAAGTATTTCACGGCATCAATACCCTTGTCGTGTGGTATGCACGTGTACAATGATGCCACGTCGGCCGTGGCCATGATGTAGCCCTCCTGCAGAGGGATGTTCTCAAGGAGTCTGATTGTAGAGCTGGTATCTTTCAGATATGAAGGTGTTCTCTTTACTAGAGGTTGTAGGAAAAAATCTATATATTTGCCTACTCTGGCAGTAATGGAATTTATGCCACTTACAATTGGCCTACCGGGGGGACAAACTGAATCCTTATGGATTTTTGGCAGATAGTAAATCGTGGGGATTCGAGGCGCTGTGGGAATCAAAAAATCTCTCTCTCTCTTATTCAGGATCTTTGATTCATAGCCTTTTAAAACAAGCTGTTGTAATTTTTGTTTATAGTTGTGTGTAGGATTGTTAGGTAACAACTGATAAGTTCCTGGTTCATTCAAAATGCGATGCATTTCTGCTTCGTATTGGCTTTTATCCAAAATCACTATTCCCCCCCCCTTTGTCTGCTGGGCGGACCACCAAATCTTTACGCGCACACAGAGATTCCAAACCCCCTCTTAGCAGTGGAGGATGGTGAGTGCGTTTAATTGGTAGTCTAGCTAAATCATGTAGGACAAGGTCCATAAAGATTTTTACAGCCGGCGCTGTAGGGACTGGGGGGGAAAAAAGGGAGGGGTTCGATAAGCCGGAATGAACGGTTCCTGATGTGGCTGCCGGATAATCAGTACGGACCGGATTAGATACCAAATACCTCTGTATATTGACCTTACGGATGTATTTATGAACATCAATGAACGCATGGAACTTATCAAGTTTTTTAGGGGGGGCATATTTGAAACCCTTGTCTAATAAAGATAGTTCTGCTTCCGTGAGGGTTTGAGAGCTTAAGTTATAGACACCTTGGCCTTTTATAGTCTTTGTCTTTTTTCTTCTTTGTACTCTCCTCCCCCCTCTGCATCCTCTCTTTGATCTGGGCCTCGTTTTCTCGAGTGTGGAGCCTCGCGAAAAAACTGATTCCCATGTGTGTAGGGGTTATGTATATATGAGGATTGGTCATAATCATCTCTCCTACGTTCAGGGCTATAGATCTCCCTGAGAGGTGAGAACCTATTATGGGTGCGTATAGGGGAGGGGTAATGGTGATAAGGTTCCTCTCTCTGCTGAAAATCCTGACCTGGTCTATGGTGTCTGGGGGAAGGATAGTAAGAGCCATATTGAGAGCGGGTGTCAGAATGTTGTACCCTGTTGTAGGTGTTACCCCTACCTCCCCTCCTACCTCTCAAGTTGTTTCTACCCCTATGAGGAGTTTGAGGGCTATAATGTTGTACCCGCAGCTGAGACACATGGGATACACCACCACGCTTGGTTCCACCTCTCTGGGGACCACGACCCTGGGAGTGGGCACCCGTGGGCTGGGATTGTGCAGTGGTGGTGTTCAAAGTTGAAAGACCGCCTGTTGAAATTGTGCCATCAGTGGTGTTAGAGGAGACCTCCATAGGTGGGGTGACCTGCAGCAGTTTTTGCCAACCAAAAACTGTGTGGTTCTTATAGTCTCCTACGTCCCTAGAGTATTTCTTTTGTTTCTTTATCTTTTGATCTCGTTCCTCTTTCTCTAAATGTCCCAAAAGGTTAGAAGAAAGGGAATTATACTCCTGAGAATTTTTATGGATTGAAAGTTTATCCCTCAGATCCTTGATTTCTCTGTCAATCACCTGAAGTCTATTACTTTTCTTAGATATAAGTAACTGTAAAAAATTGATGCCTGCATCATTAAAATATTTAAACCATGTTTCTAAATCAGTTTCCCCCTGTTGGGGTTGGACATCCCAACGGAGGCTTCTAGGGACCATTTGCTCTGTAATGTATTGCTGTAAGAAAACCAAATCCCATTGCAGGTGAAGTTCAGTTGTCATTACATTTTTAAGTCTGAGGAACAGTCCTCCAATCTCTGTGTCACTACTTGTTGTTATAAATACCCCCTCGGGATTGACCTTACGTGAGGCTCGGTAGTCAAACACGTCCATAGTGGAATAATTCCACAGAGCAGCGACAAAAATAATAGTTCTAAATATATTCAACAAATTCACACCAGTAGTAGATTTGCGCTTGCTCTAGATAATCAAGAAGACATAAGCTGCTAACACCGCAACTAGAATAATTGCCCAACAAATAGATAATAAACAGAAAAAGTGTGGCGCTAAGTCAACAAGGCACCTTAAAATTCTTTGCAATTCTTTGCAAAGTGAAATTGAACTACATTCATTAAGCTCGGGAGAAACCTGTACCAGAGTTTTCATATCTCCAGACAAGCCTTGAGAGTAATTAAGGCATACCCAGATAGCAAGCAATTGTGCTGCAGGTTTGAAAATATTAGGAGGAGTGGTGCAGCGCTAGAAAATAGGTCTAAATGTCCCCATAAAGGTAAAAATAACAATAGATGAACAAAGTCCTCTTCATCAGAAGGAAGTGGTGACACTCTGTTTAGCGGGATCCATAATGAAAGGACACTCAGAAAGTAAAATGTATACACCATCACCAACACCCAAACAAACTGACCCTTACCATCAGTGTATGGGTTATACACGTATGTAGAAAACGGATAGCGAGAGGCAATCTTCCTGGGATAGACCAACGATCCTCCAGTGGAGTAGCATAAACATATTCCTTACCCTCTGAACTAAATGGAAGGCTTTAGGTCTCCTCCTTGTGACAGGATTAAGAGTCAGGTATAGTCCAGTGGGTATATGCGCCTCAAGAATCGTGGTATATGGGGAGTAAAGAGAAAACGCTCATTGCGCAAATTCCATCAAAAAGGATAATTTATTGTATAATAAGTAAAAGTCACTCACATTTCGTAAGAAGGTACAGAGCAGTATGAAGCGTCCAGCGCTTCTAATCACAAAGATGGCCGCCGTGTCACCGTCCAACCGCGTCCTGCGTCACCAGTCTCTAGTCGCCCAACGTTTCGTCATCAACATGCGTCGTCAGGGGCGTGGTTATGACGCAAACGGACGTATATTTATAGGAGCAGGAAAATTAGACAGGTGGAAATCAGAGAACAGGAAGTGTGAACTTCTGACCGATATATCTCCAAAGGGATTTGTATATCTAATAACAATACTGAATTTAAAGCAAATGACTTAAATGTAGGATTAAAAATATCTCCTAAACAAATCATAATAGGGAATAATTAAAAAGGGTGATCATTATTCAAAATGTAGAGACAGAGCAGCGGTGGTTATAGGAGGTGGCGGCATCTTGTGGCTGAAGTGCAAACTGACATATGGAAAATGAGTACACAATTCATATTGTGGTTATAGGAGGTGGCGGCATCTTGTGGCTGAAGTGCAAACTGACATATGGAAAATGAGTACACAATTCATATCAGTGGGTACTATGTAGTGAAGAGGAGCGACCGACCCCACCACATGATATCCTTGAAAATTGAAAAAGAAAAATTAAACATTAAAAAATACAATAAATGAAAGAAATAAGGGGAAAAATAAAAGATACAAAAATAAATATAAAAATAAATATAAAAATAAACAAGGGAGGAAAGCTGAGCTATTGCTAATGAAGGCGTTCAAGTCCCATTCCACATTCATCCCATATGGAAAATATGTCCTGGCTTGATATAACCATTCAGTCTCTAGCTGAGAGACTCCTCTAGTCATGTTGCTTCCCCTCTAATGACCAGAAAACTTGTCTATTCCCAAAAACACGGTGCCCTTTGGATTACAATCGTGTTTCAAAGCATAATGCTTGGATAGACTATGCTTGGGGAATCCCCTTTTGATACTGTCAACATGTTCTTTGAGTCTGATATGCAGCTTTCGAATGGTGCGCCCTATATACTGAAGCCCACAAGGGCAAATAACAATATACGCTACATGCTTAGTAGTGCATGTAATGAAGGGTTTTATCCTAAATGTTTCCTGGGTAGAAGTGGATTGGAAGAAATCTATTTTCCTACGTGTATTGGTATTCAGCTTACAGATCGGACATTTTCTACAAGGAAAAAAAAAACCCATCTCATGAAAGAAAGAAATCTGCTTGGGTGGATTAATGGCATTAGCAGTTACTTGTAACCTCAATGGGGGAGCACCCCTATAAACCATACAAGGTAGTTCGGGCAAATCGGGACCCAAAACCCTGTCAGCTTTCAAAACTTTCCAATGCCTTTGAATTATTTTTTGAATCTCATAATATTGGTTGGAATAGGCAGTAATAAACGAGAATTTAAAAGAAGTGTCTTGAACTTTAGTTTTTACAGTTAACATGTCCTCCCTATTTTTCTCTTTTGCAATGTTAAACGCCTCATCCAAGACCTCTACTGAGTAACCCTTTTCAAGAAATCACTGCCTAAGGATAGAGGCTTCAGACACAAAGTCCTCAGTATTGGTGCAATTACGCCTCAACCTCAGGAACTGGCTCTTAGGTACTGATCCCAACCAGGCCTTATGGGGACAGCTTTTAGTGTCTATATAGCCGTTGCGATCTGTGGCCTTAAAATAGGTGGAGGTGATAATTATACCTTCATTAACTCTAATCCTAAGGTCAAGAAAGTGTATCTCAGTAGTGCTGGCCTCAAATGTAAGGGCAATACCTCTATCATTGGTATTTAGGCCGGCAATGAACTCCGATAGGGACTCAGAGCTGCCATCCCATAGAAGGAGGATGTCGTCTATGTATCTTTTCCAGAACACCAGCTTTGCTCTGGGTTCTTGATAGATGACATCCTCTTCCCACTTGGCCATAAAGAGGTTGGCCATGCTTGGGGCAAACTTAGCCCTCATGGCCACAACCCTTTTCTGCAGATAATAAGAGCCATAATGCCAAAAATAGTTGTGTTGCATGGCATAGTGCAATAAACTCAAAATAAAGTCTGTTTATTCTGGAGGGTATCCCTCTTCAAAAAGTGCTCTACTGCTTCTTTCCCATGATGGTGCGATATGATAGTATAGAGCGAAGCAACGTCCACAGTTGCAAGTATGTAAGAATCTTTCCACTGTATACTCTTAAACTAATTGATAACTTGCGTGGAGTGTCTTAGGTAGAAGGGGGTCCCAACCACAAGAGGCTGCAGAAAATGGTCCACATATTTGCCTACCCTGGAAGTAACCGAGTCAATGCCACTGACTATCGGCCTTCCAGGGGGGCAAATGGGATCCTTGTGAACTTTGGGTAAGTAGTAGATCACTGGGATCCTAGGGGCTGAGGGTATGAGAAAAGCTTTTTCTTTTTTCGAAATAATTCCCTGTTTGAAACCCTCATCAACCACCCTAACCAACTCCTTCTTATACTAGGAGGTTGGATTGCCTCGCAAGGGGAGGTAAGTATCTCGATCCGAGAGTAGCCTAGACATTTCTTTGTCATAGGCCTCTTTGTCCAAGATCACAATACCCCACCCCCCCCCCCCCCTTTGTCGGCTGGCCGCACAATAATATCAACACGGCCTTTGAGTTGTTCTAAACCCTTCTTAAATGTATATTCCCTCCTACTCTTCTTGATTTGTAAGGCTAGTAGGTCCTTGTTGACTAATTCTCTAAAAACAGAAGTGGCCGGGGCCTGTTGTACCGGGGGATTAAATAATGAGGCATTCCTTAAATTGGATTGCCTAATCCCTGTAGAGACCGCTACATTAGGGCGAGAGGGATTAGTCATAAAATGGCGCTGGACGTTCATTTTCAAAAATAATTTTTGAACGTCTATAAAGGTTTCGAACTTATTTAAGGGCTTCGGGGGGCAAATTTTAGTCCATGATTTAAGACATATTTCTCCTCGTTAGAGAGAATGGCCTTACTTAAATTAAAGAGTCCAGTGTTCCTTATGTGCGCTTCCTTTTTTGCGCAAGGTTTGAAAATGACTTGTTAAGCTATTGCTAGACTTGCCAGGCTTCACAAGTTTGTTGGTTGCATAATTGCAGCAAGTCCACATTGCATGACTCCAGATTAACTTTCTTTGCAAACATTCTGCAAGTCTGCTGCAAGTTCTGGTTTCAGTTATGTTGTTCAACACTACCACAAATTTGTGGCAAGTTATCCTTGCTATCTGGGTAAGGGATCAATCTAAAACTTTCAATGGCTGCATATCTGAGATCTCATAGGCTGGACAGATCTGCATGGCTTAACTACAAAATATGCAGTGGCCACCTACGTTATAGGAAAGTTCCCCCCCGAGGGGTTTTTTAGCAGCATAGTAAATAAATAGTAGATGTAATTGGAAAAATATGCTCTTTATTAAAAATTAATAGCATACAGTGTTTCCACAAAAGTTAAAATATGAGCTCTAAAGGGGGCATGCCCCAAAGTGCAGATAATGCAAACACAAATTTGTACATAATATTATATTACAACACGTCTATTGTAAGACAAAGACTGATGCGTTTCGACCCATTTTGTTGATTTTGTTGGGGTCTTCTTCAGAGGATAGGTTTGCTGCAAAGAGACTGCATTTAGCACATCAGGTTGAAAGATGCATGAAATGCTAAATCTGCACAAAGTGGCCATTTCACATAGTTACCAATATATGCGTTGGGGACCTCTCAACCAAGATTTCCTTAGGAGCTATCAAATGATCCTGTGTGATTTAAGGTCAGATAAAACCTCAGGAGGAGACAACAATTCACTAAGTGCAGCTTACAAGGAGTCACACGTTTATATACCCCCAAAGGCACACCAGGCCTGGTGGGGTCAACACCTGCGGCAGAGTTCCAGAGCATACATTCATAGAATATATAATATACTGTATATAGTGCTTGTATAGATTTAAAGAATTTTAAACTTGATGCATTGCACGGTCAGAAAGAAAGAAATCCCCAGGAGAGTGTTGTATATATTATATGTGTATCACTAAGATAATTAGTGCATATATTATAATTAGGGATGAGCTTTATGTTCGGGTTGAACATGAGTTCGACTCGAACATTGGCTGTTGGATCGTTCGTCGAAATATGAACATTATGGGGCGTTCGCGCCAAATTTTAGCGGCAAGTCACGCCCCATAATGCACTGCGACTTTGCTGTCTGATGATTGGCCAAGCATGCACTATGACCCGCATGCTTTGGCCAATCACAGTGCCATCAGAAAAGAGAGCCATAATTGGCCAAAGGCAAGGTGCCTTTGGCCAATTATGGCTCAGGTTGGTAAGTCCACGCCCCACACTACATAAGGCCGCCTGCACATCGGCCCTGTGTAGTGTGTTGCTGGCGTTGACCTAGAGAGTGTCATTTCATTTAGATTGAGCAGGCAGGCGATTCAGTTAGCTGCAGTGTACTTAGTATATATACACATCCAGGCTTGTATATATATATATATATATATATATATATTTTTTTTTTTTTTTCAAATACATTTTCAGGCAGGCGATTCAGTGATCTGCAGCGCATAAAATATATATACAGTCTCTTACATATATATCCACTTCATTCTAGTCTAGCCAAGCCTATATGTGACTGCAGGCCATTCCTGGTGTACTTTTTCAAATATACTTTCAGGCAGGGAGGCAGGTGATTCAGTGATCTGCAGTGCATAAAATATATATATATACAGTCTCCTACATATATATATCCACTGCATTCTAGTCTAGCCAAGCCTATATCTGACTGCAGGGCATTCCTAGTATACTTTTTCTAGTAAACTTCAGGCGGTGTTTTGCTAATAAAATTTTACAGCATGTCTGGAAGGCCACCAAGGAGAGGCAGATGCTCACAGGCCAATAAAAGAGGGCAAGCAGGCTCTGTGTCTACAGCCAACAGTGCTGGTCATGGAAACAGTGCATCCTCAACATGTGGCGGTGGGGCACATTTGTCCTTTTTTTCGGCAGCTGGCCATGTTGATCCACAACATGCAGAAGAGTTGGTAGAGTGGATAAATAAGCCGTCCTCATCCTTCTCATCCTCTGTCACCCAGGCTCAGAGTAGTTTGCCTGCCAATGCAGCTGCCAAAGCAGCCTATTCCATGTCATCAGTCACTCCTTCCCTAGTCCCACCATCATGCATGGAGGAGTCCCCCGAACTGTTCGACCACAGTGTCAAGTACATGCTGCAGGAGGATGCGCTGCGTTTTGAAGGCTCCGATGATGGTACTCAGGTTGAGGAAGGCAGTAACGTGAGCCCAGAGAGAGGGGGTGCCCAAGAAGGACAAGAAACTGGCAGTCATGTTCCCCCAGCTGCAGCATACTGCCAGGTTTGCTCCAATGACGAGGAGGTAGGGGATATTGAGGTCACTGACTCTACGTGGGTGCCTGATAGAAGCAAGGAGGAGGAGGAGGCACATCTCCAACGAGGCAGGATGCCCTCCAGGGGCCAACTTAAGGGCATCCACCCGATTGCATCACCGCAGAGCTCCACATGTGCAGGGCGCTGCTGACTCCCTGCTTATTTTGAAAAGTTCTTTAGTGTGGGCCTTTTTTGATACATGTGCAGCAGATCACACCGTTGCTGTTTGCAACATATGTCTGAAGCGTATCAAGCGTGGCCAAAACAGCAGCTGCTTGGGCACCACATGCTTGACCAGACATATGTCGACCTCCCATGCAGTCCGTTGACAACAGTACTTAAAAGACCCACACCAAAGAACAAGGTGGACCTCTCCTTGCTCCTCATCAGCTGGGATCTCCAACCCCACTACACCTTCAGTCCTCTCAAAAACCTGCACTGAGAGGAATGAAGGTGATTTGCACGTACTTGCGGGCAATCTGCTATCACTACACCAACATCCGATTGTAGCAGGCAAATTTTCCTACCCCAGTTGCTAAACCATCAAAAGAAATTCGGTCCCAGCCATCCACATGCTTAGAGGCTGAATGCTAGCTTGGCCAAATTGCTAGCCCTCCAACTGCTGTCTTTTCAGCTGGTAGACTCTGCCCCCTTTCGTGAATTTGTGGCAGGTTCCCAAACGCCATTCCTTTTCACGGAAGGCCATTCTGGCTCTTTACTGGCATGTGGAAGGCAATGTCTTGGCCTCGTTAAACAGGGCAGTCAGCGGTAAGGTGCATATTACCACTGACTCATGGTCCAGCAGGCATGGACAGGGACGTTACCTTTGTGGGGACCCAGCGCACTGGGTAACTCTGCTGGCAGCTGAGTAGGATGCAGAACAGGGTGCAGTATTGTTGGAGCTTGTTCCGCCACCATGCCTCCAAAATGCTAGTAGTGGTGATTCTGCCACACCTCTCTCCTCCACCCCCTCCTTTTCTTCTTCCTCTATGGCCTCTTCCTCTGCAGATTTGGAACCAGCGGTGCTCCGTAGGTGTTCAAGGGGCTACGAAAGCACTCAGGCAAAAAGATGCCATGCGATGCTTGAGTTGGTCTGCTTAGGGGACAGGAGCCACACTGGGGCAGACATTCTGTCAGCTCTGCAGGGGCAGACTCAGAGGTGGTTGACGCCAAGCCAGCTTCAGCCAGCACCTGATGCTGATGTAACCGATTAATTTTTCTATGAATGTGAGATCCCTGGAAGACTGCCTATGCTGAGTGACTATCCTGTTATGCTGGATGACTATCCTATTCCTCCTCAATTTTCATGTTGATAGCTTCTAAGAACATTTTTGTTTCAGGGCACCACCACCAGTGCCTAAGGCCCAATTTTTCTGTCCCTGTTTAACAGGGGCATGTAATTACAATTTTTGATCAAATATTTAACAGCAGGGCTCGTTTTTGCGCTCAGCTAGAGTATCTGTGAGGGGTTGCAGTGTTGTGACACCACCACTAGTGCCTAAGGCCCAGTTTTTCTGCCCCTGTTAACAGGGGCATGTAATTGCAATATTTGCTGTAATATTTCACAGCAGGGCCCGTTCTTGTGCTCAACAAGAGTATCTGTGAGGCTTTACAGTGCTGTGCCACCACCATCTCCTAAGGCCCAACTTTTCTGCCCCTGTTTAACAGGGGCATGTAATTACAATTTTTGATCTAATATTTCACAGCAGGGCCTATTCCAGCGCCCACAAAGAGTAACTGTGTGGGCTTACAGTGTTCTGGTACCACCAACACCTAAGGACCAATTTTCTGCAGAGTATATAGGGCAGGCCGTATAGTATATACAGGCGGTCCCCTACTTTCAAACATCCAACTTACATAGAAACTGAGAGGGAGACAACAGGAAGGGAGAGAAAATCTACCCCTAGGAAGGGAAATTCTCTCCTGTAATGCCCCGTACACACGGTCGGAAGTTGATCGGACATTCCAACAACAAAATCCTATAATTTTTTCAGACGGATGTTGGCTCAAACTTGTCTTGCATACACACGGTCACACAAAGTTGTCGGAAAATCTGATCATTCTGAACGCGGTGACATAAAACACGTACGTCTGGACTATAAACGGGGCAGTAGTCAATAGCTTTCATCTCTTTATTTATTCTGAGCATGCGTGGCACTTTGTGCGTCGGATTTGTGTACACACGATCGGAAATTCCGACAACGGATTTTGTTGTTGGAAAATTTTATAGCCTGCTCTCAAACTTTGTGTGTCGGAAAATCCGATGGAAAATGTGTGATGGAGCCTACACACGGTCATAATTTCTGACAACAAGGTCCTATCACACATTTTCCGTCGGAAAATCCGACCGTGTGTTCGGGGCACAAGAGTTAATATGGGAAAAAGGTGTCTCCACTTTATCACCAATCCTTGTTTCCCTAATAACCCCAAATTTTCAAAATCCAATTGTCATTGGGACAGAAAGTGAGGTGAAATCTTCTGAACAGGGGCACAGAGAGCAAAACAAATGTTACAGGGGTGATGATAACCCTTCCCTGTGTTATCCAAAAAGCTTAAAAATTGATTTTTTTTTGCTGGAGCTACACTTACAAAATGTACTTGTTCCAAATTACAAACAGATTCAACTTAAGAACAAACCTACAGTCCATCTTGTTTGCACCGCCTGTATACTGCTGTTCAGAGTATATAGGGCCTGGGGGCCCCACGCCTTTTCTTTTTTTAATTTGGGTGTGGGGTTCCCCTTAATATCCATACAAGACCCAGAGGGCCTGGTAATGGGCTGGGGGGGTACCCATGCCGTTTTTCTCAATAATTTTCATCCATATTGCCGGTACCCGACATTACATTACAGCTGCAAGCAGTTTTAAATGACTTTTATTCCTTTAGAAATGTCATTTTGTGCAGGGACTATTCTAAACACGGGAAACGTGCGCCACTTTACAGGCATACTATAGTCACCCCCCAGGTACGATATTTAAATGAATATTTCACTTTTTTTTTTCACTTTAGGCATTATTAAAATCACTGCTCCCGAAAAAACATCGGTTTTTAAAACTTTTTTTTGCATTAAAACATGTCCCCTGGAGCAGGACGCAGATCCCCAAATGCTTTTTAGGACAATAACTTGCATATTAACCTTTACAATTCGCACTTTTGATTTTTCACGTTCGGGTCCCATAGACTTTAGCGGCAGAGTTACCAACCTTCCGGGGCAAAATTTACTAGCAGGATGCCAAAAATTTACAAACAGCACCAATTTTTTACTGGCACTGCAAAAAAGTACCTAAAACTACAGTTTTCAGTGCTAAACAGTGCAAATATGAATATTTAAACTATAAACATATATCTAGTGCTATTAGCAATGTGTTTAAGTTTAACAAAAGTAAAAAAAACATATTTCTGCATTGACACGAAGGTCAGGTTACTATAACCCGGCCAGCACAGAGTTCCCCCTTACATCAGAGTCTGCAGAATTCCCTCTTACAGTGAAATTAAACTCTTATGTAAAGGGGAACGCTGCAAATCATGATCTAAGGTGGAACTCTGATGTAGAGGGGGGCTCTGGTGACCAGAGACCACCTTATATAAGAGTCCACTTTGTTCTCTTTACATCAGAGTTCCCACTTACATCAGGGTCCGCAGATTGAGTTCCTCGTTGCACTGTAAGGGGGAATTCTGCAGACTCTGATGTAAAGGGGAACGCCAGGAACTCTGATGTGGGGGGCAATCTGGTGACCAGAGACCACCTTCCGTACAGTGAATACACTAAGATAAGGGGGTTTACTAATATAGGGGGGAAACCTTTATATCGGTGCCCCCTTACATCAGTGACTCCCCCTCAGATTGGCCTGGCGGCGCTGTCACTGACCTCCTCTCAGGTGCACCATGCAGGGCTCAGTCAAATGACTCCAGCTTGGTGGCTCTGGGTTTTATCCTACAAGAGACGGTCAGAGACTGCGGACATGCTACAGGAGACGGTCAAAGACTGTGGGCATGCTAAAGAAGAAGGTTAGAGACTGCAGACAGGATACAGGAGACAGTCAGAGACTGCGGACATGCTACAGGAGATGGTCAGAGACTGCGGACATGCTACAGGAGACGGTCAGAGACTGTGGACAGGATACAGGAGATGTCAGAGACTGCGGACATGCTACAGGAGATGGTCATAGGCTGCGGACATGCTACAGAAGACGGTCATAGGCTGCAGACATGGTACAGGAGACGGTCATAGGCTGCGGACATGCTACAGGAGAAGGTCATAGGCTGCAGACATGGTACAGGAGATGGTCATAGGCTGCGGACATGCTACAGGAGACGGTCATAGGCTGCAGGCATGGTACAGGAGACGGTCATAGGCTGCGGACATGGTACAGGAGACGGTCATAGGCTGCGGACATGGTACAGGAGACGGTCATAGGCTGCGGACATGGTACAGGAGACCAAATGTGCTCACTACTTACTCAGATAAAAAAGAAATATATGAATAAACACCTCAAGACCATCAAGCACAATACATAATCAATTATATTATGACCATACAGTACAAACACAATATACAGCAGCACTTTTCATCAGAAAATACCAGCCAAATCATATTGCTGCTGCTGCCTCCCCTCTCCTGGCATGCTGGGATTTGTAGTGCCCTAGGCACAACTGCATTTTGCTAATTATTGGTAGGCTAGCTAAGCTTACCCCCTGCTAGGCTGAAGTCCGTCCGGGGCGGGCGCTCCACTGCAGGCTCACTCCACTCCACTCCTCCCCTCCCCCTCCCAGCATCTCCCAGAATCAATTTAGGCGCGCTGTCGGAGGAAGGGGGAGGGTACAAGACAAGTAGCAGCAGTCACAGGGATGATCGGAGACTCTCGGCAATGCTTCGGGACTGCACATGCACAGTTCCGAGCCGGGACCATCATTTTTACGGGCATGACATTTTCTTTACGGGTTTTCACTGACATGAAAAAATAGCCCCGTTTTTACGGGCTGCCCATAAAAACACGGGCGGTTGACAACACTGTTTAACGGTGTTCGAATGTTCGTGCAAACTTTCGGTCCGTTCGCATGTTCTGCCGCGAACCAAACCAGGGGGTGTTCGGCTCATCCCTAATTATGATATTATAAGAGGAAATGAGGAACATGGGAGCATGATGTGAGTCAATAAGAGGAGAGAATGAAGACGCAGCATGGCAGTCATTATTTACAGGCTCCTAACCAGGCCTGTGCCCCTCAGATTTTAGTTGTGCCCCTCCAGGTCTCTAGGAGTGCACCCACTGATCCATAAGGAACTCTGATGGGGATAATTGATGTAAGGGGCACTCTGACGGGGACACCTGCTGTAAGGGGACACTCAGATGGGGACATCTGATGCAAGAGGGCAGACTGATTGGGACATCTGATGTAAGGGGGCACTCAGATGGGGACTTCTGATGCAAGAGGGCACTCTGATGGGGATACCTAAAGAGGGACTGCGATGAGGACCCCTGATGTAAGGAGGGACGCTGATAGATACACTTGGTATAAGGAGGCATAAGTTCTGTTTAATATCTAATGACAGCCTAATACATACTAGTGTCCCCTGTTCACTTCTGCACCGCCTCTGCACTACCTGACATTGTACCCCCTAACTTTTTATACTGCACCCCCGGATCAGATGTGTCCCTGCTCCCAGCATTGAAATCATTGAATCAAACAGGTATGTGAACTAAATTGCTTTCACATTTTTAGTCCTTGTCGGCAGTGACAGAGCAGATGCAGACAGGCTGAATGTAAGCAATGCAATGTTTACATTGGCCTGTGATGACAGCTGTCAAACGCAGGGAAAAGTAAAGCAAACATAGTAAATGACATAAAGTAGGTATGTACAATTGCTTGATATTCCTGCATTTAATAAAGCACTAATGTAATAAAAAAAGGTCCCTTCCATTGTACTGTGCAGTGTAGAGATTTGCTGTGTTTATAATAAGAGGAAAGCTCCTATTAGGGCCGCATCTATATAAAACATATGTAGTTCCGTTTTATGTGGTTGCTGGAGTTAAATCCCATGCAGGATTACTCTATCTCTTGGATATTCCACTTGTGAGACAGTCCCACAAGAATACCCTTTTCTGCCCAAAGCAAGAAATAAAAAATAATTGGGGAAAACAAATAAGACAGAGTGACACGTCAATGCAATCACTAAACAAAAACCAAACATACAGAATAAACAAAGTTAGGTGTTTGTTAAAGCTGGCTTCCAGCCTTCCCTTCAGTTTTGCACAGTTGTACAGACTCCTCTCCTGTACTGAATATGCTTACTCTGATTTCACTGCACAATGTGAGCTTCTCACAGTCTGCATTAGAAGCTATAGCAAGTCAGCCAGAGCCCACCTCATTTCCTTGCTGAAGAACATTCAGTATCATCCAGTTATTTTCTCCCCAGATGTACTGTTACTGACCCGCCACTTTCATTCACTGGATTTCAGTTCTTTCAATTCTGAAAGCTCAGCATCTACATTGGGTAGATTAAACAAAAAAAAACGCGCTAGAAAAATACCCATAAAAATATAAAAATAATAAAGACTCCTCTCGCAGTCTGTGGACTACTACTTGGCTCTCTGCACCAATTACTTATTCCATCTCCAGTGAAAGTCCCTATCTTGTTTGTAACCCAGGGACCGCCTGCACCTGTGACAGACGGGAGTGTTGACAGAGCAACACTGGAGGGGATCGCTTGCCAGGCATGTCTGCCATCCATAATGTGCTAATATGCACATCTGGGATCTGGCATCTGGTAAGCAGGTCCTTTGTGCGGTGGTGGTGCCCTCTTTGTATTATCATTGGTTTAGGTTTGGTTGAAGCTTCATTCTATTGCAGGATTCACCTTTTGTTATCCACTTTTTGGTAAGCAGGAACTCTGTCAGGTGTTGGGTGCACTACCTTGGGTAGTCTGCATACAAACTCTCACTCCTGTGGACTGGCATCCACCTATTAGGGCATTTTGATATTTTCATAACTCCTCCCAAGAGCCAGCCAACTGATGGATTGCATTTCAGGGTACAATTTTACCCATGTACGTGATGTCATCTTATCCCAGCCAATGAAAATGGCCAGAAATCTGTACCTGGAAGAAGACCGGCCAATGAAACCAACCTAAAATTAGTACCTGGAAGAAGGCCGGCCAATGAAAATGGCCAGAGATCTGTACCTAGAAGAAGACCGGCCAATGAAAATGGCCAGAGATTTGTACCTGGAAGAAAACCGGCCAATGAAAATGGCCAGAGATCTATACCTCAAAGAAGAAGATTGGCTAATGTAAATGGGCAGAGATCTGTATCTGGAAGACCGGCCAATGAAAACAACCAAAGATCTGTACCTGGAAGTAGACCGGCCAATGAAAATGACCAAATATCTGTACCTAGAAAAAAAAGGATAATAAAAACAACCAAAGATCTGTACCTACAAGAAGACCAGCTAATGAAAACAACCAAAGATGTGTACCTGGAATATAACTGCGTAATAAAAAAAGGCCAAAGATCTGTACCTGGAAGATGACCGGCTAATGAAAACAAGAAAAGATCTGTACCTGGAATAAGGCAGAAAATGAAAATGGGCAAAGATCTATACCTACTCCCCCTGCTCTCCTCTCTACCAGCATGCGCCTTATCAATATATTTGCATGCAACATACCTGAACAGCTCTTGGTCCTGCCCCACCCCCTCCTAGTCTAAGTGCTGGTGTATAAAGGAAAGACTGATATCAAGTCAAGTTTGGGTACTTATACTAGCTGCACTTTTAAAATGTATTTAACCACTTGCCAACCAGCCGACGCAATTGTACTGCGGCAGAATGGCACGGCTGGGCGAAACGACGTTATGTAACCTCGCTTCACCCTGTGGCCACTATGACCAGGCTCCCGCGATCGTCGCTGAGACACGGAGAACCCGGAACTCTGTGTGTAAACACACAGTTTCCGGTTCTCTGAGAGGAAAAGTGACATATCGTCTGTTCATACAGAGTATGAACAGCGATCTGTTATCTTTCCTGCACAGTCCCCTGCCCCCTTCAGTTAGAACACACACTAGGGAACACATTAACCTCTTCACCGCTCCCTAGTTTTAACCCCTTCACTGCCAGTGACATTTTTACAGTAATCAATGCATTTTTAATCGCACTGATCGCTGTATTAATGCCAATGGTCCCAAAAATATGTCAAAATTGTCCGATGTGTCTGCCATAATGTTGCAGTCATGATAAAAATCGCAGATTGCCGACATTACTAGTAATAAAAAAAATAATAATAAAAATGCTATAAATCTATCCCCTATTTTCTTTAGACGCTATCACTTTTGCGTAAACCAATCAATATATGCTTATTGCGTTTTTTTTTACCAAAAATATGTAGAAGAATACATATCGGCCTAAACTGAGGAAAATTTTTTTCTATATATATTTTTGATATTTATTATAGCAAAAAGTAAAAAATAATTGCGTTTTTTTCAAAATTGACACTCTTTTTTTGTTTATAGCACAAAAAATAAAAACCGCAGAGGTGATCAAATGCCACCAAAAGAAAGCTCTATTTGTGGGAAAAAAAGGACGTCAATTTTGTTTGGGTGCAGCGTCGCATGACCGCGCAATTGTCAGTTAAAACGATGCAGTGCCGAATCGCAAAAAGTGCTCTGGTCAGGAAGGGGGTAAATGATGTATTAATTAATATCTGTCTATATCTGCCTGGAGTTCAGCTTTAACCTCTTCCTGCCTGCCCCGGCATCCCTTTAAACAGTTCTGAATGCCCATGGAGCGGGAAGGATCGGCGATCATGTGACCACTGTCACAATGATCACATGATCAAAAGCTAGTCTCGCCGGTTACCAACCTTTAGTCCCGACCAAGAGCCGACAGCTTTGGCAACTCAGTCTTTGTGCTGGGAGCACACTTTTAGCACATAAACATCGGCCACTCAGCACATACTGTATGTGTTCGGCGGTCGTAAAGGTGTTAAACATTCTGTAAACACGCCTGTTATTTTTACACTGTACGCCCTTCCATTGTGTTGCTGTAAACTTTTTTAAACATGCACAAATTACTTTTCTGCTGCTAATTCCAAGATACAAATTAAAAATCGACGAAAGACTTAAGATCCACACACAGTGGTCATTATGTGCTCATTGCTTTTCCACAAATATAATCATGTAAATCCTCAAAACCCCGCAGCGCTTTCCAAATATGCTGACTCACCTATTTTTGTCGCCAAGCTGTTTAATCTGACTTTTGTTCCTTCGTGTTTGGCAGACAGCGGTGGTGTTTATGTGCCTGTTAATCATGCGCATACAATTTATACCATTGAGTTGTAGTATACCTATCACATGTTTATTTATTAATGGTGTTTTTTAGCCGTTAAAAAGAAAATTCTGGATTCCTTCAAATAGATGCAACACATGAAAGTGATATGCAACCTTCCTCGTAATTTACTGATATGGTTGTTAGGTTGGCCCTTTGGCTTCCATATTTTCTTAGTCACTAAGGCTGCATTCAGATATCATGTTGCAGGAATGAGCATTCCACCTTACAATTCCAAAAGCAAGATTTGCCAGCATTCCACATCTTGCGCATAGGACAGCCTATTCACTTCAATGGGCTGCCCCATGCTCATTTGTCACCCAAAAGAAGCTTCTGTTCCTTTTTGGGCAACAAGCTTAGCACGATTTTTAAATTCTCATTTTACCATGATTGTCACACAATTCAGTCATGTGACATTAGCAGCAGAATTGCACTGAATTTGGTTGCACATTTTCCAGTGATTTGGAATCGCTGGCAGAATTTTAAACCACCTATTGTAAAGGGGCCTTAGGGGTCTATGAAAAACATTAGCTGTGCGTATACATCAATCATTTGCACAGGTGCCACAACCCTTCACCATCATTTGCCTAATTTTATTTCCCACCAGTGCCATCTTTTGGCAATAATGCAGTTTTTTTCCTCAATTGGGAAAAATACCAAATTTTTGCCACAAGATGACAATGACATTCCAAGGAAATTAGTGTAAAAAAGTGAATCTTTAGGGGGAAAAAATTGCGATCAGGTAGGATTTCAATGCACAATATTATGAGAGATTATAGAGACATATTATGCATCTCAGGGTACAATTTTGCGCATGCTCTGGAGTAAATTCATCCTGGCCCAGCCAATGAAAATGGCCAAAGATCTGTACCAGGAAGAAGACCAGCTAATGAAAACAGCCAAAGATATGTACCTGGAAGAAGACCGACTAATGAAAACAATCAAAGATCTGTACCTGGAAGAAGACCGACTAATGAAAACAATCAAAGATCTGTACCTGGAAGAAGACCGACTAATGAAAACAATCAAAGATCTGTACCTGGAAGAAGACCGACTAATGAAAACAATCAAAGATCTGTACCTGGAAGAAGACCGACTAATGAAAACAATCAAAGATCTGAACCTGGAAGAAGACCGACTAATGAAAACAATCAAAGATCTGTACCTGGAAGAAGACCGACTAATGAAAACAATCAAAGATCTGTACCTGGAAGAAGACTGACTAATGAAAACAATCAAAGATCTGTACCTGGAAGAAGACTGACTAATGAAAACAATCAAAGATCTGTACCTGGAAGAAGACTGACTAATGAAAACAATCAAAGATCGAAGAAGATAAGAAGAAGAAAACAGTATCTAGTACAAGACTAAGCTATGTAAACAACAGACGGATGTTGACCCCCTGTGGAAGACTTCACAAGTTGAAACACGTCAGTGCTTTTCTTTCCTTACATCTGTCACCATTATTAATATTCATGCTTTGGTTTTAGTCTTCTACTAGATACAGTTATAGCCACAATTTTATATGCTCACATTTTATATTGGAACCACATTGTCCCCGTTTATTTAGGGGGTCATTTTAGTATTGGTCTAATAAAATTTTGTGTTTTTGACTTTATATTTCATATTGTTTGAATAATTGTTTATTATCACTTACATATTTTTCTGGTATCAGAAAGTCCCAATTTCTCCTTTTCTTTTCCCCGTTGTGGGTTTTTGCTTAGCACTAGTGGGGTTTGATACCACCTCACTTTTGGGTAGAGGGGCATATCACCTTAACCGGGTAATGAAAATGGCCAAAGGTCTGTAGACTGGAAGAAGACTGGCCAATAAAAACAACCAAAGATGTGTACCTTGAAGAAGATCGGATAATGAAAATGGCCGAAAATCTCTACCTGGTAAAAGACCGAATAATGAAAATGGCCAAAGATCTCTATCTCTATCCACAACTCTGCCCCCAGCTTCATCGCTAACCTAATCTCAAAATACCAACCAAGCCGTTCACTTTGGTCCTCCCAAGACCTCCTGCTCTCTAGCTTCCTTTGCCACCTCCTCCCATGCTCACCTCCAGGATTTCCCCAGAGCTTATCGCATCCTTTGGGAATTCCCTACCCCAATCTGTCCGACTAACTCCTAATCTATCCAACTTTAGACGATCCCTGAAAACCCTTCTCTTTAAAGAAGCTTATCCTGCTTAAAACTAATACACTGCTTTACTTTCTCCATCAGCTCATCCCCCACAGCTATTACCTTTTGTATCAATTGCCCCTTCCTCCTAGATTGTAAGCTCTAATGAGCAGGGCCCTCGGATTCCTATTGTACCAAATTGTAATGTAACTGAAATGTCTGCCTTCATTTTGTTAAGCACTGTGCAAACTGTTGGCGCTATATAAATCCTGTATAATATTAATAATAATAATAATAATCTGGAAGAAGACCTGATAATGAAAATGGACAAAGATCTGTACCCGAAAGAAGGCCGGCTGAAGATGTCAGTGAGAAGGAGCTCCTGGACACCGCATTGTTAGAATGAAGGTGAGTATAGTTCTGCTTTAAGGAAATTATGGTAAAGATTTGTAGCTTCTGTACAAATGATTGACACATTTGCATAGCAAATATTTGTTACATAGACCCCATAGTCACTGACCTGGAGAAAATAGTTAAAGTAAAGTGAAAAATCTTTATCTGCATACTTGTTCTGGGTCACTGACTCAAACTATTGAAGTCAGACGTTTGATATGACAGCCAGGCAACTAGGATTTGCAATGGCATATTTTCTTTTTCTTTCAGGGGATTTTGCCAGAAATGCAGTGTTCTTGTTATTGCCTCTAATGCCGTGTACACACGACCGGTTTAGTCGTCGGAATAAACTCCAAAGGTTGCTCCGACGGAACTCTGACGACGGAATTCCATTCAAGCGGTCTTGCCTATACACGGTCAATCCAAAGTCCGACCAAAGTCTGACCGTCCAGAACGCGGTGACGTACAGCACGTATGACAGGACTAGAAAGAGGAAGTTCAATGGCTAGTAGCCAATAGCTTCCGTCTCGTACTTGCTTCAGAACAAGCGTTGTTTTTGGTCCGTCGGAACAGCATACAGACGAGCGGTTTTCCCGATAGGTATTGGTTCCATCCGAAATATTTAGAGCATGTTCTATTTCTAGGTTCGTCAGAATTTTCGGGAAAAAAAAGTCAGGTGAGGTACACACGGGATCGGAATAGACGATGAAAAGCTTCTGTCTGACTTTTTCTGTCGGACATTCTGCTCGTGTGTACACGGCATAAGATAAACTGAAAGCAAAACAACCATATGTTTCTTCTGTAAAAAAACAAACTCTATCATCATTACCCATCTATTGGAGATACACAAAGGCAGGCATGTTTAAAGTAGAATTATAGGCTTTTTTTTTTTTTGAATAGAGCAAAGAAGGGTTGTAACCCCATGTCAGATTTTTTTTTTTTTTTTTATCGCCATCTGTATCCCATTGGGGACATTTCCCTTCACTTCCTGTCCCATAGCCAAAACAGGAAGTGAGAGGAAATCCCTGCAAATAAAGGGAATTCCTTGGGGACCCCCAGGTCACCAGAATTACTATCCCCATTGGAAGATTACCCCTCTATTATTTTGCTGGGGTCAACCAAAATTTGGGATTTTCTTTGCTTTCACTTTCAATGATAATGGTAAACAGGCTAGAAGGGAGTGGGAGGACTATAACAAGGGCTACTCCAAACAAACCCTACCTCCCCATAAGGAAGTATATGGACTATTGCGGTACCCAATGGAGACATACAGTATAGATAAAAATTTAAATTTATTGAATTACAAATAGTAAAAAAATATATATATATACAATTTGACAACAAGACAATTTGGGAATTGTTGCAAAACAACATGAATTAAAAAATGACAGTGAGTAAAGCCCGCATGTGTAAATGAAGGCAAGTTGATGTACTAAAGGACGTTTAACCTCAACAGTTTCGCGGCCAATGCCGCTTCCTCAGGAGGCGTCCAAATATAGCATCTAGAAGGGTAAAACAATCACAATTACATACATAAATTTGCAAAAGATATATAAATATTAATAATACATTATCATGAAACATAATATTGGAGTAATTATGAATTGTATTGACACACTCACCAACTACTGCCCCATCGGGCAAGAACGGCACTTATAATGCTAAACAGGACAAACAGAGAGGGGAAATCTCCCTAACGGGGGCACAGACAGCATTAAAAACTGGCAGAGGTTTTAATCCCTCTCCACTCTATCCAAAACTAAAAAAAAAAAAAAAGTTTTGCCTTTAGTTATACAGTACCTTATTGTCCAGCCTGAGTTAAAACTGTGGCTCTCTATATAATAATCACTAGAATGGGCCCTCCAAGATGACCCCATAAATTGCATACTGAATCTGAACGGTGGGAGTATATTGCTGTGTTATATAACATGCAAAACTGAGTTAAAAGGCCTGAGTGTGGCTCAGGGTTACTTTTCAGTACCGAAAGCCACACTCGGGATTAAAAAACAGTATCCATGTACAGGTACTTACCTTGTCCTTATTTATACCCTATTACTCCCACTGATACCAATGATGGCGCACTATTCCACCCACTGATATCAATGATGGGGCATTATTCCTCCAATTGATACCAATGGTGGGGCACTTTTACTTCCACTGACACCAATGATGGGGCACTATTCCTCCCACTGATACCAATGAAGGGGTACAATTCTTCACACTGATACCAATGATGTAGCACTATACCAGCCACTGATACCAATGATGGAATACTATTATCCCCACTGATACTAATGATGGTGCACTGTCCCCCACTGATACCAATCATGGCGTACTATTCCTCCAACTCATACCAATGATGGAGCACTATTCTACTTTCTACTGACCACAGGCTCTATGTAAATTTTTTTTATTGCCACTGACCATTAAGCCTGAGACATTGTTTACTCCCACTGATGTCAGAACATTTTCCACTCCCACTGGCCACAATCTGGTCTCCTATTGTGTTTAAAACGTTTGGAGAACCCTGCTCTAAATCATACTTATAGTACTCTCTGAATTATACTTTCTTATGTTAATCCCCAAAATATACTGTCTACATATGAAAATATATTAATTATTTTTAGGGCAGCAATATCACTTTATTTGCTGATCTTTAGTCTTGAACCAAATTTCGGCTACGAGGAGAAGGAGAAAGTTGTCTTGCATAATTATAGAAGGTACAGCAAGGCTAGTACTGAGCTGATACTGTGCATGTCATTCATATTCTACCCCCCACCCATTCTGTGTCCTTCTGAGTGTCTTCCTTACAGAACATTGGCTTACAAAAGTTTTGCTGAGCCATTAAAACTGGCAAGTAAGCAGGAATGGCACAAATTGTCCGTCCGGATTCAGGCCACCGAGACCAGCTAGTGCTGAACTAGAATTCTTCAGATTACTTAAGTGCTAACTGTTTACATTTCCAGGAGTAAACTGTTTGAAATAATAATTTCAAAGTCTTACCAACTGTTCTAATTGTTTGCAATCCCACAAGCACAGACCTGGCATAACACATAGGTCTACTTTTGTAATGATGATCGTTTCAAGCAAATGTAACAAATGTTTATATGTATGTTAATTAGACAATCGCTGAAGTTATTTTTAAACTGCACTGTATGTAATTACCCGTAATCTTTGTTTATAATAAAGGTGCGCTCCAGTGACACAAGAAACTTTCATATTCCTTTAATACCTAACCCAGCCTTTCTCAACGTTTTTAACATGGAGGTAAATTTTTAAAGTGATAACAAGCTCCAAAACAAAAAAATCATATATGGCAGCTTACCAATCCTTAACCACTTGCCGACCGCTTACCACAGATATACTGCAGCAGGTCGTCTCTATTGCACGAAACTACGCACCTGTACGTCATTTTGTGCAATAGACACTGGGGGCGCGCGCTGACTGGACAGAGGGGGAGCCAATCAGCAGGTTCGACAGACTCGATGTCCGCTGGCCACCCGCAATCGTTCTTGTACGAGACAGAATGGCGATCTGCCCATGTAAACAAGGCAGATCACCGTTCGAACAGGGGAAAAGATAGAGATCTTGTGTTCCTGCTAAGAAGAAACACGGATCTCTGGTTTCATCCAGTCAGACCATCCCCCACACAGTTAGCAAGCACCCCCTAGGGACACAACAAACCCATTGATAGCCCCTGATGTTAACCCCTTCCCTGTCTGACATTAGTACAGTGACAGTGCATGTTTTTAGCACTGATCACTGTAATAATGTCACTGGTTCCCAAAAGAGTGTCAAAAGTGTCAGTTAGATCCAATCTGTCCGCCGCAATGTTGCATTCACGATAAAAATCGCTGATCACTGCCATTACTAGTAAAATAAATAAATAAATAAAAATGCCATAAAAAATATTCCATACTTTATAGAGCCCCCCTGCCCCAAGGCAATTGTTGAGGGTAGGTGGCCTGGTATGTTTCAGGAGGGGGGATGCTCGCTTGCCCCCCTTTCCTGACCTGCCAGGCTGCATGCTCGAACTCTGGTATGGATTTTGGGGGGGACCCCACACCATTGATGAAACATACCAGGGTTATGACAGCTATCTGCTGCCATAACAACGGTACTTAACATCAAAGGGCCGACGTATATTTACAGCGGGTGGTCCGAAAGTGGTTAAAATCACTGCTCCTGAAAAAACTATTGTTTTAAAAAAAGAATTGCATTGATGTCCCCCTTGGCAGTACCCGGACCCCCAATCCCCTTTTATGGCCAATTACTTCCATATAAGCCTTCAAAATGGGCACTTTTGATTTTTCCTGTTCGGCTTCCATAGACTTCAATGGGGTTCGCCGTTTGGGTCAGAACTTTTCCCCTCTTCAGGAGTTCTGCTGCAAACCAAACAGGTCAACCCATCTCTATTTAAGATTACTAGGTCACCCAGCTGTCCCCAACGTCCTTGCAGTTATCTGGCTGCCAGCGGGGGACTCCGGGAAGCTGCAGAAGCTACTGTACCTACAGTTTCCCTCTTTATCAGGTACCTCTTCCTATCACTGCTCATATTCTCTCTAACCAGCAGGGCTTTTTCCCTGACTTACTCCCACACTGAGGGTGGACTGAATGATGCAGAATTTGCTATTTAAGCACTTCTGTGTCAAGATCGATGCCAAAATCTCAAGGGATTTCAGTATCCAAGATGGCCGGCTGCAGCCCATAATAGGGGACAAATTAGTCTTCAATGGTTTCCTGCCTAGCTGGAGAAGCGACATAGTGCCAACAGTAGTCAGCAGACATGCTACAATCCATCACCTGCCTACATGAGAAGAGGACTGTAGGGGACCGGCAGTCTTGGGTGCAAGCATTTGGCCTGCACCCAAAAGCGGTGGCAAAGACTTGGATGGCGGCTTAGGTGAATATATCTTGCTTCATCAGGTAAGAAAAACAAAAAGCCTTGTAGCATGGGGTAGAGGAGGTGGGACAGAGGAGGATAGGAGTTAATTCATATTTTCCTGGAGTGGGGCTTTAAAAAACACACCTTCTCCAGCAAGATATAACACAAAGCATATTATAGCTCCCTCCATAGGGTAATTCAGAGTTCCATACCACTTTAACGTGGAAATGTATTGTATATATTTGACATCTTTTCAAAAACCTCTATTTTGCCCATTTAAAACCTGCTGTATATCGTACTGGAAACCTGCACTTTGCAATGCAATCATTATATATTCTGTTTTATACCGAAAAGGCCAAGCTAGCTGCTTGCACCCATGGGACATAAAAGCATGGCGAATCGTTTTAAATATAATAATTAAACTTTAAACTTCACACTCTTTCTTGACACCACCACAGAGTTTGCTAGAAAATATTTTATGAGCTAAAATCTTTAAATGACCACTATGGCTAAAAATATTACATTGTAAAAGCTGTATGTATTTAATACGGGTAAGGATACTCTTTAACATCCAGTTCACTTCTAGCTGGTTATCTATGGAGTATAAACCATCCTGTGGATTGTAAGTATGGTATGGTATCACTGGATGGGTTCACAGCTAGGGGTCCACATCTCTATTAGTGGGAAAATCTTGTAAAAGAGTTTTACTGATAAAACTTTGCATGGTGGTTAGTGTGGCATGAAGCAATGCCACTGTGGATTCATGGGTGCAGATGTGGAGAAGCATACGTGGCATGGTATAATCTGTCAGACAAGACGCTGCTGTGGGGACCTGCATGTAAAAGCCTCAATGCCAATGGGCCAGCCCAAGGAGTACATATGTGTGTGAGCATCCCTGGCTAAATACGAGGCATCACTATTAAGCCAACTTCTGATGACTGCTGACCATTGATGGTCATGGGCATGTTCTAGTGGCTACTTAAAGTGGTTGTAGACTTCTGACATGAAATATGAGCAAAGCATATCCCTCCATAGTATGTGCTTGTCTCAATCCAGATTACTGAGTGTCATTTCTCTCTGATGCCTCGGTCCTCTGCTATCTGCATGAGTCACTTCTGAGGGTTTTCCTGTCACTAAGAAAAAAAAGTGACATGGGAGGGAGCTCCAGTACACAGCTTGTGATTGAAAGCCTTAGCTCTGTTCTGGTGGCTCACTAAGCTCTGTCCATTTCCCTGCCCCCTGCTATCTGAAATCTCAGACAAGCTGTAAAAATTATGCAATTTGAACTGCTGTAGAAATTGAAGACTGCAGGTAAATAGGTACAAATTATGTAGGAGGATTTGTTACATCCCTGTGTACTACCTGAGGCCAGTCACTCCACTGGGTATATGTAAGGGATAATACCCACTTTAAAAGTGACAGGGAAAGGAGGAGGGCCTTACCTTAGGGAGAGATCACTAGACCCAGAGGGATAGTCATCTACCATAGTAAATTTGATTGGCAATACAATCCCATGCTGTAAAAAGTACATTTTGCCCACTGTTTCAGCAACTGTTATCAGTAGGGACGAGCAAAGTAATTTAAATGAAATGTATTTCCCCTCAAAATTGTTGACTTTGTCATTGACAAAATTGATGATTTGTGCATGTACTTTAAGAAGTAATGTTACCTCCTAAATTGTAGTGAGCATTGCTCGTGGCTGAAGAAGCAAATTTTTTTTTTATCAAATTGCAAACTCCCATCATTGGCATTGACTGTCCATAGTAGGACCACCAATCCAGGTTACAAGCTTTTCTGTTTATTTTTATAGGCTACTATATTGATGACCTTTATGCATTATGGAATCCCCTAGCTAGAACAAAAATCACCAGCACTCTAATATAAAGGCTGAAGTTTGTTGATATCTGGTCATACTTATATGAGCATGTTTGAAAATGCCATTCCAAACTCTTGGGCATTAATATGGAATATCCCCCCCCCCCCCCCCAACAGCCTCCACGTTTCTTGGAAACTTTCTACAAGTTTGGCTAAATGGGCCCATTAAGCCAAATAAGTATTTGTGAGGTCAATTACTGATGTGGAATGAGAAGACCCAGCTCCCATTCGGTGTTCCAATTCATCCCAAAGGTGTTCAGTTGGGTGGTGGTCTGCACCCCATATGAAACTCACCACACCAAGTCTGTATGGCGCTGGCTTTGTGCACATAGGCACAGTCATTTTATAAAAGAAAGGGGCTTTCCCCAAGCTGTTGGCACAATTTTGGAAGCACTCAATTGTTTCAAATGTTTTTTCTAGCATTAACAGTACCCTTCACTGACAACACCCCATATCAATCATTTGGAGGGGTGTCCACATATTATATAAACGTATGTATTTGCCTCATTGTATGAGTTCCATGGGTACACATATTACATTTAAAACCTTAGTTAAAACAGTTTTCAGCAGCTCTGCTTATTTACAGTTGTCACAGCTCTTTGAATTGTGGTTGCCCACTGACGGATTGGATCTTGGTCCGCAAAGGTCTAGATAAATTCCAGCTTCCTGTCATTATCTGTTGGTGCCAATGACATCCCCGGGCTTTCTGTACTGCTCAGGAGCCCATTTTCACAATGATTTGGGATTCCCAACCAACCCAGGATCATGGGAGAAGGTCCAGTGACATCACTCTACACCAACCAAGTGCACCAGAAGTCAAAGTTTAAAGTGGAGTTCCACCCACTCTTACAACTCTTCGGCATCCCTCACTAAACTGTGCACTGTAAACAAATTGGATATTTTTTTATTTTTTTCTCAGCACCTACTGTATATCTGTTGTATTCATTTTTCACGTCCTCCTCCCTGGCCATGGCCCATCGCATCATTTCCTTTTTGCAATGCCTTCTGGGAAGGGGCAGCGATTTCCTCTGAAACTGCCGTTGCTATGGAAACCTGACATGAAACCTATTACACTGCTTGTGCTGCACTGAGCATGTGCGAGATCTGCAAGGATGAGATCCAGGAAGAAATACAGTCTGGCTTCAGATGCCCACACTTAAGATGGACACGGCCTGCTGTAAATTTATAAAATAACAAACTACTGCTATAAACTAACAAAACAGACCTTAGTTTACAGACTAACTTTACTAGAATACATTAAGCTTGTGTATTATAGGGGTATTTTTATTTAAAAAGTATAATTTCGAACACCACTTTAAGGTAACTATTTTTACTTGTTTCTTCCAGTTTTCATTTTATTTTCAATTTATGGTCATGGCATACACATTCATTTTTTAACATCGGCAGGGTAATAGCAACACAAACAGTAGTTATATTGACAATCAGATACGTTTACTTGAAAAAAATCCTTTTGTGTTTGTGAATTCTGCCTGTCTGCTAGTTGTCTCTTTCCACAACTTCCTCCCTGTGTGTCTTGCAGTTTCTGTTTACTTTCAATTTCTAAAGACTACATATCCCATTGTACCTTGCTTGCAGTGATTCGTGCACTGACTCCGCCTCCTGCAACTCCTCCTCTGTAGATCAGAAGGCAGGCTCTGTGAAATGTGTGACACAGCAGTGCTACTCACAGGGCATAGTGACTATGAGTCAGAATTCAAGGAAGACCATTCAGATTAATAGGGATAGGTTAGAAATATTTGAGATACAATGTCGAAATGAATATGTGAGTTCACATTTTGACCATAGATGTACTTGAAACCTAATTGTTTTATTTTGGCGGTGGAGGGATAGCTAATAACAATAAGTAGACCATTTCATTTCATGCAAGAACAACTTTAAGAGTTAAAATATGTAGTGCTGGAATACAAATACAACAATGTTACATGATTTTGTAGAAAGATATTCCTAGAAATTACAGTTAACCTTTCCTTCTTGCCCCTCCCAAGAGGCTGCCAATGAATTTGTAACAATTCCCCATGGAGGCATACACTGATACTGAGCTGGTCCTGTTAAATATTCAGTGATTTAACTGTGTAGGATAATTTAGAATGCATACAGTAGAGGTTTTTTTTTATGTGTGTATCAGCTGGTATACCAATGTGAACTGCAATTTCCTGAAAACTCCATATATACATTATATTGTCAAAAGTATTGGGACACCTGCCTTTACATTACCATGAACTTTAATGGCAATCCAGTCTTATGCCCTGTACACACGGTCGGATTTTACGACTGAAAAAGTGCGATCGGATTGTGTAGTCGGAAATTCCGATCGTGTGTGGGCTCCATCGGATTTTTTCCGTCAGAATTTCCGACACACAAAGTTTGAGAGCAGGATATAAAATTTTCCGACAACAAAATCCGATCATTTAAATTCCGATCGTGTGTAGACAAATCCGACGCACAAAGTGCCACGTATGCTCCGAATAAATGAAGAGACGAAAGCTATTGGCTACTGCCCCGTTTATACTCCCGACGTATGTGTTTTACGTCACCGTGTTCCGACAACTTTGTGCGCCCGTGTGTATGCAAGACAAGTTTGGCTCAAAATCCATCTGAAAAAATCCGACGGATTTTGTCGTCGGAATGTACGATCAATGTCCGATTGTGTGCACAAGGCATTAGTCGGTAGGGTTCAATATTGAGTTGGCCCACCCTTTGCAGCTATAACAGCTTTAACAAGGCTGTCCACAAGGTTTAGGAGTGTGTCTATGGGAATGTTTGACCATTCTTCCAGAAGCACATTTGTGAGGTCAGGCACTGATGTTGGATGAGAAGGCCTGACTCGCAGTCTCTGCTCTAATAAATCCCAAAGGTGTTCTATTGGGTTGAGGTCAGGACTCTGAGCAGACCAGTCAAGTTCCTCCACCACAAATGCGCTCATCCACGTCTTTATGGATCTTGCTTTGTGCACTGGTCCAAATCATTTAGTGGAGGGGGCTTATGGTGAGGGGTTGTTTTTCAGGCGTTGGGTGTGGTAAGGTGTCAGCATACCAAGACATTTTGGAGTTGGAGGAATTTGACTGGCCTTACCTCAAACCGATAGAACACCTTTGGTATGAATTAGAGTGGAGACTGCAAGCCAGGCCTTCTCGCCCACATCAGTGCCTGACCTCACAAATGAGCTTCTGGAAGAATGGTCAAACATTCCCATAGACACACTTGTTGAATTGAAGCTGTTGTAGCTGCAAAGGGTGGGCCAACTCAATATTGAACCCTACGCACTAAGACTGGGATGCCATTAAAGTTCATGTGTGTGTAAAGGCAGGTGTCACAATACTTTTGACAATATAGTGTATATAATACAAGGTGGTACCAAAAAGTTTCAAGACCAGTTTTGTAATATGCCAACAGATGGCAGCACAAGGCTGCATGCACGGGTCTAGGAAGCACCGACCTTCATAAGTCAGTGTGCCAAAAGACATCATCCTGTCTACATCAGGAGCTGTGCAACTGACCACACGCTTTATCACAATTGCAATTTCATCATGGACAGCAAGTTAGAACAAAGAGCAATAGATAGAAAGTAGTTCTGGACTGCCGCACTTCAAAAAAATATTTTGCCTTTTATTCAAAATGCAAGATCAAAAATACATGCCACAGCAGAACGGACAGAAGAGCTGACGCGTTTCACACTACAAACAGTGCTTAGTCATAAAGAGCAAAATCTGCATGAAACTTGGGAAATCTGCCACAGAGACGTTTGACGTGATGCTGCAATGAGTTGATCAAGGTGTTTTGAGTGGCACGTGTGATTGTTCTCTGATGATCATTATGCACAAGTTGCTGAATCGTTTTGACATTTTCGGGGGTTGAGCTTTTTGAAGGTCTTCCTGATCTCTCCTTGTCTTCCTTTGATGCTCTTCTGCACTTGAAGCACACGTGCCACTCAAGACACATCGAAATTGCAGCATCACCGTAAACTTTCAGAATCGTGTCAATTGTCTCTGTGGCAGATTTGCCCAGTTTCACGCAGAATTTCACGTTTGCTCTTTATTCTAACTTGCTGTCCATGATATACTATGTGAAGAATTCTCTTTCATGTGCTGGGACTGAACGTTTGAGAGTGATATCTGGATGATTACTACCATGCAATCTTCTGCCTCTGAGACGATCTATTGAGTACGCTTTAGGAAGACCCTGGCCTGAGTTACTTGGCCACATGCCCTGTTCATCTTTCTCCAGGCAGAAAGTAATTTGAAGCTGGTAAGCTTGAACTCTTAACATTTAGGTGGCAGGGTCACATTTGGAATTGTTCAAGAGTGATGGACTTTTATTGTATGCACGTTCCTTTTCGAGGATTTTAAATATCCATGAATAGGATCCATCTCTCAGAACTTTTTTGTTTTTTACATCCGTGTCTTTATGGACCTTGCTTTGTGCGCTGGATAAAATCTTTTGGTGGAGGGGGGATTATGGTGTGGGGTTGTTTTTCAGGGATTGGGCTTGGCCCCTTAGTCCCAGTGAAGGGAAATCTTAAGGTGTCAGCATACCAAGACATTTTGGACAATTTCATGCATCCAACTTTGTGGGAACAGTTTGGGTATGGCCCCTTCCTGTTCCTACATGACTGCACACCAGTGCACAAAGCAAGCCAAAATTCTTTCCCTCCATCACCCTACTTCAAAGCAACTTTTAACCAACCATCAATAAATTGCGAACGCGTTTAGTGACTTTTACGCATACCTATATAATCTCAAATAGGACACTCTTACTCCCCAACCAACTGCATAGCAAATTTATAGCTTTCTAGCCCCCATCAATTTACCTATGATTTCAGAGACCCAGTTCGAATGTATCTCTAAACCGTTCACTACGGCTGAAGTCCACACAGCAATTAAGGCTCTCCCTCTGCAGAAGTCCCCAGGAGAGGATGGCTTCACCAAGATGTTTTACAAAAAATTTGCCGACATTTTAGTCCCTAAACTAACAGACCTCTTCAATGCTGCTGGCTCCTCAGGCTCCTTGCCTACAGATATGTTGCGCTCTATCATATCCACCATCCCAAAGCCTGGGAAAGATACCTCTGTTGCCTCTAACTATAGGCCAATATATCTTTTGAACACTGACATCAAGCTACTTGCTAAAGTTATTGCCAACAGACTGATGGTGTTCCTCCCTGAGCTGGTACACCCTGACCAGGTTGGGTGTTCTTCCCGGGTAGGCAGGCCCCAGACGCAACCAGAAGGGTGCTCAACCTCATTCACCAAGCTGCACATACTCAAACACCTTCACTGTTACTATCCCTCAATGCAGAGAAGGTGTTTGATAGAGTCCACTGGACATTCCTTCAGGCAGTGCTAACTAAATTCGACATTACAGGGTGGTTCCAAGATGTAATCCTGTCCTTATACTCCAACCCATCAGCTAAAGTACTCATCGGAGGGACTTTATCCATGCCTTTTGAGATCTCTAATGGTACATGACAGGGGTGCCCCCTCTCCCCACTTATCTTTGCTCTACTGAAGGAACCTTTGGCCTCTAAAATTAGATCTGATCCACAAATATCAGGCATTCCCTGCAACAGCATGGACCACAAATTTAGCTTATTTGCAGACGATGTGGTTTTGATGGTCACTAACCCCCTCCATTCCCTACAGGTAATACAAGACACCCTCCACTAATTTAGTTCTGTATCTTATTACAAACTTAATACCACAAACTCTGTAGTCCTCTCCATACATCTCCTGCCCCAAATGGCTGAAATCTATCCCATACTTGGGAATTCAGATTGCCCCCAACCCAAAACGACTGATTGATTTAAATTACCAAGCCTTCTTTGAAAGCTTACCCACCATACTGAAATCACTACGCAGCATAGCCCTTTCTATGCTGGGTCGTATCGCCATCTTCAAAATGATTATACTGCCTAAGCTTCTCTACTTATTTAAAAAAATAATTCTGCCTATTCCTCGCTCTCTCCTGACCTCGATCTAGAGCCAACAAACTAAATTTATTTGGGACTCTAAACCACCTAGATGTGTTGGCTACATACTCACTAGGCCCCACAAGAAAGGCAGAGTTGGACTGCCCCATATCGGTAATTATTACTATACCTCAATATTAGACCAACTTTACTTCTGGTAGCATCCTATGCCCGAAAAAATATGGTCCACCATGGAAGCCTCATTTCCACAGCCTGCTACCCTAACAGACTACTTCTTACTAACGACAGCTGGATACTCCCTAACCCTAGAGAAAACTAACCCAATGATCTCAGCCTCCCTGTTGGCCTGGAGAAAACATCTAAATGCGTACCCCCATAACTCACCTAAAAGATCACTACCAATACCACTAAGAGCCATATCTTCCTGCATCCCTGATTTGACCTCTCCCAGTGGCACTCTGCTGGTATCTCAACCAATGGCAACATGGTAAACCACGGTTCGCTGAATACATTTGAGGCTCTTCAAGATCAATTTCAACTCCCAAGCTCAGAAGCTTACACATACACGCAAGTCTCTCACTTCCTGGGCTCCTCTAAATTACCCTCCACGGTAAATATCCCCACACCAATTTACCAGTATTACTTCTCTCCCCCTGCCCTAACAGAGGTATTTTCCTGATGTACTCTTGTCTTAGCGACACCTGACATTGCTCTCAAGTGCAGTCCTTAAACAAATGAGCTGAAGAATTGAATGTCCGTTTTACCCAAGACCAGTGGCTAGGAGCATTTAGAGAAACCTTTAAAGCATCTCACTGTACCAACCACTGGGAATCCTATGAGAAAACCATCCACAGATGGTATTTAATGCCTTACTGACTATCTAAAATGTACCCAGGTCACCTACCCTCCTGCTGGAAAAAATGCGGCAGCATAGGCTCCATCGCCCATATCCTTTGGTTTTGCAAATCCTTGAGTTCCTTCTGGAATCAAGTATTCGCGCTAGTCTCCTCCATTACTGGGACACCCTTTGTCCCGACTCCTGCACTAACCCTGCTACATATTGGCATAGAAAAATATCCACCTCAGTCTAGATATGTTGTCATCCACTTACTCTCTGCTACCAAACTAAACATTACCAGGTTATGGAAAACTACTGAAATCCCTTCCATTTCAAGCACTATTGCTGATCTATTGCTGATCTCAATTTCCTGTGTGAAATGGAAAGAATAGTAGCTAGGAAAAACTTGCACTTAGGGAAAGTTATAGCAATGTGGTCGCTTTGGTTACAACATTTGAAATGTAATATTCAAGAATAACTACTCCGCTATGAACTACTCATTGAACACCTATCACTTTATCTCTGGTCCGCTGGCTCCCTTCCTCCTCCTTCCTCCCTCCCCCTATCCATCAAACCTCCCCCTCCCCCCCCCCCCGCTGGATCCTCCCCCTGAACAACTACCTTGGCTTCACCCAACCTCATTTAGAAACTTACTGTTTGCATTTAACACAGTGTTGCTCATTAGAAGAGCCTGTTTATAGTCGGAACATCTGTTTTTGTTATTAAAGTTATGGCTATAAGGTATGTACCTTTCTGAAACTCCAATAAAGAAATATTAATAATAATAATAATAATAATAATTTTAAAAAAAGTATAACTAAAGGCTATCTTTTTTTTCTTTTAATTTTGTATAGAGTAGAGAGGGATTGGAAGGTTAGTCAGTTTGTATTGCTGTCTCTGCCCCTGTTAAAGAGATTCACCCTCTTTATTTGTCCTGTTTACCATTATCATTAAAAGTGAAATTAAAGAAAATCCCACATTTTGGGTTGTCCTCAGAAAAGTAATAGGGGGAAATCTTCAAATGCAGACACTAGTTCTGGTGACCTGGGGGTCCCCAAGGAATTCCCTTAATTTGCAAGGATTTCCTCTCACTTCCTATTTTGGCGATTGGACAGGAAGTGAAGGGAAATCTCTGTAATCGGACTGATTCCCTTGCTCTTGCCAAAATTAAAAAAAAAAAGTTTGCCTATTGTTCTACTTTAACAACATAACACCCTCAGCTTTTTGACATAAAATATGTAAATTCCCTGATATGTAATACAATTGCTTACTGGTGACTTTCTAAATGCAAGTTTCATTTAAAGCTCATTCTAGGCAAATGAAAATAATAATACCCCCCATTTATATAATATCATTCTTATTGTTTCTAAGGGGTTGTAATGGGGGTGAATACTTACCATACACCTCACTCCTGTGGCAGCTGGTGCTCTCCCTTTCTCTAAGCCCAAAATGTAGGTGGGCTCTCTATGTCATCGCATGTAAGCAGGTAAGAAGAGGGTTCTGAGGGGTTAATGGTTTTCTTTTTGCTGTGTTTATGCTCTATGGTTAACTATGTCAAACATGTTGCAAATTATTACAATGTATAAATGTTGCACTGTGTCCTCAGGTTGACTTGCTGAGCTGGTGGCGTCTGAGAAGGAAGGGTAATGCTGCTGGCCATGTTTTCCTGCTCTTTTTAGAAGGTTACTGCCCCCTGCAGGTCATACCATATCAATTCGGGGACAGACTGCCAAAATGTAGTTGTTACTCTGGCAGCTGTGGGGGGGGGGGGGGGGGATGGAACCCAGTTATAATAGTAATGAATTTAAACGAATACAAAATACCGAAACAAAATTGTGGATGAAATTTGAATTCAAATAGTTTTTGAATTCGAATAGTTTCCTAATTGAATTTGCATTTCCAAAGAGAATATAATAGAACAGAAAATAAAAGAATAGAATAGAATAAAAAAAATAGAATAGAATGAAATAGAAAGAATAAAACCATCTTCTGAAATTCAAATTTCAAAAAGAGTAAATTTGATTTCGAATGGAATTCGATTTGAATGCAATTCAAATGGAATTCAAATGAAATTTGATTTGAATTCAAATGCAATCTGAATGGGATTCGAATTTGGATTGATTCAAATTTTTCAAATTCGGTCGAATTGAGATCAATTCAACCAAATTTGGAAAATTTGAATTGATTTGAATTCAAATAAAAGAAACAAATTCTGAAAACTAATTAAACAAATTTAACTAAACAAATTTATGTAAATAGCGAATCGAAACAAAACAATTTTTTTCATTCTGCACATGTCTACTGCCTTTTGTGGATTATTACCAAATCATGAACTTGAAGGGATTGCTTGCTACCTTTTGTGGATTACTACCTATTATAAACTCTTGCCTTGAGAAGGAATCTTTATGGATCTGCCTAAGGTATGGTCACTTCATGGGGTACTAGAGAGCTTTGTATAAGAAAGTGTGTGCAATATGTCTTTGAGAATTCTTACTTGCAACTACTTCAAAAAAGATGTTTACTTGTTAATCTGAATTGCCTGGTCTGAAGCCTCTAAAGGAGTACATGCATGGCTATCAAAAGCACAGGGGACTGAAGTTAGAGAAGATACAGTACAAAGGTCTAATGAGCAAAATGCAGTCCAAAGGAAGTTAGAGTGCCTTTGGTAATGACTACAGTATTTGTGTCACTTGCGACACAGCCAACCAGCCAGGAAAAGGGTGACATGGCAAATGTTATGGTGTTATGCTTGGCCCCTTCAATAGTGGTCTGTTCCCACTTACTGAGACTGACCCCATGGCGCAGCGTACCTAAGGACTGAGCCTGGGGTCATGGCCCGAGGAGAACAATTATGGAGTTATGAAGAAGTGTGTTTCCTGTGCCCAACAGCAATATACAGAATATTGTCACTGGGCGTGAGCTGATGGGACCGCTGAGTTGATGGGGACTTGTACCAGCTCAGAAGTGCTGCTCACCTGAGGAGTGGTGTTCTGTAACAAAAGTTGTGTCCCAAGTTCTTACTGTTAACAGTGTAAGAAATATTACAAGGAGTTAACTGTGCAAGTGTATTACTCGCTAAGTCTGGAGTCCTGCCTTGATATTGATTTCACATGACCGCAGCTCCTGCCTAAGGTTTAGGCATTAGCGAGTGCATTTCCACAGTGTCCCCACTAGGGCGCCTTAAGCCCTGCTCACACACATACAATCCCTCCAGCTGCCAGCAACAATAGACCCCTTCAACAGTAGATTTTTCCAACAATAATAGACCCCCCCCCCCACAGCAACAATGGACCCCCTAGCCAGCATCATTACTAGAACGTCTAATAATTGCATTGGCTGGGGGGGGGTGTTCCATTGTTGCTGGAGGTGGTATCTTATTTCTGGGGGGTTTATTGTTGCTAGGGGTATATATTGTTGCTGGGGGATCTGTTGTTACTGGAATGAGTCTGTTGTTGCTAGGGAAGACCTATTGTTTCTGGGGTGATCTGTTGTTGCTGTGGGAGTCTAATTGTTGCTGGAGGAATGTATTGTTGCTGTGGGGGTCTACTATTGCTGGTGGATGATCTATTGTTGCTGGGGAGGTTTTATGTTTTTGGAGGATTCTACTGTTGAGGGAGGTCTATTGTTGCTGGCTGCTGGAGGGTCTAGTGATGCTGGCTGCTGGGGATCTATTGGAACTGGTGGGGTCGTTGTTTTGCGGGGGGTATTTCTGGGGGACCTATTCTTGCTAGGGGGGTCTATTGTTACTTGGAAGGGTATGTTGTTTCTTGGGGAGATCTAGTGTTGCTGGGGGTTATTATGTTGCTGGGGGGGGGGGGGGTTATGTTGTTGGAGAGATTTATTGTTACTAGGGGCTCTATTTTTGCTGACTGTAGGGGATATATTTTACTTTTTTTCTTGTTATCATTAACACATTACATATACATTTCCTAACATTACAAAATTATACTTGGTTCTATATTCTCTAAAAGGGGATGCACTGGGATGTGAATAGGGGCAGAGACAAGGGGGTATGTAGGGGGCGCAGGGGTGATTCAGGGGAGGGGGGAGGGGTACCTGCACCTAATCTCAGAGAGAAAAAAGCCCTGTGCATTGGGGTATCGAAATTTATTTTTGCTGACTTCTCGGAGTACCATTGTAAAATAGTGTATTCGGCCCTTCAAGGAAGTGCAGCTTTAATAATCCTGCTCTTTAGTGTCGTCATATATAATAATGGGCAGAAAGACAGAACATCGTTTTATTTTAGCAATGTTTTGAGAATTGCTATAAAATTACTAAAAACACTTTATCGACGTGAAATATAGCTCAATTCCTTGTACTCTTGGTTACTCGACTGCAAAGTCTTATATGCTGTAAAACACCATCGTATCTGGCTTTTTTTTTTTTTTTGGTTGCACAAGATGGGTCGTTAGGAGTCTTTGGGAGCCTTGCGCTGCATGTATGGAAAGAGAGACAGTAATTAGCTATGGATATCTATTTAAATAGGATCCTGAATATACTGTGTTAGTAGCTTGGGGTTACAGGCAGTGTGAGATGTTCAGCTTTTATATTTACTTACGAGCTTCTGTTTTATCATATTCCCTAAATAATCTGGCTATAATTTATTTCACTCTGTGTTCAATGTCTCCCTGAGGATACAATGTAAGCCCAATTATATTTTATATGTATGAACCTTGGGGTGCCTGCGTTATACTTGTTTGTGCTATTATTGCTATCAACGAGTAGGCAGCACTGGAGTGCCTTGCCTTTTTTTTAAAATATTTTTCAGAGAAACAAAAATAAAATAGAAGATGTGCCTTTAGAAACACGCTATTTATCAATCAATTTGATGAAAGTTTATGCAACATACTTTCCCTTTCACAACTAGCAGTTGGTGAGTTAGTTGGCAGGCTAATATTTTAGGTCATTGTGATATTTGTGTTTATTTCAGCCTCAAGCAGAAGTGGAGTCGGTAACTTAAAAACTGAACTCCAGGCAAGAAGTGAAACACACAGTTAAAATACATATATGATATTGTATTATTTGTCAAAGATAATTTTGCACAACCAGTTTTGTTATTCAGAGATGCCTTCTAGACAGCAGATCCTTGAACTCCATTGCAGCAGCAGGGTTGAAAACCCAACTCTGAGAGTGCCAATGGAGCCTACCACTATGGATACCTTCTGTACACAATTAGCAGCTCAGCAATCAAATAACCACAGTTGCACCATTTGCTTCTACCATGAATGTTCTTATTTTAAGGCATGTATCTGCACTTCCTGTTTACCAGATTATTGTGCTTTCTCCAGCCGATATCTTGCTCCTTTGCATACCTGCAGCTATCCTTATTGCCACTACCACTCATTACTGACCCTTGCCCTGTTCCTTAACTATGCTTCTGCTTGATCCCAACCTGCAATCACTTGTTATTTGCCTTTGGCCTGTTTACTGACTCTGACTGATCTCTACCTGCTATATTTGCTGCTGGACCCTGGCTTGCTGAGCTCCTGATCCAGAAGGCAGCAATATGGTAATAATATGCAGCAAAACCAATCTCCACCATCAGGAGCTCTTGTGAATACCGGTTAGTGACCCCGTACCCTGGATGAGCCCTTCTCATCTGCCAGGGGGACCTGCTTGGGTACCTATCCAGCTGGTAAGTGGGAGCCTCTCTACTGCTAGAGCTACTGGTCTCCAAGTCTGGCCCATGATGGTGTGGAGGAGCGTAATGCATTGAGGGTCATGGTGTGGAGCAGTTGTGGCCCGTCCATAAGGAGCACAGGGTCACCGGCCACCTAATCCATGCACTCGGCCCCTAATCTACATGCAGTTCTCCGGATGCAAGGATTCCAATGGGGTTTTTTTTTATTTATAAAAGCAGAGGCTCTAACTGGCTTCAAAAAATGGTGGGCTCCAGGTGCAGAGCACTGTGTCCTGAGACCAGCCAGTTATGTGACAATAGCAAACTAATATTCACTATTGTCTTCCTGATTCTCCTCCCAGCCAATCAGGAAGCGGGTCCTGAGACCCGATTGGCTGAGAGGAGAAGCAATCGTATAGGCCACCAAGGAGGAAGAGGAGAAGATGCAGGGAAAGCTGCCGTGATGCAGATGAGGAGGAAGCACTGCCCGCGACCTAGATGGGGTAAGTGTGGGTCTGGTGGGCTGACGATCAAGCGATGAGGGGGGGTGCGACCGACCGATCTACTGACGTGTAGAATCATATTGTGATGAGGGTCATGGTATGGAAAAGCATATTGTAAAGAGGGTCATGGTGTGGAGAAGCATAGTGTAATGATGTTCATGGTGTGGAAAAGCGTAGTGTAATAAGGGTCATGGTGTGTAGAAGCGTAGTGTAATGAGGTTCATGGTGTGGAGGAGCATAGTGTAATGAGGGTCAATGTGTGAAGGAGCATAGTGTATTGAGGGTCAATGTGTGGAGGGGTGTAGTATAATGAGGGTCATGGTGTGAAGGAGTGTACTGTAATGAGGGTTAAGGTGTGGAGAAGTGTAGTGTAATAAGGGTCAAGATGTGGAGGAGTGTAGTGAAATGAGAGAAATAGTGTAAATTAACATAGTTTAACGAGGGCCATCGTGTGGAGAAGCATAGTGCAATGAGGTCAATGGTTTGAAAAAGCGTAGTGCAATGAGGGTCATGGTGTGGAAAAGCGTAGTGTAATGAGATTCATGGTGTGGAGGAGCATAGTGTAATGAGGGTCATGGTGTGAAGGAGTGTAGTGTAGTGAGGGTCAAGGTGTGGAGAAGTGTAGTGTAACAAGGGTCAAGATGTGGAGGAGTATAGTGTAATGAGAGGAATAGTGTAAATGAACATAGTTTAAGGAGGGTCATTGTGTGGAGAAACATAGTGCTATGAGGTCCATGGTTTGGAGGAGCATAGTTTAATGAGGTTCATGGTGTGGAGAAATGTAGTGTAATGAGGGTCGTGGTGTGGAGAAGCATAGTGTAATGAGGGTCGTGGTGTGGAGGAGCATGGTGTAATGAGGTTCACGGTCTAGATGAGCGTAGTGTAATCAGGATCATGAAAGCAGTTAGAAGAGACTCCAAGTGGGATCTACATGATCTACAAAAGGCAAGTTCTGGCTGTGGTGACAGCTGCATCCTAAATCTTTTTTTTTTTTACTATACCCAAAAAATATAACTTTTAAGCTTTATAAAACATCTAGAGTTCAGCTCTAAAGCTCAGCTCAGCGGCTGGATTTGTTTAGAAAAAAAAAAATAGAGTTAAATATTACTGTAAGTGCTGCAACCTACATCTACATCTACCATTTAGGATTAATCTTCTCCTTGATGTTTGTGTGTGTCCCCATTTAAGAGATTTCCAAAGTTAAGACTTAAGAGATTATCCTAGTAAGTACACAGATGGCAATAAAAACTTAACAATGCTTCCACACTTTTAAAAGTACAGTAAATAGAACCTTTTGGCTGGATTTGGGTATTGTCCCTTACAATGGAACCACATTCAGATGTTACCATAAAGCCATGTTACCAGTCTTATGCCGCGTACACACGATCGGACATTCTGACAACAAAATCCATGTTTTTTTTTCCGACGGATATTGGCTCAAACTTGTCTTGCATACACACGGTCACTCAAATGTTGTCGGAAATTCCGATCGTCAAGAACGCAGTGACGTACAACACGTACGACGAGCCGAGAATAATGAAGTTCAATAGCCAGTGCGGCTTTCTGCTTTATTCCGAGCATGCGTAGAATTTTGTGCGTACACTCGATTGGAATTTGTTGTTGTAAAATTTGAGATCCAGATCTCAAATTTTGTTTGTCGGAAATTCCGATGGAAAATGTCCGATGGAGCCTACACACGGTTGGAATTTCCGACAACAAGCTCCCATCGAACATTTGTTGTCGGAAATTCTGCCCATGTGTACGCGGCATAACTGGTATAGATAAATAAAGAGTAAAAGAAAGAAGTGCTAAAATAAATACCTTCCCTGGAGAAAATGCTTCTCTCTTCAGTGCTGGCCATTTCTGAGACCTAGGCGAATGGAGAAATAATCTATGCTGGTAGCAAGGATTAACCAGTCTCAGCTCTGATTCATCCTTCCAACATGCCCTAGGTCTCCATACATGAAGCAAGTATTGATGAAAATCTGAGCAGCATTTGCTCCCTAAAAGAATTGTAGCTTTTGTATTACTCTTAATTTATCCATCACAGTAGGATTCCTAACACAGCTTTATGTTACCATTCAACTAAAGGCCTGATTTAAGAATTAGCATGCTTTATTGAATCCTGCAAGTTCTACCTACAAAGTCACCTTTAATTTCCAACATAAAAATATCAAAAGAATAAAATTAATATTTGTACGTTAGGATTAATGATGTTTAGAAAGAAAAAAAATGTAAGTTCTTCCACCTACAAAGGTATAATTTAATGCAGAACGAGTGGGCTGAGGTATAACATAAAACGTTTTGTAATTGCAGTTTGTTTAAAGAACAAAAGGCAATTTTTAGCACCCACCATCACAACTTCTAGAAATATTACAAATGAAATCACTTTCCAGTGAAATTAGACCTAATTAGACCTTCCCTGGAATCTTCAATAATATCAAGGGTCATGCCGCAGGAAAAAGCTAATTTAATTCCTTGGGGGGCCTCCTCACCAGCCGAGGGCACCGTCATAAATATGCTACAGCAATTAGATCTGGAGGGGATAAAAGGGGATGTTAATGAGATATTCTTCATTTAAATATTGTGCCATGCTCAAACAACATTTCAACTTCCTATGATGCCTAGTCCCAACTGTTCCAGGAATGTTCAAGACCGCCCCACTTTAAGAACTGAGAAAGATTACGAGACAGCTATTCAGGAATAACAAACAAAATAGGTAAGTGTTTAGAGGGGAAACGCTTTCATAAATGAAAAGCCCATTGAGATCTATGTGTTGTGGTAAGACTACAGTGCATTTCATTATGAATGGCACCCAAAGCACAAATACAGCAGCAGGCAACGCACTGCATCGCACTACAACACACATACAGTATGTCAGAAAATATACTGTATTTCTCTTTTTACCCTCAGTATGGTGCATTGGCAACCCACTGGGCTGCCTTAGTGCACCATAAAATGTAAATGAGCCCTTGCAATTCTTTATTTTTTAATTATTGAGTTTTTTGGGGATTTCAACCATAGGAAACAAAAAGTGAACAAACATACAGTACATACAGTACAGTGCCCTGAAAACGTATTCATAACCCTTGAAATTTTCCACATTTCATCATGTTACAACCAAAAACAAAAATGTATTTTATTGGGAATTTATGTGATAGACCAACACAAAGTGGCAAATAATTGTGAAGTGGAAGAGAAATGATAAATGATTTTCAAATTTTTTTACAAAAAAATGTCTAAAAATTGTGGCGTGCATTTGTATTTAGCCCCCTGAGTCAATACTTTGTAGAACCACCTTTCGCCGCAATTACAGCTGCAAGTCTTTTTGGGGATGTCTCTACCAGCCTTGCACATCTAGAGAGTGACATTTTTGCTCATTCTTCTTTGCAAAATATCTCAAGCTCTGTCAGATTGGATGGAGAGCGTCTGTGAACAGCCATTTTCAAGTCTTGCCACAGATTCTCAATTGGATTTAGGTCTGGACTTTGACTGGGCCATTCTATAACACATGAATTTGCTTTGATCTAAACCAATCCATTGTAGCTCTGATTGTATGTTTAGGGTAGTTATCCTGCTTTTTTACATGCTCTAACGGGCTTTTTTCTAAGATTGCCCTGTATTTGGCTCTATCCATCTTCCCATTAACTCTGACCAGCTTCTCTGTCCCTGCTGAAGAAAAGCATCCCCACAAGAGGATGCTGCCACCACCATGTTTCACGGTGGGGATGGTGTATTCAGGGTGATGTGCAGTGTTAGTTTTCCGCCACACATAGTGTTTTGCTTTTAGGCCAAAAAGTTCAATTTTATACTCATCTAAGCAGAGCACCTTCTTCCACATGTTTGCTGTGTCCCCCACATGGCTTCTCGCAAACTGCAAACGGGACTTCTAATGGTTTTCTTTTAACAATGGCTTTCTTCTTGCCACTCTTCCATAAAGGCCAGAGTTGTGGAGAGCATGACTAATAGTTGTCCTGTGGACAGATTCTCTCTGCAGCTACTCCAGAGTTTCCATGGGCCTGTCAGTTTAGGTGGACAGCCATGTCTTGGTAGGTTTGCAGTTGTGCCATACTCTTTCCATTTTCAGATGATGGATTTAAAAGTGCTCCGTGAGATGTTCAAAGCTTGGGATATTTTTTTATAACCTAACCATGCTTTAAACTTCTCCATGACGTTATCCCTGACCTATCTGGTGTTTTTCCTTGGACTTCATGATACTGTTTGTTCACTAAGGTTCTCTAACAAACCTCTGAGGGCTTCACAGAACAGATGTAGGTATACTGAGATTAAATTACACACAGGTGGACTCTATTTACTAATTAGGTGACTTCTGAAGGCAATTGGTTCCACTAGATTTTAGTTAGGGGTATCAGAGTAAAGGAGGCTGAATACAAGTGCACGCCGCACTTTTCATATTTTTATTTGTAAACAATTTTCAAAACTATTTATCATTTTCCTTCCACTTTACAATTATGTGGCACTTTGTGTTGGTCTATTACATAAAATCTCAATAAAATGCATTAACGTTTTTGGTTGTAACATGACAAAATGTGGAAAATTTCAAGGGGTAGAGCATACATTGCTTGATCAATAGGAAAACAGATCTAGCATAAAATACAGTAAAGTCTTGTACATGAAAATAAGTCACAGATCTGTGACGTTACAAAAAACATTTAAATAGGTCTGTCAGTTTTGCCATTACAGAGTTGCTAATGGGCCAAACACAAAACCAAAATAAAAACAAAATAAAAACAAAAATAAAAAAGGGAAAAAGAACAATTTACATGTAGCGACCAATCAGATGTCCTCACTTATGTTAGAAGAATGCAGGCTCCCTTTGTCCTGAACGATGGTGTATATTACATTCAAAATATATTTTGAGGTTTAAAGGCAACCAACCAGGGATATCATATTTGCCTAAAATGTTCTCTTCTGTTTAGCTATATAGTAAAAAAATATTAATAGGAACACTGAAGAGAAACACGATCTATAACTTCCTTTGATGTAGGTGCGATATCCCTCTTCTATTGGCTCGTTATTGTGAGTCGCGCTGCAATCAAGATATGCATAACCATTGTGCGAAATTGTTTTGGTAAGCGCTCAATAGACAAGTCAAGCAATGCCAGGGGCCCTCGCAATTCTAAAGCTAGTAGAATTTGGCTTGACATTTTCATTGTAGGAAGAATGTATATTCACTTTTCTAATCATTAGTGGGGTCAAATTGACATTCATTTTCGGCTGCAGTGGGGAGAAAATTTAAAAGAGCGGGATGGAAATTTTTTTCTCTGCATAAAGCTCTAACAGTGTATGTGGTTTTTGTTTGATAAAGTCAATTAATTCCAACATCAAATGTTAACCCCTTGGTGACGGATGGTAAAACAAATGTTAATGCCTGACAACAATTTTTTTACTTTGACGTGCGTTAGTAAAACTGTACATGTCATCGCAACTACTTAGTGTATTCAGGTGGATTATACTTTACCTTGTTTTTTTAGTACAAACCGAGGTTTCTTTTGGTGGTAAATAGCAGACATGGGGGTAAGTCACACATGTGCAAGTCACAAGCAAGTCTCAAGTCTTAACCTTCAAGTCATAAACAAGTCCCAAGTCACTGTGGCGAAAAGCAAGCAAGTCAAGTCGAGTCCCTGCTAGAAGTCAAGCAAGTCAAGTCAAGTCATTTATTTTGGTCAAGTCACAAATTAAGTCAAAATACTGATCTACCCCATTTCCATCCTTTAAATGAGTTAAAAGTCAGTTTTCAGGAAAGGTTTTGTTTTATTTTCAACATTAACAAAACAGCTTAGTGCTTTTTTCTTGGCATATTAAAGAAACACTTTGAATGCCCAAATAGCAGACAAGGAGCAGAACACTCAGCAATTAAATGGCCAACAAGCCTGAAAAAATGTAGTCCTTGCTGAGGGGGAAAATAACTAAGCTCAAAGTTTGAACTTGACACAATGCCAATATCTGGACACTTGAATGGTGATGAGAATAATAGTATTCCCATCACCATTCTTCAAGTGTCCAGATATTGGCAATTTGGCATTGTGTCAAGTTCAAACTTTGAGCTTAGTTATTAGAATAGAAAAAAGACGGAGAAACAACCGCGCAATGGGATGCATGCAATGGAATAAAAATTTAAAAATTAAAGAATGTTGTTGGAACTGCTGCCACTACCGATTACTTCCACTAGGTGGAGTAAGATATAAGAGAAAAGGAATAGAAGTAAATAGCGCTGTTTCCAAGCCTGGTGAATTCAAATGTGTTATAAAGGTCCTGGATGTGCATAAGTCAAGTTGGTTGTCTGACTTAATAAAGTGCAGTGTGTGCTCTAAAAAAGATATAACTTAATCCGTATAAACATAATATATCCATATATAAATGAACCCTATTGTTAAATTAAAAATATTTGTGCAAAATTATGTGATCCATAACGTAAATCGATAATGTACATATGAAGTGAACAAACAAATATATATAATCAAGTGCTTTCAGTGCTGCTAGGATCTGGTGAGTGCAATCAATCACTATTAGAACACGGATTAAGGCACGCACTGAAAGGTTTACTTATTGGAATATCCATCAGAATCCAGGGTTTTTTTTTGTAGCAGCACTGAAAGCACTTGATTATATATATTTGTTTGTTCACTACATATGTACATTATCGATTACGTTATGGATCACATAATTTTGCACAAATATTTTTAATTTAAAAATAGGGTTCATTTATATATGGATATATTATATTTATACGGATTAAGTTATATCTTTTTTAGAGCACACACTGCACTTTATTAAGTCAGACAACCAACTTGACTTATGCACATCCAGGACCTTTATAGTAATTCCACGGGATAAACATTCACTAAATACTATAGGCAACATCTTTACAATCTTTCCCACTCCATACTGCCCTCCCACTAAGGGAATAACACATTTGAATTCACCAGGCTTGGAAACAGCGCCTAACTTCTATTCCTTTTTTCTTAGTTATTAGAATAGCCACTTAAAATGCATTGCATTTGCAAAAAATAGTATTCTCACTTCTCAGAATACTATTTTTTGCAAATGCAATGCATGTTAAGTGGCTATTCTAAGAATAGCCACCTAAAATGCATTGCATTTGCAAAAAATTAAATTTGAAAGTACTTTCTCGCTCAGTTGTGAGCTATGGGGTCGCATTATCACCCCACCATGGCTAAACACACGTTCAACAGGTGCGCTTGATGCAGGGACTGACATTACTCTTACCGCTACCCTGAACAAAGAGGGGAGCATGTGCCTGTTCATGGCCCAAAACTGAAGGCAGCTCTGTCCATCACAAATGTCTAAATACTGGTTCAGCTTAATTTGGGGACTGGAACATGAATCTCTCTTCTGTTTTTTGCGGTATGCTGTGAACAGCCCAGATTGACTCTCTGACTCTGCCACTGGCATTTGCTCATCTTCATCGGTGGTTGTAGGGGTGGGCTTGCAGTCCTCTTTGAGAATAAAGTCTGAAAAACACAAGCATAAAACAGTGACTCAATGCACTCAGGTGTTATTACTGCAAACGGGTTATTACCAAAAACATAACATACTTTTTATCATCGCAGACACAGCCTCCTTGACATTTTCGGTAGCCAAAACATCATGGGTCAACCACATGGTGCCAAATGAAGGATCCAGCAGAGCAGCTTTTAGGTATAGAGGGTCAGAGAAGGGTAAGGTTGCTACATCATTCTGTTCATCTGCCATCCTCACATTGACAAAGATCCCTTCGAATCGTCTTTGGAGTGATTCTTGCAGGCTACGGATCAAGCCACCAAGGTAGCGCACGCTCTCTTTATGATTTTCCAAGTGGTGATTCAGAGAAAGGATACAGGGTACAACAGCACTTATTGTCACAAGTTTTTCTCCCTGTGAGAGGTCTGTGGCTTCTCCAAAAGGTTGAAGGACATCCACGAGTTCCTTAATCTGATTCCACTCTCTAGCTGTGAATACAGTCTCTTTGTGTCCCCCATCTTCAAGCATTCTAGTCAGTTTCAGCTGGTCACAGCTGACCACTGATTTCAATTGCCTCAGTGTGGAATTCCAGCGTGTGGTAACAGAGGCAGGGATTCCACGCTGTCCAAACTCCTCCTCAAATTTTTCCTTGAAAGAGGTGCTTGTGTGTAACAAGGAGCTCAACCTGGAAGCTTTGGCGAGATTGACTAATTTAGTCTCTTTAAGTCCATCACCTATTACCAATTGAAGCGTGTGTGCAAAACATTGAAGTCTAGTCTGGGTTTTTGCACTCAAATAATTGTCAAACATCTCCTGTTCTTCCACTGACAGGTCATTCCAAATTTCTGAATCATCAAGGTCATCGTCTTCATCTAGCTGTCCTGGAAAACATGTAGTGAATGCTTTTTTCATGTTTGCGGCGTTGTCACAGATGATGTGGTCTACCTTTTTTTTAATCTTGTACTCTTTACATATATGCTCAAATTCCTCACAAATTCTTTCCCCTGTATGGGGACCTTTGAAGTGGTTGCACGCAAGCAACTGTTATTTTAACTGAAGACGGTCATCCTCAATGTTGATCCAGTGCACTGTGACTCCAAGAAAGCCTCTCATCCTGCGGTCTGACCATATATCTACAGTCACTGACAGATGATCTACCACTTCGAGTTCATTTTTCAGCTTCATTTTCCTATCTGCCACCAGATTGTCAAGCTTGCCAGTAATTGTTCTTCTACTTACTGGAGAGTACTTGTTGTCTACTATTGACAAAAAGCGATGAAAGCTTTGATGTTCAATGATGGACAGTGGCATGTTGCAGTTTATAATGAGGTCTGACAGGATTGAGTTTGTAATTGACTTTTGCTGCTGGTGGTTGCAGTGGTATTGCTGCACAGTCCCCTGTGCGATTAATTGTGAGATTTGAGGCTGGGTATCATCAAAAGTCCCTTTGGTATGGATGTACTCTTCATATCTATAGAGTAAACAGAAGAGAGATAGAAAAAAAAGTTAGCTATGTGATTTATTGATTTGAACAACAATACACTCTGCTCCCACCTAAAGTGGGATGTAGGCCTAATTTGCATATATATATATATATATATATATATACATACACGTGACGTTACTGTACCTACTTTTCTTTGTGGGTTTTGTAGTGACGGATGAAGTTGGATGTTGTGGTGGACGTGTCTCTTATTTTTGAGTTGCAGACCTTGCATATCGCCGTTCTCTTCTTTTCACCAACATCTAAAACATAATCCTTAAATCCAAATTTAATTATTTTTGGAATCGCTCCCTCCATTATAGCTGCCTTGTGCATTGATCTGTCAGGGGTGGATCCAGAGTTTGCTGTCGGGATGGCCCGGGCACTGCCAGAAAATAAGGTGTTGCTGCTTAGTACACTAGTACTTACAGAACTATTTTTAATGCATTATATACATACGGTCCTAACCTAACCTTGTTTAAAACAGTGACACGTTTATCATTCCAGATTAGAATATTACATTAGTGACTCATAGCGACACTTTTTGGGCACCAGTGACACCAATACAGTGACCAGTGCTAAAGTTTGCATTGATTTCAGCATGCATGGAGCATTGCAGTACATGAACTTTCACTGGATGTGGACTGTTTAATGAGTTTGTAGTACGCATGGAGAACTTAATTCAGCAATATGATTTTTATGTAATATACACGTTGAGCACTTTGTACTTCGCACAAGTAATAGTTAATTAGTGAAGGACTCAGGGAGGAACTGGTCTGGGACTGAGGGTCAGTGCAGTGGCCGTCGCAGCGCAGGAGAAAAAAAGCATGAGGAGGAGGAGAAAACAAGGAAAGAAGGTTTGTACCTACCTAGGTTTCATAGTTTTAGCATGTGCAATGATATTGATGATTGATTGCATCTGCAATCATATCTGCGTCCTGTAATCATCAGTACAGGCCAGGGCCCTGCTAGCTGCTACATCACTAGTGCAGATTTGCAGAAGCTGCAGGTCTGTTTGATGCAGTGCCAAGCAAGCTAATGCTTCCCTGCAAAGTTTGCAGGAAAGCATTTGCTTGGCACTGCATCAAACAAACCTGCAGCTTCTGCAAATCTGTTTCCTCCTCCTCGGCTCCGGGCTCTGTGCTTTTTCTTCTGTGCTGCGACGACCACTGCACTGTCCCCCATTCTCAGACCAGTTTCTCCCTGAGTCGTGTGACTGTCCCTGCTCCAGTGCCCCCTCAGTAGAAGAATAATAGTCTGCCATGACTTACTCTATGGCTGCTGGACTGGACTCCACTCAGATTCAGTCAGTCGGCTAGGCTTGGCTGGCTCCTTGGGCAACTTCCAGTTCCTTCTTCCTCCCCCACTGTGAGGCCCGCGACTCACGCTGCTGGCTCTGCACACTTGCACAGAAGCCCAGCCCCTCCCTCAGAGATCACTCCGCAGTAGGAGGGGGGCGGCGCCGCGGCCTGGCCGGACGGAATACAGAGACCTGTACAGCCTAGGAGCAGAGACTGCAGCGCAGTCATCATAAAATTAAAAAAAAGTCTGCGGCGGCCGCGAACACTGCAAGCGCCGCTCGCGGACACCTATGCGATCCCCGCCCACAATGTTAGCAAGCTGTATTTGTGCGGGCAGAAGCCGGGACTCGGGGGAGCTTTCTTTTGTGGGGGGGCGGCTTTTGCCTAGGCCAAGACACAGCACTGGTGGTGCCAAGTCATTGCAAGTCATTGCAAGTCAAATAGCCCAAGTCAAAGTCAAATCGCAAGTCATTAGTGGCAAGTCAAAGTCAAGTCGAGTCATTTATTTAATTTTGTCAAGCAAGTCGCAAGTCCTCAAACAGGTGACTCGAGTCCGACTCGAGTCAAGTCATGTGACTCGAGTCCCCCATCTCTGGTAAATAGTAATGGATATTCCCTGATTTTTTTTTATCAAAGGAAAACTGGACCAAAATAATAAAAAAAAAATCCTTTTTTTAAATCTAGCGGTATATTTTTTGCTATTAACATAACTTACCACCAAAGATCAACCAAAATAAATTCTTCTGCTCCTGACAATCACAATGATACCACATATGTGTATGTTAGTTGTTGTTTCTACCCATAGTAGGACCCAGAAACAATAATGCTCAATTTGCTTTTTGATCCTACCTAAAATACACTGACACTAACTGACACTGAAATTGTCAAATGTCAAATTTAAAAAATGCTTTAAAAAAAAAAAATCCTACCTAAAATATACTGACCCTGACTGTTTACCCTGATTGTTGACCCAGACCTTTATCTTTGACCCTTATCTTGTCCCTAACACAAACCTTGGCACTGACCTAGATCAAACCTTGACCTAGCCTTTGACTATTTGTTTTCTTTATTTTTATTTTGCACTCTCAGCACAAAGAGAGGTATGCATATATGCGGCCTCACAGATAAAGATCCATTTCCGTGAGGCCACATATCTGTGTACAGGTGGTGTTAAGGAGTTAAAAGCAAATGAAACCTAAATCTACTTTAGAATGACAATCAAATATTCTGATAATTTTCATACCAATTTTCCTTTGAATTTTAGCATGAATTTTCATTCAAAATTCTACTAGTGTTTACTCAGCTTTACTCTTCCCATAGACACATAGCAAACCCCTTTTTTAGTGCATGCATTGGATTAAAAAAATTAAAGTCAAACTTTTTCCTTTGGATAAAGTGGGGGAGTGGCTGCCTGTGTCCCCACTGGGGAGATTCACCCTCTCTGTTTGTCCTGGTGGCCATTGTCACTGGGTCAGGAAGTGATGAGGAGAGAGAAGAAGGTAAATCATATCAGTGAGCCTCTGCTCCTTCACTCCCCAATAGCAGGCTGGATCTAGTCCTGGAGCACTCTGCATTACTTAAAATGACTTTTGCATCAGGTGAAAATGGTCCAAATGCAGAAGAGGATCAAAACTCACCTGTCCCTCGCATGTCCCTCTGATCTTCATTCTATTCCTGATCAAATGCCTCTTCACATCACTTCCAGGTGTGTCATATGCCTGGTTTCCCACTGCATGCTGTGGTTCTTCATGGTACATAATAGTACATAATAGTAATGTAGGGATCAACAGAGGGCACTGAAATGTGCTTTGGGGAAAGTAGGCATCTTACAGTCCAGGCAGTGTCAAATGTGAAGATTCCTCAGACAGCCTTAGCTCCTGAACAGAGCAAAGACCAGAAAAGCAAGAAGTATGAATGGTAAAAATAAGACGTCATATTTTTCATGTTCTGTTTTTTGACACGTCAACTTGAGTGTAGGCTACAGAGAAGTTCAGAACCTAGTCCTCTAGGGGTGCCTGAACCACAAGTCTGGCTGAATTAAATTACAAATCCTTTGGAATTCATGAAAAATGCAGCCATATGTATTTTATTTGGTCATTTATCCATTTGCCTTGTGTTCAGTTGAAGATCCAGGTTTTTCAATAAGCTCATCTTACTAACTTGGTGGTCACTCTCTATGACTTAGCAGTGCATTGTCAACTGGTTGCAGTAATGGACAGCTCCATCTAGAAAGATATCACCTATCAATTAATAAAATAATCAGCACAAATTCCTCTCAAACCCTTTGTGTTCCTATTATCCAGAATAAGGGGGTTTCCAATAAAGGACAAAATAAAAAACCTGAAGCACTGAAATCGGAGGTCCATGTAATGGAAATACAATACAGTTAGACAGACCCATAGCATATACTGTAGATTTTGTGGAAGGCTGTTAATTCCCATCTGATAAGATATACATCATTTGACTTTATGATGAACAGTAGTTTACAAATGCAGTTGCCAGGGACCACTAATTCAGTTGGGGGGATAGGATGTGGTAACTTTAATTACACAGACACTAATTACTATTTTCTCAATTACTCTTTAATGTTGTGTGATGCGGTATGATGTGGAGGAGGGGAACCGGCATCCTGTTGCCTAGGCAGTTTTTTTTTTGGGTGATGCATGTCTTCATATATATTATCTATAGCTATTTACTTTTCTCTGTGTGAAGGCAAGCTTTGTGATTATTAGGTGTAAACAGGGGGGTAATAATGTATACATTGGGCATGAGTGAAAAGGCAGGTGCTATTTGAGGACTGTTGAGCCTGCAGGGTAATCACTGATTCTTGCTCTTGCTGCCTGGAACAATTTGCTTTGAGCTTCTGGTGCAGAAAATTTGTGTCAATAGTGTACCACTTACTATTTTTACTATACTTCAGCAAAAATTGTTCCTGCATTAAAGCACCCCTTTTACAATTAACCCTCCACCTGCTAAGCTTTAACATATAACCCTCAAACTATAACCTTAACTCATTAGCCCCCTTTAATATACAACCCCTTAAACTCTTAGTTAAGCCCCATACACACTATCAGATTTTCTGCTGATTTTTTCCTTCAGATTTACCAAAACCATATAATATGAGGTCAAACCTTAGGAGTTTCAATTTGTATGCAATCAGGCAGGCCCTTGCACTACATGGTTTTGGTAAATCAAGACAAATATCAGCAGAAAATCTGATAGTGTGTATGGGGCCCTACTCTGACACAAAAGCCCAGAAGTATAACCTTAATTTGTTTCTCATGCCTTGAGGGACACAGGTTTTAAAGACAAATGGGTTATACTGCCACCTACATGAGTATTCAAACACTGGCAAACAAAAAGAAAAAAAATAATGGCCAGCCCTTTATAAACCCTCTCAATTCCCACATGCCTCAGCTTTTTCCTCGTGTTTTAGGAAGATGGTTGTCTCTTCGCTATAGAAAAAAACTTTTTTATGTCTACATTCAAGACTTTCGTTTTCAAGACACTCCTAGAAGCTGTTTGAGTTAGTCTACTTGAAAAGCTTTCTGAATCATATCCTCAGTAATAGCTTTGGAGACTTACCCAGAAATGGCCAATTGCAAGCCCAGAATGTGACTTTTGGGCACTGGGCTACAAGTTATTGCACTTTCCAGACCTGAGTATATTTTGTAGGTTAGAGCTTTCTGGATCCAGAGCCATGACACAGCCTTTGGTGTCACCCTCGTAGGCCTAGCACGTGGAGATACCGTGTGAATAGGATTGTTGGGCTCTATTATTACTCCCATTTTTTCAGTTGTTTTTCAGTTAATAATGAGAGATTGATCGCTGGCATAATTCCTTAGGTGGAGTGTCACACAAGTACGCTTTGCACTGGAGAAACCTTTGTTGGATACATCAATGATAAAAGAGAGAAATACAATAGGATCACTAAAATGAAAACTGGACTTATGTTGAGGGAGCTCCATCTGACCTGGATGTAGCAAACCATTTAAACAATTACTTCTAGTCAGTCTTCTCAGAAATAAATTACATAGTTACATAGTTAGATAGTAGGTGAGTTTGAAAAAAGACACAAGTCTATCCTATGTGTGTGATTATATGTCAGTATTACATTGTATATCCCTGTATGTTGCAGTCGTTCAAGTGCATATCTAATAGTTTTTTTAAACTTTTGATGCTCCCCACTGAGACCACCACCTGTGGAAGGGAATTCCACATTCTTGCCTCTCTTACAGTTAATAACCCTCTACGTAGTTTAAGGTTAAACCTATTTTCTTCTCATTTTAATGAGTGGACACGAGTCTTGTTAAACTCCCTTCCGCAAAAAAGTTTTATCCCTATTGTGGGGTCACCAGTATGGTATTTGTAAATTGAAATCATATCCCCTCTCAAGCGTCTCTTCTCTAGAGAGAATAAGTTCAGTGCTCGCAACCTTTCCTCATAACTAATATCCTCTAGACCAGTGGTTCTCAACCTGGGGGTCGAATGACGATTTGCCAGGGGTCACGAATCCTGGGATGTTCCTGAATCCCGCACCACTCTCCCATCCTTTTCGTGGCCGCTCAGCAGGGCTGTCCCTGGAGCATGTGGCCGCCCAGCTGGGCTGTTCCTGGAGCCCATGACCGCCCACTCAGCCTCTTCGCAGTCGCCCATTCAGTTCACGGCATGGCTGGGGGGCAGAGACTAGAGGTCAGCTGACTGCTGAGGAATGTGAAGTGGGAGTGGCTAAAGGAGACCCCATCTCCTGATTTCTGCATAGATGTCACTGCTGCGAGACACCACAAAGTCGGAAACATAGTGAGTAATACTACCTGTGATTATAGTTGCCATTAAAGGTCCCCACTACAGTTTTCAGATCAGCAGATGACCTTGATCAAGAGCACCCAATTTGGCTGATCAGAACTCCCCCCAGCATTGCCACCGATCCCACCCCCCACCAGCACTGGTACTCATCCCAACTCCCCGCCAGCCCTGCGACTCATCCCACCCCCCCTCCCCCACCAAGGAGTATGAGAAGGAATAAAAATAGAGAATACATGGAAGGGAGAGGAAAAGAGGGGAGGGACAAAGAAAAAGGGAGAGAAAGAATAAGCGAAAGAACAAGAAAGAAGGCTAGAGGGAGGGATAGGGGGAAAAAAAACAAGAAATTAGGATAGAGAGAGAGATAAAAGGGAAAGAAAGGAGAACAAAGAGAAAGAGTGGTACATCCTAAAATGTACCATAAGGGGTTTCAATACTGTACGAGTGGAAGGGACTCAGGAAGCGCTAAATATCCGTGGGTTAGGAGTGCAAATGACTTGTCTTACCTTGAGTGCTGACAACCCATGCTACAAAAATAATTTTACTGTTAGGGGTCCCCACAACTTGGGAAATTATATCAAGGGGTCACGGCACTAGAAGGTTGAGAATCACTGCTCTAGACCCTTTATTAGATTTGTTGCCCTTCTTTGTACTCGCTCCATTTCCAGTACATCCTTCCTGAGGACTGGTGCCCAAAACTGGACAGCATACTCTAGGTTTGGCCGGACCAGAGTCTTGTAGAGTGGGAGAATTATTGTTTTATCTCTGGAGTTGATCCCCTTTTTAATGCAAGCCAATATTCTGTTTGCTTTGTTAGCAGCAGCTTAGCATTGCATGCCATTGATGAGCCTATCATATACTAGGACTAGGGATGAGCTTCGAGAACATTGGCTGTTCGTGGGGGTCCCCTTAAATTCCATACCAGACCCTTCAGGGGGGGGGGACCCCACGTCTTTTTTTTTTTCTTTTGGCGCGGGGTTCCCCTTAAAATCTGTACCAGACCTGAAGGGTCTGGTATGGAATTTAGGGGGACCCCCACGTCATTTTTTTTTTAAATTTTGGCCGGGGTTCCCCTTAATATCCCTACCAGACCTGAAGGGCCTGGTATGGAATTAAGGGGGACCCCCACGTCATTTTTTTTTAAATTTTGGTTCGCTGTTCCCCTGTGGGGAATTCCCATGCCGTTTTGATCAATGAACTTCTATGTGTATTGTCAGACCGGCAATGCAATAGCCGCGAGTAGTTTTAAATGGCTTTTTTTCCTTAGAAATGTCATTTTGCTGTCAGACTGTTCTAAACATGGGAAACATGCGCCCCTTTACAGGCATACTATAGACACCCCCCAGCTACGAAATTTAAAGGAATATTACACTTTTATTGTTTGACTTTAAGCATTATTAAAATCACTGCTCCTGAAAAAACGTCAGTTTTTAAAACTTTTTTTTGCATTGATCCATGTCCACTGGGGCAGGACCCAGGTCCCCAAACACTTTTTATGACAATAACTTGCATATAAGCCTTTAAAATTAGCACTTTTGATTATTCATGTTCGTGTCCCATAGACTTTAACGGTGTTCGCGTGTTGGATCAAACTTTTTTCCTGTTCGCATGTTCTGGTGCGAACCGAACAGGGGGGTGTTCGGCTTATCCCTAACTAGGACCCCCAGGTTCTTTTCTATCCTAGATTCCCCCAGAGGTTCTCCCCCCAGTGTATAGATTGCATTCATATTTTTTCCACCCAAATGCATTATTTTACACTTTTCTACATTAAACCTCATTTGCCATGTAGTTGCCCACCCCATTCATTTGTTCAGATCTTTTTGCAAGGTTTCCACATCCTGCGGAGAAGTTATTGCCCTGCTTAGCTTAGTATCGTCTGCAAATACAGGGACTGAATTATTTACCCCATCCTCCAGATCGTTTATGAAAAAATTAAACAGGATTAGTCCCAGCACAGAACCCTGGGGGACCCCACTTCCCACCCCTGACCATTCCATTTATCACCACCCTCTGAACTCGCCCTTGTAGCCAGTTTTCAATCCATGTACTCACCCTATGGTCCATGCCAACGGACCTTATTTTGTACAGTAAACGTTTATGTGGAACTGTGTCAAATGCTTTTGCAAAATCCAGATACACCACATCTACGGGCCTTCCTTTATCCAGATGGCAGATCACCTCCTCATAGAAGGTTAAAATATTGGTTTGGCAAGAACGATTCTTCATGAATCCATGCTGATTACTGCTAATGATCCCGTTTTCATTGCTAAAATCTGTGTATATAGTCCCTTATCATCCCCTCCAAGAACTTGCCTACTGTTGATGATTTTTAACCAATCTCTTCTAACAGGAGAAGTTCCCAATGACTGGCAGACAGCTAATGTTGTACCTGTCCACAAGAAGGGCAGCAAGGTAGAAGCTGGTGTAGAGCTTACCCTAGCTGAGGCTGCTGAATATGATGGGTTCTTTGTTCTGCCACGACTATTAAAGCTGCTCAGACTCCACTGACAGACTTGTGTAACTTAAACGCTAGTATGCTACTACTCTACAGTAATGCACAAAAAGTAGGTCACAAGCAACTGAATGGTAGACTAAATGGATGTATTATGTAATGGCAGTTAAATAGTGCACAAAACCCTAAATAAGCAATTAAACATGCTTAAAGATGCTGTACTAGAAAATGTGAACACTGACCCATAAGATGGTCACAAACTGAACTGCAATAATGCTAAACCCAATTTTAACTGACGCAAACGGTATTACCCATATAGGCATTAACTAACCCATAGAAATGAATGTTCTTATATGCACACTACGTATACTTTTAGCGGGTGGGTGTATACTCCCCTGACAAAAGGACACCCCTGGAAGTGTCTACAGGTACCTGTTGCCTAATTGTCAACGTCAGCTGGCTGTTGTTGGGGCTCTTCTGTGAGGTGGTGATTGTATAGCTGTCCCTTTAAGAGTGTACAATGGATAGTTGATGGGCTGGTACACAGGGAGCAGTCTCACCGCTCCTTGTTTAAATCCTGGGAGGATTTTGCCACAGGATTTTATGGGCCAGATAGCAAGCTTGATTGTTGACTCTGACCTCAGAGCTCGTAAACCTGCCTCCACAGCCACACCTTCCCTGAAGGATTGGTTTCTGATCTGCCTGCGGCCTTCTGAGCCTTTTGTAACACAGACACTGTCTGATGCTGAATCTTGGAAATTCTTAATGGATATTATTACCTTTTAGAAAACACTGGCCACTGTCATTGCTCCCAGGCTTAGAGAGACCGTTTCCAATTATATTGACTTGGTGTGCATTAGATTGAAACTGGATGATCAGCCTGCCTTTACTAGTTCTGCTACCTGGCTGGAATACCTTTGAGGCTCTAAAACTAACGAGATGGCTTTCTCGCTACTCCCAGGCATCCATTAGGCAGGATTATTCCTGCTTGAGAAGTCTTTTATTAGGAAGTGGGTAATTCACACCATAATGACCACTGATAATCCCACGGGAAGATGCACCTGTTTTTAAGGATCCCATCCACAAAAGCTTGGAGATTCTTTTCAAAACTTTATTTTCTCTGTCTGGCCCAGCATTGAAGTCTACCCTGACTGTGATGCTAATCTATTAATGAGCAAATGAGCAAAGGCTATACGAAGAGAGCCTGCCTCCTTCCAAATGGGTTCTGTGTTTTTGTAGCAGTTTGTACTAATTCCAGCATCTCTAAGTTGCTACATGGACGGGTTAGTGGATATTGCTCATTTTATATCCCATATGAGTCTCATGTCAGTGAACACATGCAGAGAACTCTTTGGTCAAAATATTGGGCAGTGGAGGAGGTATGCAAGGTGCAGTTGCTACAGATGATTTTCAAGGTACTCAGTTGGGCTTCAAAATCCTGCAAGCCAGCTGACAGATTCTATTCAGCATGAAAATGTGCTTCCACCTTCCAAGGTGTGGAGACATCTGTTAGCCTTTGTCATCACCTGGACAGTCAACATATCAGATGCTTGGGTATGGTAGGTGGATTTTTAATGTGAACTGTTAGACAGGTTCAATTTGGTTTTGTGCAGGCTAGCTGGTAAGTGAGCTGGGAAGTTTTGCTTGTTTTTGCTAATGGTAACCTCATTCACGGCAGTCCCATTTGCTCAGTTCCTATCAAGAACACTACAATTCAATATGCTATTATCAGGAAGCAAAGGATCACGGATCACAAACTTACTGAATTACATATCGGTGTGCATGCCACACCACTTTCTCAAGCTCAATCTTTCTAAAACTGAGCCTGTTATATTTCCTCCTTCCCGGTCCCCTCCCCATGACTTTATCATTGTTATCAACAGCCCAACCATTGTTCCCTCCACACATGCCAAGGTACTGGGTGTAATTCTTTACTCTGACCTCTCCTTCAGCCTCCACATCCAATCACTGGCTAAATCTTGCTGCCTTAAGCTCTGTAACATCTCCAGAATTCACCCCTTCCTGACTAACGACACCACAAAGCAACTTATTCTCTCCTTGGTTATTTCCTGCCTCGACTACTGCAACTCTCTCCTTAATGGCCTACCCTTACACAGGCTACCCCATTCAGTCTATTATGAATGCTGCTGCTAGACTCATACACCTTACTAGCCGATCCGTGACTGCTGCCCCTCTCTGTCAATTCCTTCACTGGCTTCCATTACCCCACCGTACATAATTCAAAATACTAACCCCAACATACAAGGCCATCCACAACATCACCCCCAGCTACATCACCAACCTCATCTGCAGATATCGCCCAAATCATTCTCTCCGCTCTTCCCAGGACCTCCTGCTCTCTAGCTCCCTTGTTACCTCCTCCCACGCTTGCCTACAGGACTTCACTAGAGCCTCTCCCATCCTCTGGAACTCCTTCCCCTCGTATGTCCGATCAGCCCCTACCCTGTCCACCTTTAGAAAATCACTGAAAACTCATTTATTCAGGGAAGCCTATCCCACACCCACATAAGAACTGTACTCGAGCCACCCCCATAAAATCTTCCCCCGCAGCTATTACCTTTTGTACCACCTCCCCCCTCCCTTTAGAATGTAAAGTCCATGAGCAGGGCCCTCCCTTCTGTATTAAACTGTATTGTATTTGTGCTGTCCCCCCTCTACATTGTAAAGCGCTGTGCAAACTGTTGGCGCTATATAAATTGTGAATAATAATAATAATAATGTAGTGCGTTCTGTGTGTGTCTGTTTCTCAGCCACTGCTTCTGTTATAAAAACTGTTTTTGAACCAGCTTCTCACTCTACCATTTACAGGTGGCTCAGAGGGATCATTATCAAGGCTTGGGGTCTCAAGGATTGCGTTTGAGCCTTTCCTATCAAGGTGCACAGATATAAAGGACCCAAAATTATAAGATTATAGATCAATGAACATATATTTTTAAATGCAAGTAGTGTAAGAACCCAGATATAACCTGGTATGAGCCTGTTCCAGTCTACTCTACAGTAGACTTGGTTTGGGAGAACACAAGAAGGCAGTCAGTTGTGCTGCAGTGCTTATTTACTAACAGGCAACATGCTAATAGGAGAAGGTTCACTCCCTAGTCATAGACTAGAGGCTATACATGCATCAGAGGGCCGTCAATGAGTACCTGTGCCAGTACGGCATGACGACGGGCTCAGGCCACCTTGTTTTTTTTTCCCCATGCCAATGGCTGATCCTTAAGGATACATGCACTGTATTGTCACCATTTGAGGAGATTACAAGGATGGTGAGCAGTGACAGTGCATGCATCAGTGACACAATCCCTGTTGGGTTCCTGCTGGAGCAGACTATGCGTGGCATTATGGACAGGAGACTGGAGGCAGAGTAGCAGGAGGAAGAGGAGGAATTCCTTTCCTCTCAAGGCCCACTTTATCCAGACACCATCATTCCTATGTCACAGAACACACAGGAGGAGAGAGGGGAGGAGGATGAGGAGGAGGATTCTGGCACTTTCATAGGCTTTGAAGAAGACCTTTGGGAGTAGTACGTGGCTAGGAGGAGGAAGTTCCAGATGCTGTCATTCTGAGTGACCCCTAGGGGTCTACTTCTCAAGCCTTGGCAAATTTGAGGCGCATGGGCAACCTCATGCTTCAATGCCTGCGAAAGGACCCAAGAATACGCAGCATAAAGGAGAAGGATGATTACTGGTTGGCAACCCTCCTTGATCACCGTTATAAGGGGAAGGTCTCAGAACTCATCCCGTCCCCACAGAGAGTGCAGAAGATAAAATCTCTTGAGGACACGTTAAAGAGTATTTTATTGAACAATTTTCCTGACTCCAGTAGGTTACAGTCTGGTGGAAAAGATTGTTTTCAGTCTTCTGTTGGTCAATAGAGGAGTGTTGGAGAAGGAGTCTGCCTAAGTGAAGCATTTCAGAATTTTTTTAGTCCTCGCTGCCCAGGGCTGTCAGCTTCCACATCCTATCGGCAGCGTCTGCATCACATGGTGGACGATTACCTCGGGGCTAAAACCGAGATGGAGAGCTTTCTAGCTGACGATCCACTGACTTACTGGGTCATGAGAATAGACCAGTGGCCAGAACTTGCCCAGTATGCTATTGAGTTGTTGAGCTGTCCTGCATCCAGCGCGCTTTCAGAACGGCCATTCAGTGCTGCAGGAGGTTTCGTTACTGATCACAGAACGCGTCTGTCCACAGACTCCGTGGACCGTTTGACTTTTATAAAAATGAATCAGTCCTGAATTACCAGCTATGAAACCCCTGATGCCGATGTCACTGATTAAGTCTTTTTGAGATGTGGAATCTCTGAAGGACTTCGAGGCTGTCTAGCTTTCAGGTTGTTCAATCATTTCATCTGGAAGAATGTTTTTGATATAGGATCATGGGCACAATTCACACCCAAAGACCAATTTTTCAGCACCTGTTTGACAGGTGCATATCATTGCATTTTTTTACAGCAAGGCCAATTCTTGCTTTCATCAAGAGTACTTCTATAGGGTTACGGTAGGAAGATGCCACCGACACCCAAAGACCAATTTTTATGCAACCCGTTACTTCTATCCAAAGTCAAAGTGACACCAGAATGTATCCAAAAAATCTCTAATCTTGTTCCCAGTGCACTACATTGCGGCCTCATTATACACACTGGCCACCCAGCTGTTGCTGAGCAAAATAAAGGCAGCTTTCAGGGAAAATGTAATTTTTTTGGCTTTATAAATGCAATTATTGCTGCAGCAGATTCTAGACATGGTACAGATCTGTCACTTTACAGATATACTAAGGGGACCCCCAGGCACTATATTGGAAGGAATTTTTTATTTTTATGCTTTCACTTCAAAAAAATCGAAAAAATCACTGCTCATTTAAAAATGACGTTTTTTACAAACTTTTTTCTATTGAAACATATCCCCCAGGGCAGGACCCGAACCCCTATAATGCCCTGTACACACGGTGGGACATTGATCGGACATTCCGATTTGTTGTTGGCTCAAACTTGTCTTGCATACACACAGTCACAGAAAGTTGTCGGGAAATCCGATTGTTCTGAATGCAGTGACGTAAAACACGTACGTCGGGACTATAAACGGGGCAGTAGCCAATAGCTTTCATTTCTTAATTTATTCTGAGCATGCGTGGCACTTTGTGCGTCGGATTTCTGTACACACGATCGGAGTTTCCGACAACGGATTTTGTTGTCGGAAAATTTTATAGCCTGCTCTCAAACTTTGTGTGTCCAAAATTCCTATGGAAAATGTGTGATGGAGCCCACACACGGTCGGAATTTCCGACAACAAGGTCCTATCACACATTTTCCATCGTAAAATCCTATCGTGTGTACAGGGCATAATCATTGTATGCCCAATTACTTGCATATAAGCCTTCAAAATGGGTGCTTTTGATTTTTGACGTTTGGGTCCCATTGACTTTAATGGGGTTCATTATTCAGGTCCGAACTTTCGCGAGGTTCGGAAGTTCTGGTGCGAACCGAACAGAGGTCTGTTCAGCCCATCCCTACCTGTGGGGCCCTTTTAACGGTCATTGTGCAACTACATTTTCCATAACATCTAAACAATAAAATACATTAGTACTTTTTGCTCATAGTTTTTCTGCTAGCACGAGAGGGTGTCAGTTCCCATTAATGCTTGTGTATACAAGCATTAAAAAAAGTACATGAAAGTCATGGCTGGTTCATGCATGGCTGAGGATGGTTACATTGTTAAAGCAAGAGGGATCTTTCACCTTTCTGCTTATGGCTGTCTCTTTCCAATATTTTACAACTACTATCTTTATTTTTTTATTTTTTTTTGCATGAAAATCTTTTCCTAATTGTTAATTGAGATCTAATAATATGTCTACAGCATTGTTACTATTCTCCTGAAAAATGTGTTTCAATAAGTGGCCCCATGAACTACATGCTCTGCACGGTGAGGAAACAAAACTATCAATGCAAACAGAGCCGAATAAATATTCAGAATAAAACAGTTATTTCTTTGCAATAAATGAAACTGTCTTCAGTTCGTTTAGTATTTTAATAATGAGCTTAATTTTACCATTATTATTAAAACTGTTTTAATTAAAATAAGATAAATACTAAGCAAATGAAAGATGATCTTTTCAAAAGACTTCATTTTGTATGCAAATTTAATTAACACGTTCATGTTTTTTCTTTTTTTTTTTTTTGGAGGAATGAAACTTGAGAAAGCAAAAGAAGTTATTTCTATTATCAGGGGACAAAATTATTTCTTTGGTAGATGGTAGTTTCGCAGCTGATGACAGCTTTACTTGGCAGACCAATATTACTTTATCAGAAGGTAATCTGTAAGTTTGATTTAGCAATATGACCATCAGCCTCGGCCGGTTGAAATCAACCTATCCTTTGAAAAAACTAAAATTTAAGACAAAACCCTTTTTATTTTTAATTCTTGGATAGAGTGTTGAGGGGTCAGACCCTCTGTCAAGTTTTTATTACTGTCTATGTCCTTGCTTAGGAGATTTGCTCTCTCTATTTGCCCTGTTTACTGTTATCAGCAAGGCAGAACATGGAGGGAAATCCACAACCACAACGATAGAGCTGTCACCGGATCATGAGGATTAAAGGTGAACTCAAGCCAAAAACAACATAATAAAAATAATTGGCCCATTAAAAGCTTGCTTGCCGCCCTCCTAAATAAAATAAATAATTAAGGTTACTAATGTAATTTTAAAAATTACCACCGACCACCACTGCCTATAGGTAAGCCTATGTGGTCTGAAGGAACGGCACACCCTTCCTTACCTTCAGAGCCGTGCCAGAAACAGTGAAATCATTGCCAGCTCGGCCATTCATATCGCTGAAGCCTGCGAACCCAGAAAGAAGATGGGGTGAAGATGGAAGTACCTTCAGCGGTGACAGCGCACTACTGGAGGGCTTTGTTTTCGAGTACTGCCCTGTACACACGGGCGGACTTTTCGGCAACAAAGGTCCAACAGTCTTTCCGACGGACTTTCGACGGACTTTTGCCAGACTTCCAATGGACTTTCAAACGAACGGACTTGCCTACACATGATCACACCAAAGTGCAACGGATTCGTACGTGATGATGTACGACCGGACTAAAATAAGATAGTTGGTACCCAATAGCTGCCCTAGCGTCGGTTTTGGTCTGTCAGACTAGCATACAGACGAGCGGATTTTTCGACCGGACTCGGGTCCGTCGGACAAATTTGAAACATGTTCCAAATCTAAAGTCCGTCAGATTTTCGACCGAAAAAGTCCGCTGCGGGTCCGATGGAGACCACACATGGTCGGATTGTCCGCCGGATTCAGTCCGTTGGACCAGTCCGGTCGAAAAGTCTGCTCGTGTGTACGCGGCATAAGTCTGTCATAATATACATTATACTTGCATCTTATGACTTAAACTGCCCAGTCCCTATTTTTTTTTCTGATGCGGTTTACCAGCGCTTTAACCTTTTCCTGCTGTACGCATAAATGCGGCTATGCTGTCAGCATAGAGATATTTACATTTATGCGGCCTCTAGGCGTTAAAGCCCACCTGACAAGAGGCAACATAAATGTAAACATTTCTGTGCTGAGAGCGCGTGACATTTAATAAAAGAAAACCTTTACAGCATTTATATATACTGTATATATTTATATACCCTGTATTACTAAAAGTATTGTGACGCCTGCCTTTACATGCACAGTACCCTCACATTTTTGTAAATATTTTATTTACAAAACTTGACTGGCCTGTACAGAGCCCTGACCTCAACCCGATAGAACACCTTTGGGATGAATTAGATCGGAGACTGCGAGCCAGGCCTTCTGGTCCAACATCAGTGACTGACCTCACAAATGTGCTTCTGGAATGATCAAACATTCCCATAGACACAGTCCTAAACCTTGTAGACAGCCTTCCCAGAAGAGTTAAAGCTGTTATAGCTGCAAAGGGTGGGCCAACTCAGTATTGAACCCTACGGACTAAGACTGGGATGCCATTAATTGCTTCAGATCCGGGCCATTGCCAAATGACGGCAACAGCGCGGATCTAAATTGCCGGGACTACGTCCATTGACGTCGTCCCGTGCACGAGCGGCCTGCGCGCCCCCTGCAGGGCGCGCGCGGCGCGCTCGGTGATCAGCGAGTCTATGAGACTCGCCTGATCACAGATCAGAGTAAGGGGTTGGTCCCAACCCCTTACCACATGATCAGCTGTCAGCCAATGACAGCTGATCATGTGATGTAAACAGAGCCGGTAATCGGCTATTTTTCCTCCTCGCGCTGACAGCGTGAGGAGGAAAAAAAACCCGATCACCGGCGGCCGTGATCGGGACATCAGTCCCGATCACGGCGATCATCTGTCACAAAGCAATAGGCAGCAGTGCTGCCTACCAGTGCCCACCAGATTAACCCATCAGTGCCCACAGTGCCATCAATCAGCGCCACCCATCAGTGCCCACAGTGCCACCCATCAGTGCCCACAGTGCCACCCATCAGTGCCCACAGTGCCACCCATCAGTGCCCACAGTGCCATCCATCAGTGCCCACAGTGCCACCCATCAGCACCCACATCAGTGCCACCCATCAGCACCCACATCAGTGCAACCTATCAGTGCCCATCAGTGTCACCTACCAGTGCCCATAAATGCCCATCAGTGCCGCCCGTCACTGCCCATCAGTGCCACCCATCAGTGCCCCCCATCAGTGCCCCCCATCAGTGCCCCCCATCAGTGCCCCCCCATCAGTGCCCCCCCATCAGTGCCACCTATCTGTGCCACCTATCTGTGCCACCTATCCGTGCTACCTATCCGTGCCGCCCATCCGTGCCGCCCATCCGTGCCGCCCATCCGTGGCCATCAGTGCCGCCTTATCTGTGCCCATCAGTACCGCCTTATCTGTCCCCATCAGTGCCGCCTTAACTGTGCCTATCAGTGCCGCCTTAACTGTGCCTATCAGTGCCGCCTTAACTGTGCCTATCAGTGCCGCCTTATCTGTGCCTATCTGTGCCCATCAGTGCAGCCTATCAGTGCCCACCAGTGCCGCCTCATCAGCGCATATCAATGAAGGAGAAAAATTACCTGTTTGCAAAATTTTATAACAAACTATTAAACATGATTTTTTTTTTTTCAAAATTTTCCATCTTTTTTTGTTTGTTTAGCAAAAAATAAAAACCCCAGCTGTGATTAAATACCACCAAAAGAAAGCTCTATTTGTGGGAAAAAAATCATAAAAATTTCATTTGGGTACAGTGTTGTATGACCGCGCAATTGTCATTCAAAGTGCGACAGCGCTGGAAGCTCAAAATTGGTCTGGGCAGGAGGGGGGTTTAAGTGCCCAGTAAGCAAGTGGTTAAAGTTCATGTGCGTGTAAAGGCAGGTGTCCCAATACTTCTTTGGTTGACCATGGCGAGGCCTGTTCTGAGTGGAACCTGTCCTGTTAAACCGCTGTATGGTCTTGGCCACCATGCTGCAGCTCAGTTTCAGGGTCTTGGCAATCTTCTTATATCCTAGGCCATCTTTATGTAGAGCAACAATTCTTTTTTTTTCAGATCCTCAGAGAGTTCTTTGCCATGAGGTGCCATGTTGAACTTCCAGTGACCAGTATGAGAGAGTGAGAGCGATAACACTAAATTTAACACACCTGCTCCCCATTCACGCCTGAGACCCTGTAACACTAACGAGTCACATGACACCAGGGAGGGAAAATGGCTAATTGGGTCCAATTTGGATATTTTCACTTAGGGGTGTACTCACTTTTGTTGCCAGTGGTTTAGACATGAATGGCTGTGTGTTGAGTTATTTTGAGGGGACAGCAAATTTACACTGTTATACAAGCTGTACACTCACTACTTTACATTGTAGCAAATTGTCATTTCTTCAGTGTTGTCACATGAAAAGATAGAATAAAATATTTACAAAAATGTGAGGGTACTCACTTTTGTAAGATACTGTGTATATATATATATATATATATATATATATATATATATATATATATATATATATATATATATATATATATATTACAATGTATGTTGTTCCTTGGGTTTTACATGAAAATGTTACCCTTTAGGTGGAAACCTTAACATACAATAATAGTTTATATTGGTGGTGAGTGCTGAGAGGTGTTTCTTTCCACTTTATCTATTGATCATTCCTTAACACACTGTGCTTCCAACGTACATTGTGTTCTTACCCCCAGGACACCACGCTTTATGCTGGACATAGGTGTCACCCTCTAACCTCATTTTCAGCATCAATTCTTTTAAAGCTTTTCGAACTGTTACACTGAAATCTAATTTTTCAGTCGCGTTTTAAATGATAAAAATAAAGCAGCTTCCTCTACAATCAAACTCCTATTCCGTTCAAATTGCATTTCGCCCTTTTATTATGTTTAAACTTCTTTATTGTAGTTACCATTATGCTAGTCTGTAAATAGAATTTTTCTGAACTTTTGCAGTTGCCGCATAAGTGATTTTGTTATTATCGAACCGTCATTCAGCACAGAGCTATTTGTTTTGTGGATCACTTTTCATGTAATGACAATGGATGGCAGGATGATGAATAACAATGTAGCTGTATTCCAGCTACGTTGTAGTGACAGAGAATTTAGGCACAATAAAAATCCTGGATTTGTTACGCTGTTTCAGGGTCAATAGCTTTGTCATTTACTTACAATGACTAAATGCTCAGACTATATTTATGGTACAGGAAGCAATGCCTACTGTATCAAGTAGGCAGACTATTGTTCTGTATATGCAGAGCTTGGCCTTATGGAAAAATTTCACTATGGTTGGAAAAAAAAAAAAAGCTGATAAAGTGTACTGAATTTACACTCAAGCTATTTAGTAATCAAAGCTCTGCTGGAACTAGAGCTAGTCAGAAAAAAAAAATTGAAGCTAAAAGCCCAATATTCTTATCTAAATCTGTAGTTAGCCATGATATACATTGGGTTATAGGTCTTCTATCTTGTTCACTGCAAAGGAGGATGGTTCCATTTTGGGAAGATGTTATGTTATCACAAAAGGTGACGGATTAGTGTGGACATAGACTTGGTGTTGAATGGTAGAGTCTTTTTTTTTCATTTTTATAGGGAATGGGCAGGAGGGTATTGGCAGGGAAGGATGGGAGGGTAAAGGAAGGGTGGTGGGATGGCAGGATTGAGGGAGAGAAGGATGAAGGAATGGTTGGAAGGTAGTGGAAGGGTGGTGGGAGGGTGTCAGGATAGTGGGAGGGAGGGATAGGAGGATGGTTGGAGGGTATTGGGATGGAGGGATGGAAGGGTGGTGGTAGAATGCCTCAGAGGGAGGGTGGTGGTAGGGTAGTGGGAGAGAGGGATGAGTGGGTGCTTAGAGGGTAGTGGTAGGATGGTGGGGAGGATGGGATGGTGGTGGGAAGACAGGATGGTGGTGGGAGGGAGGAATATGAGGGTGGTTGCCTGTTAGTGGGAGGTGGTGAGAGGGAGGAAGGAGAGGGTGGTTGAAGGGTAGTAGAAGGCTGATAGGAGGGAGGGATGGGAGGTTGGTGGGAGGAATAGAAGGGTGGGGAGAGGATAGTGGAAGGTAATATAGGGTGGTGGATGGGAGGTTGGAAGGGTAGTGGTATGGAGAAATAGGTAGGGATGAGAGGGTAATTGGAAGGTAGTGGGAGGATGGTTAGAGGGATGGGTTGGGAAGACAATTGGAGGGAGGGATAAGAGGGTGTCAGGAGGGAGGGAGGGTGGTGGAAGGGTGTTGGAAAGGAGGGTGGTGGTCGGGTAGTGGGTGGGAGGGAAGGATGAGTGGCTGATTGGTGGGTAGAAGGAGGGATGATGGGAAGGAGGAATGGGAGCTCAGTAGGAAGTATGGCAGGAGGTGGTGAGAGGAAGGGATGGAAGGGTGAAGGCAGCGTAGTGGGAGGTGGTGAGAGGAAGGAATGAGAGGGTGGTTGAAGAATAGTGGGAGGCAGAAATGGGAGGGTGGAAGAGTAGTGGCAGAGAAAAATAGGGAGGGATGGAAGGACGGTTGGTGAGTAGTGGGGGGGTGGTAGGGGGGAGGTGATAAAAGGGTTGTTTGTGTATACCTAGAGATTTGCTTTAGAGTTATTAAGCTAGCTTGGATATCAATCTCCATTTAGCAATGGTCTTCTAAAACATGTAACAAATTCAAATTCCTGTTTCTTGTCTCCATGCCAACAGTACTCTGTGTACATAATTTCCCAGAATACTCCTCCCACTTTTTGCTTGTGATTGGCTCATAAATGTACCTTGACATTTGCTTAGAGCTTGAAGTTGAATGGCAAACATTCCCTTTCATAATGTGGCAAGTATTTTCAAGACTTTCGCAACAATATCGCAAAAAACTTCGTGTTTTATGGACAGAGCTTAGCGCATATAAGTGTGACAAGTTTTGTTTGTGTAACATCACTCCCTAGCGTAGAATGCTAGGCAAATTTAGTTTTTGGCTCCTTCTGTAGACCCGGGAGCAGTGATGGATTTCTCCGGTGTGTACAGGATTGCAGAGGCTAGGGGATTGACTGCTTCCTCCTGCTTTGAAGACGTTTTCAGAATACGGCATTGGGAGTGTCAAATGACCAGGCTGAATATTTATCATGCCCTAGCCAGTGCAAATCTCACTTGCTCACAAAGGCAACCTGATTGAAAGCTAGAGCAATGAATTCTGGAATAGAAGAGACTCTGTTTTTTTATAACAAGCACTGAAAGTAATTTTTTATGTTTTTTTTTTTTTGGACATCAAACTAATTACATGTGCTTAACAAGCATGAAACAAGGAGCTTGCTTGTTTGAGAGCTTCAGAAGCTCTCAAATTAGTGATTCCCGATTTCAAACCGCGTAGGCACTCAGCATCCTAGAGTTTCACAGCCAGAATAGCTTGAATTTAAATTGTATTTCCACTTTTGCAGCCAAATTGGGATAACACCAACTCTATATTTGTTACAAGTTCCAATTAACATAGCGTAATTATTGAAATAATAATAAAAAAATTGCTGTCCACCTGCTTGCAGCTTTTTACTTGCTTAGAAATCCGACTTAGGTTTCTCCTGCTTTGTAATGTTTATGATGGGGGCCGTGGAGTTATGTTTAACAATATTAACCCTGTCTGTGCTATGCTGGAAGATCTCAATATCAGTTATTGGTATCCTTATCAGTAAACTAAATTTGAACACTCTCTACCCCAACAAAAGTTTGAAGATCTTAAGACTTGAACTGTGAATTGTATTTTTGTTTTAAAAATGGTTATTTGTAATTTTTCCACATGTTACAACATCAAAGCAAAAAGAGCCAGAACGGGGATCTGTCAATGTAAACAGACAAGTCCCCGTTCTGACAGGGGAGAAGAGCGAGATCGTCTGTTCCTAGTGATCAGGAACAGCCATCTCTCTCCTCCTCCACTCAGTCCCATCCCCTCACAGTTAGAAACACCTCCCAGGGAACACATTTAAGCCCTTAATTGCCCCCTAGTGTTAACCCCTTTCCCGCCAGTGACATTTACACAGTAATCAGTGCTTTTTTATAGGACTGATAACTGTATAAATGTCAATGGTCCCCAAAAAGTGTCAAAAGTGTCCAATCTGTCCGCCACAATGTCGCAGTCCCATTACTAGGAAAAAATAAATAAATAATAAAAATACCATAAAAATGCCATAAATCTATTCCCTATTTTGTGGACGCTATAACTTTTGCGCAAAGCAATCAATATACGCTTATTGTGATTATTTTTTTTTTAACCAAAAATATGTAGAAGAATACATATTGGCCTAAACTGATGAAGAAATTTGTTTTTTTTTTTACATATTTTTTTGGGATATTTATTATAGCAAAAATTAAAAAATATTGTTTTTTTTTTTTTCAAAATTGTCGTTTTTTTGTTTTGTTTATAGCGCAAACAATAAAAACCGCATAGGTGATCAAATACCACCTAAAGAAAGCTCTGTTTATGGGAATAAAAGGACAGCAATTGTATTTCAGTACAGCGTTGCATATCCGTGCAATTTTCAGTTAAAGCGACTCAGTGCCGAATGCAAATAATGGCCTGGTCATTAAGGGGGAAAATCTTGCAGTCTGTAAGTGGTTAAATTAAATTTCTCTCCAATTCTCATTTATAGTTATTTTCTGGACATTTTTATATACCTCCAATAGTTTTTCCACCAAACTTTTTTGGGGAAAATCAACAGTTTTTTAAGTTTGTGTTTGTCACTGATTTGGAGAAAGTATTATTCAGGAGATGGTACAAATCAGAGGTGTAATAACTACCACTCCCTTACAGCCTATCCAAAAAAGTGGATAAAAGTATAATTCCTATCATTGCAACAAGATCCCAAATAACTAGATATTTGTAAATAGCAGAGATAGTGTTGCCTCGGAATATTACCTTCCATAGAAATCCTTCCAAATGACTTCAATGAATAGGAATTACTGTAGTATGGATGACATGGTGTGGTCAGTCTATTCTGCCTCCAAGTTTGAAAAACGACATAATCTCTATTTTGTATGAATGATGGATTATCCTGAATTGACAAGTACTTTGATACATAGGGAGACATTCCTTATATTTTCCTCAACTCTCTCCATGCTTTTATAGGGTCCCTATAAAGCTGATTTGTTTTTAAGCTTGCAGGCCGATTTCATATGTATTAAAGCAAAACTGTAGGCAATTTTTTTTTCATTTTGGATAGAGTGAGGTAGGGTTATAACCCCTGTCAGTTTATGTTTTGCCCTCTTTGTCCTTTTGGGGAGAATTCCCTTCACTTCCTGTCCCATAGCCAAAACAGGAAGTGTGAGGAAATGCCTCCAAAATAAGGGAATCCTTAGGGAAGCCCCGAGGCACCACAAAGAGTTTCCCCATTGGAAGATTTCCCCCCTATTACTTTTCTGTGGACATCCCAAAACTTTTCTTTTTCTTTCACCTTCAATGATAATGGTAAACAGGACAAATAGAGGGGGCACAGACACTAATAAAAACCTTATGGGTGTTATAGTCCATCTAAAACTAAAAAAAAAAGTTTTGCCTTCAGTAGTACTTTAAAGCAGAGGTATTCCAGGGAGAGGGTTGTCTCTATATCTAGGTTAGAATATCTTGATAAAGATATTAACCAATCCAAAGCATGTCTCTACAAACAAGCCATATTATAAAGTCTAATATTTGGAAGACCAAGGCCATTTTATTTCTTCTGCAAATAAACAGTAGATATTGATACTTGTGGTCTCTTTCCATACCATAAAAACCTAGGCATAGCCTTTGCTAATAGTCATTACTCAAAATGGCTTTCCTAGCTGTGCCACATCCTTAGTATCAATAGTTCTACATAAGCAAGAAGTTTATTGAGTTGCCTTTCCAGATACTATACCAGTTGTTTGTATCTGTAGGTGTCTCCCATGATGAACTTTGGATTTGCCATTTTTGTAATAATTAGCCTGACACTAGGATGCCTTTGGTAATCATATGAGAGTGATTACTCCTTGTGCTGAAAATGGCTTCAGTCAGTGTAAGAAGATATATACTAGCATCCTTTGATGGGAAGTAAAACTTGTGTCTGGGATGCCCTGTAATTGTCATGCTCATTGTTGGGGTGATGAGTTCCCTTTCAGCCTTGTATTGACCCTCCTCTGTGTGTTCATGGGATATTGACACCTCTAGTTTCCACCATTTAAGGGCAAGTTGACCCTTTGGCTCCTGAAGAAGTGGTCTGTTTAAATCGAGGAAAAGCGTTAAGCTGAATCATCTATCATAACACTATAGGAGTAGGTGATTGTTACAACTAGTGGGTGTCCCCTCTCCACCCCCAGGGTATTTATACGTGATACTGCTGAGTCAGATTTAAGTTTGGGGTCTCTAAATCTTTTTATCCTTTGAAACCATTTTATGTAAACTTCTTTTTATTTTTGTATAGATAAAGCTACATTGCTAATGGAAATACAATTATCGTTTGGTGGTGCCTCAAAAGTCCTGCCTCCTAATAAACCTCTTGCTTATGTAGCCTTCACTAATAAATTCACATCTCTATGTTTAGGAAGAATCAGCAGTGTTTGTAAAGGATAGAGAAGAAGGGCTAAACTCACCAACTTAATAAGGTGGCCTTTCCCAAACGAAGAAAGCAGAAGGTCAGCCCACATCTCCATTTTTTTTTTACTATCTTATTTATCAGTGGTGGATAATACAAAACACACAATGAAGATGGCTTCTTGTCATTTTATCCCTAGTGGGACTGAATGAGAGAAATCTAAATGTATATGGCTAGCTTAACAATAGAAGCTGCCCATTGAATCCTATGAACTGTATAAATCTGCTGTTTAGTACTATGGAGGCAGTGGCTGCACAGAGAGACATTAGGCAGGCTATACATTGTATTTTATGGCCATCAATGTATTTTGCAGCTGGGTGGGAGTAAAATAGCACATATATTTGCATGCATCTGCCAGGAAAATTCATTGTATGTGAATATAAGGCTAATCTGTTGAGCCAGTGCTCTTTGACTGCCTGATAATGCATGGAGCTTCAGGGCTGCCAGGTGAAATCTTGCAAAGGCCGTACCAGGAATCACAGGAGAGTGCTCTATAGCCGCTAGCGATAATCACTGTCTTCTCCCGGCGGGGACAGCTTCTCCCGCCCTTCCCTGCCCCCCCACCCTAGAAGACAATGGCCCAGCAGGAGGGATTCCCCATTAAAACTGTCTGTGTTGATGGGGAAACTGAGCAAATTTCTTTCCTGCAACCCATGGAAAGAAATTTGCTCCATGTATGGCCAGTAGGGATGAGCTTCATGTTCGAGTCGAACCCATGTTCGAGTCGAACATCGTCTGTTCGCCCGTTCGCCGAATTGCAAACGATATGGGCCGTTCGCGCCAAATTCGTGTGGCGCGTCACGGCCCATAATTCACTGCGGCCTCGCAGTGCATTGCTGGCTGATGATTGGCCAAGCATGCACTATGACCCGCATTCTTGGCCAATCACAGCGCCCTCTGAACAGAGAGCCATAATTGGCCAAAGCCAAGGAGGCTTTGGCCAATTATGGCTCAGGGGATTTAGTACACGCCCCACACTATATAAGGCCGCCTGCACGGCGGCCCTGTGTAGTGTGTGTTCCGGCGTTGAAAGAGATAGACAGGGAGACAGTGTCATTTGATTTGAGTTAGATAGATTAGGCAGAACAGTCAGTCAGTTAGCTGCACTTACAGTGTATTGTGTATATATATGCACCCCAGGTGTTGCATATATATATATACACTGTATTCAGTTTAGCTAGATCCGTTCCTGTTATCTTCCTACTGACAGGCAGGCTTGTCTTGTTACAGTATTTACAGCTACCTGAAGAAAATTGCTGGTGTTCTTTTGATCCTATTAGTACCACAGTCAGGCAGCTAGACTATTTACAGTTAGTGCAGTGCGTCCTGCTCACAGTGTTCAGCTAGATCCGTTCCTGTTATCTTCTTACTGACAGGCAGGCTTGTCTTGTTACAGTATATACAGCTACCTGAAGAAAATTGCTGGTGTTCTTTTGATCCTATTAGTACCACAGTCAGGCAGCTAGACTATTTACAGTTAGTGCAGTGCGTCCTGCTCACAGTGTTAAGCTAAAACTACAAGTTAGTGGGGTGCGTCCTGCTCATAGTGTTCAGCTAAACCTACAAGTTAGTGGGGTGCGTCCTGCTCACAGTGTTCAGCTAAACCTACAAGTTAGTGCGGTGCGTCCTGCTCACAGTGTTCAGCTAAAGCTACAAGTTAGTGCGGTGCGTTCTGCTCACAGTGTTCAGCTAAACCTACAAGTTAGTGTAGTGATACCTTTGCACAGTGTTCATCTAAAGCTACAAGTTAGTGCAGTGCGTCCTGCTCACAGTGTTCAGCTAAAACTACAAGTTAGTGCTGTGCGTCCTGCTCACAGTGTTCAGCTAAACCTACAAGTTAGTGTAGTGAGACCTCTGCACAGTGTTCATCTAAAGCTACAAGTTAGTGCAGTGCGTCCTGCTCACAGTGTTCAGCTAAAACTACAAGTTAAGTGCTGTGCGTCCTGCTCACAGTGTTCAGCTAAAACTACAAGTTAGTGTGGTGCGTCCACCTCACAGTGTTCAGCTAAACCTACAAGTTATTTTTTTGCGAGCTCTGCACAGTGTTCAGCTAAAGCTACCTGTAGAAGGTTGGTGGTGTTTTCCTGATCCTATCACTACCGCAGGCAGCTAAAAAAGCTACAAGTTAGTTTGTTGTGAGCTCTGCACAGTGTTCAGCTAAAGCTACCTGTAGAAGGTTGGTGGTGTTCTCATACTACAGGCAGGCAGTTGATTTTGCTAGCTGCAGTATCAGTATATATATATATATATATATATATATATATATATATATATATATATATATATCCCAGCTTAGTGCAGCTACAGGCCATTAGTATGTCTGGAAGGCCAAGAAGGAGAGGCAGACAGCCACAAGCCAATAAGAGAGGGCAAGCAGGCTCTGTGTCTAGTGCGGGTCGTGGAGACGGTGCATCCTCATCAGCACGTGGCCGTGGAACACGCTTGGCCTTTTTTTCGGCAGCTGGCCGTGTTGAGCCGCAACATGCGGAAGACTTGGTCGAGTGGAGGACCAAGATGTCCTCATCCTCCTCATCCTCTCTCACCCATGCCCAGGGTACTTTGTCTGGCAAAGCAGCGGCCTCTTCCCTCGGCTCAATGTCATCAGTGACTCCTTCCCTAGCCCCACCATGTCCTCCTGAGGAGTCCCTCGAACTGTTTGACCACAGTGTTGGGTACATGCTCCAGGAGGATGCCCAGCGTTTGGAAGGCTCTGATGATGATACTGAGCTCGATGAAGGCAGTAACATGAGCACGGACAGAGGGGGTTCCCAAGAAGGACAGCAATCTGGCAGTCATGCTCCCCCTGCTGCAGCATACTGCCAGGTTTGCTCCAGTGATGAGGAGGGAGGGGATGATAAGGTCACTGACTCAATGTGGGTGCCTGATAGGAGAGAGGAAGAGGAGGAGGAGGTGGAACATCACCAACGAGGCAGGATGCCCTCCAGGGGCCAGCCTAAGGGCAGCACATTGACTGCATCACACCCCAAAGCTCCACATGTGCAGGGCGCTGCAGTGTCTGCGCGTTATTCAAAAAGTTCTTTGGTGTGGGCCTTTTTTGAGACGAGTGCATCAGATCACACCGCTGCTATTTGCAACATATGTCTCAAGCGTATCTCGCGTGGCTAAAACATCTCCCGCTTGGGTACCACATGCTTGACCAGACATATGTTGACCTGCCATGCAGTTCGTTGGCAAGCGTATCTAAAAGATCCACATCAAAGAACAAAGAGGACCTCTCCTTGCTCCTCATCAGCTGAGATCTCCAACCCCACTATACCTTCAGTCCTCTCTGAGACCTGCGCTGAGAGGAATGAAGGTGTAGAATTAGGTGTGTCACAGCCAAGTACTTGTGGGCAATCTGCTTTTGGTACACCAACGTCAGATTGTACCAGGCAAATTTCCCTGCCCCAGCTGCTGCACCGCCGAAAGAAGTTTGCTCCCAGCCATCCACATGCCCAGCGGTTGAATGCTAGCTTGGCAAAATTGCTAGCACTTCAACTGCTGCCTTTTCAGTTGGTAGACGCTGCCCCCTTCCGTGAGTTTGTGGAATGTGCGGTTCCTCAGTGGCAGGTACCCAAACGCCACTTTTTCTCACGGAAGGCGATTCCGGCTCTCTACCGGCATGTGGAAGGCAATGTCCATGCCTCGCTGGACAGGGCGGTCAGCGGTAAGGTGCATTTTACCGCTGACTCATGGTCCAGCAGGCATGGACAGGGACGTTACCTAAGTTTCACGGCGCATTGGGTGACTCTGCTGACAGCTGGGAAGGATGCAGGACAAGGTGCAGTAGTGTTGGAGGTTGTTCCGCCACCACGCCTCCAAAATGCTAATGATTGTGACACACCTCTCTCCTCCACCCCCTCCTCTTCTTCTTCCTCCATGGCCTCTTCCTGTGCTTTGTCCTCGGAACCAGCGGTGCTCCGTAGCCGTTCAAGGGGCTACGCAACTATGCAGGCCAAAAGATGCCATGCGGTGCTTGAGCTGGTGTGCTTGGGGGACAGGAGTCACACTGGGGCAGAGGTTCTGTCAGCTCTGCAGGGGCAGGTTCAGATGTGGTTGACGCCACGCCAACTTAAGGCAGGAATGGTGGTTTTCGACAATGGCACCAACCTACTCTCTGCCCTCCGACAGGGACAAATGACCCATGTGCCCTGTTTGGCTCACGTCCTTAACTTGGTGGTGCAGCGGTTCTTGGGCAGGTACCCGGGCTTACAGGATGTCCTGAGGCAGGCCAGGAAAGTCTGTGTGCATTTCCGCCGGTCATATAATGCCAGTGCTCGGCTGACGGACCTCCAAAAGGAGTTTAACCTGCCCAAGAACCGCCTAATCTGTGACATGCCCACCAGGTGGAACTCAACATTGGCCATGCTGCAGCGGCTGCACACGCAGCAGAGGGCCATCAATGAGTACCTGTGCGACTATGGCACCAGGACAGGGTCAGGGGAGCTTGGTTTTTTTTCCCCACGCCAGTGGGCCATGATCAGGGATGCATGCACTGTCCTGTCACCATTTGAGGAGGCCACAAGGATGGTGAGCAGTGACAGTGCATGCATCAGTGACACTGTCCCCCTTGTCCACCTGTTGGAGCACACGCTGCGTGGAATAATGGACAGGGCACTTGAGGCAGAACAGAGGCAGGAAGAGAAGGACTTCCTTAGCTCTCAAGGCCCCCTTTATCCAGACAGTGTTTCTGCATGCCCGCCGATCACACAGGAAGAGGACGAGGAGGAGGAAGATTGTGTCAGTATGGAGGTGGAGCCTGGCACTCAGCATCAGCAGCAGTCTTTAAGGGATCAGTCCCAAGAAACACATGGACTTGTACGTGGCTGGGAGGAGGTGGCTGCAGACCATGTCGTCCTTAGTGACCCAGAGGACTCCGGACCGAATGCCTCAGCAAACCTACGCTGCATGGCCGCCTTGATCCTGCAAAGCCTGCGTAAGGATCCTCCTATTCGTGGTATCAAGGAGAAGGACCAATACTGGCTGGCAACCCTCCTTGATCCACGTTACAAGGGTAAGGTTGCGGACCTTATCTTGCCATAGCAGAGGGAGCAGAGGATGAAACATCTTCGGGTGGCCTTGCAGAAAGGTCTGTGCAACGCGTTCCCAGAGACTGGGAGGTTACAAACTCCTGTTTCTGGACAACGTGTTGCTGAGGCTTCGGTCAGTCAAAGAAGGAGCGGTAGAGAAGGTGGCCGTCTGACCGATGCGTTCAGACAATTTTTTGGTCCGCAGCCCCAAGGTATGATCGGTTCCAGCAACCATCGCCAGCGTCTGTTTTACATGGTGCAGGAATACCTAGGGGCAAGATCTGACTTGGACACCTTTCTCACCAAAAATCCTCTGGGTTACTGGGTCTTGAGGATGGATCACTGGCCAGAGCTTGCACAGTATGCAATTGAGCTACTGGCCTGTCCTGCATCCAGCGTTCTTTCGGAACGCACATTCAGTGCTGCTGGAGGCTTTGTAACCGATCACAGGGTGCGTCTGTCCACCGACTCGGTCGATCGACTGACCTTCATAAAAATGAATCAGTCTTGGATCACCACCAGCTACCAAGCACCTGATGCTGATGTAACCGAATAATTTTTTTTAAAATCTCAGATCCCTTCAAAGACTGCCTATACTGATGCTGAGTGACTATCCCTGAGTAATTATCCTCTTCCTCCTCAATCATCACGCTGATAGCTTGTAAGAACATTTTTGGTTGTGGGCGCCACCACCAGTGCCTAAGGCACAATTTTTCAGCCCCTGTTTAACAGGGGCGTGTAATTACAATTTTTGATGCAAACCTTTGCAGCAGGGCTCGTTTCTGCGTTACAACTAGGGTATCGGTGAGGGGTTGCAGTGTTGTGGCACCAGCACCAGTGCCTAAGGCCCAAATTTTCAGCCCTTGTTTAACAGGGGCGTGTAATTACAATTTTTGATGCAATACTTTGCAGCAGGGCTCATTTCAGCATTCCAACTAGAGTATCTGTGAGGGGTTGCAGTGTTGTGGCACCAGCACCAGTGCCTAAGGACCAATTTTTCTGCCCCTGTTTAACAGGGGCGTGTAATTACAATTTTTGATGCAATACTTTGCAGCAGGGCTCATTTCAGCATTCCAACTAGAGTATCTGTGAGGGGTTGCAGTGTTGTGGCACCAGCACCAGTGCCTAAGGACCAATTTTTCTGCCCCTGTTTAACAGGGGCGTGTAATTACAATTTTTGATGCAATACTTTGCAGCAGGGCTCATTCCTGCGTTCCAACTAGAGTATCTGTGAGGGGTTGCAGTGTTGTGGCACCAGCACCAGTGCCTAAGGTCCAATTTTTCTGCCCCTGCTTAACAGGGGCGTGTAATTACAATTTTTGATGCAATACTTTGCAGCAGGGCTCGTTCCTGCGTTCCAACTAGAGTGTCTGTGAGGGGTTGCAGTGTTGTGGCACCAGCACCAGTGCCTAAGGCCTAATTTTTCAGCCCCTGTTCAACAGGGGCATGTAATTACAATTCTTGATCTAATATTTCACAGCAGGGCCCATTTCTGCACCCATCAAGAGCGAGTGAGGACATTACAGTGTTGTGGCACCAGCACCACCACCACCACCACCAAAGGCCCAATTTTTCTGCCCTTGTTCAACAGGGGCATGTAATTACAATTCTTGATCTAATATTTCACAGCAGGGCCCATTTCTGCACCCACCAAGAGCGAGTGAGGACTTACAGTGTTGTGGCACCAGCACCACCACCACCACCACCACCACCACCACCACCAAAGGCCCAATTTTTCTGCCCTTGTTCAACAGGGGCATGTAATTACAATTCTTGATCTAATATTTCACAGCAGGGCCCATTTCTGCACCCACCAAGAGCGAGTGAGGACTTACAGTGTTGTGGCACCAGCACCACCACCACCACCAAAGGCCCAATTTTTCTGCCCTTGTTCAACAGGGGCATGTAATTACAATTCTTGATCTAATATTTCACAGCAGGGCCCTGTGAGGGCTTACAGTGTTGTGGCCACAACAACACCTAAGGCCCAAATTTCTGCTGAGTATATAGGGCAGGCCCCTACTTTCAAACATCTAACTTACAAACGACTCCTACTTGCAAACGGAAGGAGACAACAGGAAGTGAGATTAAATCTACCCCTAGGAAGGGAAATTCTCTCCTGTAAGAGTTATTATGGGAAAAACATTTCTCCTTTCCACTGATGCTTTCCAATCCTTGTTCCACAAAAAACACCAAATTTTCAAAAAACATTTGTCATTGGGACAAAAAGTGAGGTGAAATCTTCTGAAGAGGAGGAAAGACAGCAAAACAAATGTCACAGGGGTGATAACCCTTCCCTATGTTTTACAAAAAGCTTAAAAAAGATTTTTTGGCTGGAGCTAAACACGTTAAAAATGTACCCGTTCAAAATTACAAACCTACTTAACAACAAACCTACAGTCCCTGTCTTGTTTGCACCGCCTGTATACTGCTGTTCAGAGTATATAGGGCCTGGTGGCCCCACACCTTTCCTTATTTTAATTTGGGTGCGGGGTTCCCCTTAATATCCATACAAGACCCAAAGGGCCTGGTAATGGACTGGGGGGTACCCATGCCGTTTGTTTCACTGATTTTCATCCATATTGCCAGGACCCGACATTACATTAAACCCGCAAGCAGTTTTAAATGAGATTTTTTCCTTTAAAAATGACATTTGGTGCAGGGACTGTTCTAAACACGGGAAACACGCGCCACTTTACAGGCATCATACTATAGATCCCCCCCCAGGTACGATATTTAAAGGAATATTTCACTTTTTTTTTTTTTACTTTAAGCATCATTAAAATCACTGCTCCCGAAAAGACGGCCGTTTTTAAAAGCTTTTTTTGCATTGATACATGTCCCCTGGGGTAAGACCCGGGTCCCCAAACCGTTTTTAGGACAATACCATGCAAATTAGCCTTTAAAATGAGCACTTTTGATTTCGAACGTTCGAGTCCCATAGACGTCAATGGGGTTCTAACGTTCGTGCGAATTTTCGGTCCGTTCGCAGGTTCTGGTGCGAACCGAACCGGGGGGTGTTCGGCTCATCCCTAATGGCCAGCCTTAATGTTTTAGGAAAATGGAAATGGTCCATGTAAGCTCTAAACAACCTTCATTCATCTATGCTTTCAACTGAAACATTTTTACGTAGTAACAGAGTCTCTTTAATTTACAGGATTAGGATAAAGCTCAATTACAGGTAGACATAAAAGACACTAATGAATACATGTCATAATTAGGGATGAGCCGAACACCCCCCGGTTCGGTTCGCACCAGAACCCGCGAACAGACCGCAAGTTCGCACGAACGTTAGAACCCCATTGACGTCTATGGGACTCGAACGTTCGAAATCAAAAGTGCTCATTTTAAAGGCTAATTTGCATGGTATTGTCCTAAAAAGGGTTTGGGGACCCGGGTCCTACCCCAGGGGACATGTATCAATGCAAAAAAAACTTTTAAAAACGGCCGTTTTTTCGGGAGCAGTGATTTTAATGATGCTTAAAGTAAAAAAAAAAAAGTGAAATATTCCTTTAAATATCGTACCTGGGGGGTGTCTATAGTATGCCTGTAAAGTGACGCGTGTTTCCCATGTTTAGAACAGTCCCTGCACCAAATGTCATTTTTAAAGGAAAAAATCTCATTTAAAACTGCTTGCGGGTTTAATGTCATGTCGGGTCCTGGCAATATGGATGAAAATCAGTGAGACAAACGGCATGGGTACCCCCCAGTCCATTACCAGGCCCTTTGGGTCTTGTATGGATATTAAGGGGAACCCCGCACCCAAATTAAAATAAGGAAAGGTCCCTATATACTCTGAACAGCAGTATACAGGCGGTGCAAACAAGACAGGGACTGTAGGTTTGTTGTTAAGTAGAATCTCTTTGTAATTTTGAACATTTTTAATGTGTTTAGCTCCAGCCAAAAAATCTTTTCTAAGCTTTTTGGAAAACATAGGGAAGGGTTATCACCCCTGTGACATTTGTTTTGCGTCTTTCCTCATCTTCAGAAGATTTCACCTCACTTTTTTGTCCCAATGAAAAATGTTTTTTGAAAATTTGGGTTTTTTTGTGGAACAAGGATTGGAAAGCATCAGTGGAAAGGAGAAATTGTTTTCCCATATTAACTCTTACATGAGAGAATTTCCCTTCCTATGGGTAGATTTCATCTCACTTCCTGTTGTCTCCTTCCGTTTGCAAGTAGGAGTCGTTTGTAAGTTAGATGTTTGAAAGTAGGGTCCTGCCCTATATACTCAGCAGAAATTTGGGCCTTAGGTGTTGCTGTGGCCAAAACACTGTAAGCCCTCACAGGGCCCTGCTGTGAAATATTAGATCAAGAATTGTAATTACATGCCCCTGTTGAACAGGAGCTGAAAAATTAGGCCTTAGGCACTGGTGCTGGTGCCACAACACTGCAACCCCTCACAGACACTCTAGTTGGAACGCAGGAACGAGCACTGCTGCAAAGTATTGCATCAAAAATTGTAATTACACGCCCCTGTTAGACAGGGGCAGAAAAATTGGGCCTTAGGCACTGGTGCTGGTGCCACAACACTGCAACCCCTCACAGACACTCTAGTTGGAACGCAGGAACGAGCACTGCTGCAAAGTATTGCATCAAAAATTGTAATTACACGCCCCTGTTAGACAGGGGCAGAAAAATTGGGCCTTAGGCACTGGTGCTGGTGCCACAACACTGCAACCCCTCACAGACACTCTAGTTGGAACGCAGGAACGAGCACTGCTGCAAAGTATTGCATCAAAAATTGTAATTACACGCCCCTGTTAGACAGGGGCAGAAAAATTGGGCCTTAGGCACTGGTGCTGGTGCCACAACACTGCAACCCCTCACAGACACTCTAGTTGGAACGCAGGAACGAGCACTGCTGCAAAGTATTGCATCAAAAATTGTAATTACACGCCCCTGTTAGACAGGGGCAGAAAAATTGGGCCTTAGGCACTGGTGCTGGTGCCACAACACTGCAACCCCTCACAGACACTCTAGTTGGAACGCAGGAACGAGCACTGCTGCAAAGTATTGCATCAAAAATTGTAATTACACGCCCCTGTTAGACAGGGGCAGAAAAATTGGGCCTTAGGCACTGGTGCTGGTGCCACAACACTGCAACCCCTCACAGACACTCTAGTTGGAACGCAGGAACGAGCACTGCTGCAAAGTATTGCATCAAAAATTGTAATTACACGCCCCTGTTAGACAGGGGCAGAAAAATTGGGCCTTAGGCACTGGTGCTGGTGCCACAACACTGCAACCCCTCACAGACACTCTAGTTGGAATGCAGGAACGAGCCGTGCTGCAAAGTATTACATCAAAAATTGTAATTACACGCCCCTGTTATACAGGGGCTGAAAAATTGTGCCTTAGGCACTGGTGGTGGCGCCCAGAACCAAAAATGTTCTTACAAGCTATCAGCGTGATGATTGAGGAGGAAGAGGATAATTACTCAGGGATAATCACTCAGCATCAGCATAGGCAGTCTTTGAAGGGATCTGAAAAAAATTATTCAGTTACATCAGCATCAGGTGCTTGGTAGCTGGTGGTGATCCAAGACTGATTCATTTTTATGAAGGTCAGCCGATCGACCGAGTCAGTGGACAGACGCACCCTGTGATCGGTTACCACGCCTCCAGCAGCACTGAATGTACGTTCCGAAAGAACGCTGGATGCAGGACAGGCCAGTAGCTCAATTGCATACTGTGCAAGCTCTGGCCAGTGATCCATCCTCAAGACCCAGTAACCCAGAGGATTTTCGGTGGGAAAGGTGTCCAAGTCTGATCTTGCCCCTAGGTATTCCTGCACCATGTAAAACAGACGCTGGCGATGGTTGCTGGAACCGATCATACCTTGGGGCTGCGGACCAAAAAATTGTCTGAACGCATCGGTCAGACGGCCACCTTCTCCACCGCTCCTTCTTTGACTGACCGAAGCCTCAGCAACACGTTGTCCAGAAACAGGAGTTTGTAACCTCCCAGTCTCTGGGAACGCGTTGCACAGACCTTTCTGCAAGGCCTCCCGAAGATGTTTCATCCTCTGCTCCCTCTGCGATGGCAAGATAAGGTCCGCAACCTTACCCTTGTAACGTGGATCAAGGAGGGTTGCCAGCCAGTATTGGTCCTTCTCCTTGATACCACGAATACGAGGATCCTTACGCAGGCTTTGCAGGATCAGGGAGGCCATGCAGCGTAGGTTTGCTGAGGCATTCGGTCCGGAGTCCTCTGGGTCACTAAGGACAACAACGTCCGCAGCCACCTCCTCCCAGCCACGTACAAGTCCATGTGTTCCTTGGGACTGATCCCTTAAAGACTGCTGATGCTGAGTGCCAGGCTCCACCTCCATACTGACACAATCTTCCTCCTCCTCCTCCTCCTCCTCCTCGTCCTCTTCCTGTGTGATCGGCGGGCACGCAGGAACACTGTCTGGATAAAGGGGGCCTTGAGAGCTAAGGAAGTCCTCCTCTTCCTGCCTCTGTTCTGCCTCAAGTGCCCTGTCCATTATTCCACGCAGCGTGTGCTCCAACAGGTGGACAAGGGGGACAGTGTCACTGATGCATGCACTGTCAGTGCTCACCATCCTCGTGGCCTCCTCGAATGGTGACAGGACAGTGCATGCATCCCTGATCATGGCCCACTGGCGTGGGGAAAAAAAACCAAGGTCCCCTGACCCTGTCCTGGTGCCATAGTCGCACAGGTACTCATTGATGGCCCTCTGCTGCGTGTGCAGCCGCTGCAGCATGGCCAACGTCGAGTTCCACCTGGTGGGCATGTCACAGATTAGGCGGTTCTTGGGCAGGTTAAACTCCTTTTGGAGGTCCGTCAGCCGAGCACTGGCATTATATGACCGGCGGAAATGCACACAGACTTTCCTGGCCTGCCTCAGGACATCCTGTAAGCCCGGGTACCTGCCCAAGAACCGCTGCACCACCAAGTTAAGGACGTGAGCCAAACAGGGCACATGGGTCAGTTGTCCCTGTCGGAGGGCAGAGAGGAGGTTGGTGCCATTGTCGCAAACCACCATTCCTGCCTTAAGTTGGCGTGGCGTCAACCACCTCTGAACCTGCCCCTGCAGAGCTGACAGAACCTCTGCCCCAGTGTGGCTCCTGTCCCCCAAGCACACCAGCTCAAGCACCGCATGGCATCTTTTGGCCTGCGTACTTGCGTAGCCCCTTGAACGCCTACGGAGCACCGCTGGTTCCGAGGAAGAGGCCATGGAGGAAGAAGAAGAGGAGGGGGTGGAGGAGAGAGGTGTGTCACAATCAGCATTTTGGAGGCGTGGTGGCGGAACAACCTCCAACACTACTGCACCTTGTCCTGCATCCTTCCCAGCTGCCAGCAGATTCACCCAATGCGCCGTGAAACTTAAGTAACGTCCCTGTCCATGCCTGCTGGACCATGAGTCAGCGGTAATATGCACCTTACCGCTGACCGCCCTGTCCAGCGAGGCATGGACATTGCCTTCCACATGCCGGTAGAGAGCCGGAATCGCCTTCCGTGAGAAAAAGTGGCGTTTGGGTACCTGCCACTGAGGAACCGCACATTCCACAAACTCACGGAAGGGGGCAGAGTCTACCAACTGAAAAGGCAGCAGTTGAAGTGCTAGCAATTTTGCCAAGCTAGCATTCAACCGCTGGGCATGTGGATGGCTGGGAGCAAACTTCTTTCGGCGGTGCAGCAGCTGGGGCAGGGAAATTTGCCTGGTACAATCTGACGTCGGTGTACCAAAAGCAGATTGCCCACAAGTACTTGGCTGTGACACACCTAATTCTACACCTTCATTCCTCTCACTGCAGGTCTCAGAGAGGACTGAAGGTCTAGTGGGGTTGGAAATCTCAGCTGATGAGGAGCAAGGAGAGATCCTCTTTGTTCTTTGGTGTGGGTCTTTCAGATACGCTTGCCAACGAACTGCATGGCAGGTCAACATATGTCTGGTCAAGCATGTGGTACCCAAGCGGGAGATGTTTTGGCCACGCGAGATACGCTTGAGACATATGTTGCAAATAGCAGCGGTGCGATCTGATGCACTCGTCTCAAAAAAGGCCCACACCAAAGAACTTTTTGAATAACGCGCAGAGACTGCAGCGCCCTGCACATGTGGAGCTTTGGGGTGTGATGCAGTCAATGTGCTGCCCTTAGGCTGGCCCCTGGAGGGCATCCTGCCTCGTTGGTGATGTGCCGCCTCCTCCTCCTCCTCCTCTCTCCTATCAGGCACCCACGTTGAGTCAGTGACCTCATCATCCCCTCCCTCCTCATCACTGGAGCAAACCTGGCAGTATGCTGCAGCAGGGGGAGCATGACTGCCAGATTGCTGTCCTTCTTGGGCACCCCCTCTGTCCGTGCTCATGTTACTGCCTTCATCGAGCTCAGTATCATCATCAGAGCCTTCCAAACGCTGGGCATCCTCCTGGAGCATGTACCCAACACTGTGGTCAAACAGTTCGAGGGAATCCTCATGAGGACATGGTGGAGCTAGGGAAGGAGTCACTGATGACATTGAGCTGAGGGAAGAGGCCGCTGCTTTGCCAGACAAAGCACCCTGGGCATGGGTGAGAGAGGATGAGGAGGATGAGGACGGCTTGGTCATCCACTCGACCAAGTCTTCCGCATGTTGCGGCTCAACACGGCCAGCTGCCGAAAAAAAGGCCAAGCGTGTCCCATGGCCACGTGCTGATGAGGATGCACCGTCTCCACGACCAGCACTAGACACAGAGCCTGCTTGCCCTCTCTTATTGGCTTGTGACTGTCTGCCTCTCCTTCTTGGCCTTCCAGACATACTAATGGCCTGTAGCTGCACTAAGCTGGGATAGAACACCTGTAATTTTCTTCAGGTAGCTTTATATACTGTAACCAGACAAGCCTGCCTGTCAGTAGGAAGATAACAGGAACGGATCTAGCTGAACACTGTGAGCAGGACACACTGTACTAAATGTAAATAGTCTAGCTGCCTGACCGTGGTACTAATAGGATCAAAAAGAACACCTGTAATTTTCTTCAGGTAGCTTTATATACTGTAACCAGACAAGCCTGCCTGTCAGTAGGAAGATAACAGGAACGGATCTAGCTGAACACTGTGAGCAGGACGCACTGCACTGAATGTAAATAGCAGGAACGGATCTAGCTGAACACTGTGAGCAGGACGCACTGCACTGAATGTAAATAGCAGGAACGGATCTAGCTGAACACTGTGAGCAGGACGCACTGCACTGAATGTAAATAGCAGGAACGGATCTAGCTGAACACTGTGAGCAGGACGCACTGCACTGAATGTAAATAGCAGGAACGGATCTAGCTGAACACTGTGAGCAGGACGCACTGCACTGAATGTAAATAGCAGGAACGGATCTAGCTGAACACTGTGAGCAGGACGCACTGCACTGAATGTAAATAGCAGGAACGGATCTAGCTGAACACTGTGAGCAGGACGCACTGCACTGAATGTAAATAGCAGGAACGGATCTAGCTGAACACTGTGAGCAGGACGCACTGCACTGAATGTAAATAGCAGGAACGGATCTAGCTGAACACTGTGAGCAGGACGCACTGCACTGAATGTAAATAGCAGGAACGGATCTAGCTGAACACTGTGAGCAGGACGCACTGCACTGAATGTAAATAGCAGGAACGGATCTAGCTGAACACTGTGAGCAGGACGCACTGCACTGAATGTAAATAGCAGGAACGGATCTAGCTGAACACTGTGAGCAGGACGCACTGCACTGAATGTAAATAGCAGGAACGGATCTAGCTGAACACTGTGAGCAGGACGCACTGCACTGAATGTAAATAGCAGGAACGGATCTAGCTGAACACTGTGAGCAGGACGCACTGCACTGAATGTAAATAGCAGGAACGGATCTAGCTGAACACTGTGAGCAGGACGCACTGCACTGAATGTAAATAGCAGGAACGGATCTAGCTGAACACTGTGAGCAGGACGCACTGCACTGAATGTAAATAGCAGGAACGGATCTAGCTGAACACTGTGAGCAGGACGCACTGCACTGAATGTAAATAGCAGGAACGGATCTAGCTGAACACTGTGAGCAGGACGCACTGCACTGAATGTAAATAGCAGGAACGGATCTAGCTGAACACTGTGAGCAGGACGCACTGCACTGAATGTAAATAGCAGGAACGGATCTAGCTGAACACTGTGAGCAGGACACACTGCACTAAATAGTCTAGATAGAAGATAACAGGAACGGATCTAGCTAAACTGAATACAGTGTATATATATATATGCAACACCTGGGATGCATATATATACACAATACACTGTAAGTGCAGCTAACTGACTGACTGTTCTGCCTAATCTATCTAACTCAAATCAAATGACACTGTCTCTCTCTCTCTCTATCTCTCAGCACACCGGAACACACACTACACAGGGCCGCCGTGCAGGCGGCCTTATATAGTGTGGGGTGTGTACTAAATCCCCTGAGCCATAATTGGCCAAAGCCACCCTGGCTTTGGCCAATTACAGCTCTCTCTACTGACGGCGCTGTGATTGGCCAAGCATGCGGGTCATAGTGCATGCTTGGCCAATCATCAGCCAGCAATGCACTGCGATGCCGCAGTGAATTATGGGCCGTGACGCGCCACACGAATTTGGCGCGAACGGCCCATATCGTTCGCAATTCGACGGACGGTCGAACAGCCGATGTTCGAGTCGAACATGGGTTCGACTCGAACACGAAGCTCATCCCTAGTCATAATCATTAACACATCAATGAACATATTTTTTAATGCAAGTCTTATAAACACCCAAATTTTTCTCCGTATCGGCCTCATTCAATCCCCTGTATAGCAGAGCTTAGACTTGGAAATAGAAAAGCAGCAAAGGAGCTAATCCACTATGCTGCCAGTGCATATGTGCTTAAAATTAGCATGCTGATATAAGGAGAGAGTAGAGTGACAGAGAGATGAGCATATCAGTCTGCTGCTTCTCCTTTTACTGTCCAATCACAGACTGTGGGAGGGACAAAACATGTAAGATTTCTGCCCTGCCAGACAGGGCTGTGCTGTCTGGCTTAACTTTATACATTTTAGATGAAGATGGACAGAAATGAAAATCCTTTGGCAGGCAAAACAGCTCTTATGAATTTCATCCGTGTATTTAGGTATACTCACAGATTTCAGCATTAAAGATTAAAGCTCAATGTCAGGAAACTTACCCACACTGCAAGGTCATTTAGGTCTAGGGGGCATGCAAAATAAGATTTACTTATCTGATTCTCCACTCCTCCGCACTGCTAGGCCTGTTTCTGCAGCATCTTCTCCCCTATGCTCCAGAGGTCTTAGGTCCAGATGTCATAAAGACTGATGCAGGGTCACTGAGGAACAGTCCACCACCGGAGCATGGAGGAACACCGTCTGCCAGGAAAGTAGAGGACCAAGGCAGTAAAAGTGCTTTTGCTCTCTCCTAGACCTAAATGAGAGGTCAACCCTTCAGTGTGGGCACAGCCCCACTGCAAGGAGTAATTTTCAAGTGTCTATCGGAGTTGAGCTTTAAGCTTACCTGAGAACGGGCAGCCTTTCTCAACCTTTTTAACATGAAGGAGTCTTTCAATTAACTTTCCGGGCTCTGGGAACTTCTGCTAATAATTACTATATCTACAGCTTATGATACATTATTTTATTGATCACTGTGTAGAATGCTCATTACATTTCTGGTCATTGATAAGAATCCCTCCTCAGATAGCTAAAAAGATCATTGCTGGCAGTGCTTGCTCAATCTGAGAGGCAGAAGTTGCCTAATGCTCAAGGAACCCATGGCCACCACTAGAGAAACCGCAGGGTTCCACGGAGCCCTGGTGGAGAAAGGTTGCATTATGGAGTAGATGAACTGTTAAAAGATTGGTTTAAGGGCAAAACTTTTTTAGATTTGGATAGAGTTGGGAAGGGTTAGAACCGTTATCAGGTTTTTATTGCTATCTCTGTTCCTGGCATGGAGATTCACTCTTTCTAATTGTCCTTAAATGAAAGTGAGGGTAAATCTAACATTTATAGTCGCCACTAGAACAGGAATAGACGGGAAATCTTCCAATGGAGGCACTTGCTCCCATGACAACTGTCTAAGAGGCGATATTCCTTACATTGTAAAGATATCCTCTCACTTAATGTTTAGTCTACAGGATAGAAAATTAAGAGAAATGTAGCTAATGAGACATTTGGGTGGATTTACTAAAGTCAACTAGACTGTGCACTTTGCAAGTGCAGTTGCTCCAGAGCTTAGTAAATGAGGGAAAGCTCTGCTGACATCCTTTTCCATTACCTAATCATGTGCAAACACTTTTTTTTTTCCTTTGCTTGTGATTGGGTATTCTTTGCAAGTGAAACTTAATTTCATCTACTAAGAGTACCACTGCATTTGCAAAGTGCACAGTCTAATTGCCTTTAATAAATAAACCCCATAGATAAACTGACAACAGCTTTAATTCCTCCCTATTGTATGCAAAAAATGGCCTTAAATATATACTTTAAGGGGGTCTAAAAATGTTTTCACATACGATCCATACATTTATCTAATTGAAATCTATTTTTAAAAAGTGTGTGAAGGTTGTGTGAATGGTGTGTGAAAATAGTTATAGTTACATAGTTGAAAAAAGACACAAGTCCATCTAGTTCAACCACTAAAATGGGAAAACATCCAAAAAAAATGTTTACAATTCTATACCCACAGTTGATCCAGAGGAAGGCAAAAAAAAAAAAAACAGCAAAGTATGAACCAATTTGCTCCACCTGGGGGCAAAAATTTTTTTCCTGATCCCCCATGAGGCAATCGGATGTTCCCTGGATCAACTTTACCTAGAAATGTTAGTATCCAGTTATAGTATGTACATTTAGGAAAGAATCCAGGCCTTTTTTAAAGCAATGTACAGAACCATTCCCCCTCCCTTCTTGGCAAACTCTCACAAGAGTGGAAGAGAGAGCTGTGCATGATGTCATAAACCTAGGCTTTTTACCAGACAAGAAACAGGAAGTTGGCTGTATAAGGTATTTACTGGCAGAAAAAAATGTTTTACTATCCAAAGTTAAAGCGGTTGTATAGTGTTTTTTTTTACTTTTACCTACAGGTAAGCCTATAATAAGGCTTACCTGTAGGTAAAAAAAATATCTCCTAAACCTTTACGGTTTAGGAGATATTCCCCTTGCTATGCGCCGCTGACTGCAGCGGCGCATGCGCACAGGGGATTCTCGGCTGAAGCCCGGCAGCTGCCGGACCTTGCCGAGTAAGAAATCTCTCGCGCGCATGCGCGGGAGTGATGACATCGCGGCTCCAGCCACTCACAGCGCTGGAACCGCGATACCCGGAAGACACGCCGAGGCAACATGACAGCTCCCTCGGCGTGGACCAGGTAAGATACTGACGCCTCGTTCTAAGGTAAGTATTTCATAATGAGCTAGTATGCGGTGCATACTAGCTCATTATGCCTTTTGCTTTAGAGGGTTAAAAAAAAAAAAAAAAAAATTGCGGGTATACAACCGCTTTAAAACAACAAGGGTAGAGGATTTAACCACTTCAGCCCCAGAAGATTTGGCTGCTGAATGACCAGGCCTTTTTTTGCGATTCGGCACTGCGTCGCCTTAACTGACAATTGCGCGGTCATGCAATGTTGTACCCAAACAAAATTGATGTCCTATTTTAGAGCTTTCTTTTGGTGGTATTTGATCACCTCTGCGTTTTTTATTTTTTGCGCTGTAAACAAAACAAGAGCAACAATTTTGAAAAAAAAGCAATTTTTTTTACTTTTTGCTATAATAAATATCCCGCAAAATTATATTAAAAAACTAATTTTTTTCCTCAGTTTAGGCCGATAAGTATTCTTCTACATATTTTTGGTAAAAAAAATCGCAATAACTGTATATTCATTGGTTTGCGCAAAAGTTATAGCGTCTACAAAATAGGGGATAGATTTATGGCATTTTTATTATTAATTTCTTTATTAGTAATGGCAGCGATCTGCAATTTTTCTCATGACTGTGACATTATGGCGGACACATCGGACACTTTTGACACTATTTTGGGACCATTGTCATTTATACAGCGATCAGTGCTATAAAAATGCACTGATTACTGTGTAAATGACACCGGCAGGGAAAGGGTTAACCAGTAGGGGGCGATGAAGGGGTTAAATGCATCCTAGGGAGTGATTCTAACTTTGGGGGGGAGGGGCTACCTCGGACATGACAGCGATCACTGCTCCTGATCACAGGGAGCAGTGGATCTCTATCATTACACAAGGCAGAACAGGGAAATGCCTTGTTTACATAGGCACTTCCCTGTTCTACCTCTCCACACCGCAATTGCGGGCCGCTGGAGAACATCGAGTTCCCAGGCCAGCGGCGTGCGGTAGGCGCGCACGCGCGCGCCCGAAAGGCAGCAAATTTAAAGGGACGTACCTGTACACCCATTTGCCTGCCAATGTATATCTGTGTGCGTGCGGTTGGCAAGCGGTTAATAGATGGAAAGTTGAAAAAAATGACCGAAGCTCCACTTTAACATTGCAAAGTGAATATGCCGAAATCTGGCCATGATTTTCATTTGTCGGCTACATTGTGCTCTATAATTTCACTAATTGCTACTAAATCATTTGTCTGTTTTCTTATAATTTTAGGTTCATTGTAGACAAAGACTTCTCTTTGAGTAGGCAGCCCCACTTTAATATTACAGTGTACACTACGATAATACTGAAGTGGACTTGTCATGCAGAGTAGTCAGGTTTTTCAAAAACTAAGTCAATTTTCTTGCCGTGTTTTTCATCTGCTGTCAGCTTCCGATCTTATCACAAGTTAGTCTTTTCATTTTTTTTTTCCCCTTTGCCATCTATTCTCAGTACCTTCCTTTCTAAACTTGTGTATTTCTAGAAAAGGAAATTAAAATGTGATTTCACTGAGATTCCTTTGTATCTGAAACTGCAAAGGTTCACTGCTAAATTAAAATAACTATGAAGCTGAAGATTCAGAAAGGTTTGGGCACAAGTGCCTTAAGGACTTCTTATTTTCCTTAGACTAGCTAGCAGTTATTGTTACTTATATCTGAGTTCATATAGTTGATATAGTTTAACTGTTTATTTGTGAAGTACATAGTCCTTTCACTTTGTAGGTTATCTTATGGTAGAAAAGCTCAAAAGACACTTATAGGTATGAATTAAAACTTATAGTGTTAAAATAAACTGTGCAAGTCAAATCACACCATACCGTAATCGGCAAAAACTAATTGCTATAGAAACATCTTAACTACATAGCTTTCTTTGTATTTTTAAAATATATAGCTTTTCACCTTGAAAATGTCTGCTCTCCAACGCCAGTCACATGATAAAAGCCAAGGCAGAAAACATTTGAAGGACTTAACAAGTAAAAAAAAAGTAGTTCAGGTGTCTCTGCAGCGTTTATATTATAATTACCATGAACATCATTTAAACAGGAAACGCATTTGCACACAATAAAGATGAGAAAGTAACGAGACAGACATTCAATGATGTGAACCGGTTATTGGTAAAAAAATAAAAAATAAAAAAATAACAGGTTTTAATCCAGACCTCCCAACGTTTTGAGATGGGAATGAGGGACACCTACTAGCAAATGTATGTAGGCATAGGACACGCCCCCTACCACACCCCCTTAAAGGAGAATTAACCAAAAACAAAGGTTAATTAAATCCACAAGGGCTTTTTTTTTTACCACTACTATTCCTTTATAATGACTTTTAAAATGTACAAATGCAGCAATTTAGAATTTGGATGAAAGGTTTAGCACTGGGAAACACATTTTGAAAGATAAAAAGTGCATTTTATATACAACTATATAGATCAGACCAAAATGAGGGACAAATGAGGAGGAATGAGGGACAGAGGGACATTGCTCCAAATCAGGGACAGTTCGGAGCTATGTTATTGAACACTTATGAGCAGTCTGTAGGCCCTTTTCGCATCAAAGAGGATACAGTCCCTCCCACAGCAGAATCCAATGAGCATCCTATGTTATAGTATAATGGCAGGTGTTTTGGTTGAGAATTTCTTTGCCCCGTGCCATTATTAGACATACATACCTCTGCAATCCTTTCTATATTTATGTTATTTTTTTTTGTACATATTCTTGACGCATAGCAAATATGAAAAAGTAAAAAAAAAAAATAAATACAGTATATAAATAAATAAAAATAAAGAAGTATAAATATAAAATAGATTGCAGAGGTAATTATGACAAATAGTAGAAAAGAGAAGATAAGGGAGTGTATGTTATTAGTCAACGATACCACAGGGGGAAAGGATTGTCACCCAAAGCCCTTGTAATGTTGTTTGTATAAAATATGAAAAAAAAGGACTAAAATATATAGAAAATGATATCCTAACATGATATCTATCTATCTATTTATCTATCCATCCATCCATCTATCTATCTATCTATCTATCTATCTATCTATCTATCTATCTATCTATCTATCTATCTATCTATCTATCTATCTATCTATCTATCTATCTATCTATTTATCCATCCATCCATCCATCCATCCATCTATCTATCTATCTATCTATCTATCTATCTATCTATCTATCTATCTATCTATCTATCTATCTATCTATCTATCTATCTATCTATTTATCCATCCATCCATCCATCCATCCATCCATCCATCCATCCATCCATCTATCTATCTATCTATCTATCTATCTATCTATCTATCTATCTATCTATCTATCTATCTATCTATCTATCTATCTATCTATTTATCCATCCATCCATCCATCCATCCATCCATCCATCCATCCATCTATCTATCTATCTATCTATCTATCTATCTATCTATCTATCTATCTATCTATCTATCTATCTATCTATCTATCTATCTATCTATCTATCTATCTATCTATCTATCTATCTATTTATCCATCTATCTATCTATCTATCTATCTATCTATCTATCTATCTATCTATCTATCTATCTATCTATCTATCTATCTATCTATCTATCTATTTATCCATCTATCTATCTATCTACTATCTATCTATCTATATCTATCTATCTATCTATCTATCTATCTATCTATCTATCTATCTATCTATCTATCTATCTATCTATCTATCTATCTATCTATCTATCTATCTATCTATCTATCTATCTATCTATTATATTGGGCACTATATGCATTTAATATGTTAGATATTTCATTTATATATAGTTTTATATATGTTTTTTTTTGTTTAAAAATAACAAACATTTTATACTTTCTGCTCTGTGCAGTGGTTTTGCACAGAGCAGCCCAGATTATCTTCTTCTCAGGTCCCTCACCAGAGCTCCTGGCCCCTCCTCCCGCTGAGTGCCCCCACAGCAAGCAGTTTGCTATAGGAGCACCCGAGCCAAGCCGCTGCTCTGTGTGTCCATTCAGACACGGAGCTATGGCTCACCCCCGCCCCCTCTCTCTCCTCATTGGCTTACTGACTTTGATTGACAGCAGTGGGAGCTAATGGCGCCCACTGCTGTGTCTCAGCCAATCAGGAGGTAGAGTCCCGGGCAGCCGAGGCTCTTGTGCAACATTACTAGATCTGGATGGAGCTCAGGTAAGTATTAGGGGGGCTGCTGCACACAGAAGGTTTTTTATCTTAATGCATAGAATGCATTAAAGTGGTTGTAAAGTCAGGATGATAAAACCCTGCCATCCCCTCTGTTTTATCAAGATCTACAGTACTATATGTCCGTTTTTTTTCAAATTCTAATCGTAAATACCTTATCTCACAGCAATGATTTGCGGTCACGTGACATTCGTCGGCTCTCTTCACTGATATAAGGAATGTGGAGGGAGGGGCTGAGATAACCCTCTGACATCAGCTGGCCAGCAGAGGAATCTCATGTGAACACTGTGAGAGAAGGTATTTACGATTAGAGTTTAAAAAAAACAGTCCCCTAGTAGTTTAGATCTTGATAAAACAGAGGGGGTGCAAGTTACTTTTAAAGGTAATTTCAAGTGGCAGGGAAGCGCAGTAGGGGGGAGGGGCGGGGTGGAGATCGCTCTCACACACAGGCATCGGAACTGATAGGCAGGGAGGGAGAGGGAGAGACAGAGAGCAGACGGCGTCATGACAGAGGCACGTAAACTGACCACGGTGTCATGGATAAACAGCCATGATTACCGTGGTCAGCAGAGACAGGGGGACACAAGAACAAAAAGGAGCAATCATGTATTTTTACATGAGACAATGGGACAAATTACGCAGCACAAGCACTATGCTGTTTAACATGCTTTAAAGGAACAGGATATAAAGTATATTTTTTTTATTAGGGTTACAAACGCTTTAAGATAAAAAAAAAACCTTCTGCCTTTAGAACCACTTTAATTCCTTTTTTTTTCTTTTATTAAGTGTTCAAATAAAGCATCTTTAAATAAAACAAAATAAAGTTTATATATATATATATATATATATATATATATATATATATATATATATATATATATATATATATATATATATAATTTTGCTCCTATTGATTTAAGTAATGTTCACCTTTTGCAGTGCCATAGTTATTTTTCACTAAAGTATGGCCCCTTTGAGTCTTCACCATCGCCTGATTGGCCTTTTGTTCTGCCCATCCCACTTCCAGTCTGAAAAGATCCCTGCAAGCCACCTCTCCAGTGCCCGTGTCTCTTACCTTCCCTCCTTTCTATTGCTGTAGCCTCCACCAGTTTCCAAAGCATTTAACATTTCTTTCATCCCCACCTTATGCATCACTACAGGACTCAGCATTATTTCAGGGTTGAAGGATGGAACCAACTGTGAAGTGGGGGACACAGGCATCTGGCATTCCTAGAGTTGTCAAAAGTTGAAGAGACTGGCAAGTGGAGGTGGAAGATACAGGCCACTGGAGAGGTGAGGACATTTTGGCAGCTTTTTTTTAACATGACAAGGTCACTTTAAAAGTATCTTTAGTGTAAGTGTGAATTAAGAGGACATGAGGGATGAGTTTAATAGTAGTCTTGCAAAATACACTAAACCTTTAAAGTGTTAAAAAAATATCTAACCCCCCAAAAAATAATAATTATATTAATTGAATATATTGCAGGTTACTAGTCCCTATAAGAGAGGAAAGGTAGCTACCGTACTTTAGTTTAAAAAGAATTAGGCATTTTTTTTACTTTATGTACTTTATTTTCATTTGGCAATTCTGTGAATTACATACTTTCTGTCTATAAAAACAACATAGAAAAGATACAGTACCTGATTATAACAAGCAGAAAAGCTGTCCTAAGGAGGCTATATTGACGTTACTAATGACTACTGTGTTTGTGTCACTTGCTATTGTAACCAACCAGCCAGGAAATGGGTGGCATGGTAAGGGTGTTAGATATTTTGGTAGCTATGGAGTGATGTGCTTGGCCCCTTCACTAGTGATCGACTCCCCACATACTGGAACTGACCTTGGGGCACATAGTACCTAGGGACCTAGCCTAGAGTCACAGAGAGAGAGATGTGATGGGGGGGGGGGGGGGGGGCTGAGAGGAGAACAAGCATGGAGTCATGGAGAAGTGTGTGTTTCCTGCTCTAATTAGTAACATACGGAACATTGTCACTGGGAGTAAGGTGAAAGGGACTTCTGAGTTGATGGAGACCGGTATAAGCTTCATGTTACCAGTTCTGACATGCTGCACACCTGGGGGAAGGTGATTTTTAACAACAGTTGTTGTTAAGTTGTCTTGATTGTTTCTAAGTCTTGAGTGCTGCCTTCATGCATTCATTTTTGAATTCACATGACCACAGTGCCAGCCTTTAGCGAGTGCAGTTTTACATTGTCCCCACTAGGGCACCTTAAAGTGGAACTACACTGCATCTGAGCACCAGGAACCAAAAATGCTATTAACTTCCCTGGCGGTATGATTATTTCAGATTTTTGTGTCTGAAAGCGGTACAATTATTTTGCATAGAAATTTGGCGTTTTATATTGTAGGCCTGTAATTCTTAGTAATAACACACTAAAATCTGTCCACCAAGAATCTAGTAGATATCCTGGGTATGATGAAGTTTGAAACACAAAATCATAAACGATAATATAATAAATAAATAATTATAAAAAAAATTATATTATAATAATAAAATGAATTTCCCAGCGATTCACTATCGCTTAATTCTGTAAGTGTTCTAATTTACTATCACTGTTTTTTACTACTGTGTTTGTGTCACTTGCTATTGTAACCAACCAGCCAGGAAACGGGTGGCATGGTAAGGGTGTTAGATATTTTGGTAGCTATGGAGTGATGTGCTTGGCCCCTTCACTAGTTGACGTAAAGGGACATGTTTTGGACAATCTCCAGTTTCCAGGCAGAAAGAACAGTATATATGATGTAAAACTGCATGCAGGGCACTGGACAAAGCACTGGGACAAAAGGAATGTGAAATGATTTCATACAGTACTGTAATCTGTAAGAATACAGTGTACTGTATGTGTTATGAATTTTCACTTTTTTGAATTTGCCACCAGGCTCCGCCCCCGTGCGTCGCGACGCTCGCAGGGAACGGAGCTCGGCACACAGAGGCTTCAGGCAGAGGATGGAGCCCGCAGACACAGCGGGGGGACATTGCAGGATCCTGGGTACAAGGTAAGTAACACTGCACCAGGATCCTGAGATGTTATCCCGAGTGTGGCTCGGGGTTACCGCTAATGGTGCTGAAATTTAACCCCGAGCCACACTTGGGAAAACCGCCAGGGAGGTTAAATACATTTTTATTATTCAAAGCAAACTCCCCCATCCATCCATGACTCCATGCTTTATTTTGCAGAGAAATCACTTGGAAAAACACCTCCCAGCAGTTTTGGCAGTGGCCATCTTGAGTAAGGGCAGGTGATTCATGTAGCATTTACTTCCTTGAATGCATCTGCCCTTAGTTTAGGGATGCAGGCAGGAGATTGTACACAACTGAGAAAACCCCTCCTCCCCTCCTGAAGACTCCTGGGCTGCATGACATCATTTGCCTAGACATGGAAACCAGGAAGTAACAGATGTGGGCTCACCTAAGGTGTGGAGTCTAAGTAGTAACCAGTGTTCAGCAGAGCTCCTGATGATGGAGATGGATTTTAGTCAATGTTCTAACATGTATGACTCCATGCTCACGTATACTAGTCAAGACATAGACAAGTATCTCTCTGATCTGCAATTTCCCACTCTGACAACAGAACAAGTGGAATAGTTGGATGCAGATATAACTGAGGACGATGTCAGAGAGGCAGTGACTTCATTAGCTAAGGCAAAGTCATTTGGTCCAGATGGTCTCCCCTTGGAGATATATGGTAGATACCTGGACATTTTTGCACCTGTTCTAACACAAGTATATTCAAAGGCTTTCCGGGAGGGATGACTGCCACCATCCATGTACTCGGCTACAGTGGTGCTTATACCCCAACCTGACAAAGATCCGGCTGATTGCGCGTCTTATCACCCAATCTCCCTGTTAAATATAGACTATAAAATTCTCATGAAAAATATTGGCCAAGCAACTTATTTACGTAATTCTCAGTATAATACATCCGGTCCAAACCGACTTCATGCCTGGAAAGTCCACTTCTATTAATATCCGCAGAACTCATGATAACACAACTTAAAGCATATATACCTGAATCTGCTGCACTGGCTTCCTTAGACACTGGGAAAGCCTTTATTTCGAGAGAATGGCCTTTCCTAATGGCTGCATTATGCTTATTTGGCTTTGGCAACAAGTTTCAAAAATTGTTTTTTATTATTTACACTGACCCTACGTCACATCTATTGAATAATGGCTTACTGTCCCCTTCTATACCACTTCATAGGGGTACAAGACAAGGGTGTCCCTTGTCACCACTATTGTTCACTGTGGCTAGAGAGACATTAGCAATGAGGTTTCGACAGTCCTCTCTCCTGCAGGGCATTACTATGGGCAGGAGTGTTGACACTATGGGGCTGTATGCAGATGACCTTATTTTATACTTACAAGATGCATCAACCTTATTAGACACAGCTATCCAATTTATTGACAATTTTGGCACTTATTCGGGCTTAAAGATTAATTGGCAGAAATCGACCCTGAAGCCACTCTCTCCCCGGCCCTTGACTAATAATGACACCTCAAGACCACATAAAATAGTGTCCCCTTTCAAATACCTTGGGATTATTGTTACACTCTCTTTCTCAGATGTTTTAAAAGCAAACTTAGATCCCTTACTCCAGGTGATTAAAGCCAAGCTTAATGTATGGGCCAGGCTTCCTTTGTCAGTGGCTGGTAGAATCAATCTCATAAAAATGATTCTTTTACCTAAATATCTGTATGTGACAGCTCACATGCCGGTTTCGGTGCCTAAGTAATTTTTTAAAACATTAGATGCACTGTTTGTTTCCTTTATATGGATGAACAAAAGACAAAGCTACCTACAATTCTCTGTTTTACAACGTCCTAAAGATGAGGCGGGAATGGCTTTACCAAATTTATGCTATTACTACCTAGCTGGGCAATTGCGCCACTTGACTGATTGGTTGATATCGCCTACTCCGGAGGTGGTTGAATCAAATTTTGCATATGTACTCAAGCTCAAACATCTCCTGATAGCACTGGAAGCTCCCTTGACTGCTCTGTGTGGGTGGAATATACCGATTTTGACTTTAGCACGCATGGTTTGGAGAGAAGCAAAGAAACTAGCGGAATTTACAGACACTAATATAGCTTTGCCTCTTTGGCATAACCCTATGTTCCCCCATCTACAGCAATTTACAGAATATGCTTTTTGGGAACAAAGAGGTATTCTTACTCTAGAAAGTAAGCATAACTACAATAAAGTATGGGGCACATGGTACTCCTCTACTCTTACCATTACTAATAACTGAGAGCAATATCTAATAGACTAGCTGTTTATGCCTATGGGAGTACTTTAGTATTGACACAAATATATATATATATATGTATGGTTTTATCATGGTCTTTCTTAGCCTTTATGTTTCTGAGATTGTGCTTTATTGAGAATAAGTATTGGAACTGTTATAGTATATTCAGCTGTGCATGTATTGAACTGTACCTATAATATGTGAAAAACTTTATTCTTGCATATGCTCATGTTGAGTGTTATGGTTTTTGTACCAATTGTTATATCTTTGACAATAAAAAGTAGACATGTGCACTCACAAAAAATGTTTTCATTTTTGTTTAATTAGTTTTTTTGCTTTTTTGAAAATTCGAAAATTCGTAAATTCGGAAATCCGAAAATTCGGATTTCCGAATTTCCAAATTTTTGGAAAATCCGAAAATTTGAAATTCGAAAATTTGGAAATTCCGAAATTCCGAAAATTCGGATTTTCAAATTTCCAAAATACGAATTTACGAATTCCGAATAATTTCCGAGTAATAACTAACTATTAGATTATAGGAATTGGAATTTCCTTTCAAATGTGGCTGTTTGTGAACATAATGAATACAAATTTATGTAAAGTTACGAATTATCCGAAATAACGAATGCCGCATCTAAACAAATGGAATGGAACAAATTAAAAATAAATAATAATAATAAAAAGGTTTTATTATTATTGTTATTTATTATTATTAGATTGTTACGTTCCATTTGTTTAGACGCTGAATCCGTTATTTCGATAAATTGGTACTCGTTACCTTCACAAACAGCCAAAGTTGAAAGGACATTTCAATACCTATATATTAATAGTTAGTTATTTCGAATTTTACTGATTTTCCTTTTTTTTTTCAGATTTTCGAATTTTCGGATTTTCGAATTTTCGAATTCCAAAAATCTAAAAATTCTGAAATTCGGAATTCGAAAATTCTGAAATTCAGAAATTTGAACATTTGAATTTCGGAAATTTGAAAATTTGAATTTCGGAAATTTGAAAATTCAAATTTTGGAAATTTGAAAATTCGAATTTCGGAAATTCAAATTTTGGAAATTCGAAAATTCTAATTTTTTAAATTCGGAAATTCGTAATTCCGAAATTTGTTATTTCGGAAATTGAAAAATATGGAAATTTCGGTATTAACGAATTTGTCAAAATTCGTTAAAAAACAAATTCAGAACTAAACGAATTGCTCATGTCTAATAAAAAATAAAAAAATAGTCAATGTTGACTGGGATAGTGAAGTTCAACTTTAAGGCTCGTTCACAGCCTGAATTTTTTTAAATAAAGCAACCACCATATCTATGAACTGTTAAGCCCCAATATATCAACTATATCAATATTTTGCTCTGAGTTTAATTTTATTTTAGAATGACAGTGCTGGCAGCCTTCTCTGCCCCCCCCCCCCCCCACACACACACACACACCTGTACCCCCTCTCATTTGCAGCATCTTAATTTACAAAGCTTTAACATAAGGGTAAGGATCTTTATTTTAGCCATGTGACTGTACTGTACTGCAAAAAAATAACTGTCACTTTAAAAAAAAAAATAATGATCCTTCTCCTGGTCTATTAGCTTTGTGACTTCAGCCTATTGCCTGCTACAAAACAGCCGATAGGAGATCTGCTGTACTTGCTTTTCATTTGCTGTTCCGCTTCCTCCTTTCCATGTCTTGCGCAGAATAGAAAGTGTCGGTGAGATGTGTGATCTTGGTGGGTCTGAGCAATTTTCCAAGGAGGAATTGAAGATCAAACAATGAAGACAGGAGGTTACTAATAAAGAATTCATTTCACAAACATGAGGAAATGGATGTGCGCAATGCTAGAGCAGGGAAAGAAAATCACCACACGGTCGTTTAAAAATATAACAATTTCTTCGATTTAAAGTAAATCACCTTTAAATGCTGTTTTCTGAGCCATTAGCGTGGCATTTCAGAGGTACTATATGATTACATTGCTGCCTGTGTCATGTAAATTGACATTCTTCCGAATCTTGACAGAACTGTGGAGGAAACCTCGCTATTTTCTCTCGTACAACTTATTAGGATGCATCTAATGGGATTCTTTTTCCTTTTGTACTTTAATAATAAACCTTTGCTAAGTAACTATTTCTGTTTAAAGGGGTAGCTAAACCACAGCTTTGAACTTCTGCTCCTTTGTCATATAGAAGGACTGAGGTATTGATGTTCCCCCAACACACACACACCTACAGTACCTACCAATCAACAGCAGTACAGTCAAGTAACCACTATGATAATATCCCATTGCCTTTGCCTTAGGCAATAATACAAGCATAGGGGATGTATTATTTTACCAAAAATTATTTTTGTATTGTTGTGAGTTCTGTAGGTTGTATTCTGCTTAACTGTACCTCATTAGGAGTGTTATTCTAATTACAGAGTGCATTTTCTCTGCCTCATATTGTGAACCTGCTCAGGCATGGTGTGCTAGAGAGATATACTGTATTATGCATTTTGGATATCTTATAGCCTGGTGAATCAGTAGGCCTGGGTAATATAATAAGGCATGCTGGGAGAATTATTACATATCTATGCCACTTCCTGTTCTGTTTTTTCCCTTTAGGGCTCTAGCCTCTCTTAGGTCATGGGCCTAGGGACCTGGCAGGATACAGGAATCTCCCCTTCTATGAGGAACTGCTGAAGGTGTTAGCTGTGGGAAGAAGAGAGGGCAAATGAATATATAATCAGGTTTGATTAAGTGGAAAGTTATAGACAAGAACCTTTCCGTACTGTCCTTTCCTGGAAGTGAAGACTGAGATACCACTGGAATCCCACTCACCGGGGAGCCTGATCTCTGCAGGAGTCCAGACAGCATTGTCTGGGACTTGAAGGTAACAACTAGAGACTTTTGGAAAAACTCTAATGAGAGATCTAGAAGAGATTATGGCCGGTCTAAATTTTGGAAATCAATGTTTTTCTGGGGGGATATCCAGGGGTCCTGGACCCTCCCTACTCCAAAATTGGATTTACACATAACTCTGCACATACCTAGAGCACACGCTCACACAGGATCCTGTGATTTATCATGTTTGCAGATTGGGGCTCTGTAGATCTAGTCAAATTCATGGGGCTCATGAGACATGGTGGCCCAAGCCACTTGGTACATGGCACACTGAGGGGGGGGATTATTCTCACACTGTCAGGAGGTCGACCACTTTCTCCTAACCAACACCTGCTCCTAGGCCAGTGATGGCGAACCTTGGCAACCCAGATGTTTTGGAACTACTCCCATGATGCTCAACTACACTGCAGAGCGCATTAGCATCATGGGAAATGTAGTTCCAAAACATCTGGGGTGCCAAGGTTCACCATCACTGTCTTAGGCCAATCAGGCTTGCATGTTACACATCATAGCATTTCCTGATCTCTGCACTTTACTTGTCCTTTTGTTTGGGTGTACATTTCAGTTCCTTTATAACACATTATTTGACTTCTTTTGCATGCAATTACAATAATGAGGCATCGTAGTGACTTTTCATTCATTCTGAAACAGTTTACAAACATTCAATTGCAAAGTGTTGTTAAGGGAACAATGTGATTGCAATTACAGTCCCACTGCATGTGGCAGTAATAGTCCCAGATACTGTTTACACCTCCCCAAATATGGCTAGAATAGCTTTCTGCTAATGCTATTCAGGAAGGGTTGGAGTGATGATCACTTACTTAATAAAGGCCTTGCTCATGTCTTCTCCAGGCTTCATGGCATCCCCTTCCCCCAGTGGGAAAAAAGTGTCCTCTCTAGTCTTGCATCTTTTTCTGAAGAACCACACCTGGGATGAATGTTTCTGGGACTTTCTAGTAATACACTGCTTGGATTTGTACGCTGTAAATGCGGTCTGTGTGTTCCATCATGTGCAGTGGATTAGAGAGGAGACATCCAGGCTCAATAAAGAGAACCTGTCACCTTTATGCTATCAGATAGGGGGCTATTGGTCCCCTATGTGATAGCAATAGAAGTTATGTAAAAATAAATAAATAAATAAAAATGAAATCAAAAATGTTTTAAGCATTTAAGGAGACAACATTTTTTAGAACCCCCTACACACACCCACACCAACAAAAAATGCGTGTGTTGGGGCACCTACATATGAAAACAGTGAATATCCTACACATGTTATATATCAGCATGCATGCCAGCGTGAGAGCAATAATTTTAGCACCAGGGCTCCTGTGTAACGCTAAACTGTGCCCAGAAATTAACTTAATGTATTTTTTACTGATATTTTGCATTTCATAAACAGTTGCCCTAATGTGGACTAACATAAAATATTAGAACTACCAACATTTTTTTCTAGGGCAGGGATCTCCAAACTACGTCCCTCCAGCTGTTGTGGAACTACACGTCCCATAAGGCATTGTAAAACTCTGACATTCACAATCATGACTAGGCATGTTGAGAATTATAGTTCCTGAACAACTGGAGGACCATAGTTTAGAGACCACTGCTCTAGGGTGTCTGCTTTCAAAAAATATTAAAATAATATTTTGGGGGTTTTAAGTAATCTTCAGGCTTAAAATGATTTTCAAAACATTTAAAAAAAATGTCAAAAATGGCTTCAAGGCTCAAGTGGACCCATGCATTACACATTGCTGGGACTTTGCATGAAGCATGTGTGGGATAAGGGTTGAGTTATTTGTATGGTAGTTCACATATCTATAATACATAGTTTATCGTGGTTTCACATACATGAAACCACGATAAACTATGTTTAATAGATATGTTAACTACCATACAAATAACTCAAACCTTATCCCACACATGCTTCATGCAAAGTCCCGCCCTTTCTGCTCTCTTTTTATCATACAAATATAGGGATGGAGGTAATTGACTACGTCACTACCTCATGTAAAGTCCCACCGAATCTTTCTCAAATTACACATTGCCGTTGTGGAGGGGGTGGTGGGAGGACAGCGTGTGTGTGTGTGCGTGTTGGGGGGCAGCAAAATGCACCTTTGCCCGAGTAGACAGAAATCCTTGCACCGACCCTGGTGTAACATTCTTTATTCCTTTCCCTCTTCTTCCTGTGGTAGAGGTGAGTAGGTCATTTCCGATGCCCCTTCATTAAACTCCAACTCATCCTAGTTCTAAGACCTGTCTTTTCTCCAGCTGTCCCTAGCAACTGATAGAGGTTCTGGCATGTCATTTCTGAATGTCAGGAGGAGAGGCTTATAACCAGGGTGGGGATTACTGCCAACTTGAACAGAAGTACAGCCTGCAATGTCTACATTTGGTCAATTGATTCATTGGTAGAGCGTTACCTATCTTTCGAAATTTGGTTAAGCTATACTGGAGCCTTGTCAACACTTTTTCATCAAGGCTTTCATCAATTGCCAACATCTTTTCTATCATGTTCAGCTTGGGCATAGGATCTAGGATCTAGGACCTTCACATTGATACAAGTATTGATCCAAAGAGTGAAGACCCCCGCCCCCTTGAAGCAGCCTACTTCATTTTTTTAAACATTTTTTTGTATATGCTAGAGACTTCTGTGTAATCCCTAGTGTACTGTAAAGCAGATAATGTAAGATATTACCAGGTTCCAGCATCTCAACATCACTGTTCCCTTGGATACAGTACTTTTTTACAGCCACGACACATTAACTTTAAAAATGCTTCGTATATTTCCCTGTAGAGGTTACTCAAAAATAAAACCTTATATTACTTGAGATTTTTCAGTACAAGAAGTAATGTTTAAATCTGTAGACCAATTTAGAGACTTCAAAACAAAATTAAATCCATGGTTGAAATTTTAAATAAATAATAACATGAAACATAGTTCAGCAGCTGTTCCACCTGGATCAGGACGGAATTCTCCAACAGTGTCATCAAAGGGGAGATAAAAAAAAACAATACTCTTGTCTGGTCTCTGATAAATATTAATATGTTTTGTATTAGAAAAACAAAATTTCATATGTGACTTTATTGAGACAATCTGCCGGAGCCGCCGTTGTATGCCAAACAAACGTGCCTCATATAACCTACAGTAAGTTTCCTCCATATGAAAGAACATCTTGTAGCAGACACAGTTCTGTGTGCCGAAAACGGCTTCTTTTTAAACAACAACATTGTAACAGATTGTGAAATTGGACATGCTGTTCCTGAGCTGAGGAAGCAACGGTCATTTTACTATTCACTTCCTGAATTCTTTAAGCAAGAGATGCTACAAAAAGAGAAAAGAAGTAAGGTGAATAAAGAAAATATATTCTACAGAAGAATATAAAATCCATGAAAAGAAACGTTTATTTTTATAGACTCAAAGAAGCACAAGAAAAAAAAAAAATAGGACATTTTCAACAACTAAAGACGGAGCGGAAAAATCTTTAAAGAAGACAAAAAAAACAGCTTTTATTAAATCTAAGGTTCAGGCAGATATACTGCCTAAAAATACTTTAATCCAGTTATTCATGAATTAACCACTTGCCCTCCTGAAGGTTTACCCCCCCCCCCTTTATAACCAGGCCATTTTTTACATTACTTTGACAATTGCGCGGTTGTGCGAAGCTGTACCAAAATAAAATTGACGTCCTTTTCCCCCCACAAATAGAGCTTTCTTTTGGTGGTATTTGATCACTTCTGTGATTTTTATTTTTTGTGCTATAAACGAAAAAGGAAGGACAATAAATTCCAATAAGCGTATATTGATTGGTTTGCACAAAAGTTATTGTGTCTACAAACTATGGGATAGATAATTTTTTTTAACTAGTAATGGCGGCGATCAGCGACTTATAGCAGGACTGCGACATTACGGTGGACAAATCAAACACTAAGTGACACTTTTTGGGGACCAGTGACACTAATTCAGTGATCAGTGCTAAAAAAATGCACTGTCACTGTATTGATGACACTGGCAGGGAAGGAGTTAACTTCGGGGGTGATTAAAGGGTTAAATGTGTTCCCTGGGAGTGCTTGCTAACTGTGGTGGGGATGCTTTGACTGGGGAAAGACAGAGATTTATGTTCCTGCTTAGCAGAACGCAAGGTCTCCATCTTCCCCTCTGACAGAACAGCGATCAGCCTTGTTTACATAAGCAGACCGCGGTTCTGTCTGCCTGAGGAATGATCGGCTGGTCCTGCCAGACATCGGGTCCACCGGACCCGCTGATTGGCTCCCGCTGTGTCCAATCACATCGGGAGTGGTTCGCCAGCGGCGCGTGTGTGCGCCCCAGACCCAACAAACAAAATCACATACAGGTACATGATTTCACACTGAAGAGCCACCCTGCTGAAGTAAATGTATGTGGGGCAGTCCGGAAGCAGTTAAAAAAGTCCTTTTTAGCTTTAACTAAATGGGGTTTTTATTGTTGTATTTGACATCTTAAATATCCCTTTTCTCTATATACATCCATTTTCCTTATAAGGTTGGAATGTGGTGCCAGATCATCACCCATCGATCCTTCTGATTCTAGGGATAAGCAAGAAACAATGAGAGATGGGTATACTTCAATGTTTTTTATATAAAAGAGTAGGAACACTTTGCTAAGTGAAAAACCTTTTCCTCCCATTGTCTCCTGAATGTCCTTACTGACTATTCAGCCTCTCTTTTTCTATTTATTGTGTATGTTAAAGAGGATCTTCGCTTAAAAGTACTGCTCATGCTCCCCTTCCTCCCTCTTCAAAAATATATACTGTATATACAGTATCTCACAAAAGTGGGTACACGCCTCACATTTTTGTAAATATTTTATTATATCTTTTCATGTGACAACACTGAAGAAATGACACTTTTCTACAATGTAAAGTAGTGAGTGTACAGCTTGTATAACAGTGTAAATTTGCTGTCCCCTCAAAATAACTCAACACATTAATGTCTAAACCGCTGGCAACAAAAATGACACCTCATGGCAAAGAACTATCTGAGGATCTTAAAAAAAGAATTGTTGCTCTACATAAAGATGGCCTAGGCTTCAAGAACATTGCCAAGACCCTCAAACTGAGCTGCAGCACAGTGGCCAAGACCATACAGTGGTTTAACAGGACTGGTTCCACTCAGAACAGGCCTCGCCATGGTCGACCAAAGAAGTTGAGTGCACGTGCTCAGCTTCATATCCAGAGGTTGTCTTTGGGAAATCGACGTATGAGTGCTGCCAGCATTGCTGCAGAGGTTGTAGGGGTGGGGGGTCAGCCTGTCAGTACTCAGACCATACGTTACACACTGCATCAAATTGGTCTGCATGGTTGTCGTCCCAGAAGGAAGCCTCTTCTAAAGATGATGCACAAGAAAGCCCACAAACAGTTTGCTGAAGACAAGCAGACTAAGGACATGGGTTACTGGAACCATGTCCTGTGGTCTGATGAGACCAAGATAAACTTATTTGGTTCAGATGGTGTCAAGCGTGTGTGGCAGCAACCAGGTGAGGAGTACAAAGACAAATGTGTCTTGCCTACAGTCAAGCATGGTGGTGGGAGTGTCATGGTCTGGGGCTGCATGAGTGCTGCCGGCACTGGGGAGCTACAGTTCATTGCGGGAACCATTAATGCCAACATGTACTGTGACATACTGAAGCAGAGCATGATCCCCTCCCTTCGGAGACTGGACCGCAGGGCAGTATTCCAACATGATAACGACCCCAAACACACCTCCAAGATGACCACTGCCTTGCTAAAGAAGATGAAGGTAAAGGTGATGGACTGGCCAAGCATGTCTCTAGACTTAAACCTAATTGAGCATCTGTGGGACATCCTCAAACGAAAGGTGGAGGAGAGCAAGGTCTCTAACATCCACCAGCTCCGTGAGGTCGTCATGGAGGAGTAGAAGAGGACTCCAGTGGCAACCTGTGAAGCTCTGGTGAACTCCATGGCCAAGAGGGTTAAGGCAGTGCTGGAAAATAATGGTGGCCACACAAAATATTGACACTTTGGGCCCAATTAGGACATTTTCATTTAGGGGTGTACTTACTTTTGTTGCCAGCGGCTTAGACATTATTGGCTGTGTGTTGAGTTATTTTGAGGGGACAGCAAATTTACACTGTTATACAAGCTGTACACTCACCACTTTACATTGTAGAAAAGTGTCATTTCTTCAGTGTTGTCACAGCATGAAAAGATATAATAAGATATTTACAAAAATGTGAGGGGGTGTACTCACTTTTGTGAGATACAAAATTACATTAGTTTGGGCCAACCCCCCCAAGCTTAGCTTGCAACCTCCTGGAACACATCACATGTTTGGCAGAAAAAAATCTGAAAAGTCTGACAGCACCGTGCGATCTTGTGCATATGCAGCGGGGAGCCAGCTGTGAAACAACAGAAAAGCCAGCGGCCTCAAACATCCAACATGGTGGCACCAGGGATCCGACGTCTGGTGAAGAACCAGCTCTGCTGAAGACAGTGCTGGACTCTTGGCCTAGTAAGTATCTGTTTCCTAAAAATAGTTACTGAATATTAATTGTTTAAAAAAAAACAAAATAGCTAAAGTTCCCCTTTAAGACAATTTGTCATTTTTCTGCCATTGTATATGCTGGCTGTTGTAGTATTTAGACCAGTGGTTCTCAACTCCAGTCCTCAGGACCCACCAACAGGCCAGGTTTTCAAGATAGCTGAAATACATCACAGGTGATATCACTTGCTGCTCAGTGATTGCAGTATTCTAGTCTGCAACTCCCCTAGATAATACTTAAAATCTGGCCTGTTGGTGGGTCCCGAGGACTGGAGTTGAGAACCACTGATTTAGACCTTGTGGACACGTATCTATTCTTTTAAAATTGCATTTGCATTAGGTGCATTTATCGTACTATAATATTTAATAACTCATTATATGCATGTTTTTTTATTATTTTTGAATAGAGTAGGAAAGAGTTAGAACCTCTGTTAGGTATTTATTCATGTCTATGTCCCCGGTGGGAAATTCATTCTCACTATTGGACCTTGTAATCATTTCTGGTGCAGAGAGTAATAGGAAATCCTACATTATATGAGTTATCACAGAAATAAATGATATGAGCAAATTTTGGGACAGCTGTTCCAGTGACAATGTCAATTACTGCATCTCTAGGACAAAAAGTACATTGAAATTGAGAAATAGTCGGGAAAGGGGACATAACCATCCATTTCTCTATCCAAAACTAAGAAAAAGTGTTCCCCTCACGTATGCTTAAATGGAACAAGTTTAGTTAGAGGTATATGTTTTGTTTTTTTTTGGACGCCAGAGTCTTTTTAAAACATATATAAATCCAAAATTAAAAATGTAATATTCTGCAGCCTACCATTCCATAAATGTGGTTGTTGTTTTTGTTTTCTGAGGGGGGCTATATATTTTTATTTTTATTTTTACCTGTTGATCCAGCCAGTAAGTCCAATATTTATCAGCTTCCTTCAACAGTTAACACTGTCCAGCAAAAGTAGCAGTTTATTCATTTAGAAGGAAAAAAAAAAACCTGTAACTGCCTAAAAAGTGTTAGTCACCTACTGTGTAAAGTTAATTTTAATCACTTAGAATATCTTATACTACCCCTCCGCAGGTTGATAAAGTTGCTGCCCAAGGGAGGCTAGCTATGTTGCTCTTCCATATATGCAGTGGAGGAGTGAGTATAGCCATCAGTTTGTAATTGGCTGGATCACCGGTTTGAAATAAAGGATAAAAGCTTAAAAAGCCTAAAGGATAAAAGCCTAAAAAGAAAAAAATTAACAGAGTACCACAGTGTTTGTTTTGTGGTTTAGATACACTTTAAAGAGGGATATACAGCAGTCATATATGAATGTCCTGTTTGAATGTTTTGGAGATTATATAATTTACAAACAGCAATATTTATTTATGAGCTCCATTTCTGGGTTTCCAGTCATGTGACCTATTACGTCAGGTCATGAATCCCAATCCCAATGTACATTGTGCATCTGAGCAACATTCTGCCCCATGTGCAAAGCACCAGGGAAAGGCGTGTTACAATAACCCTGGTTATTTTGGACAGCTCTCAAGTTTCTCATGGCTACCAATCACTTTCTGTGGTTCACATGTTTTAGCCTGCAGGAACCTTCCTACCATACAAAGGCCCATTGGTTGTGTTTTAACAATAAACAACCAGCGCTATTAAATGGTAAGTTCACCTTTGTACACCTTTGTCTTTTCTAAATTCCAGCTCCCCTATGGACCAATATAGCATGCATGTACTTTTTTTGCAAAAATATCAAAGATTTCCATTAAAAGCTACACAATATAGTTACATAGTAGGTTACATAGTAGGTGAGGTTGAAAAAAGACACACGTCCATCAAGTCCAACCTATGTGTGTGATTATGTGTCAGTATTACCTTACATATCCCTGTATGTTGCGGTCATTCAGGTGATTATCTAATAGTTTCTTGAAGCTATCAATGCTCCCCGCTGAGACCACCGCCTGTGGAAGGGAATTCCACATCCTTACCGCTCTTACAGTAAAGAACTCTCTACGTAGTTTAAGGTTAAACCTCTTTTCTTCTAATTGTAATGAGTGGCCCCGAGTCTTATTAAACTCTCTTCTGCGAAAAAGTTTTATCCCTATTGTGGGGTCACCAGTACAGTATTTGTAAATTGAAATCATATCCCCTCTCAAGCGTCTCTTCTCCAGAGAGAATAAGTTCAACGCTCGCAACCTTTCCTCATAACTAAGATCCTCCAGACCCTTTATTAGCTTTGTTGCCCTTCTTTGTACTCGCTCCATTTCCAGTACATCCTTCCTGAGGACTGGTGCCCAGAACTGGACAGCATACTCCAGGTGCGGCCGGACCAGAGTCTTGTAGAGCGGGAGAATTATCGTTTTATCTCTGGAGTTGATCCCCTTTTAATACATGCCAATATTCTGTTTGCCTTATTAGCAGCAGCTTGGCATTGCATGCCATTGCTGAGCCTATCATCTACTAGGACCCCCAGGTCCTTTTCCATCCTAGATTCCCCCAGAGGTTCTCCCCCCAGTGTATAGATTGCATTCATATTTTTGCCACCCAAATGCATTATTTTACATTTTTCTACATTGAACCTCATTTGCCATGTAGTCGCCCACCCCATTAATTTGTTCAGGTCTTTTTGCAAGGTTTCCACATCCTGCGGAGAAGTTATTGCCCTGCTTAACTTAGTATCGTCTGCAAATACAGAGATTGAACTGTTTATCCCATCCTCCAGATCGTTTATAAACAAATTAAATAGGATTGGTCCCAGCACAGAACCCTGGGGAACCCCACTACCTACCCCTGACCATTCTGAGTACTCCCCATTTATCACCACCCTCTGAACACGCCCTTGTAGCCAGTTTTCAATCCAGGTACTCACCCTATGGTCCATGCCAACGGACCCTATTTTGTACAGTAAACGTTTATGGGGAACTGTGTCAAATGCTTTTGCAAAATCCAGATACACCACATCTACGGGCCTTCCTTTATCTAGATGGCAACTCACCTCCTCATAGAAGGTTACTAGATTGGTTTGGCAAGAACGATTCTTCATGAATCCATGCTGATTACTGCTAATGATATCGTTCTTATTACTAAAATCTTGTATATAGTCCCTTATCATCCCCTCCAAGATTTTACATACTATTGATGTTAGGCTAACTGGTCTGTAATTCCCAGGGATGTTTTTTGGGCCCTTTTTAAATATTGGTGCTACATTGGCTTTTCTCCAATCATCTGGTACCATTCCAGTCAATAGACTGTCTGTAAAAATGAGGAACAACGGTCTGGCAATCACCTGACTGAGTTTCCTAAGTACCCTCGGATGCAAGCCATCTGGTCCCGCTGATTTATTAATGTTAAGTTTCTCAAGTCTAATTTTAATTCCGTCCTCTGTTAACCATGGAGGTGCTTCCTGTGTTGTGTCATGAGGATAAACACTGCAGTTTTGGTTACTGAAGCCCCCCGATTCACTTGTGAAGAATGAGGAGAAGAATAAATTCAATACCTTTGCCATCTCCCCATCCTTTGTAACCAGATGTCCTTCCTCATTCTTTATGGGGCCAATATGGTCTGTCCTCCCTTTTTTACTGTTTACATACTTAAAGAATTTCTTGGGATTTTTTTTGCTCTCCTCCGCTATGTGTCTTTCATGTTCTATCTTAGCCGTCCTAATTGCACCCTTACATTTATTATTGCATTCTTTATAAAGTCTGAATGCTGAGGACGATCCCTCAACCTTGTATTTTTTTGAAGGCCTTCTCCTTTGCTTTTATATGCATTTTTACATTGGAGTTAAGCCATCCAGGATTTTTGTTCGCTCTTTTAAATTTATTACCCAATGGGATACATTGGCTAATGCCCTTATTTAATATGCTCTTAAAGCAAACCCATCTCTCCTCCGTATTCTTTGTTCCTAATATTTTATCCCAATTTATGCCTTTTAGCAAGGTTTGTAGTTTAGGGAAGTTGGCTCTTTTGAAATTCAGTGTCTTTGTATTCCCTTTATGTTTCCTATTTGTGTGATTTATACTGAAACTAATTGACCTGTGATCGCTGTTACCTAAATTGCCCCGTATTTCCACATCTGTGATCAGGTCTGTATTGTTGGTAATCAGTAGATCCAGTAATGTTTTATTTCTAGTTGGTGCGTCTACCATCTGACCCATAAAATTGTCCTGCAAGACATTAAGGAACTGGCGAGCCTTAAATGGATGCGCGGTTCCCTCCGCCCAGTCTATGTCTGGATAATTAAAATCCCCCATTATGATAACACTTCCCATCCTTGCTGCTAATCCAATTTGTGATAGGAGATCCGTCTCCACTTCCTCCTTCAGGTTAGGGGGCCTATAGCATACTCCCAGTGTTATTTTCCCCTTAGCTTCATCCCTTTGGAGCTCTACCCATAAGGATTCCACCTCCTCTCTAGCTCCCTCAGTGATGTCATCTCTCACATTCGCTTGTACATTATTCTTGATATATAGGCATACCCCTCCCCCTTTTTTACCCTCTCTATCCTTGCGGTATAGGGTATACCCTTGAATGTTTGCCAGCCAATCATGAGAGCTGTTGAACCAGGTCTCTGAAATTCCCACAAAATCCAAATCCTCCTTGTATAACAGTATCTCTAGTTCACCCATCTTGTCTGCCATGCTCCTGGCATTGGTGAACATGCCACATAGTTTAGACCGGTCGCATATTGTCCTCGTATTGGGTGTTTCAAAATTGCAACTAGGACTTGCTACTATACTCACCTTGTGTTTTTGTGCTTTGGTTAACCTACCACTAATGCCCCCAACACTACCCTCTGGAATATCATCCGCGCTGGCTATCACTGTCTCTGGACCCTCCCCCCCCATCGCCTAGTTTAAAAACCCCTCTAACTTTTTGGCCATCTTCATTCCCAGCAGATCTGCACCCTCCTCATTTAGGTGCAGTCCGTCCCTTCTATAGTACCGGTTACCGACTGAGAAGTCGGCTCAGTCCTCCAGGAACCCAAACCCCTCCTTACTACACCAGCTCTTCAGCCACTTGTTTACTTCCCTAATCTCCCTCTTCCTTTCTGGTGTGGCTCGATGTACCGGTAGTATTCCTGAGAATACTACCTTGGAGGTCCTTTTCCTCAATTTAGCACCTAAGTCCCTAAAATCGTTCTTTAGGACACTCCATCTGCCTCTGACTTTGTCATTGGTGCCAACGTGCACCATGACAGCCGGGTCTTCCCCAGCCCCTCCCAGTAATCTGTCCACAAGATCCGTGATGTGACGAACCCGAGCGCCCGGTAGACAACATACTGTTCGGCGCTTCAGGTCTTGGTTACAGATTGCCCTCTCTGTCCTTCTAAGAATTGAGTCCCCTACCACCAGAATCTGTCTTTCCTTTCCCTTTGCTGCCCCCCCACTCTCACTGGAGGAGTTCTTCCCCTGGCAGCTAGGAGAGTCCCTCATCTCCAGCAGTGCTGGTCCCTGACTGGTTTCACCAATGACACTCAATGGAGCGTACTTATTGGGATGCTCCAGTCCTGGATCGGCCTCTCTGGCACTTCCCCCTCTACCCCTCCTGACTGTCACCCATCTACTCTTTGCTAGTGCCTGCGCCTCTTTGTCTCCACCCGCCTCTGTACTGGCCCCTGCTGGCACCTGCCGTGTACATTCCTGGCTCACCTTTAGTATGGAGGGACTTCTCAGTGCTGACAGTTGCTTCCCTAGATTCAGAACCTGGGCTTCCAGGGAAACAATGTGCTTACATTTTGCACAGCAGTATTCACCCTCGATCGGATGATCAAGGAATGCATACATGCGGCAAGATGTACAAAGAGTCGCCTCTCCACACCCGCCGGGCATCGTACCTATTAAATTTAGTGAGGATTTGGGGATTTTACCCTGTCCAAATTACCTAACAGCTAGCTTCCTGGCACTAATACTCAAGACAATACACAGGTACACAACAAGACAATACACAGGTACTCACAGACCTACGTGCAATCGCAGAACAGTCGCAGACCTACGTGCACTCGCAATACTCAAGTATACAGTACACAATACACAAGTACTAACGATCCACGCACACTACTCAGACAACACTCAGATACTCACACTACACAGGTACTATGACCCCTGTTATAACCTCCTGTTTTTCAATATTGTTTTGTAAACTAGAGCGTGCAAAATCTGGTGCAGCTGTGCATGGTATCCAATCCACTTCTAACTTCAGCTTATTCAATTATGCTTTGACACAATAAACCTGGAAGTTCTTCCCTTTCTATGCAGATTTTGCATTCTCCAGTCTTAGTAAATCAACCCCATAAGAGCTTTGAATGTACAATACAAATGTTCCAATCTCTGCTCTTCCCAGTATTCTCTGTAACAAACAATAAATAAAATAGCAATGGACCATGTAAAATATCACGAAGGACCATAGTACCACCATGGTTACAATAATAATAAACTTTATTTTATATAGCGCTTTAAAGGGCAGCGTCTCAAAGCGCTTAACAAAGAAAACGCAAGAAATGCACAGGAAAAGAAAAAAAGGAAAAAGGGACAATTATTTGAAAGCTTCTCTAAAGAAAAAAAGTTTTATATTTGATTTTAATGAGTTTAGAGAAGACGACTCTCTGATGTTCTTTGGAAATGAATTCCGGAGTTTTGGAGCATAGCAGGAGAAGGCTCTGTCTCCCATTGAGTGTAGGTGAGTACAGGTGACACACAGAAGACCAGAATTTGAGGAGCGGAGGTTACAAGGGGGGAAGAAGGTTGATAAAAGGTCAGACAGATAATGGGGTGCCAAGCCACGAAGAGCCTTATAGGTGAGCAAGAAGATCTTAAAGTGTAGCCGAAACCTGACGGGTAGCCAGTGCAAGGACTTAGCAAGAATTCTGGCTGCAGAAATTTGAACATATTGAAATAGATTAATAGTGGATTTATATACACCAGCGAGTAGAGCATTGCAGTAGTCAAGTCAGGAGAACACAAATGTATGGATCAGCTTTTCAGCTACAGTGTATGATTGCATATGACACAGCCGAGCAATGTTTCTCAAGTGGACAAAAGAGGTTCTAACAATATTTTGTACATGTGGATTAAATGTTCAACTAGCATCAAATATCACGCTAGATTTTTCAATTTAGACTGAAACGCAAGTACAGTGCCATCTATAGATAGGCTATCGGGACTGGCCTTACATAATTGATGGGGGGTGCCAATAAGCATGACTTCAGTCTTGTCACAGTTTAATTGAAGGACTTTATGGGCCATCTAAGTTTTAATATCACAAATACAGTTGGTTGTACTTGAATCACAAACCAAAAAATCCACAGAGAAAATGGAAGCAAAGACTGACAAGTGGTTCAGATGGTACAATCAGTTGATAATTTTTGAAGTTAGTGTATTTATCTCATATTTGTGAAGCTCTTGTTAAGGTGCAACAATTCCGTTATTAATCATGCCTTATGTATGATTTGAGTCACACATTTTGAGATTATATAAAGCATAGCAACTGACTAATATGCTTTGAACAAATGTTTATTATATGTAAACTGTCATATGGGGGGGGGTTGCTTAGCTCATGCATTTTAATGAGTTGTGCCAGCCTGGTTTAAAGGCTTGCAGCTCACTTTTATTGGAGACAACTAAACTAAAAGTTTACATGGAGAGGTGTCAGCTTCACACAGCAAAACAACAACCAAAAATGCTAAACCACCTTGCTTTTTCGGCATCACCACTGCTCTTGTTTCAGGTCTCCCAGACCATGGGCTCTTCAGGCTCACTCAGCCTTTAGTTGTAGCAAATCGCTGCATAGGCCCACTCCTGATCTCTTAATAGAGTTCTCCTGACTCCGTGAGCTTCCTAACTCCAATAAGATGTACAGATTTCCTCGGTTCCCTGGACTCTAGTTTTCCCAGCAGAATATATTTCACCATAAGTGGACTAAATTGTTGCCACCATCCCATACATTAATATTTGAGAAAGGGTCCCCCAAAGAGGATTGGGACTTTAAGGGCAACTGGATATTGGTACACAACCAAGTAATAGTTTATAACAAATTGTAATTTATTAAATATTGTAAAAAGCCAATATCTGCATGAACATTGCAATTGACTAAGAACAATATCAGCATGTACAAAAAATACACAAAGGAAGTATTGTCTCCTAAGTGGAATTTACACCCGACACGTTTCAAGCCTTTCTTCAGGGGCGGTTCCTTGTGGAAAACAATGTACATCTATAATAAAAGTATATATCAACATTGAGAAACATATATACAAAATACATGAAGTGAGCATTGTTAAGGGCAGGGGAGTGTAGAAAATCATGGTTCCAACCCATGCAAACATAACCCCATCTCCAACAATTATAATAAACAAAAAAATTATATGTGAAAAAAAAAAATTAAATTATGTATGTATTAAAATATAACCTGGTGTAGGAAGAAAGTAACTTCACTGCTGGATAAAACCTGACTTGAAATGGAAATAGAATCCAAGGTACAATGTTGAAACAATCCTGATTAGCCCCGCATAGTGCTAAGAACGCCACTAGGTTGGAGAAGAAAGCGGAATTTAAGACAGAGAATCGCCTCTGTGTTTGTTGCAAAATTTCAATGTACTAAGAGTACCTATTTAAAAAAAATTATTTTACTTTCTTGTTCAATGTTTTTATTAAGATTTACATAAAGAAGAACAATAGAATATGAACATTGGTACAAGGGATACTGTCAAAATCATAATTTATTTTACTTTCAAGGTTGAAATTTATTTTACTAATTTTTTGAATATCATTACTATTCATTCAGAGTAACATCTCTGTTTGAATTGGATTATTTATGGTATTGATTGAATTGAATTTTTCTTAGGTACTCTTAGTACATTGAAATTTTGCAACAAACATAGAGGCGATTTAATATTTTTTTGTCCTCTTTACTGGATGCTTCTTTGCAATTATGTTACTGACTTTTAATATAGCAACTTAAGGCTGTTCTTTGCATACTTCTATTATATTATATATTTTGTTGGCGGATTGCCAGTTGACAAATGCCATATACTGCAGCTTTAGTGTAACTATATACATCATTTCAGTATAATATTCTTTATACTTAATTTTCATTCTTACCTTATAGCATCTGCACTGGCGACTATTACGCGCTTTGACAACTCTTGTTGCTCACATGCGGACATTTTCCAGCCACATTCTCTGGCTTGATTGCTGCTTAACAGCTACTTCTCCAACCTAGTGGCGTTCTTATCACTATGCAGTGCTAATCAGGATTGTTTCAACATTGTGCATTGGATTCTATTTCCATTCAAGTTAGGTTTTATCCATCAGTGAAGTTACTTTCTTCCTACATTAGGTTATATTTTAATATATACATCATATAATATTTTTTTTTTCACATATAATTTTTTTTTTATTATTATATTTCTTGGAGATGGGGTTATGTTTGCATGGGTTGGAACTATGAGTTTCTGCACTCCCTGCCTTTAACGATGCTCACTTCATGTATTTTGTATATATGTTTCTCAATGTTGATATATGCATTTATTATAGATGTACATTGTTTTCCACAAGGAACCGCCCCTGAAGAAAGGACAAGTTCCTGAAACGTGTTGGGTGTAATTTCCACTCAGAAGACAATACTTATTTCATTTGTGTATTTTTTGTACATTCTGATATTGTTCTTAAATAGTCAATTGCAATGTCCATGCAGATATTGGCTTTTTACACTATTTAATAAATTACAATTTGATATAAACGATTACTTGGTTGTGTACCAATATCCAGTTGCCCTTAAAGTCCCAATCCTCTTTGGGGGACCCTTTCTCACATACTAGTTTTCCCAGCACTCTCTTAGGCTACATGACTCACTTGGTCACCCCAACTCTCTCAATTCAATGGACATTGAGCCCCTCCAACATGAAGTGCAATCTCTCAAGTAGTGCACCTCTGTCTCCAGACAGGATCACACACCTGTCTTCAAACAGGAGCACACCTCCCATCTGACTGGAGCCCTGAGCTATTACAAAGCCTTCACTATACTGTGTGCAACTGGACACAAACCCTGCTGGTCTTCAACAAGGTCTAGACACTGGATTAAAGATTTCTTCCTTTCCAAAGAACTTTGAAATCTCCAAACTCTGGAGTCCAATTCAGCAATATCAAAATTTGGAGAAAACAGTAAAAACAGTGTTGACTCATAAATAATACTCCAGGGTCACCAACCTCCCCGGCTCCAGGGACCAGCCTCATGGATGACGACCCCTCCGCAGACCAGGAGGGTGGGTTGTCAGGGGTTTGCAGCCAGTCTCCTCACCTGTCACTGACATCTTTATTTGTATTTATATATAGTTTTTAAATCTTTATTTGCATCTGTTTGGCTGATCACGTGAGCCCTATTTAATAATATTATTATTACTGAAAGGAGCTCATGTAATCAGCCAAACAGATACAAATAAAGATTAAAAACATATTTTTTTTCAATAACAATAAAAATAATTCATAATAATAATATATTTTTCTATAATAGTAATATTTTTTTCCATTATAATACAAATATTAATAATAGATTGAGCTCATGTGGTTAACCAAACAGTTACAAATAAAGATTCTAATATATACCTATCTATTTTTAGATCTATCTATCCATAGATAGATATAGATATAAATATCTATATCTATATAGATATATCCACATACATTTTCTCCCAAAAGTGACTACACCCCTCACAATTTTGTAAATATTTTCTCATATCTTTTCATGTGACAACACTGAAGAAATGACACTTTGCTACAATGTAAAGTAGTGAGTGTACAGCTTGTATAACAGTGTAAATTTGCTGTCCCCTCAAAATAACTCAACACACAGCCATTAATGTCTAAACCGCTGGCAACAATAGTGAGTACACCCCTAAGTGAAAATGTCCAACTTGGGTCCAATTAGCCATTTTCCCTCCCTGTGTCATGTGACTCGTTAGTGTTACAAGGTCTCAGGTGTGAATGGGGAGCAGATGTGTTAAATTTGGTGTTATCGCTCTCACTCTCTCATACAGGTCACTGGAAGTTCAACATGGCACCTCATGGCAAAGAACTCTCTGAGAATCTGAAAAAAAAGAATTGTTGCTCTACATAAAGATGGCCTAGGCTATAAAAAGATTGCCAAGACTCTGAAACTGAGATGCAGCACAGTGGCCAAGACCATACTGCGGTTTAACAGCACAGGTTGCACTCAGAACAGGCCTCGCCCTGGTCGATCAAAGAAGTTGAGTGCACCTGCCCAGCGTCATATCCAGAGGTTGTCTTTGGGAAATAGACGTATGAGTGCTGCCAGCATTGCTGCAGAGGTTAAAGGGGCGGGGAGTTAGCCTGTCAGTGCTCAGACCATATGGTGCACACTGCATTAAATTGGTCTGCATGGCTGTTGTCCCAGAAGGAAGCCTCTTCTAAATATGATGCACAAGAAAGCATGCAAACAGTTTGCTGAAGACATGCAAACTAAGGACATCGATTATTGGAACCATCTCTTGTGGTCTTAAGAGACCAAGATAAAATTAATTGGTTCATATAGTGTCAAGCGTGTGTGGCGGCAACCAGGTGAGGAGTACAAAGACAAGTGTGTCTTGCCTACAGTCAAGCATGGTGGTGGGAGTGTCATGGTTTGGGGCTGCATAAGTGCTGCCGGAACTGGGGAGCTACAGTTCATTGACAGAACCATGAAACCATGAATGCCAACATGTACTGTGACATACTGATCGCCTCCCCTCGGAGACTGGTCCTCAGGGCCATATTCCAACATAATAATGACCCCAAACACACCTCCAAGATGGCCGCTGCCTTGCTAAAGAAGCTGAGGGTAAAGGTGATGGACTGGCCAAGCATGTCTCTAGACCTAAACCCTATTGGGCATCTGGGGGGCATCCTCAAATGGAAGGTGGAGGAGTACAAGGTCTTTAACATCCACCAGCTCTTTGATGTTGTCATGGAGGAGTGGAAGAGGACTCCAGTGGCAACCTGTGAAGCTCTGGTGAACTCCATGCCCAAGAGGCTTAACCACTTGAGCCCCGGACCATTATGCTGCCTAAGGACCAGAGGTCTTTTTCCAATTTGGCACTGCGTCGCTTTAACTGCTAATTGCGCGGTCATGCAATGCTGTACCCAAACGAAATTTGCGTCCTTTTCTTCCCACAAATAGAGCTTTCTTTTGATGGTATTTGATCACCTCTGCGGTTTTTATTTTTTGCGCTATAAACGGAAAAAGACCGAAAATTTTGAAAAAAAATGATATTTTCTACTTTTTGTTATAAAAAAAATCCAATAAACTCAATTTTAGTCATACATTTAGGCCAAAATGTATTCGGCCACATGTCTTTGGTAAAAAAAATGTCAATAAGCGTATATTTATTGGTTTGCGCAAAAGTTATAGCGTCTACAAACTAGGGTACATTTTCTGTAATTTACACAGCTTTTAGTTTATGACTGCCTATGTCATTTCTTGAGGTGTTAAAATGGCAGGGCAGTACAAACCCCCCCCCCCCAAATGACCCTATTTTGGAAAGTAGACACCCCAAGGAAATTGCTGAGAGGCATGTTGAACCCATTGAATATTTTTTTTTTTTTGTCCCAAGTGATTGAATAATGACAAAAAAAAAAAAAATATTTACAAAAAGTTGTCACTAAATGATATATTGCTCACACAGGCCATGGGCCTATGTGGAATTGCACCCCAAAATACATTCTGCTGCTTCTCCTGAGTATGGGGATACCACATGTGTGGGACTTTTTGGGAGCCTAGCCGCGTACGGGGCCCCGAAAACCAATCACCGCCTTCAGGATTTCTAAGGGTGTAAATTTATGATTTCACTCTTCACTGCCTATCACAGTTTCGGAGGCCATGGAATGCCCAGGTGGCACAAACCCCCCCCCCCCCCAAATGACCCCATTTTGGAAAGTAGACACCCCAAGCTATTTGCTGAGAGACATATTGAGTCCATGGAATATTTTATATTTTGACACAAGTTGCGGGAAAGTGACACATTTTTTTTATTTATTTATTTTTTTGCACAAAGTTGTCACTAAATGATATATTGCTCACACAGGCCATGGGCATATGTGGAATTGCACCCCAAAATACATTTAGCTACTTCTCCTGAGTACGGGGATACCACATGTGTGGGACTTTTTGGGAGCCTAGCCGTGCACGGGACCCCGAAAACCAATCACCGCCTTCAGGATTTCTAAGGGTGAAAATTTTTGATTTCACTCTTCACTGCCTATCACAGTTTCGGAGGCCATGGAATGCCCAGGTGGCACAAAACCACCCCAAATGACCCCATTTTGGAAAGTAGACACCCCACGCTATTTGCTGAGAGGCATGGTGAGTATTTTGCAGCTCTCATTTGTTTTTGAAAATGAAGAAAGACAAGAAAAAACTTTTTTTTTTTTCTTTTTTCAATTTTCAAAACTTTGTGACAAAAAGTGAGGTCTGCAAAATACTCACTATACCTCTCAGCAAATAGCTTTGGGTGTCTACTTTCACAAAAATGGGGTCATTTGGGGGGGTTTTGTGCCACCTGGGCATTCCATGGCCTCCGAAACTGTGATAGGCAGTCAAGAGAGAAATCAAAAATTCACGCCCTTAGAAAGCCTGAAGGCGGTGCTTGGTTTTCGGTGTTCCGTACGCGGCTAGGCTCCCAAAAAGTCTCACACATGTGGTATCCCCGTACTCAGGAGAAGCAGCAGAATGTATTTTGGGGTGTAATTTCACATATTCCCATGGCATGTTTGAGCAATATATCATTTAGTGACAATTTTGTGCAAAAAAAAAAAAAATTTGTCTCTTTCCCGCAACTTGTGTCGCAATATAAAATATTCCATGGACTCGACATGCCTCTCAGCAAATAGCTTGGGGTGTCTACTTTCCAAAATGGGGTCATTTGGGGGGGTTTTGAACTGTCCTGGCATTTTATGCACAACATTTAGAAGCTTATGTCACACATCACCCACTCTTCTAACCACTTGAAGACAAAGCCCTTTCTGACACTTATTGTTTACATGAAAAAGTAATTTTTTTTTGCAAGAAAATTACTTTGAACCCCCAAACATTATATATTTTTTTTAAAGCAAATGCCCTACAGATTAAAATGGTGGGTGTTTCATTTTTTTTTTCACACAGTATTTGCGCAGCGATTTTTCAAACGCATTTTTTGGGGAAAAAACACACTTTTTTAAATTTTAATGCACTAAAACACACTATATTTCCCAAATGTTTGATGAAATAAAAAAGATGATCTTAGGCCGAGTACATGGATACCAAACATGACATGCTTTACAATTGCGCACAAACGTGCAGTGGCAACAAAATAAATACATTTTTAAAAGCCTTTAAAAGCCTTTACAGGTTACCACTTTAGATTTACAAAGGAGGTCTACTGCAAAAATTACTGCCCTCGATCTAACCTTCGCGGTGATACCTCACATGCATGGTGCAATTGCTGTTTACGTTTGACGACAGACCGCCACTTGCGTTCGCCTTAGCGCGAGAGCAGGGGGTGACAGGGGTGCTTTTTTTTTTTCTTTATTATTTTTTTGCTTTTTTATCTTATTTTTAAACTGTTCCTTTCATTTTTATTTTTTTTTAATCATTTTTATTGTTATCTCGGGGAATGTAAATATCCCCTATGATAGCAATAGGTAGTGACAGGTACTCTTTTTTGAAAAAATTGGGGTCTATTAGACCTTAGATCTCTCCTCTGCCCTCAAAGCATCTGACCACACCAAGATCGGTGTGATAAAATGCTTCTCCAATTTCCCAATGGCGCTATTTACATCCGGCGAAATCGAAGTCATAAAATGCTCGTAGCTTCCGGTTTCTTAGGCCATAGAGATGTTTGGAGCCACTCGGGTCTCTGATCAGCTCTATGGTCAGCTGGCTGAATCACCGGCTGCATTTTCAGGTTCCCTGTTGAGACAGGAGAGCCAGAGAAAAACACGGAAGACGGTGGGGGGGGGGCATTCCCTCCCACGGCTTGTAAAAGCAGTCTAGAGGCTAATTAGCCACTAGGATTGCTTTTACATGAAAGCCGACCGCTGGCTGAAAAGAATGATACCAAAATGATACCTAAACCTGCAGGCATCATTCTGGTATAACCACTCAAAGTTGTGAATGGCGTACCTGAAGACAAAAAAATGGTTAACAATAAAGCACAGTAAACGGTAAAGTATAAAAAATTACATACCTGAAAAGCAAACATGATAAAACATAATAACAATAAAACATTGCAGAATAGAATACAGTAAAAAAGAGCAGAACAATAGAGGGAGAGAATAGAGAGAGAGAGAACAATAAAACGACAACTATTTTTTTTTATTTTATATATTTTTTTATTTTTTTTTACACTTTTTTTGTAACTAACTTTTATAACTGTAACCGGTTCCAGGTTCGGGTCTCTCAAAATGCGATGGCATCTTGGGAGACCCTGTGAAAGTGTGCCTAGTCTGTGGAATGCTGTATCCTACGCTAATACTCAACTAGTGCATAGTAGCGTTCAAAACATTCACCAATGCAAAGACCAGGATTGTCAGGACAGGAGGGACAATAATAGCGGGTGTCATGCCTATATCCGCGCTTGCTGCAGACACAACATCTTTTTTGGGGGGGTTCGCTGGGTAGAGGTACTCGGGAGGACATAAAGAAAATGCCTCTCATGCAGCCGACTGCATTTGGTTGGGGATGTGAATGGGGGAAGTACGGGCGCTGCAGAAGCGGTGGGTTCCCAATTAGGATTGGCGAATGCAGCAGGAAGGGCATTATGGGCACGACGGGCCTGTGTTTGTCTTTTTGGTGGCAGCGGGACACTACTTGTGCTTGCCACCTCACCAGCTTGTACTGCACTTATGGGACTCGCCACGTCAGCAAGTGTTACTGCAGTGCTGGTTTGACTACGACCGGGGTGTACTAGGCCGCTGGCGCTTGCCAGTTCACCAAAACGCTATCAAAAAAACTGTTAGCGATCGCAGGGATCAGGCCTGACTCTGCGAACGCTGCAGTTATACGTTTAGTCTTTTGTAAGTGACAGTGATCGATTGATACTGCACTTGGGTGGGCTGGGCTGGGCTGGGCCGGGCGGAGGGGCAAAACGCAGGTGCTAGCAGGTATCTGTGCTGATCCCGCTGACACTGCGTTTTTGGGAACCCTAAACTGCTGGGGACGCTAGTATAGATCTGATCGGATCAGATATTGATCCGTTCAGATACTATACCACTAAGGGAGGTGTACGGTGCGTGCGTGGGTGTTAGCGCTACTGGCGCTAACCTGACGCTGCCTGGGGCTGGTGCTTGCCAGTTCACCAAAATACTACCAAAAAAACTGTTAGCGATCGCAGGGATCAGGCCTGACTCTGCGAACGCTGCAGTTATACGTTTAGTCTTTTGTAAGTGACAGTGATCGATTGATACTGCACTTGGGTGGGCTGGGCTGGGCTGGGCCGGGCGGAGGGGCAAAACGCAGGTGCTAGCAGGTATCTGTGCTGATCCCGCTGACACTGCGTTTTTGGGAACCCTAAACTGCTGGGGACGCTAGTATAGATCTGATCGGATCAGATATTGATCCGTTCAGATACTATACCACTAAGGGAGGTGTACGGTGCGTGCGTGGGTGTTAGCGCTACTGGCGCTAACCTGACGCTGCCTGGGGCTGGTGCTTGCCAGTTCACCAAAATACTACCAAAAAAACTGTTAGCGATCGCAGGGATCAGGCCTGACTCTGCGAACGCTGCAGTTATGCATTTAGTGTTTTGTAAGTGTCAGTGATCGATCGATACTGCACTTGGGTGGGCTGGGCTGGGCCGGGCGGAGGGGCAAAACGCAGGTGCTAGCAGGTATCTGGGCTGATTCCGCTAACACTGCGTTTTTGGGAACCCTAAACTGCTGGGGACGCTAGTATAGATCTGATCGGATCAGATATTGATCCGTACAGATACTATACCACTAAGGGAGGTGTATGCTGCGTGCGTGGGTGTTAGCGGTACTGGCGCTAATCTGACGCTGCCTGGGGCGACGCATGGCACCGCCGGGCGATCAGGGGGCTAAACCTTTATTCGGTAATAAACGGCGGGTGCCCTGACACTATAAAAGATAAACGAACTAACCAGCGTCACACGTAACACTTATACGGTGATCAGTGGTGAAAGGGTTAACTAGGGGGCCATCAAGGGGTTAAAACATTTATTCGGTAGTATATGGGGGTCCCTGACGCTATAAAACGCTGACGGCGTACCTAAATATTTACGTCCCTAACTAGCGTCACCAGCGACACTAATACAGCAATCAGAAAAATGATCGCTTAGTGACAATGGTGACAGGGGGTGATCAAGGGGTTAAAACTTTATTAGGGGGGGTTAGGGGGGTACCCTAGACCTAAAGGGGGGTAATACTAACTGTCCCAACACTGTAACTGTCACAAACTGACACTATGCAGTAATCAGAAAAAAAAAAAAACTGCTTGGTGTCAGTTTGTGACAGGGGGGGGTGATCGGGGGGGATCGTGGGGCGATCGAGGGGGGGATCGGGGTGTTTAGTGTGCCTGGCATGTTCTACTGTGTGTGTGTAGTGTTGTGCACTCACTCACATATCTTCTCTCCTCGGGCCAGAACGGAAATTACCGAGCCGAGGAGAGATGACATCATTTCCTTTGCTGCTGTTTAGCATACAGCAGCAAAGGAATGATTTGATTGGCCGGCGGCGATCGCGATGGGGGGGCCACGAACGGATGGTCTCCCCCTCACCTCTGATCGCCGCTGGACAAAAGACGACCGCCTCGGGCACCGATCGGACCCCCCACCCGCGGAAGGCAAATCACGTACATGTACGTGATTTTGCCTGTCCGTGCCACCTTGCCGACGTACATCGGTGTGAGGCGGTCGTCAAGTGGTTAAGGCAGTGCTGGAAAATAATGGTGGCCACACAAAATATTGACACTTTTGACCCAATTTGGACATTTTCACTTAGGGGTGTACTCACTTTTGTTGCCAGTGGTTTAGACATTAATGGCTGTGTGTTGAGTTATTTTGAGGGGACAGCAAATTTACACTGTTATACAAGCTGTACACTCACTACTTTACATTATAGCAAAGTGTCATTTCTTCAGTTTTGTCACATGAAAAGATAGAAGAAAATATTTACAAAAATGTGAGGGGTGTATTCCTTTTTGTGAGATACTGTATATAGATATATCCATATATCGATATATTTATTTATATATATCTATATATCTATATATATAGATATATATATAGATATATATATATATACAGTATCTCACAAAAGTGAGTACACCCCTCACATTTTGTATATATATATATATATATATATATATACATACATATATATATACATATATATATATATTTATTTATTTAGAGACATGACTACAGAGTGTAAAGGAAGTGGAATTGCTGGGAGAGAAAGGGAGCAAGCGCCTTTTTGTGGTGGGAGGAGGGCAGTGCACTAGGCCCACACAAGGAACCAGATCCCCGCCACTTGCAGCCCACAGCAGGGCTCCCGCTGTCGACACCAACAGAGCCCAGCCGGCAACATGAATGGCCACCAATGCAGATTGAGCCTTGCTCTCTTGCAACTCACCCCTGCCGTGTGTCACAGCTTTCAACAGGCCATGGACCAACAGCAGTCCATGGCTTTAGGGTTGAGGACCTCTGCTCCAGAGAGTTGCACTCTGCATACAGAATGTTTAAATGTTTTATAATGTTTTGGACCTGCAATAGGAAACAAAGCCTATCTCGAGCAATGTCCTCATTCTCCTTGTTGAGAAGCCCGTCTTTAGCAATGTCTCACTTCTTCATGTTGCGTAGAGTAGCCCATCTTGAAGAATGCCTTACTTCTCAATGTTGCCGAAAAGAAGCTCCTTATTACACATCGCAGTTCTAAGCCCCTCCTACTGTCCAACCGATCTTCTAATTGCAGACCTGCACACCTGCTGGGAACTTATTAGTAAGAAGTAACCTTCAGGGCAGACAAGTCTGAAGCTGACAATTAAAAAAGAGTTGTTCCAAATGCACACATCTAATATTAGATTATTGGCAACGTTTCATCTTAGATGGAGCTGTCCTTTAATTATAGTATCATTATTACCCCCATGTAGATCTCCGTCAAAGGGCCACATAGGAAGAAGCACTGAGAAAGCATGTTTATTTTCTGCTGGCATATCATTTAATAAATCTTGCTTTTCCATGTCCTGGAAGTATAAACGTCAGCTAACAACAAAGGAAGAAAATGCAAAGCTGTTTTAATGAACACGCAGCTTCGCTAATGAACAGGAATCCTATTGGAATATGGGGAAAATAAGCAATTGACTAAAATAAATTAAGAACTAATACAGAGGTCTCCAAACAGCTCTGCCGATGGGCCCGTGCCAAGATTGCAGCACGTCAAGCTGCTTGGCCCCGGAGCGTTTATAATTTTTAAGGTGATTACAAAAAGAAATTACACCACATTGGAAAGATTCTCTACCCTGGGAAAACGTGCTGATGTATAACTAATGGTTAATATCTGCATCTTTTATTCCCTAATACTACCTGCTGAAATAAAGACCTAACATATGGCGGTTGTACAGTGAGCCATTCATAATTTGGTCTGCAAGACATAAAGACATTTTTGTGCTTGCCTTAATACAGAGCGACTTGGACCGACATAGGAATAAAAAAAACTGCTTAATTCTTCCCATGGAGATGAAAATGAGGCACAAATAACTGAGCAATGACTGCAAGAATCACAGCCGTTATTATTTCTCCTTGACCTTGAATTCATTTTAGTTTGGGTAACGTGGGTAAGACTTTTTATATTACAATCATTATTTAGCAAGATATTGCTGATTGGACATCCAAAACAGTTGTAGTGCATTAGAGGTAAGCAAAATCAAAATCTCAAGGATGGCCATAATGGAAATCTTACGTGACTGGTTGACAGCAAGTCTATGAGTGAGGATGACTTCATCTTTGATACACCACTGATTATGTCCTAGGAAGGGTATCTGTGATAAGAAATGTACCTTAAGTCCTGGTTCACATTGCAGCAGTTTGGCATGCGATTTGACATGTCAAATTGCATGCCAAATCGGTGGCTATTGCTGGCAATGGCACCATCCGAATTGGTGCGACGCCGCAAATGCCCCCCCCCCCCCCCCCCCCCCATCCCATCAATCACCACCTGCCAAACACCTTGTTTGCGCCCTTGTTATAGCAATAAAGTAAAATGAAAAAAAAAAGAAAATATTGTAAAAAATAGAAAGAAAATAAAAAAATTATAAAAAAGCATCACGGCCCCCCTGGCAAATGCAAACGCCTGCATAGGTCCAGCACACATGCATAAATGTTGATTGCACCACACATTTTAGGTATCGCCATGAACGTTGGCATGTGAGCAATAATTTTAGGGCCCTAATTAAAAAATAACTCTAAACCGATAAAGGCTTTTAACTGATTGCCGACCGTCCTATATCAGATTTACTGTGTGATTCTGCACTTCCTGGTAGGGTGCGCATTGCTTCTGCTGTGATATATCACAGCAGAAGCTGATCAGCGGGTGGCGGCCATTGGATGTCCACCAGCACCCGCCGATCATTAAGGAGAGACACAGGACTAAGCTCTGCCTTTAAACAAGGCAGAGCTCCATCCGGAGGGGGGAAGTGATGGATTTCCTTTCTCTGTAAAGCAGGGAATAAAATGAATCACTTCCCTTAGTAAAATCACCACATATAGCACACAAACACTGGCTAGGCACACATTTAACTCTTTGATCGCCCTAGATATTTAACCCCTTCCCAGCCAGTGTCATTAATAGGTATGAGCTGAATACCCCCCGGTTGGGTTTGCATCAGAACATGCAGACAAAAAATTTGTGCGAACATGCAAACACCGTTAAAGTCTTTGGGACATAAATGTGAAAAATCAAAAGTGTTAATTTTAAAGGCTTATATAGTATGCAAGTTATTGCCATAAAAAGTGTTTGGGGACTCAGGTCCTGCCCCAGGGGACATGTATCAATACAAAAAAAAAGTTTTAAAAAAGGTCATTTTTTTCAGGAGCAGTGATTTTAATAATGCTTAAAGTAAAACAATAAAAATTTAATATTCCTTTAAATATCATGCCTGGGGGGTCCCCTTCATCTGCCTATAAAGTAGCGCATCTTTCCCATGTTTATAACAGTACCGCAGAAAAATGGCATTTCTAAAGGAAAAAAATGTCTACCAAAATTGCTCGCAGCTGTAATCTATTGCCGGATACCGGCAATATACATAAAAAATCATTGAAAAAAAATGGCGTGGGTTTCCCCCTCCCGGTCCATACCAGGCCCTTCGGGTCTAGTATGAATATTAAGGGGAACTCCACGCCAATTTAAAAAAAATGGCAAAGGGGTCTCCCCAAAATCCATACCAGGCCCTTCAGGTCTGGTGGGATTTTAAGGGAAACCCCACGCCAATTTTTTTTAAAAAATGGTGTGGGGGTCCCCCCAAAATCCATACCAGACCCTTATCCGAGCATGCAACCTGGCAGGCCGCAGGAAAAGGGCAGGGATAAGGGAGTGCCCTCCATACCAGGCTACATGCCCTCAACATGGGGAGGGTGCTTTGGGGTCCCCCCAATAGCACCTTGTCACCATGTTGATGGGGACCAGGGCCTCATCCCCACAACCCTGGCCATTGGTTGTTGGAGTTAGTGGGTGGGGGGCTCATCGGAATCTGGAACCCCCCCTTTAACAAGGGGGCACCCAGATCCCGCCCCCCCCCCCATGTGAATGGGTATTGGGTACATTGTATCCCTACCCATTCACCAAAAAAGTGTTGAAAAAATAACAACAACAGGAGAAAGTTTTTGACAATTCCTTTTGTGTTTGCGCTTTCTTGTTTTTATAGTGCAAAGAAAAAAAAACTCAGTGGTGATCAAATACCATCAAAAGAAAGCTCTATTTGTGGGGAAAAAAAAGTACATACATTTTATTTGGGTACAGCATTGCATGACTGCGCAATTCTTAGTTAAAGTAATGCAGTGCTGTAGTGCAAAAAAATGGCCTGGTTGTGAGGGGGGGTAAATCTTCTGGAAGTCAAGTGGTTAAAGTGTCGGCTATAGCCAATTTAATGTACCATAGTTTGTCCTTATGTCACAGGCATGCACAATTTTAAATTTTGACACAGTTGAGATCTATTTACTCAATGCACTATCATCTTTTATATTTTAACCAAAAACGTAATTTTGTACTTGTGTGCACTATAATTCATTTAGGTGTATTTGTTACTGAAAATTTTCCGGGTTACCTTAGACCTCTTTTAAAATATCCGTATACTGTATATTTCCATATACTCGTATTTAAATCTGAAAATTAAATGTAACAGGGTAAATCTGGAAGCACTTCAGAGTCCATTTTGCTATGCGATCTTTATTTTACAAGTGACAGAATCCCAGCATTTATGTTATTTAGAACTTTTTCGTGAAAATTGACATTTGAAAATATCTCATTTGAAAGAAATTGTGTTTTATTCCGTAACCGAGTGGATGAGCTCATGTATACCCAATGCCCTCCACTCTGCATTGATAAAGCTAAATGCCTATTTATCCTATCAGGTAAGAAAAACTTATGAAATAGTCTTCTGGCTAAATCAAATAAAGTCAAAGAATTTCCTGTAGAGAAAAAATAAATACTTGTATGTGTTGTGAATCATTACAAAGGACTCTGTCACCAAGACAAGTGCTACTGAAAAGGCAGCAGTTTACTAACCGATTCAGCCCTGGAAGAATTTACCCCCTTCCTGACCAGAGCACTTTTTGTGATTCGGCACTGCGTCGCTTTAACTGACAATTGCGCGGTTGGGCGACGTTGTACACAAACAAAATTGACGTCCTTTTTTTTCCCGCAAATAGAGCTTTCTTTTGGTGGTATTTGATCATCTCTGCGTTTTTTATTTTTTGTGCTATAAAAAAAAAAAAGAGCAACAATTTTGAAAAAAACTCAATAGTTTATACTTTTTACTATAATAAAAATCCCCATTTTTTTTTTTTTAAAAAGCAAATTTTTTCTCAGTTTAGGCCGATATGTATTCTTCTACATATTTTTGGTAAAAAAAAAAATCACAATAAGCGTATATCGATTGGTTTGCGCAAAAGTTATAGCGTCTACAAAATAGGGGATAGATTTATAGCATTTTTATTATTATTATTTTTTTTACTAGAAATGGTGATGCGATTTTTATTGTGACTGCGACGTTATGGCAGACACATCGGTCAATTTTGACACATTTTTGGGACCATTGGCATTTATACAGTGATCAGTGCTATAAAAATGCATTTATTACTGTAAAAATGTCACTGGCAGTGAAGGCGTTAACACTAGGGGGCGATCAAGGTGTTAACTGTGTTCCCTGGGAGGTGATTCTAACTGAAGTGGGGAGGGGACTGACTAGAGGAAGTGACGGATCGTGGTTCCTAGCTAATAGGAGCACATGATCTGTCACTCCTCTCAGAATAGAACAGGGATTTGTGTTTTTACACAAAAACTTCCCTGTTCTGTCCCTCGCGCTCGCGATCACTCGTGGCCGGCGGTCATCGCGACCGTTGGCCACGAGCATCGGCACCCCCACTGTGCAGCGGGCCACCTGTGCCGCCTACTATCCTGGCCCCGCGAGCCAACATATAGCTACGATGGCTCACGCAGTGGAGCCAACCTGCCGCAGTATAACCGCTGCGGCTGGTCGGGAAGAGGCTAAATGCAAAGGGGATATTTACTAAAGCTGGTGCACACAGAATCTGGTGCAGCTATGCATAGTAACCAATCAGCGTCTAGGTTTTATTATCAAAGCTTAATTGAACAAGCTGAAGTTGGAAGCTGATTGGTTATTATGGACAGTTGCACCGGATTCTGTGTGCACCAGTTTTAGGGCATACTACCGCGTTGCAGTTTGGCCGCGGTGTGGGTGCAGATGCTGTTTTCGTGCGGGTCTTTTACATAGACCAAAGATGCAGCATGCAAAATTTTTGGTGCACCTTCAGAAAACTCAACAAAACCCACACGAAAGCGCCAAACCTGCGCTGTGGCCAAATCGCAGGGCGGCGGTGTGAAAGCACCTTTAAAGTAGACTCTTCCCCCTAAAGGAAAAAACATCTATTTAGCAAACAGCACTGGAAGCTCATCTTAGGCCCCTTTCACACTTGTGCGACTTGTCCTGCAACTTGGGACTGCAAAGTCACATGACAAGTCGTACCCCTTGATTTCCAACGAGTACCATTCATATCTGTGCGACTTCAAGTCGCACCGACTTCAACATAGTTCCTGTACTACTTTGGTCCGACTTTGATGCAAATTGAGGTCCATGGACCTCAAGTTTATACAGGCATTCCCTGAAATTGTGGCAAAATCGTGGCCGCAAAATTGCGGTAAAATAGCGGCAAAATCTCGCAACTTTAAAGTCGCAGCAGTGTGAAAGGGGGCCTTAATGGTATTGCACACTTTTTTTTTTTTTCATTGCTAAATTGTATTTTATTTTTCTTAGATTTTTTTTTTCCGTTGAACAAAGGTATTTATTTGAATACAGATGATGTATATATGAGTAACGTAGCATTTGTATACATAAAGCGCATATTAAGGTCCATGAAATGAATATTACATTCAATACAGGTATAACAATTATTGTGGAATGGTATATGCTGATTTACATTTTGATATGTGCATTCACTAGATACAGTAGGAATAAAGACTAATTGTAAGTAGGGATGAGCCGAACACCCCCCGGTTCGGTTCGCACCAGAACCCGCGAACGGACCGCAAGTTCGCACGAACGTTAGAACCCCATTGACGTCTATGGGACTCGAACGTTCGAAATCAAAAGTGCTCATTTTAAAGGCTAATTTGCATGGTATTGTCCTAAAAAGGGTTTGGGGACCCGGGTCCTACCCCAGGGGACATGTATCAATGCAAAAAAAACTTTTAAAAACGGCCGTTTTTTCGGGAGCAGTGATTTTAATGATGCTTAAAGTAAAAAAAAAAAAGTGAAATATTCCTTTAAATATCGTACCTGGGGGGTGTCTATAGTATGCCTGTAAAGTGACGCGTGTTTCCCATGTTTAGAACAGTCCCTGCACCAAATGTCATTTTTAAAGGAAAAAATCTCATTTAAAACTGCTTGCGGGTTTAATGTCATGTCGGGTCCTGGCAATATGGATGAAAATCAGTGAGACAAACGGCATGGGTACCCCCCAGTCCATTACCAGGCCCTTTGGGTCTTGTATGGATATTAAGGGGAACCCCGCACCCAAATTAAAATAAGGAAAGGTCCCTATATACTCTGAACAGCAGTATACAGGCGGTGCAAACAAGACAGGGACTGTAGGTTTGTTGTTAAGTAGAATCTGTTTGTAATTTTGAACATTTTTAATGTGTTTAGCTCCAGCCAAAAAATCTTTTCTAAGCTTTTTGGAAAACATAGGGAAGGGTTATCACCCCTGTGACATTTGTTTTGCGTCTTTCCTCCTCTTCAGAAGATTTCACCTCACTTTTTTGTCCCAATGAAAAATGTTTTTTGAAAATTTGGGTTTTTTTGTGGAACAAGGATTGGAAAGCATCAGTGGAAAGGAGAAATTGTTTTCCCATATTAACTCTTACATGAGAGAATTTCCCTTCCTATGGGTAGATTTCATCTCACTTCCTGTTGTCTCCTTCCGTTTGCAAGTAGGAGTCGTTTGTAAGTTAGATGTTTGAAAGTAGGGTCCTGCCCTATATACTCAGCAGAAATTTGGGCCTTAGGTGTTGCTGTGGCCAAAACACTGTAAGCCCTCACAGGGCCCTGCTGTGAAATATTAGATCAAGAATTGTAATTACATGCCCCTGTTGAACAGGAGCTGAAAAATTAGGCCTTAGGCACTGGTGCTGGTGCCACAACACTGCAACCCCTCACAGACACTCTAGTTGGAACGCAGGAACGAGCCCTGCTGCAAAGTATTGCATCAAAAATTGTAATTACACGCCCCTGTTAGACAGGGGCAGAAAAATTGGGCCTTAGGCACTGGTGCTGGTGCCACAACACTGCAACCCCTCACAGACACTCTAGTTGGAACGCAGGAACGAGCACTGCTGCAAAGTATTGCATCAAAAATTGTAATTACACGCCCCTGTTAGACAGGGGCAGAAAAATTGGGCCTTAGGCACTGGTGCTGGTGCCACAACACTGCAACCCCTCACAGACACTCTAGTTGGAATGCAGGAACGAGCCCTGCTGCAAAGTATTGCATCAAAAATTGTAATTTCACGCCCCTGTTAGACAGGGGCAGAAAAATTGGGCCTTAGGCACTGGTGCTGGTGCCACAACACTGCAACCCCTCACAGACACTCTAGTTGGAATGCAGGAACGAGCCGTGCTGCAAAGTATTACATCAAAAATTGTAATTACACGCCCCTGTTATACAGGGGCTGAAAAATTGTGCCTTAGGCACTGGTGGTGGCGCCCAGAACCAAAAATGTTCTTACAAGCTATCAGCGTGATGATTGAGGAGGAAGAGGATAATTACTCAGGGATAATCACTCAGCATCAGCATAGGCAGTCTTTGAAGGGATCTGAAAAAAATTATTCAGTTACATCAGCATCAGGTGCTTGGTAGCTGGTGGTGATCCAAGACTGATTCATTTTTATGAAGGTCAGCCGATCGACCGAGTCAGTGGACAGACGCACCCTGTGATCGGTTACCACGCCTCCAGCAGCACTGAATGTACGTTCCGAAAGAACGCTGGATGCAGGACAGGCCAGTAGCTCAATTGCATACTGTGCAAGCTCTGGCCAGTGATCCATCCTCAAGACCCAGTAACCCAGAGGATTTTCGGTGGGAAAGGTGTCCAAGTCTGATCTTGCCCCTAGGTATTCCTGCACCATGTAAAACAGACGCTGGCGATGGTTGCTGGAACCGATCATACCTTGGGGCTGCGGACCAAAAAATTGTCTGAACGCATCGGTCAGACGGCCACCTTCTCCACCGCTCCTTCTTTGACTGACCGAAGCCTCAGCAACACGTTGTCCAGAAACAGGAGTTTGTAACCTCCCAGTCTCTGGGAACGCGTTGCACAGACCTTTCTGCAAGGCCTCCCGAAGATGTTTCATCCTCTGCTCCCTCTGCGATGGCAAGATAAGGTCCGCAACCTTACCCTTGTAACGTGGATCAAGGAGGGTTGCCAGCCAGTATTGGTCCTTCTCCTTGATACCACGAATACGAGGATCCTTACGCAGGCTTTGCAGGATCAGGGAGGCCATGCAGCGTAGGTTTGCTGAGGCATTCGGTCCGGAGTCCTCTGGGTCACTAAGGACAACAACGTCCGCAGCCACCTCCTCCCAGCCACGTACAAGTCCATGTGTTCCTTGGGACTGATCCCTTAAAGACTGCTGATGCTGAGTGCCAGGCTCCACCTCCATACTGACACAATCTTCCTCCTCCTCCTCCTCCTCCTCCTCGTCCTCTTCCTGTGTGATCGGCGGGCACGCAGGAACACTGTCTGGATAAAGGGGGCCTTGAGAGCTAAGGAAGTCCTCCTCTTCCTGCCTCTGTTCTGCCTCAAGTGCCCTGTCCATTATTCCACGCAGCGTGTGCTCCAACAGGTGGACAAGGGGGACAGTGTCACTGATGCATGCACTGTCAGTGCTCACCATCCTCGTGGCCTCCTCGAATGGTGACAGGACAGTGCATGCATCCCTGATCACGGCCCACTGGCGTGGGGAAAAAAAACCAAGCTCCCCTGACCCTGTCCTGGTGCCATAGTCGCACAGGTACTCATTGATGGCCCTCTGCTGCGTGTGCAGCCGCTGCAGCATGGCCAACGTCGAGTTCCACCTGGTGGGCATGTCACAGATTAGGCGGTTCTTGGGCAGGTTAAACTCCTTTTGGAGGTCCGTCAGCCGAGCACTGGCATTATATGACCGGCGGAAATGCACAGAGACTTTCCTGGCCTGCCTCAGGACATCCTGTAAGCCCGGGTACCTGCCCAAGAACCGCTGCACCACCAAGTTAAGGACGTGAGCCAAACAGGGCACATGGGTCAGTTGTCCCTGTCGGAGGGCAGAGAGGAGGTTGGTGCCATTGTCGCAAACCACCATTCCTGCCTTAAGTTGGCGTGGCGTCAACCACCTCTGAACCTGCCCCTGCAGAGCTGACAAAACCTCTGCCCCAGTGTGGCTCCTGTCCCCCAAGCACACCAGCTCAAGCACCGCATGGCATCTTTTGGCCTGCGTACTTGCGTAGCCCCTTGAACGCCTACGGAGCACCGCTGGTTCCGAGGAAGAGGCCATGGAGGAAGAAGAAGAGGAGGGGGTGGAGGAGAGAGGTGTGTCACAATCAGCATTTTGGAGGCGTGGTGGCGGAACAACCTCCAACACTACTGCACCTTGTCCTGCATCCTTCCCAGCTGCCAGCAGAGTCACCCAATGCGCCGTGAAACTTAAGTAACGTCCCTGTCCATGCCTGCTGGACCATGAGTCAGCGGTAATATGCACCTTACCGCTGACCGCCCTGTCCAGCGAGGCATGGACATTGCCTTCCACATGCCGGTAGAGAGCCGGAATCGCCTTCCGTGAGAAAAAGTGGCGTTTGGGTACCTGCCACTGAGGAACCGCACATTCCACAAACTCACGGAAGGGGGCAGAGTCTACCAACTGAAAAGGCAGCAGTTGAAGTGCTAGCAATTTTGCCAAGCTAGCATTCAACCGCTGGGCATGTGGATGGCTGGGAGCAAACTTCTTTCGGCGGTGCAGCAGCTGGGGCAGGGAAATTTGCCTGGTACAATCTGACGTCGGTGTACCCAAAGCAGATTGCCCACAAGTACTTGGCTGTGACACACCTAATTCTACACCTTCATTCCTCTCACTGCAGGTCTCAGAGAGGACTGAAGGTCTAGTGGGGTTGGAAATCTCAGCTGATGAGGAGCAAGGAGAGATCCTCTTTGTTCTTTGGTGTGGGTCTTTCAGATACGCTTGCCAACGAACTGCATGGCAGGTCAACATATGTCTGGTCAAGCATGTGGTACCCAAGCGGGAGATGTTTTGGCCACGCGAGATACGCTTGAGACATATGTTGCAAATAGCAGCGGTGCGATCTGATGCACTCGTCTCAAAAAAGGCCCACACCAAAGAACTTTTTGAATAACGCGCAGAGACTGCAGCGCCCTGCACATGTGGAGCTTTGGGGTGTGATGCAGTCAATGTGCTGCCCTTAGGCTGGCCCCTGGAGGGCATCCTGCCTAGTTGGTGATGTGCCACCTCCTCCTCCTCCTCCTCCTCCTCCTCTCTCCTATCAGGCACCCACGTTGAGTCAGTGACCTCATCATCCCCTCCCTCCTCATCACTGGAGCAAACCTGGCAGTATGCTGCAGCAGGGGGAGCATGACTGCCAGATTGCTGTCCTTCTTGGGCACCCCCTCTGTCCGTGCTCATGTTACTGCCTTCATTGAGCTCAGTATCATCATCAGAGCCTTCCAAACGCTGGGCATCCTCCTGGAGCATGTACCCAACACTGTGGTCAAACAGTTCGAGGGAATCCTCATGAGGACATGGTGGAGCTAGGGAAGGAGTCACTGATGACATTGAGCTGAGGGAAGAGGCCGCTGCTTTGCCAGACAAAGCACCCTGGGCATGGGTGAGAGAGGATGAGGAGGATGAGGACGGCTTGGTCATCCACTCGACCAAGTCTTCCGCATGTTGCGGCTCAACACGGCCAGCTGCCGAAAAAAAGGCCAAGCGTGTCCCATGGCCACGTGCTGATGAGGATGCACCGTCTCCACGACCAGCACTAGACACAGAGCCTGCTTGCCCTCTCTTATTGGCTTGTGACTGTCTGCCTCTCCTTCTTGGCCTTCCAGACATACTAATGGCCTGTAGCTGCACTAAGCTGGGATAGAACACCTGTAATTTTCTTCAGGTAGCTTTATATACTGTAACCAGACAAGCCTGCCTGTCAGTAGGAAGATAACAGGAACGGATCTAGCTGAACACTGTGAGCAGGACGCACTGCACTAAATGTAAATACCAGGAACGGATCTAGCTGAACACTGTGAGCAGGACGCACTGCACTGAATGTAAATAGCAGGAACGGATCTAGCTGAACACTGTGAGCAGGACGCACTGCACTGAATGTAAATAGCAGGAACGGATCTAGCTGAACACTGTGAGCAGGACGCACTGCACTGAATGTAAATAGCAGGAACGGATCTAGCTGAACACTGTGAGCAGGACGCACTGCACTGAATGTAAATAGCAGGAACGGATCTAGCTGAACACTGTGAGCAGGACGTACTGCACTAAATGTATATAGCAGGAACGGATCTAGCTGAACACTGTGAGCAGGACGCACTGCACTGAATGTAAATAGCAGGAACGGATCTAGCTGAACACTGTGAGCAGGACGCACTGCACTAAATGTAAATACCAGGAACGGATCTAGCTGAACACTGTGAGCAGGACGCACTGCACTGAATGTAAATAGCAGGAACGGATCTAGCTGAACACTGTGAGCAGGACGCACTGCACTGAATGTAAATAGCAGGAACGGATCTAGCTGAACACTGTGAGCAGGACGCACTGCACTGAATGTAAATAGCAGGAACGGATCTAGCTGAACACTGTGAGCAGGACGCACTGCACTGAATGTAAATAGCAGGAACGGATCTAGCTGAACACTGTGAGCAGGACGCACTGCACTGAATGTAAATAGCAGGAACGGATCTAGCTGAACACTGTGAGCAGGACGTACTGCACTAAATGTATATAGCAGGAACGGATCTAGCTGAACACTGTGAGCAGGACGCACTGCACTGAATGTAAATAGCAGGAACGGATCTAGCTGAACACTGTGAGCAGGACGCACTGCACTAAATGTAAATACCAGGAACGGATCTAGCTGAACACTGTGAGCAGGACGCACTGCACTGAATGTAAATAGCAGGAACGGATCTAGCTGAACACTGTGAGCAGGACGCACTGCACTGAATGTAAATAGCAGGAACGGATCTAGCTGAACACTGTGAGCAGGACGCACTGCACTGAATGTAAATAGCAGGAACGGATCTAGCTGAACACTGTGAGCAGGACGCACTGCACTGAATGTAAATAGCAGGAACGGATCTAGCTGAACACTGTGAGCAGGACGTACTGCACTGAATGTATATAGCAGGAACGGATCTAGCTGAACACTGTGAGCAGGACGCACTGCACTGAATGTAAATAGCAGGAACGGATCTAGCTGAACACTGTGAGCAGGACGCACTGCACTAAATGTAAATACCAGGAACGGATCTAGCTGAACACTGTGAGCAGGACGCACTGCACTGAATGTAAATAGCAGGAACGGATCTAGCTGAACACTGTGAGCAGGACGCACTGCACTGAATGTAAATAGCAGGAACGGATCTAGCTGAACACTGTGAGCAGGACGCACTGCACTGAATGTAAATAGCAGGAACGGATCTAGCTGAACACTGTGAGCAGGACGTACTGCACTAAATGTATATAGCAGGAACGGATCTAGCTGAACACTGTGAGCAGGACGCACTGCACTGAATGTAAATAGCAGGAACGGATCTAGCTGAACACTGTGAGCAGGACGCACTGCACTAAATGTAAATACCAGGAACGGATCTAGCTGAACACTGTGAGCAGGACGCACTGCACTGAATGTAAATAGCAGGAACGGATCTAGCTGAACACTGTGAGCAGGACGCACTGCACTGAATGTAAATAGCAGGAACGGATCTAGCTGAACACTGTGAGCAGGACGCACTGCACTGAATGTAAATAGCAGGAACGGATCTAGCTGAACACTGTGAGCAGGACGCACTGCACTGAATGTAAATAGCAGGAACGGATCTAGCTGAACACTGTGAGCAGGACGCACTGCACTGAATGTAAATAGCAGGAACGGATCTAGCTGAACACTGTGAGCAGGACGCACTGCACTGAATGTAAATAGCAGGAACGGATCTAGCTGAACACTGTGAGCAGGACGCACTGCACTGAATGTAAATAGCAGGAACGGATCTAGCTGAACACTGTGAGCAGGACGCACTGCACTGAATGTAAATAGCAGGAACGGATCTAGCTGAACACTGTGAGCAGGACGCACTGCACTGAATGTAAATAGCAGGAACGGATCTAGCTGAACACTGTGAGCAGGACGCACTGCACTGAATGTAAATAGCAGGAACGGATCTAGCTGAACACTGTGAGCAGGACGCACTGCACTAAATGTAAATACCAGGAACGGATCTAGCTGAACACTGTGAGCAGGACGCACTGCACTGAATGTAAATAGCAGGAACGGATCTAGCTGAACACTGTGAGCAGGACGCACTGCACTGAATGTAAATAGCAGGAACGGATCTAGCTGAACACTGTGAGCAGGACGCACTGCACTGAATGTAAATAGCAGGAACGGATCTAGCTGAACACTGTGAGCAGGACACACTGCACTAAATAGTCTAGATAGAAGATAACAGGAACGGATCTAGCTAAACTGAATACAGTGTATATATATATATGCAACACCTGGGATGCATATATATACACAATACACTGTAAGTGCAGCTAACTGACTGACTGTTCTGCCTAATCTATCTAACTCAAATCAAATGACACTGTCTCTCTCTCTCTCTATCTCTCAGCACACCGGAACACACACTACACAGGGCCGCCGTGCAGGCGGCCTTATATAGTGTGGGGTGTGTACTAAATCCCCTGAGCCATAATTGGCCAAAGCCACCCTGGCTTTGGCCAATTACAGCTCTCTCTACTGACGGCGCTGTGATTGGCCAAGCATGCGGGTCATAGTGCATGCTTGGCCAATCATCAGCCAGCAATGCACTGCGATGCCGCAGTGAATTATGGGCCGTGACGCGCCACACGAATTTGGCGCGAACGGCCCATATCGTTCGCAATTCGACGGACGGTCGAACAGCCGATGTTCGAGTCGAACATGGGTTCGACTCGAACACGAAGCTCATCCCTAATTGTAAGTATCTAAATTTTATATTACAGATCAGATTCATAGTCAAGTTTCTGGTTCCTGTAACCAACGATCCCAGATCTTATTGTATTTGGCCGAGCAGCCTCTAATAATATATACGTATTTTTTGTATGGCAAGGTTGTGTTGACTTCTGTCCTCCACTCCGCGAAACTAGGGGGAGATGGTCTCATCTACTTTCTTGCAATTATTTTCCTGACAGAGAACAAAGTTTCGTGGAGGAATATTTTAGTGAATTTGTCTACTGTATCTGGGAATATCCCTAGAAGAAATTGTTTTGGTTCTAGCGCTATGGGAGAACCCATGGTGTCATGTAAAAAGGTTACAACTTGTTTTTAAAGCTGTTGAATTTTTGTGCAGGTCCATATTAAATGGTAGAACGTGCCCATTTCTTGCCCACATAGTAGGCAAAGGGTGGACTGATTATGTTTATATCTGGCTACCCGAATAGGGGTGAGGTATGTCCTATGTGTTATGTAAATCTGGGATAATCTATCTGAAAGTCTTGGAGACACCACTTTACATGTCTCCAGAGCCTCCTCCCACTCTTCATTCTCCATGGGGCCCACCCCTCTTTCCCAGCGAGGCTTCAAGTCAAATGCTATTTTAGAAGAAGTGGGAACCAAAAGCATGTTATAAAATGTGGACATCAATCCACGTGAATCTGTGTTCTTGACTATGGCCATAAAGGATGAAGGGGGGGGGGGGGGGGGGGGTTGAGCATGTGAAAATTGCACTTGGGCCGGATGTCTTAATTTTAAAAACCTGAAGAACATGCAATTTTGGAGTGAGAACTCCTCTTTAAGCATGTTGTAAGTTTTGAGAGTTCCGTCAGAGAACAAATGGTGTAGATAGTATATACCCCTAGTTTCCCACAACTCGGGATCTGGGATATGTAGAAATTCTGTCAGATCTCTATTGTGCCATATTGGCGTGCAGTTGTTGTATTGGGGTATTCCTAATTTAGTAGAGGCAAGGTCCCAGATGCATCTGTAATGATATACCAGGGACTTCGCATCTCCTCTTGACTCAGTTCCCCTGAAGCCCGCCGATATTGTATATAGCGAGTCCCTGGTGAGCTGCGCTCCTCTTGAGCAAAGTAGGACCTGGAAACGTGTGTTATCTGTCTTGTCTATGTGAAATAATTGTGACAGTTGAGATGCAATATAATAAAGATTAAAATCTGGTAGAACCGTGCCTCCCATATCTGTTGGGTTTTTAAGCGCTTGCCAAGCAAGTTTATGCCTGCTGGTTCCCCAGACGAAGGGTTTAAGGAGGGCTTCAAGTGATTTAAAGTATTTTACTGGAAGGTAAATTGGGGTGTGCCATAATACATACAGGATTTTGGGAAGAAGGACCATTTTTATCAAATTTATAGGGCCCTATATCCCTAAAGGTAGGCGGGCCCATACGCGTATTTTGGCTCTGACTAGTGAAAAGAGGGGCTCAATATTGAGGGAGATGTAGTCGGCTGGGTTCCTAAATATGTGAATTCCTAGGTACTTGATGGTGTTTACTCTTTGGAGCGGGATTTCTGTCTGGGACTTTGGTGGTGGAAAACTATCTATTGGAAGAATTTGGGACTTTCCCCAATTGATCTTCAATCCATGAAACGTTCCGAAACGTTCAATCAACTGGAGTGCAGCCTGGAGGGAAGGGCCTGAGTCAGCAAGATACAATAATGTATCGTCTGCGTATAGACTAATTTTTTCGATTAGGGGTCCCATCTGTAGACCCGCGATCTCAGGATTTGTACGGATGGACACGGCCAAAGGTTCTGCGGCTAGGGCATAAAGAAGTGGGGAGAGAGGACAGCCTTGCCTCCTGCCTCTGCTGAGGTCAAACACCTAAGACGGCCATCCATTCGCCACCACTTTAGCTGTAAGAGCCTGGTAGAGTAACTGAACCCACTTGAGGAGCCTGGGGCCAAAACCATAGCTTTCCAGGCACCTCCACAGGTATCGCCACTCCACTGAATCAAATGCCTTTGCCGTGTCCAGCGTCATAATCACCCGGGATCCTACGTTTTCATGTGTGGCCTGTAGATTACTAAATAATTTCCGCAGATTGAATGAGGTATTGTGACCTCGCATAAACCCTGCCTGGTCTGTGTGAATCAATGAGAGTATAACTTGACTTGAGTCAGAGAGAAAGGACTTTGGCTAATATTTTAATGTCCACCTGTAGTAGGGAGATGGGGCGATAGGATTTGGGATATCCAGGATCTTTTCCCGGTTTGGGTATGAGGACTATTGTCGCATCCCTCATAGAAGTGGGAAGTGTGAATGTCTCGAATAGGTGGTTATATAAGGCTAACAGTTTAGGAATCAAAATTTCACTGTATTGGGAGTACAATTCTATAGGTAAGCCGTCCGAGCCTGGGGACCTGGATCTGGCAAATTCGGCAATAGCCTCTGCTATTTCCTCCTCGGTGAGAGGTGCCTCGAGGAGGTTCAGTCAATTGAGGAAGTATTGTCTCCTCTAAAAAGGAGTTCATCGGGCCCATGTCCTCAGGACTTTTAGATGTATAGAGGTCAATGAAGAAGTCTCTAAACATAGAGGTCACCGTACGGGGGTCAGTGATATATTGTCCATCAGGGCCATGTAGGGAAATTACCACTGGGGGTTTATCCTTGCAATGGACCAGGTATGCCAGGAGCTTGCCAGCCTTCTCCCCATGCTTGAACAACTTTTGTTTGGCAAAAAACATTTTTTGCCTTGCTTTCTCATATTGAAGTTGAGTCACTACTCTAGTCTGGAGCTTAAGTGTGCTCGCGTTTATAGGAGAGGGATCATTCACAATTCCACCACTGCTCTGTCAAACTCTCCAGCAGAGTCTAATTTGATTCTGTTGATGTGGGATATGAGTGTCATGCGAACATGTGATTTAAAAGACTCCCAGATTGTCACCGTGGGGGCAGAATGATCATTGTCTCTGAAGTATAACTTCCATTCATTGGTAAGTTCATCGTCCTCGGGGAGCAGCGAGAGCCAGAATGGATTTAATCGCCAGGTCCGCATTGGTTTGTCTGTGGGTACACTTATTGTGATCCAGTATGGACTATGGTCAAAAAGCAACCTTGGAGAGAATACTGTCTCTAGCAGTCATGGTGTAAGGCTTTGTGATATCAGTATGAGATCAAATCTAGACATAGAATTATGAGGAGAAACAAGAGTATGTTCGCTTGGGGGAAGTTATGTCTCCAAGAATCCACAAGGTGGAAGGAGGAGATCAGTTCGGAGAATTTAGTGTCCCTGTCGGTTCCCGAAGTTGGATTCGAGTGTTGAAGCCTATCTAGTGAGGGGTTTAGTGTAGTATTGAAATCCCCCAGCCAAACTGCTTGGACTGTGGGGTATCTTGCCATAAATGTGAATCCCTCTAGGATTATAGGTATGGAGAATGGGAGGGAATATAGAAGGCCAATATGAGGAAAGGTTCCCCATATAATTTAGCAGATAGAAAGACATATTGTCCCTGTGGGTCTGTGGAGACCTCACTGAGTTCAAATTGTACAGATTTGGCCACCAGTACAGATACTCCTCGCGCGTGGGACGTGTAGGTCGAGTGGAATGCCCATCCTACCTAAGGGCGACAGAGGGCCATCTGTAATCTCTACTAAGACTATAATGTTAGCATGTTGTTTTTTGAGGAATGCAAGAGCTGCCGAGCCCTTTACCCTCTCACGCAGACCTCCCACATTCCAGGTAAGGAATTTCAAGGACACCATGGGTTTTCCCCCATACGATAACGTGGTCTAGCTACCCTAGGCCTGTCAGCCCCCTTGGTTAAGGCTCGCAAGAACCCATATAACATGATCAGCATACACAATTTTAAGTGAAGCGCATTATTTAATACCTGAACAAGTATTAAGTTATATTGCTTTGTATGTAATCGGAATACATCATATACAAATCTATTCAACAAATAAACTACCCCTCCCGCCACCCCCCACCCCGCCCTGCAACCCCTCCAACTGTTGCGGGCATCATCCCCAAACCATTTGAAAACCCCTAACAAGAGAAAAAAAGTAAGTCCAATAAAGAGTGAATATTTGGAGCCACTGCACTGCAGAGCAGTGTTGGAGCAAGCTCCGCATTAAGTAAGTGGCACATGTTTGTGCTTTGCAGTAGCACCCATCTTCACAACAGTGTTCTCTGGTGTTAGGTGGGGGAAAGTCTCGCTGCACTTTGCATTTAGGAAGTAGGACCGTACCAGTCCCGAGGCTCCGTCTCGTAGCAGATTAGTTGTGTCTGAGATTCTTATCCGCTGCATCTTCAGGCATGTTCTACAACACAGTGGGCTAGTATGAAGGGCCCTTGAATAGAAGGTTTGGATCTGTGTGTGCCCAATTCAACGCTCAAGATATGGCGTAGAGGCCCTAAACCAGGGGTCTTCAAACTACAGCCCTCCAGTTGTTCAGGAACTACAATTCCCATCATGCCTAGTCATGTCTGTGAATGTCAGAGCCTTACAATGCCTCATGGGACGTGTAGTTCTGCAACAGCTGGAGGGCCGTAGTTTGAGGATCCCTGCCCTAAACAGTCATGTAACAGGCAGTAGGGGGCGTGGCCAAGGCAGGCATGTGAGAGGACGCATCTCCCACAGCTCCCAGCAGTGATCCGGTAACCGATCCTCCCCCAGCCCACATACCGACTTTATTTTGCCCTATGCAGCACGGGCACGATCCTGAGACCCCAGGGGATCATCCGCCGGCACTCTGCACCAGAGGAAAGTTCCGAAAAGGACAGATTGAGATGACGGGCCTGGAGATCCAAGATGGCGCCGCGGCGTCTTCAGCGAAACACACACCGCGCGGACAGGACAAGCAGAAGGACTCAGTTAACACCTTGAAGGAGCAGTTTGGGGGTCTGAGAGAAGATGTGTCATTACTAAGGCAAGACATGCAAAAGATACGTGAACGCACCACGGCTGTGGAAAGCAGAGTCAGTGACATGGAAGACCAGTTACCACCTATGACACAGGATACCAGAACTGCACTGCAATTAGCCAGGGATGCATGCGATCATGCAGAGGATTTGGAAAATCGCTTAAGGCGAAACAATGTTCGCATAGTGGGGTTGCCTGAGAAAGTGGAGGGCAGGGACCCCACCACCTATGTTGAAAACTGGCTAATGGAACTTTTTGGGAAAAATGCATTCTCCCCACTGTTTGCAGTGGAACGTGCCCACAGAGTGCCCTCACGCCCTCCTCCACCAGGGGGCCCTCCAAGATCCATTCTTGCAAGAATTTTACATTACAAGGATAGAGAAGCAGTGTTGAGACATGCTCGTGAGAAGGCAAATGTCCTCCACAATGGTGTTCGGGTGTCTTTCTATCCGGACTTTTCGGCAGAAGTCCAGAGGCGCAGAGCTAAATTCACAGACGTGAAACGCAGACTGCGACTTCTGCAACTCCCATACGCCATGTTATATCCGGCGAAGCTTCAGATTGTGGTGAGAGGCCAAGCACAATTCTTTGAATCTGCTAAGGACGCCTCAGTCTGGTTGGATAGAAATGAGCAGGCATTGAAACGGCAGGCTCCACAAGACGAAGATTGAAAGGACTAAACCGGCTACTTGCAGAAGGCTGAGATACTAGAAAAAGTCATTGTGTTTCCCTTTTTTCTAGATGGGCAACCAGAGCATACCTTATTTTCTATTTCCAGTGTTGACAGATGTTCCTTGGCTGGGGGACTGAATATTCATAAGCAGTGCAATGAGAGCGAATTGGATTAAAAGTCGAATCTACAAATGATCATTTCCAGTAAAAAAGAGCGATGTAATGTCGCATAAGTTGCTAAAGTTGCCATGTTGGCAGAATGTGCAGTTTATAGCACAAGAAAGTTTTCCTTTTCACCACCCCCCATTGAAGCGGGGAAAGTTTTAGCAATAAGAGTTACAAGCAGAAAGAAGAATATCTCAACAGGACACGAATACATCAACCTTACGGCAAACCTAGCAGAACCTCGCTACAGAAGTGGATACCCAAAGTACCGATCAACACTACTTACTTACCAGCAGACATGGCGGACATCCCATTAGTATCCTGGAACGTTAGGGGACTACATTCCCCACTGAAGCGCACCATGATTCGCATGTGCCTGAAGAAGTACATTCCCGGAATTCTTTGCTACCAAGAAACCCACTTGACTGCGGACACTGTGAGCTTCCTGAGATACTCCTGGGTAGGAAAGGCCTATCACTCCACGCACACCTCCTATTCCAGGGGGGTGAGCGTGTTGATCCATGGTAACCTGGACTTTGAAGAAATTGCAAATGAAATTGATAGTGAAGGTCGTTATGTTTTTCTCCATTGCAGGTTGGGCACATTGACTTGTGTGCTGGCGGTAGTATATATTCCCCCCCCCTTCACGGCGGCGGTGCTTAGGTCCCTGCTGACATTTATGGATGGCAGGCCTGACGCACCGCTGTTGGTAACGGGGGACTTTAATTGCTGCTTAAATCCAGTGGAAGATAGACACCCAGGACCCGGAGCCTCTGCCCTCTCCAGTGCTACCCCCCTGGCGCGGTTGTTGCAAGAGGTGGGCTGGGTGGATGTCTGGAGACATAGGAACCCAGGAGTTAGACAATTTACATGCTTTTCCAAAACCCATGGTTGTTTGTCTAGAATTGACCTGGGGGTGTGCAGCTTAAACATGCTCCCGTTTGTTTCTGATATGATACATAGGCCCCGCAGTGTATCCGATCACTCACCAGTGGTTATACGGCTTATAATTGCCCCAATAGCTACATTACCTAAAGCCCCTTGGAAATTTAATGCTTTTTGGTTGAAACTGTTCCGCTCACACGAGGGGATAGTTGGGAGCATGTGTGAGTTTTTCCGCACCCAGGATCCAAATGAATCGATAATTGGGCAATGGGATGCCTTCAAGGCATATTTGAGGGGTGTGTTAATAGCTGAAATGAATAAGGTTAAACAGGACTCTTCCGCACTTAAAAATGAACTTGAAACCAAAGTACAGGAGATGGAACAATTATATGTCACGGATCCTTCTGATTCGACCAAGGAGGCATGGCAGGCGGCTCTTTCTGCATACCGTCAGCTGCTGTCCTCATCGGCCGATAAGAAGAGATTCTTTGCTAAGCAGGCGTTTTTTGAGGAGGGCGAGAAAACAGGCCGCATACTAGCGAGAATCGCAAATTCGTACCAGAAGTCCCCAACTATAGGTGCTATCAGGACTAAGGCGGGTAACATAGTTAACACGCCTGAGAAAGTGCTGCAGGAACTAAACACTTTTTATGAAGATTTGTATAAGCCGGGTACATCTTATACATCTGAGGAGTTAGAACAATACAGATAGACTTCCCTAGATTAAACAAAGATCAGAGAGGGCTCTTGGAGAATCCTCTTACAGTGGAAGAACTACAGGATGCGGTTGGATCTTTTCCTAACTGCAAAGCGCCCGGGGAAGACGGAATTCCCATAGAAATATACAAACAGTACCCTACTGAATTATTACCCCAGTTGCTTAAAGTCTTTAATAGAGCCCGGGAGGAAGGCCGTCTACCAATATCAATGTCAAAGGCCAATATTGTTTTGCTGCTCAAGCCTGGCAAAGATCCAGTAGATCCCGGGGCGTATCGCCCGATTTCTCTGCTACAGAATGACGTGAAAATATTGGCGAAAGCTCTGGCCATTAGACTAAATGGAGTTATTACTTCAATTGTCCATGGAGACCAAGCTGGTTTTATGCCCAATAAATCGACGGCAGTCAATTTGAGAAGGCTATTCCTTAACATGCAATCCAAAGCAGACAATATGGGTTCCAGGGCCTTGCTGTCATTGGACGCCACTAAGGCATTTGACAGCATAGACTGGAATTATCTGTGGTCAGTCTTGCAGAGTTTTGGATTTGGCCCCCAGTATGTCTCTTGGGTTAGGCTCCTTTATAGTCAGCCGGAGGCCGCTGTGAGGGTTGCCGGCTACCTATCCCCAAGCTTTATGTTGAGGAGGGGTACGAGACAGGGATGTCCCCTGTCTCCTCTCCTCTTTGCACTGGCTATTGAGCCTTTGGCGATCGGGATCAGGGCAAATCTGGGCATTACGGGCTTCTGCTACGGTGACATGCAGGAAAAAATTATGCTGTATGCTGATGATACCATGCTCCTACTCGGTGACACTGGCCCCTCCCTTCAGGAGGCCATGTCGACCATATCTAAATTTGGGAAGTTCTCTGGCCTTCATATAAATTGGTCGAAGTCTGCCCTTCTCTTATTGGATGGAGATGATTCACAGGAGGTCTGCGCCACTTGCCCCATCCCGATTGCCACTACTTTCAAATATTTGGGGATTCAAGTCACGTCCCAGCCCCGAGACTTTATACATCTAAATATATTTCCACTCCTACAGCGTTTTAGAGACAAAATTAAGACATGGAACTCTCTTTTAATGTCAGTAGCAGGTAGAGTAAACTTAGTGAAAATGATTCTTATGCCCCAGTTACTTTATTTTTTACACAATACCCCTATGGTTATCCCCTTAAAAATATTTCACATAGTCAATGCCATTTTCCGAACCCTTATTTGGAAAAATGGTCCCGCCCGGATCAAATTAGAACACCTACAGAGACCCAAGGACTGTGGTGGATTGGCATTGCCCAATCCATGGCTGTACTACCTGGCCTCCCAATTGCAGCATCTGATTGGTACATTTGTCCCGTCGCACAACTCATCCCACAGGCTAATGATCCATACAGTAGGTAAGGGACCGATACACATGGCTTTAGAGGCATTGGCCTTCACTAAACCACATAAAAAATACCCAACGTTTAGTCTAATTCAAAAGGTGTGGAATAAGTCCAAATATCTCCAAAACGTAGATTGATATACGGAATATAGTCCCATTTGGCACAATGACACATATGGGGAACTAGCTAAATTACAATGCGGAACTCGCTGGAAGCAGTTTGGAATCACTCATATCAAGCATATATTCAGGAAAGGTGTGTTGCGAACATTTGCTGATCTAAAAGAAGCGTATAACCTGCCAGCATCAATGTTATTCTACTATATGCAACTTAGACACGCAGTACAGACACAGGGCCGCTCCTCGGAGTGGCACTTGTCCCCGACCCCGGTTTTCAACCTTCTGGAGGATGCTGGCTCATCTAAGGGATTTATCTCTCAATGCTATGCCATCCTGTTGCAATCCGTGATGAGACGTCATCCCTTGTGGGTGAGAGAGAGGTGGGAGGCAGAGGTGGGACAGCTAGACGAGGATCAGTGGGAGGAGATTTTTCAGGCAGTGAACCAATGTTCACTTAATGTGTCACAAAAGCTCACCCAATTATATATTCTATTGAGAACATATTATACTCCGCACAGATTACATTTAATGAACAGGCTGACGGAACCAACATGTACTAGATGTAAACGGGAGCATGGAGACCTGATCCATATGCTGTGGAGATGCCCCAAGTTGCACACGTATTGGGCAGGAGTGGTTCAAACTATTAACTCAATCTTTAATGTGGGTCTTCCACAGGACCCTAGAGCGTGTCTCTTGGGTGCTTTGGAGGAATACGAATGGGAAGGACACAACAGAGAAGCTGTGCATAGAATACTTTTTCAGGCCAGAAGACTGATTATGACTCACTGGAAGTCCGATAGGTCACTGACTGTTAAGGAGTGGACTGAGAGTATTAACACAACTCTAAAAATGGAAAAGTTGATTTACCAACATAGAGGTAGCATGCAAAAATTTGAAAAAATATGGGGTCCATGGTTAGATGTACCAGGATTAGCACCTATGGAACTGGTATATGACAGGTTGCTAGGTATTAATGCCGGGTGAGACCTGGATAGAGGTTGACTGTGATTAGAATAAGCTTTTAACAATGTTATATGGAGATTGTTACTCTACTATTGGATTACGTGTAGCTTAAGAGGTGATGTGTAAACCTGGCTACAATGCTTGTAATGCTTTCCCTGCAAACTCAATAAAATCTTGTTGGATTAAAAAAAAAAACAGGCAGTAAATGTTGCACGCTGTAGTGTTTGTGAAAAGGTGTATCAATAAATCTACTTACAGCGGCATCAGTCAGCTCTCTCTGGGGCTGCTCGGTGTTCCATCCAGGTTATCACCTCTTCAGGGTCCTCGAAGAAAAAGACTTGGCCATCTTGTTCCACTCTGAGACGGGCCGGGAACAGCATGGCATATTTGATGTGATGTATTCTCAGCCTGCATTTAGCCTCCATGAACCCTTGTCTGTGGCGTTGGACCTCTTCCGAGAAATCCGGGAAGATGGCAATTTTGTTGTTTCCCAGCTGGATATTGCCCTTTTCTCTGGCCATTCTCAGGGCCACATCCCGGTCCTTGTAATTGAGGAGCTTGGCTATGAAGGTGCGTGGGGGTGCTCCCTGCGGGGGTGGTCTAGCAGGCATGCGGTGGGCCCTTTCCATGGTCAGCATGGGGGAGAAGGCCTCCCTGCCATTGGTGGTAATGAGCAACTGCTCCAAGAATGTGGTAGGGTCCTTACCCTCTGCACCTTCAGGGAGGCTGATGAGTCACAGGTTGCATCTCCTCAGCCTGTTCTCCATATCGTCCTGTTTGGAGAACAGTTGCTGGATCTGGCGCTGCATGCGGTCTGTTCCCTCCTGCAGGGGTGGGATGGCATCCTCCACGTTGTTGAGTCAGGTCTCTGCTGTTTTTACCCGGTCCCGGAGTTTGTGCATATCCTGCCTAATGAGGGATATATCTACCTTAACCTCCTCTATTTGAGCCGTGAGTGAGGTCCGGCAGAAGGTGATTGCTTCAAGGAGCCGCTCTGTGTCTCTCTGGCGTTCGTTCCCCCTCTGGCTTCTCCGCGTACTAAATCAAATGTCTTTTTAAATTCGGGCCAATATATATTCTACTACATATTTTTTGGTAAAAAAAAATCCCAATAAGCATATATTATTGGTTTCTACAATCTATGGAATTTTTTTTATGACATTTTTATTTTTACTAGTAATGGAGGCGATCAGCGATTTTTAGCAGGATTGCGACATTGGGGTGGACAAATAGGAAATAGGGGACCAGTGTCAATAATACAGTGATTAGTACTAAAAATATGCACTGTCACTGTAATAATCACACTGGCAGGGAAGGGATTAACATCAGGGGGGAACAAAGGATTAAGTGTGCTCCTAGGAAGTCCTTTCTAACTGTGGGGGATGGCTTAACTGGAGGAAGAGAGAGATCTGTGTTCCTGCTTAGTAGAAACACAAGATCTCTTTTTCCTCTCTGACAGAATGGCGGTCTGCCTAGTTTACATAGGCAGAGTGCTGTTCTGCCTCTCCTGTTAACTTGACCCGCTGATTGGCTTCCGCTGTGTCCAATCACAGCGGGAGCGGGCTGCCTGTGGCGTGCCGCAGACCCAGGGAGAGACAACAACGTAAAGGTACGTTGTTTCATGCAGCAGTAAATGTGCGGGGCGTTCCAGAAGCGGTTAAAGTGGTACTAATCCCACGACAGTAAAATCAGTCTGTATATGCAGTAAAGCATGCTTATTATACTCACTGTGGAACCTAAGGGGTTAATACTCTGCATTGTGTAAACAAGCTGTTTGATCCTGTCTTCTCATAACCTCCCCTTCGTCACCCAATCTAACTGCTGATTGTACAGAGCCTTGAGGGCAATCTGCACATGCTCAGTTTGGTGTTTATTGCTAAGGAGTTTTTTTTTTTTTCTTGGGAGGATGCATGTGATCAGCACAGGGCCAATCAGCCCTCTCCAGACAGAGGGTGAGGGGTCCTGCAGCCTAATAGGACAATCAGGGGAGAATGAAAAAGCTTTAACCAGACACTGATAGAAGTCACAAAACTGCTATATACTGCTGATGAGAAAAGGTATTTAGCCGTTTATATTTACTAAAATAATAGCATTTCCATGTTCTGTGTACTGTGGGAGACCAGATATAGTGAATGCAGGGTCCTGGGTGTAGTAACTCTTTAATGTCTTTTATTAGACATATTTTATCACTTAAACTTGCTATCACAGTTTATTTTACCTGTCAAAACGTTATCGAACGCTGGGTTAAATTTACGAACAGGGCCTTTAAGGCTATTGAACAAACAAAAATAAAAAATACAATAAAAAAATTTCCTATGAGAAATTACATTATGTAAGAACGATTACTAGCATCTTGTGTCTGTGAGTCTTTTTTTTTTCTCACTGATATGGCATGCGGTTTACCTTGTTAGATACGTAATGTTTCACTTAGGCCTGTCATTTAATAATTCTACATTGTACTGATCTCCAAGAGGGCCGCTGCTAAAAGACTATTACCAGCTCGTAAAAATATGGTGTGTCTAGCACGGTCATAACTCAGGATAAGTAGAAGGGTTGCATTAGATGGCAATCATGCCATTAAACATTGGAACAGACAAGGAACCCTAGCCTTTTAGCCTGCTAAGTAAAGAAACATGAATACCCTTTTTATCAGCTTTCTTATTAGACTTGTGTCTATCCCTTTACATCTTTTGTTAGCCATAAAATGTCATTTTTCCAACAAAAATTGATAATATTGTTGTAGAAGAGACAATAGCTGCACCCAAGATCATAGGAGATGTTTGTCATGGAAACAATGACTATGAATGTAAGCAACCTATGGAGCAGTGGTAATTTTTGACTAATCTGGATATACCAGTGAGCATTTTTGATGCTTTAATCAAGATTCAAGGTAGAGTGTTAGTTGTCTCAAAGTTGGCTTGAACACTTTGCTTATATTGACCATCTAGGCCTCCAAACCATATATGCACTCTCCCCAACCACCTTCTGAGGAACACCCCCCCAGGAACTGGCTGGAGTTACATAAATATTCAGACAACTCATCTGAAGTTCTCACCCACTATGTTCTGGAAAAACAGGGGGAAGCAGTCAGGCTTGCAGGCTGCAGAGCCCAGAGCAGCCCAAAGCAATCACATACAGCTCTGCTGAGTAAAGGAGAGCAAAACTAAATTTGTCTAATCAAAAAAAAAAAAAACCTAGCAGCCTAACTAGGAGGGTGCAAACGTTTTGTCAAATAGACCAGCAAGCCAGCTATTGAGGTCAAAGACAGCAACATTTTAACTTGATATGTTTTTTGAAAATTTAGTTCTGCTTTAAACTTCTATCCTCCTGGAGCAAAAAGTGCCCCCTTGTCTTCTGTGATGACCTTAAAATCAAGACAGGCTGTGAAAGACTATGCTATATACTTACCTTTCTGGTGGCCCATGTGATAAAATTCCACTTTGTTGCTGATTCAAAGCCGCTGTAGGTATCTGATATGCAAGCAAGTGGGGGGACCACATCAGGTACCCTGATGTAAGGGGGTGACTGTTAGAACCCTGATGTAAGGGGAGTGTGACTCTGGGGACCCTGATGTAAAGGGGGTGGCTCTGGGGACCCTGATGTAAGGAGGGACTCTGGAGACTCTGATGTTAGAGGAGGATTCTGGTGAACTCTGGGGAACCTGATGTAAGGGTGGGAGGGCTCTGATGTAGAGGGGGACTCTGATGTAAGGGGGATTCTGATGGGAATTCATGATGTGAGAGGGAGATCTGATCTGAACAGGGGGGGCTTTTTGGTGAAAGGGTAAAGTGGGGTAGAGTATTGCTTGTGTGGGGTATTTTGCACTCTGCTGCTCCCTACACTGTGCCTTACACAACCTTGCATAAAATGCATGAAGGTAAAAAAACCTTGTGCTTTTACAGCCATTTTAACTCTGTCTATTTTCAGTGTGCGCAAAATCATAAATAATGGAAGAGTCCCATTTGTGTACTGATTGTGCTGAGGTTTATGTGTGTCTATGAAACTCTTGCTTGTGGCACAGCAATAAAGGCATGTTTTACAGGTACAAGGAAGCCTGGATTTTTTTTAACCGTGCCCCTTAATTTCATAGTTAACAGTTTGGCCACACTCATAATTTAAACACACCCACTCTTCACTGCCACAGGTCGGTCATTTTGAAGTGTCCCTCACTCTCAAGTTCTAAAGTTGGGAGTAATGTAATTCTTATTTATATGTTACTGTCATTTGCCAAAGCTTGTTGCACCAATAAATACGACTTAAATGGGAGTGCTTGAATTTTGGTCCTGCTGCTCTCAGCAGTGGATAATAATTCTTGCCTTCAGTCATGCATCCTGTGGAATTTAGGCAGAGCAGATAGACACCTTGTACTGGCGTTTTAGATTTCTATAAAAACAATGACCTGTTCTCTGCTAATTATAGTTGTTTCCTTTGCAAGCAGCAGCTCAGCTAAACATCTCTTATAAAATGCTGGGATTTCTCAGTCTCCCTCCTGTAATATTTTGTTGTTTTGGAAGGAGAAGCATAATCAGATCCTAGTACTGAGCTAAAGTTCCATGACTAATCCATTTCCTTATAGCCTCCCTGTAAGTTCTCACATCACACACACGTAAATCTGTCATGGCAGAAACATGGGGGACTGCCATTGCTTACCCAATCCTGAAAATGCTATTTGATTGGCTGCTATGCTGACCTTTGAGTTTTCCCACTTCGTGAATCACAGGACCATTACAAATGGAATTTTGGAAACATAGAAATTTGGTAGCTGTAAAAGATCACTTGGTACATCAAGTCTGTTCTTTTGACATTTGTTTTTTTTTCATTTATTTTTGTGTTTTTTAAACTTTTTGTCTGAGTATAGACCTGTATTTATTTAACCCCTTCCCATCTAGGCCTGGCATCCCTTTAACTGGGTATTTATGCCTAGCTGGGGCACAAAGAACTGCTGATCACATAACCACTGTGATGGGCTGTCTCCCCCTGGTGCGCAATCATTTTGGAACTGGAAGGGGCCGTCCCTAAACTGTTCCCACAAAGTTGGGAGCATGAAATTGTCCAAAATGTCTTGGTATGCAGACGCCTTAAGAGTTCCTTTCACTGGAACTAAGGGGCCAACTAAGAGGCCAAGCCCAACCCCTGAAAAAAAAAAACCCACACCATAATCCCCCCTCCACCAAATGATTTGGACCAGTGCACAAAGCAAGGTCCATAAAGACATGGATGAGCGAGTTTTGGATGGAGGAACCTGACTGGCCTGCACAGAATCCTGATCTCAACCCGATAGAACACCTTTGGGATGAATTAGAGCAGAGACTGCAGGCCAGGCCTTCTCGTCCAACATCGGTTCCTTATCTCACAAATGCGCTTCTGGAAGAATGGTCACACATTCTCATAGACACACTCCTAAACAATGTGGACAGCCTTCCTAGAAGAGTTAAAGCTGTTATGGCTGCAAAGGATAGGCCAACTCAATATTAAATCCTACGGACTAAGACTGGGATGCCATTTACAGTTCATGTGTGTTTAAAGGCAGGTGTCCCAATACTTTTGACAATATAATTTAGGCGGGGTTCACACTGCCGTGTGGAACAGCTCTCAGCAGGGGTCCGGTGCATCCTTGTTCACTGTTTCAGGTCCGACTTCGGTCCGAATTTTTGGCTGAATTTGGACCTGAAATGGACCAGAAGATGCACAGGACTCCTGTTTAATTCGCCCTGTAGCCATCCCAGAGATGTGTGAACCGGCTCCATAGAGAGCTGGTCACACTCTCCTGACATGCGAATTGGGAAACCCACATCCAATTTGCAATAGTGTGAACTCAGCCTTGCTTTTAGAAGGTCATGTACAGCACTCTGCTGGCCCCTCCCACCAGGTATAATCTGCCTGCATTGCATGGATAAGCACCTATTGATCAAATAAAGTGTGTAATGTAAATGTTTTATTTACATTTTTGTTAACGCTTTAAAAAATTTAATTAGCATTAGAGGGAGAAAAAATGCAGATTAAACTTCAAGGTCATATATTTTTATGACCTTAAAAACCATCCTATGTTTCACTATCAGGCTTGCATTTTTGTAGATAGGACCTAAAAATAACAAATAACACGTCTGCAACACCGTCTGAATCACACTCCTAACATCCCATTGTGTGGGAAACAAGCGTTGGTGTTTCTTTGGCAAACAGACTCAAATGAATTCCACGAATACTGGCACAAAATAAAACAGCTGCTTCGATGGCAAGGAGCGATAGGAGGGACATTATAACTCGTGCATTATGAAAATATTAGCTTAACTTTTTCCGCGGAGGTCCCTTTTCTTCTCTCCTTCCCTCTGCCCAGACTGAAGGTGCATTGTGATGGGAACAATCCACTGAAACTATATTGCATTGAAATCCAACCTTCATTGTTAGCAGATTCTGCTTTGGAGGAATCAGCAGGTAGGGATGAACAGATGGGGAGCAGTTGGGTTTCCAGATGCCTTTGCATTGTCAGTGATCGCCATGGCGATAGTCAATGCTTTTCCAGCTGTGAGGATTTTACTTGCAAAATATTAATATAAAGTCCACTCTGTTATATAGAACAAACACATTAAGCATCAGAAAATGGTATCTCTACAGATAGAAGATAAGGGAGTATATTTAAACATACTGTATATCAGTATGTATATATCAATACAGACATAGTCAGGGTTAGCACGCATAGTTCTTTTTTTTCTGTGAACAGATTTATATAGTTTTTTTTAAGATAGTACATATTCCTGCTGATACTTATTAGAGAAATACATCAGCATTGCGGTTATTACTCTATATATTAAGAAAAAAAGTGAGGGCAAATCAAGAGTGATAAATATAAGTCTATTAAGAGCAGTTTATTTTTTCCTGAGTCCCTCCCCCCCATAATGTAGCTTTATTACCTGTTGATCCTGTTAGTAGAATTTTTATTCTTTTGTTTCTTTAAAGAGGAAGTAAACCCTGATTGGTTTTAATTCCTCTTTTGTTCTCTGGAAACCCTGCAAAGTAAAAGCATAATGGACTAGTTATGTTTAGCCGGTAATTATACCTTAAGTTCTGGTTTAGTGCATTAGAGATAAGCTTAAGATTTTTTATATATCTTGTAATAAAAGAAAAAAAAAAAAAACAGTAAAGAAAAAATATTTACAAAAAATGATATTACAACAGAACGATACAATAATACAACAGCAAAACAAAAATTATTAAGAATTAAAGTGGGGTTCCACCCAAAAAAACAAAAATACCTGAAAAATTCTAAAAAAACAAAACAAAAAAACATTTGGATATTTTTTTATTTTACTTACCGCTAAATGCCTGTTGCTAGGTGGTCCCTCATAGTCTGCCTCTTCCTTTTCCTGGGCTGGTGACATCACTTCCCCCTCGGCAGAGGAAGGGCTCGGCTCTGCTCCCTCCCTCCTGTCAATCATCTGGGACCCATTACAGGTCCCAGGTGAATGAGCGGCCAATCATGGCGTGCGGCACCGCTCGCGCATGCGCAGTTTGTGCCGGGCTGTGAAGCCACAGCCCGGCCCCCACAGTTGAAATGCCGGCGCCGATGAGCGAAGGGGGTGGACGAGCGGGGCTTCGATCCCCTGGACCCAGGGACAGGTAAGTGTCCAATTAAAAGTCAGCAGCTGCAGTATTTGTAGCTGCTGACTTTTAATTTTTTTTTTTTAATTGACCCCCTGGGTGGAACTCCTCTTTAACAATGTCCTGGGTTCTTAGGCCCCTTTCACACATGCGAACCATTCAGATCTGCCTGTCAGTTTTTTCAGGCGGATGTGAACGGTCGCTCTGTACAGCTCTATGGAGCGTCAGATGTCAGCGGTGTCCGCTGACATCTGATCCACCCCGATCCGATCCGCTCCGCAAAATACAGATGGATAGATGTCCTATTTTCCATCTGTCTGGCGGATCGGATGAAAACGGACAGGCAGTCCGTAATCATCCGATCCCCCCATAGGGGAGAGCGGACTCTTCCACAGAGTGCAGGGACGGACTTGTCATCCACCGGGGATCAACAGAGCGATCCCCACTGAGCAAGCGGAGTAGTAAAAACGGACAGCCCCGTGTGAAAGGGGACTTACATTTTCAGTATAAAGTTGATTTGGGTTTTCAGAGGCATTGGCCCTCAAAAATTACTTTTGCCAGGTGCATTTATTTCCAGGACAAAGCAGCCAAGCTAAGCTGCAGTTGCAACATCTTGTTTCTTGAAAGCATCACTAAGCGCTCCCCCAACTAATCACAAGGGTTAAGGGTTGGGAAGTAGCGAGTACTGAAATGTTTTCAAATGTTTTATAATATTCCAGCAGAGCCTCCCACAATGTCAATTTTCTAAATATGGTTATATTTCAATTTTACCGAATGCCTCAATCTAGTAACCCATATTTTTCATGAATCTTGCTCTCATGAGCTAAATAAGGCTAAACATCATAATATTCTTATGTGTATTCTCCTTAGGAGATATATTGTGATGAACAAGCCTTCTGTATTATATAACCTGATCATATTTAATCTCAGAGTTCTTTTTAAAGTTTGGATATATTCTTACTATTGATGTAATTTTATCAGATCAGGCTTTATGAAATATGTGGAAATTTTGGCTCTGCAATGAGAAATACCCAGACAAGAATGTAGATTCTCTTAATGGCCCTGCTAATAGAAAATAACTAATGCAGCCACCACATCTAAGGATTGGTAGGCTAAAATATAATAAAAACCCTCTAACCAGCCTGCGCATAGCCACTCCATCCCTTTTAGAACACTAATGGGCCAAATCCCAGATCTCAGAATCCAACATTGGCATGCCTATGGAATCAACTCCCTAATAGACCTCACATCTTAAAAAACACTGAAAACCTTCAAGACCCTTCAAAATGAATACCATCTCCCAGAATCTGAAGCTTTTGGTGTTGCTGAGCTCACCGGTGCGTTCTTTCTTTTTAAGGATGTTCCAAACAGTTGATTTGGCCACACCTAATGTTTTTGCTATCTCTCTGATGGGTTTGTTTTGTTTTTTCAGCCCAATGATGGCTTGCTTCACTGATAGTGACAGCTCTTTGGATCTCATATTGAGAGTTGACAGCAACAGATTCCAAATGCAAATAGCACACTTGAAATGAACTCTGGACATTTTATCTGCTCCTTGTAAATGATATAATGAGGGAATAACACACATTCGGCCATGGAACAGCTGAGCAGCCAATTGTCCCATTACTTTTGGTCCCTTAAAAAGTGGGAGGCACATATACAAACTGTTGTAATTCCTACACCGTGATTTGGATGTAAATATCCTCAAATTAAAGCTGAAAGTCTGCAGTTAAAGCACAACTTGTTCGTTTCATTTCAAATCCATTGTGGTGGTGTATAGAGTCAAAAAGATTAGAATTGTGTCTATGTCCCAATATTTATGGACCTGACTGTATATATATATATATATATATATATATATATATATATATATATATATATATGAAATGCTGAAAGAGTGAGAGAATCTAAAATGTAAATGTAAGAATGGTGCAAAAAACAAAAAGCATTGTGCATGGGATGTGTGCGATGTTACCTGAGTGGAAGAAACCAAGTACATGTGGTCTCCCCGTCAAAAAATGAGGCTGCTGTGTAGGAACGCCAAACTAAGAGTGAAAGGATCCGAGCCATGCCGGGCCTCCAGTTTATGCCCCCCAGAAGAGCCCAGATGCTCTGCCCCCAATGTCATGTACGGGTGGTGTGGCGCCAGAGCGTGCCATGTTGGTCTTCCGGATGACCCCCTATTGTGGCCTTTGTTTGCTCCGCCTCCTCAGCTCCCGTGCTGGATGTTTGTTGCTACTGCCGTCTGGATACTCTGGAGACCTGTTTGACCATTCACCCCATATGCCTCCACTGTTAACATATACTTTTGACCTTATTACCTATATTGCAGATTAGGGATGAGCCGAACACCCCCCGGTTCGGTTCGCACCAGAACCCGCGAACGGACCGCAAGTTCGCACGAACGTTAGAACCCCATTGACGTCTATGGGACTCGAACGTTCGAAATCAAAAGTGCTCATTTTAAAGGCTAATTTGCATGGTATTGTCCTAAAAAGGGTTTGGGGACCCGGGTCCTACCCCAGGGGACATGTATCAATGCAAAAAAAACTTTTAAAAACGGCCGTTTTTTCGGGAGCAGTGATTTTAATGATGCTTAAAGTAAAAAAAAAAAAGTGAAATATTCCTTTAAATATCGTACCTGGGGGGTGTCTATAGTATGCCTGTAAAGTGACGCGTGTTTCCCATGTTTAGAACAGTCCCTGCACCAAATGTCATTTTTAAAGGAAAAAATCTCATTTAAAACTGCTTGCGGGTTTAATGTCATGTCGGGTCCTGGCAATATGGATGAAAATCAGTGAGACAAACGGCATGGGTACCCCCCAGTCCATTACCAGGCCCTTTGGGTCTTGTATGGATATTAAGGGGAACCCCGCACCCAAATTAAAATAAGGAAAGGTCCCTATATACTCTGAACAGCAGTATACAGGCGGTGCAAACAAGACAGGGACTGTAGGTTTGTTGTTAAGTAGAATCTGTTTGTAATTTTGAACATTTTTAATGTGTTTAGCTCCAGCCAAAAAATCTTTTCTAAGCTTTTTGGAAAACATAGGGAAGGGTTATCACCCCTGTGACATTTGTTTTGCGTCTTTCCTCCTCTTTTGTCCCAATGAAAAATGTTTTTTGAAAATTTGGGTTTTTTTGTGGAACAAGGATTGGAAAGCATCAGTGGAAAGGAGAAATTGTTTTCCCATATTAACTCTTACATGAGAGAATTTCCCTTCCTATGGGTAGATTTCATCTCACTTCCTGTTGTCTCCTTCCGTTTGCAAGTAGGAGTCGTTTGTAAGTTAGATGTTTGAAAGTAGGGTCCTGCCCTATATACTCAGCAGAAATTTGGGCCTTAGGTGTTGCTGTGGCCAAAACACTGTAAGCCCTCACAGGGCCCTGCTGTGAAATATTAGATCAAGAATTGTAATTACTTGCCCCTGTTGAACAGGAGCTGAAAAATTAGGCCTTAGGCACTGGTGCTGGTGCCACAACACTGCAACCCCTCACAGACACTCTAGTTGGAACGCAGGAACGAGCCCTGCTGCAAAGTATTGCATCAAAAATTGTAATTACACGCCCCTGTTAGACAGGGGCAGAAAAATTGGGCCTTAGGCACTGGTGCTGGTGCCACAACACTGCAACCCCTCACAGACACTCTAGTTGGAACGCAGGAACGAGCACTGCTGCAAAGTATTGCATCAAAAATTGTAATTACACGCCCCTGTTAGACAGGGGCAGAAAAATTGGGCCTTAGGCACTGGTGCTGGTGCCACAACACTGCAACCCCTCACAGACACTCTAGTTGGAATGCAGGAACGAGCCCTGCTGCAAAGTATTGCATCAAAAATTGTAATTTCACGCCCCTGTTAGACAGGGGCAGAAAAATTGGGCCTTAGGCACTGGTGCTGGTGCCACAACACTGCAACCCCTCACAGACACTCTAGTTGGAACGCAGGAACGAGCCCTGCTGCAAAGTATTGCATCAAAAATTGTAATTTCACGCCCCTGTTAGACAGGGGCAGAAAAATTGGGCCTTAGGCACTGGTGCTGGTGCCACAACACTGCAACCCCTCACAGACACTCTAGTTGGAACGCAGGAACGAGCCCTGCTGCAAAGTATTGCATCAAAAATTGTAATTTCACGCCCCTGTTAGACAGGGGCAGAAAAATTGGGCCTTAGGCACTGGTGGTGGCGCCCAGAACCAAAAATGTTCTTACAAGCTATCAGCGTGATGATTGAGGAGGAAGAGGATAATTACTCAGGGATAATCACTCAGCATCAGCATAGGCAGTCTTTGAAGGGATCTGAAAAAAATTATTCAGTTACATCAGCATCAGGTGCTTGGTAGCTGGTGGTGATCCAAGACTGATTCATTTTTATGAAGGTCAGCCGATCGACCGAGTCAGTGGACAGACGCACCCTGTGATCGGTTACCACGCCTCCAGCAGCACTGAATGTACGTTCCGAAAGAACGCTGGATGCAGGACAGGCCAGTAGCTCAATTGCATACTGTGCAAGCTCTGGCCAGTGATCCATCCTCAAGACCCAGTAACCCAGAGGATTTTCGGTGGGAAAGGTGTCCAAGTCTGATCTTGCCCCTAGGTATTCCTGCACCATGTAAAACAGACGCTGGCGATGGTTGCTGGAACCGATCATACCTTGGGGCTGCGGACCAAAAAATTGTCTGAACGCATCGGTCAGACGGCCACCTTCTCCACCGCTCCTTCTTTGACTGACCAAAGCCTCAGCAACACGTTGTCCAGAAACAGGAGTTTGTAACCTCCCAGTCTCTGGGAACGCGTTGCACAGACCTTTCTGCAAGGCCTCCCGAAGATGTTTCATCCTCTGCTCCCTCTGCGATGGCAAGATAAGGTCCGCAACCTTACCCTTGTAACGTGGATCAAGGAGGGTTGCCAGCCAGTATTGGTCCTTCTCCTTGATACCACGAATACGAGGATCCTTACGCAGGCTTTGCAGGATCAGGGAGGCCATGCAGCGTAGGTTTGCTGAGGCATTCGGTCCGGAGTCCTCTGGGTCACTAAGGACAACAACGTCCGCAGCCACCTCCTCCCAGCCACGTACAAGTCCATGTGTTCCTTGGGACTGATCCCTTAAAGACTGCTGATGCTGAGTGCCAGGCTCCACCTCCATACTGACACAATCTTCCTCCTCCTCCTCCTCCTCCTCCTCCTCCTCGTCCTCTTCCTGTGTGATCGGCGGGCACGCAGGAACACTGTCTGGATAAAGGGGGCCTTGAGAGCTAAGGAAGTCCTCCTCTTCCTGCCTCTGTTCTGCCTCAAGTGCCCTGTCCATTATTCCACGCAGCGTGTGCTCCAACAGGTGGACAAGGGGGACAGTGTCACTGATGCATGCACTGTCAGTGCTCACCATCCTCGTGGCCTCCTCGAATGGTGACAGGACAGTGCATGCATCCCTGATCATGGCCCACTGGCGTGGGGAAAAAAAACCAAGGTCCCCTGACCCTGTCCTGGTGCCATAGTCGCACAGGTACTCATTGATGGCCCTCTGCTGCGTGTGCAGCCGCTGCAGCATGGCCAACGTCGAGTTCCACCTGGTGGGCATGTCACAGATTAGGCGGTTCTTGGGCAGGTTAAACTCCTTTTGGAGGTCCGTCAGCCGAGCACTGGCATTATATGACCGGCGGAAATGCACAGAGACTTTCCTGGCCTGCCTCAGGACATCCTGTAAGCCCGGGTACCTGCCCAAGAACCGCTGCACCACCAAGTTAAGGACGTGAGCCAAACAGGGCACATGGGTCAGTTGTCCCTGTCGGAGGGCAGAGAGGAGGTTGGTGCCATTGTCGCAAACCACCATTCCTGCCTTAAGTTGGCGTGGCGTCAACCACCTCTGAACCTGCCCCTGCAGAGCTGACAGAACCTCTGCCCCAGTGTGGCTCCTGTCCCCCAAGCACACCAGCTCAAGCACCGCATGGCATCTTTTGGCCTGCGTACTTGCGTAGCCCCTTGAACGCCTACGGAGCACCGCTGGTTCCGAGGAAGAGGCCATGGAGGAAGAAGAAGAGGAGGGGGTGGAGGAGAGAGGTGTGTCACAATCAGCATTTTGGAGGCGTGGTGGCGGAACAACCTCCAACACTACTGCACCTTGTCCTGCATCCTTCCCAGCTGCCAGCAGAGTCACCCAATGCGCCGTGAAACTTAAGTAACGTCCCTGTCCATGCCTGCTGGACCATGAGTCAGCGGTAATATGCACCTTACCGCTGACCGCCCTGTCCAGCGAGGCATGGACATTGCCTTCCACATGCCGGTAGAGAGCCGGAATCGCCTTCCGTGAGAAAAAGTGGCGTTTGGGTACCTGCCACTGAGGAACCGCACATTCCACAAACTCACGGAAGGGGGCAGAGTCTACCAACTGAAAAGGCAGCAGTTGAAGTGCTAGCAATTTTGCCAAGCTAGCATTCAACCGCTGGGCATGTGGATGGCTGGGAGCAAACTTCTTTCGGCGGTGCAGCAGCTGGGGCAGGGAAATTTGCCTGGTACAATCTGACGTCGGTGTACCAAAAGCAGATTGCCCACAAGTACTTGGCTGTGACACACCTAATTCTACACCTTCATTCCTCTCACTGCAGGTCTCAGAGAGGACTGAAGGTCTAGTGGGGTTGGAAATCTCAGCTGATGAGGAGCAAGGAGAGATCCTCTTTGTTCTTTGGTGTGGGTCTTTCAGATACGCTTGCCAACGAACTGCATGGCAGGTCAACATATGTCTGGTCAAGCATGTGGTACCCAAGCGGGAGATGTTTTGGCCACGCGAGATACGCTTGAGACATATGTTGCAAATAGCAGCGGTGCGATCTGATGCACTCGTCTCAAAAAAGGCCCACACCAAAGAACTTTTTGAATAACGCGCAGAGACTGCAGCGCCCTGCACATGTGGAGCTTTGGGGTGTGATGCAGTCAATGTGCTGCCCTTAGGCTGGCCCCTGGAGGGCATCCTGCCTAGTTGGTGATGTGCCACCTCCTCCTCCTCCTCCTCCTCCTCTCTCCTATCAGGCACCCACGTTGAGTCAGTGACCTCATCATCCCCTCCCTCCTCATCACTGGAGCAAACCTGGCAGTATGCTGCAGCAGGGGGAGCATGACTGCCAGATTGCTGTCCTTCTTGGGCACCCCCTCTGTCCGTGCTCATGTTACTGCCTTCATTGAGCTCAGTATCATCATCAGAGCCTTCCAAACGCTGGGCATCCTCCTGGAGCATGTACCCAACACTGTGGTCAAACAGTTCGAGGGAATCCTCATGAGGACATGGTGGAGCTAGGGAAGGAGTCACTGATGACATTGAGCTGAGGGAAGAGGCCGCTGCTTTGCCAGACAAAGCACCCTGGGCATGGGTGAGAGAGGATGAGGAGGATGAGGACGGCTTGGTCATCCACTCGACCAAGTCTTCCGCATGTTGCGGCTCAACACGGCCAGCTGCCGAAAAAAAGGCCAAGCGTGTCCCATGGCCACGTGCTGATGAGGATGCACCGTCTCCACGACCAGCACTAGACACAGAGCCTGCTTGCCCTCTCTTATTGGCTTGTGACTGTCTGCCTCTCCTTCTTGGCCTTCCAGACATACTAATGGCCTGTAGCTGCACTAAGCTGGGATAGAACACCTGTAATTTTCTTCAGGTAGCTTTATATACTGTAACCAGACAAGCCTGCCTGTCAGTAGGAAGATAACAGGAACGGATCTAGCTGAACACTGTGAGCAGGACGTACTGCACTAAATGTATATAGCAGGAACGGATCTAGCTGAACACTGTGAGCAGGACGCACTGTACTAAATGTAAATAGTCTAGCTGCCTGACCGTGGTACTAATAGGATCAAAAAGAACACCTGTAATTTTCTTAAGGTAGCTTTATATACTGTAACCAGACAAGCCTGCCTGTCAGTAGGAAGATAACAGGAACGGATCTAGCTGAACACTGTGAGCAGGACACACTGTACTAAATGTAAATAGTCTAGCTGCCTGACCGTGGTACTAATAGGATCAAAAAGAACACCTGTAATTTTCTTCAGGTAGCTTTATATACTGTAACCAGACAAGCCTGCCTGTCAGTAGGAAGATAACAGGAACGGATCTAGCTGAACACTGTGAGCAGGACACACTGTACTAAATGTAAATAGTCTAGCTGCCTGACCGTGGTACTAATAGGATCAAAAAGAACACCTGTAATTTTCTTCAGGTAGCTTTATATACTGTAACCAGACAAGCCTGCCTGTCAGTAGGAAGATAACAGGAACGGATCTAGCTGAACACTGTGAGCAGGACGCACTGCACTGAATGTAAATAGCAGGAACGGATCTAGCTGAACACTGTGAGCAGGACGCACTGCACTGAATGTAAATAGCAGGAACGGATCTAGCTGAACACTGTGAGCAGGACGCACTGCACTAAATGTAAATACCAGGAACGGATCTAGCTGAACACTGTGAGCAGGACGCACTGCACTGAATGTAAATAGCAGGAACGGATCTAGCTGAACACTGTGAGCAGGACGTACTGCACTAAATGTATATAGCAGGAACGGATCTAGCTGAACACTGTGAGCAGGACGCACTGCACTGAATGTAAATAGCAGGAACGGATCTAGCTGAACACTGTGAGCAGGACGCACTGCACTAAATGTAAATACCAGGAACGGATCTAGCTGAACACTGTGAGCAGGACGCACTGCACTGAATGTAAATAGCAGGAACGGATCTAGCTGAACACTGTGAGCAGGACGCACTGCACTGAATGTAAATAGCAGGAACGGATCTAGCTGAACACTGTGAGCAGGACGCACTGCACTGAATGTAAATAGCAGGAACGGATCTAGCTGAACACTGTGAGCAGGACGCACTGCACTGAATGTAAATAGCAGGAACGGATCTAGCTGAACACTGTGAGCAGGACGCACTGCACTGAATGTAAATAGCAGGAACGGATCTAGCTGAACACTGTGAGCAGGACGCACTGCACTGAATGTAAATAGCAGGAACGGATCTAGCTGAACACTGTGAGCAGGACGCACTGCACTGAATGTAAATAGCAGGAACGGATCTAGCTGAACACTGTGAGCAGGACGCACTGCACTGAATGTAAATAGCAGGAACGGATCTAGCTGAACACTGTGAGCAGGACACACTGCACTAAATAGTCTAGATAGAAGATAACAGGAACGGATCTAGCTAAACTGAATACAGTGTATATATATATATGCAACACCTGGGATGCATATATATACACAATACACTGTAAGTGCAGCTAACTGACTGACTGTTCTGCCTAATCTATCTAACTCAAATCAAATGACACTGTCTCTCTCTCTCTCTATCTCTCAGCACACCGGAACACACACTACACAGGGCCGCCGTGCAGGCGGCCTTATATAGTGTGGGGTGTGTACTAAATCCCCTGAGCCATAATTGGCCAAAGCCACCCTGGCTTTGGCCAATTACAGCTCTCTCTACTGACGGCGCTGTGATTGGCCAAGCATGCGGGTCATAGTGCATGCTTGGCCAATCATCAGCCAGCAATGCACTGCGATGCCGCAGTGAATTATGGGCCGTGACGCGCCACACGAATTTGGCGCGAACGGCCCATATCGTTCGCAATTCGACGGACGGTCGAACAGCCGATGTTCGAGTCGAACATGGGTTCGACTCGAACACGAAGCTCATCCCTATTGCAGATACTATAATTATGCATCCACCCCTGAAGAAGTGAACGTGGTCTCGTGAAACATGTAGGGAATCATTGATGCTTGTATCTTGCTTTTTTTACACTTCTGTACAACTGTATGTGGATTGTTATTCTTTTACTGTGTATGTACACCTATCAGCTTGGCAAATTTATATTTATTGCTGTTGCTTATATATGCATGATATTGTGCAATAAATTGAGATTCTTTTACTCTTGTTATGAATATTGGCTAACCTCTCTTACCTCACTCAAAGTCCCAGGGCGATTTCTATGTTTTTATGTTCAATTAAGCTTTGACAAACAACCTGGAACCTGTTTGGTTTCTAAGAATGGGCTCGGGGCGTGTTCCGATCAAACCCGCCAGAAATCCGGCACTGCACACTGCCAATCACAGTATGTGTAGCTGCCGGGCAGAAAATGCCTCACTGCCTATAATTGGCGGTGTGCAGTGACGGTTCCCTGTTCCCGGTTTGATCCGAACACACCCGAGCCCATTCTTAGAAACCAAACAGCTCCCAGGACTTGGTTGTAATGGGGACCTTCTTGCTTCAAAACTTTGAACTGTTGACCCAGAACAAAAATGCAAATAACGATTGGTGACGTTTCTATTCTGAATATTCATTTCAGGTAGATGACACAACCATTGAATCCAGGGGATCAGCATACCAGTCTGGCGACAAGAATTTTCAGAAGGTCAACAATGGCACACCCTTTATTTCTCTGAAGAAATGTCTATTTTAATAAATGTTTATCATTTCTGTTTATTGAAAATGACATGTAAGTTTTTAGTTTTGTTTGGAGTGTATCTTTAAAGATGAATTGATTTAACATCCCCTGTGCTACGCTAGAGGGTTAACATTTCCTGAAGTGTGGGAGGCTTGCTCAAGTCTAGCTCATGCTTTGAATATAATAATAATGGGAACTGAAAAGATAATAGCACAACACAAGGAAAACATACAGAAAACAGCTCACAGAAAAATAAAAACCATACAAAATATACAATTTTTTTTGTTTTAAATACGTACTTTCTTCTCTTTCGTAGTGTTTTACGGAGGGTGAACTGGATGAATAAGTCATTTCCTCTAGGCTGAACTACTCTTCACGCCCCGCTTATGAGAAACTGTAAACTTATCTGAACAAAAGATGTGGCATTCTGCTACTGATACAATGTATTCTTTGTATTTCAGTTTATTTTTAACACGGGTAAAAATTACATAATGGAAACACCCTCATCTTGGAGAATTCAAAGCAGCGATACTTAGTTGGGTCCTGTGGGACCATAAAGTCCTTTTCTGAACTCTCCTCTGTTATTCAACCATGGATGCATAGAAAAAAATGTAAACGCTGAAGTTAGATATACATATATTTTGACTTCCCCTGGTTCTTTTTTTCCTCTCTTATCCACATGCTACTAAAACCTGGAAAAAAAAAAAAAAACTTTCTTATAAAACTTTTTTTAAAACACCACTTTTTTTGGACCCACGGACATTATCCCTGGGTCTCTGTGCTTCTGTAAGCAATTTAGGCAGATCATGGCTGGTGGAAAGGGTTGGCAAGGTGCTGTACAGCTTCCTGAGGGCATCAAATCATGCTTTAGTTCTATTCTCAACAGCCCTCAACAATCATGCAAGCAGGGAGCTGACTCTTGGGAGGAGTTATGCAAATATAACATGTCTTGATGGGTAGATCTCAGACTAACCCAGCCTAAACTATATTGTCAAAAGTATTGGGACACCTGCCTTTACACACACACATGAACTCTAATGGCATGCCAGTCTTATGCCCCGTACACACGGTCAGATTTTCCGACGGAAAATGTGTGATAGGACCTTGTTGTCGGAAATTCCGACCGTGTGTGGGCTCCATCACACATTTTCTATCGGATTTTCCGACACACAAAGTTTGAGAGCAAGCTATAAAATTTTCCGACAACAAAATCCATTGTCGGAAATTCGGATCGTGTGTACACAAATCCGACGGACAAAGTGCCACGCATGCTCAGAATAAATAAAGAGATGAAAGCTATTGGCCACTGCCCCGTTTATAGTCCCGACGTACGTGTTTTACGTCACCGCGTTCAGAACGATCGGATTTTCTGACAACTTTGTGTGACCGTGTGTATGCAAGACAAGTTTGAGCCAACATCCGTCGGAAAAAATCCTAGGATTTTGTTGTCGGAATGTCCGAACAAAGTCCGACCGTGTGTACGGGGCATAAGTCTGTAGGGTTCAATATTGAGTTGGCCCACCAATAACAGCTTCAACTCTTCTGGGAAAGCTGTCCACAAGGTTTAGGAGTATGTCTATGGGAATGTTTAACCATTCTTCCAGAAGCGCATTTGTGAGGTCAGGCACTGATGTGGACGAGAAGGCCTGGCCCGCACTCTCCGCTCTCATCCCAAAGGTATTCTATTGTGTTGAGGTCAGGACTCTGTGTAGGTCAGTCAAGTTTCTCCACTCCAAACTCACTCATCCATGTCTTTATGAACCTTGCTTAGTGCACTGTTCCAGATCATTTGGTGGAGGGGGGATTATGGTGTGGGGATGTTTTTCAGGGGTTGGGCTTGGCCCCTTAGTTCCAGTGAAGGGAACTCCTATAGCGTCAGCATACCAAGACATTTTGGACAATTTCATGCTCCCAACTTTGTGGGAACAGTTTGGGGATGGTCCCTTCCTGTTCCAACACGACTGCACACCAGTGCACAAAGCAAGGTCCATAAAGACATGGATGAGCAAATTTGGGGTGGAGGAACTCGACTGGCCTGCACAGAGTCCTGACCTCAACGCTTTAAGAGTTCCCTTCACTGAAACTAAAAAGTTGGCATAACTTTTTTATTAACTTACATAGGTCATTCAAATTTCACATTTTGGTAAAATAACTCTTCATCTGTAGTAACTCTTCCTCTTTTTAATCTTTGCAGGTATATAATGGATTCCAAGCAGAAGCAATGTGCCCTCACTGAGTTCTTGACAAAAGAGGGATGCAGGCTGTCCGATATAATACACGCATTAGCTAATGAATACTAAAGACCATACCACTCAAGAAAATAGTGCAGCAACTCAGGAGTGTGTGGCCACTTATAATTATTGTTATATACCTTGTGTGAATGAATCTAAAGATGTACAGCTCTGAAGGGATGTTTTAAATTAGAATGTAAGAAAGTGATTATTGAAGAAACAAAGTGGATTATTTGTAGTAGTCTCCTAAATTGCTACATTCAATGTAAGTCACCAGGACTGTACCAAAAATAATGCAAAAGCAAGCAAAACTTTAACTTACATACTGTAGGTCACTCAAATTTCACAAGTTGGTAGAGTAACTCTTCCTCTATAGTAACTCTTCTTCTTTTTCATTGCAGGTAAATAATGAATTCCAAGCAGAAGCAATGAGCCATCATTGAGTTATTGATGAAAGAGTACAGGCTGTCCGACATCCATAAGAGGCTACACAATGTTTACCAAAGACGGTGGTAAATGGCTCAATGCAGGAGACAATGGGAGGACTTCTGGTGACTGAGTCTCAGAATGATAAAAATCAATAAGGTCCATATTGTTGTATGTCCATAATGGTGGTGTCCGGCACATATAGTCACTGTAGTACCTGCTATACCAAAAGCAAGAAGCGCCTCTAAGGATGCAGAGAGGGAGAAAAGACAATCGTCTTCTAATGCCCCGTACACACGGTCAGATTTTCCAACGGAAAATGTGTGATAGGACCTTGTTGTCAGAAATTCCGACAGTGTGTGGGCTCCATCACACATTTTCCATCGGATTTTCCGACACACAAAGTTTGAGAGCAGGATATAAAATTTTCAGACAACAAAATCCGTTGTCAGAAATTCCGATTGTGTGTACACAAATCCGACGGACAAAGTGCCACGCATGCTCAGAATAAATAAAGAGATGAAAGCTGTTGGCCACTGCCCCGTTTATAGTCCCGATGTACGTGTTTTACGTCACCGCGTTCAGAACGATCGGATTTTCCGACAACTTTGTGTGACCGTGTGTATGCAAGACATGTTTGAGCCAACATCTGTCGGAAAAAATCCTAGGATTTTGTTGTCGGAATGTCCGAACAAAGTTCGACCGTGTGTACGGGGCATAAGGCTTAATGTACATGGGCCTTTTTCTACAACCTCTCCTGAACGATTTAACTTGACAGATAAAAACCCACGTTTAAAACGGCCGTTTTTGCCTCGCTTACATGCCGCGTTTTGCTGTGTTTGCGTTTAAAATCATTTGAAAAAAATGTTTTGTTTTTTCAAAATAGCCAAAAATGAAAAACACCTTTAAACGAAACGCGGCTAAATGCCGGTACCGCGCTTAGCCGCGTTTAGTGTCTGAAACTTCGGAAACTTCGGCGTCTGATTCATTTTTTTGCCTTCAAAGAAAAGCCTCTAAAGGCAACTGCCTAAAAACGACATTAAACGAACCTGTGTACATGTACACATAAGATGAGGTCAGGGGCAGCTGAAAAAAGCGGCCAACTGCCTCTGAACGTCCCTTTACCAGCACCAGTGTACATGAAGCCTAATTGTAGATGTGTGACACGTTTTATTAAAATTATAAAATACTCACAAATGGAGATAAAAAGCAGACATATAGTCCTCAAGCATCATCGCTGGATACAACTGTAGGTTGGTGTGCAGCCGGGTCCAGAGTGTATGGGGCACTGATGAAGGCCTGAAGAAGGAGCTCATGCTTTGAAATGCGTCGCTGCCCTATTCCTCGCATAACATTCGGTTAATGATATCACATCCTTGCATTCCAGCAAATCCAGGAAGCACCGCTCACCAACGGCGCCCCATACACTCTGGGCCTGGCTTCACGTCAACCCACGGCAGTATACAGCGATGATGTTTGAGGGCTATATTCCTGCTTTTTATCTTTGTTTGTGAGTATCTTTTAATTATTTTAATAAAACGAGTCACACATATACACTTGAAAGGTGCTGTTCTTTTCTCCCTCTACAAAATGTTTACAGAGGTGACACCATTCAAAAATCACCAATAACAAGACATTACTCTTGCCAAAGGTGTCATCTTCAAAAACATTCTCTAGCCTTCTGTGAATGTCGGACAGCCTGCACCCCTCCTTTGTCAAAGCTACAGAATGTTTATGGAGATGACATCATTGACAAGAGCAATGTGCTGATATTGGTGACTCTTGTCATTGGTGTCACCTCTGCAAACATTCTGTAGCCTTCTGTGGATGTTGGACAGCCTTCAGCCCTCCTTCATTAGGAACCCAATGACAATACATTGCTTCTGCTTGGAATCCACTATTTACAGTGCCTTGAAAAAGTATTCACACCCCTTGAAATTTTCCACATTTTGTCATGTTACAACCAAAAACATAAATGTATTTTATTGCGATTTTATGTGATAGACCAACACAAAGTGGCACATAATTGTGAAGTGGAAGGAAAATGATAAATGGTTTACAAATTTGTTTACAAATAAATATGTGAAATGCGTGGCGTGCATTTGTATTCAGCCCCCTTTTTTCTGATACCCCTAAGTAAAATCTAGTAGAACCAATTGGCTAGAGTCCACCTGTGTGTAATGTATTCTCAGTATAAATATAGCCATTCTGTGAAGCCCTCAGAGGTTTGTTAGAGAACCTTAGTGAACAAACAGCATTATGAAGGCCAAGGAACACACCAGACAGGGCAGGGATAAAGTTGTGGAAAAGTTTAAAGCAGGGTTAAGCTATAATAAAATATCGCAAGCTTTGAACATCTCACGGAGCACTATTCAATCCATCATCTGAAAATGGAAAGAGTATGGCACAACTGCAAACCTACCAAGACATGGCTGTCCACCTAAACTGGAGAGCATTAATCAGAGAGGCAGCCAAGAGGCCCATGGTAATTCTGGAGGAGCTGCAAAGATCCACAGCTCAGGTGGGAGAATCTGTCCACAGGACAACTATTAGTTGTGCTCTCCACAAATCTGGCCTTTATGGAAGAGTGGCAAGAAGAAAGCCATTGTTGAAAGAAAGCCATAAGAAGTGCCATTTGCAGTTTGCAAGAAGCTATGTGGGGGACATAGCAAACATGTGGAAGAAGGTGCTCTGGTCAGATGAGACCTAAATTGAACTTTTTGGCCTAAAAGAAAAACGTTCTGTGGTGGAAAACTAACACTGCACATCACCCTGAGAACACCATCCCCACTGTGAAACATGGTTGTGGCAGCATCATGTTGTGGGGATGCTTTTGTTCAGCCGGGACAGGGAAGCTGGTCAGAGTTGATGGGAAGATGGATGGAGCCAAATACAGGGCAATCTTAGAAGAAAACCTGTTAGAGTCTGCAAAAGATTTGAGAGTGGGGCGGAGGTTCACCTTCCAGCAGGACAACGACCCTAAACATACAGCCAGAGCTACAATGGAATGGTTTAGGGAGCAGATCTCCAAACTACAGACCTCCAGCTGTTGCAGTACTACACATCCCATGAGTAATTGTAACTCTGACATTCACAGACATGACTAGGCATGATGGGAATTGTAGTTCCTGAACAACTGGAGGGCCATAGTTTGAAGACCACTGGTTTAGAGCATATTAATTTGTTGGAATGGCTCAGTCAAAGTTCAGACTTAAATACAATTGAGAATCTGTGGCAAGATTTGAAAGATTTGCTGTTCACAGACGCTCACCATCCAATCTGAGAGAGCTTGAGCTATTTTGCAAAGAAGAATGGGCAAGCATATCACTCTCTAGATGTGCAAAACTGGTAGAGACATCCCAAAAAAGACTTGCAGATGTAATTGCAGCGAAAGGTGGTTCTACAAAGTATTGGGGGGGGGGGATATTTATTTGTGTCAGATATTTATTTGTAAAAAATGTTGAAAACCATTTATCATTTTCCTTCCACTTCACAATTATGTGCCACTTTGTTTTGGTCTATCATAAAATCACAATAAAATACATTTACGTTTTGGTTGTAGCATGGCAAAATGTGGAAAATGTCAAGGGGTATGAATACTTTTTCAAGGCACTGTACCTGCAAATATAAAGAAGAAGAAAAAGAGTTTCTATAGAGGAAGGGTTACTCTACCAACATGTGAAATTTGAACCACCAATGTAAGAAAAGTAAAGAAAAGTTATGCCCACTTTTGCACTATGTTTGGTACAGGCCTCATATTTAATCTATGTTTTAAGCTGTTTGTCCAGTTTTCAGTATTCATTTGTGGCATTTAATAGTCGGTCAAATAGAGCCTGTCTCATTTCCTGGCTGGAGGATGTCCAGCTTCATTCAGTTCTATACTTCCCAGCTTGATAGTTCCCGGCGTACCCCTTTCATTAATTGGATTTAAATTATTTTTTTTAACTGTTGAGGCTCAGCATCACACGTGGACATTACCTAGGGTGGCCCAGCATACAACATATTCATATTATTATACAGGATTTATATAGTATCAGCAGTTTGTTCAGGACTTTAAAAAATGAAGGCAGTTTACAGTTGCAATACAACTCAATACAGGAGGAATCAAGAAGACCCTACTTACTAGAACTTGCAATCTAATAGAGAGGGTCAAGTGACACAAAAAATAATAATTGGAGGGGTGAGCTGATGGAGAAAGTAAAGAAATAGTTTAATAGTTTGAAGAAGGATTGACTTCTTAAAATAGATTTTCAGGGATCGCCTAAAGGTGGATCAAGTAGGAGATAGTCAGACAGGTTGAGGTAAGGAGTTCCCGAGGATGGGAGAGACTCTGGAGAAGTCCTGGAGGCAAGAATAGGAGGTGACAAGGGATCTGGAGAGCAGGAAGTCTTGGAAAGAGTGAAGAGGACAGTCTGGTAGCATTTTGAGACAAGGTCAATGATGTAGCTGGGAGCAGAGTTGTGCATGGCATTTTAGGTTGTTGTTAGTATTTTTAATTTTATTTGTTGAGTGAGCGGAAGCCAATGGAGGAATTGGCATGTAAGCAGGTGCTTGTGTAGCTTTGAAGCTAGATAATCTGCCCAATTAAAGGAAGGGTTTATTCAGTTCCCGGTTTTTGCCCTCCTCCCTGTGCATATCAGGGAAGGGGGAAGGCTCACCCCTAATTTTTTCCAGCCACATGGGAAGAAAGAGAGGCTGACAGCTAAAGATATAAGGGTTTTCAGCCAGCAACCATCCACCCATAGGGAGAGTAGCCTTCATAGAGCTCTGCTGAGGGACTGCTATGACCTATTGTCCCACAAGACATCGTAGTCATCTTCCTTGTCGTGGATTAGTGTGAAATTCATATTAATATGTGCAGTCTGACTAGGAAAGCCCCCTTCTCCAAACTGATCTCCACCCCATCAGGGCATTTTGATTCCTACCAAGAGGCAGCTCACTGCTTACATAAGGGCTGAGGGCTTTTGAGAGGAGTACTAAAAAAGGGTAATGCAGTGTGTTCTGGAAGCTATGTACAGGTCTCTGTTGGCCCCTCCAACCAGCCATGATCTGCCTGCATTACATAGAGAGGCACAGAAACCAGATATGTCACTGGGTATAAAGCTAGGTAGGTAATAAAAATGGAAAAGTTTTATTTCAAATTTTCATTAGTATGTTGATGAGGAGAAAAAGAGAAAAAGAGAAACCTAAGCAAGGCAAAATATAGGCAAATACAACTTCAGCTTTAACTTCCGAATTTATTTTGGAGTCATAAAACTGTCCCAAAACTTTATAATTAACTAAAGACGTCCTCAGCTAAAGGGCAGCTAGAGTGAGAAGTTAATTTGCAGTGTTTTTGGACTGATTGATGTCTAAACAGAAACTATATTAGATAAGGTTATAAAATATCCAAACCAAATACAATCTAGGACAGAAAGAGCGAGATAAGCCGAGTTGCGGAGGCAATAAATAGACTGAAATAAATGGAAGGGGATAATTTAATTTAAGGAAAGGGAAGCTAATGATTTTACAAGAGAAATTATAAAACTGTCATTCCATTTATCATCCAACTCAATAGAGAGGCAGCCTGGATTAATACGGTTTTACATGAACATTGAGGTGTTCAGGGGAACAGGAAAATGACTGGTTCATCATATAAATGTACAATTTAATTCAGAGAGAAAAATGAATTTAGGAGAACAAACATATGGTACAGGAAAGGTCTGCCTAAAGAAATGTATGATATTTTTCTTTTGTAAAATGCAAAACAAGAAAAAGTTATGGCCATATACTAGGTTAGAATGTATTCCGTTCCTTAGCTCTAATGGCTCCTATGAATGGCTCATTATTGGTCAAGGAGTTCTTTCTAGACCTTTTCTGCCATTGATCTGCCTGTGTATGTGAAGACCCAAGCATCTGAAGCAGAAAATATATCAATCTGGATATAGAAAAGCTGAAAATGGAAGATGTAGTCCTTCTAGGGCCCCATCAAGGTGACATTGTTATAGGTCTGGAAAACCACAATTTAGCTGATCATACACTGTAATACATGCTAAACAGTGTGGATAGAGGAATATCTCTATTTTCTGACAGTGGCACCCATAGTCGTCAGAATACCTAAATAGTGGCTGCATCTGATCGGATGCAGCCGCTGTCTGGCCAACATTTTTCTGACCACTTCCCTCAATTTTCAAATTGAAGGATGTCAGGCAAGAGGATATTGAAAGTGCAATCAATGGCTTGAATTTTGTCTGATTCATCAGGAACCACCCCAAATTGGCTCTGCATGGTAGGCTATGCTTGAAAAAAAAATTGCAGGGCTTTTCTGTTTTTCTTTTTAACAAAGTAATTTGATGTCAACACTGGACTGGCTGGCCTTGTATATCACTGATAGCAGTGTAATTAGTATGTCATTGCTGAAATGGATGTCTGTGTATCACTGTCACTGCCAAGATGGTTATTACATGGCTACGTTGATATGAAAGCACCAGCTGCTGAAAGAAGACAACACCAAATGTCAAATAATACCTATAGTTTAAAAACTTTTTTTTTCTTTTTATTTTCCTCTACCGCATCATGTTCTAAGCTAATGAGGGGCCATTTTTGGCACAAGAACACAACCAGGATAGAACCTGTTTAAAGGATTTTCTCTAACCTTTCGGAACCATGAAAAGCCAATTGCACCCTTAAAACCCAACACAAATCACCTTAACTTTACTTTCTTCACTAACTCCAAAGCATTTCTCCAAAATTGCAAATTTCACTTAAAAGTACGGATTTTTCACCAAAATTTTGGCAAAGCTAAAGCTCAAAATTTCATTCATCCCTACTCCAAACCTTAAACCCACAAGTTGTCCTAGGGGAAGGCATTAAGCCCTTAGAAATCTTGGTGAAATTTCCTTTAACTGCCATAAATTTTCTTTGTGGTCCACAGATTCACCTGGATAACTCTGGATCAACTTTCTATGAAGTGATTTCTTATAAATATTAGTAGTTGTAGCTATATGTAGTTTTCATGAAACTTCCAGGTCTTTCCATTTGCTACGGTCAATAAAAAGGTAGGTGATGTTGCCAATTTTACTAAGATAAAGAAAGGACCAGAGAACAACAGCTAGGGAGTCGGGACTAAACCTGGAGAAAAGAACATTCACCTCAAATTCAGAGCACAAGTCCATGGTGACCACTCATATTTAATCTTTTATTATCAAAGAAAGAAAAATAGAGGGGGCGTGTCCGGACCTCGCAGTGACTGGACATACTGTCTGATAGCTCCACAGAGATTCGAACAATCTAACGCCATCCGGCGTATTCTGCCCACAGGGGAGCCTTTAAACTTCGCCCTCCGATAGTGGGGCATCTCTAACACAGAACCCGGGAGAAATTTCGGAAGTTTACCTACCCGACCTGGTCGTTCTGAGGCTCCGGCCGGCTCATCCGCACGAGCGACTCGCCGCCATCTTGCGGCCTACAGCCCCTCATCATCCCCGGACTCTAGTGCTATAATCGGCCGAATACGGAGGAGCCGCACTACCGCCATCCACTATGGCTATAGCAGGGGTGGATCGGACGTGCTGTGGAAGCTGACAATCACCGGAAAATTGGCGCAGAACGCGCGCGGCCCGCCGCCGTCCTGAGGCCTGTTTAGCCTCCAGCATCCCCGAACGGGAGTACCGCAATCGGCGGTACGAGCGCTTCCGAATCCGGCCCATCTTACGGCGGACACCTACGGAGGGTAGGCGCTCCCCATACAGGCCCCATAAGCCGGCAGCTGCATAGGAAAGGCCGCTCTCAGACACCCGCGGCCTACCACATACTTCCCAGGTTACTACCTAGGAAAATAGGAGGCTCTGGCCTACCTCTGGAAAACGGCCGCCATCTTGTACATTCAGGAACACCTCACCTCACCTGATTTCTCTTCTGAGGGGCATCGCCTGATTTGACATGGCGACGGACACCTAAACCCTGAGCTCTGTCCACCACGGGAGAAACACTAAGAAGCCGGGAGGTACTCGCACACTATACTACCAGTGGATAATGGGCACTGCTTCTCGATCATCCTCTGCATCCCGCTCGAGATCCCCCAGGGATCTAACCGAATCCCAAAACCGCCATATACCGGAGATGTTCAGAACCGGCAGAGGCAATATGGCGCCTATCCCTCACGGCCCACCGCACTCAGGAGCACAGCCGCTGCCTCCAACCGTCCCAAACACGTCTGACTCTAGTCAGACCAGATCCAATGCTGCAGGAGACGGAATCATTCTCACCCCCCAGCCTCCGCTCAACATCCAGGACATAAGACTGATTGCTGAAGACATCAAGGACACTTTGTCCGCAGCCATAGCGGAGTTGCGGTTGGATTTTCGCGCCTTGAACGAGAGAGTCCTGAGAGTTGAGACAGTGACTGAACGCCACGACACCGCCATTCACGTAGTCACTGATTGCATTGATTCCCACACACTGCAGATGCGTGACATGCAGCGACACTTGGAGGACCTCGACAACAGGGGTCGGAGGCATAATTTACGTGTCAGAGGCCTTCCGGAGGCCTTCGAGGGGGAACAGATCTCTCAAGAAGTAACTAGCCTTTTCAACGGCCTTCTCCACAGACCCCCGCAAACACCCATCCAAATGGAAAGGATACATCGAGCACTGCGCCCCAAGGGACGTGAGACAGATCCCCCACGGGACATAATATGCTGCATAGTCGATTACAAACTAAAAGAGGACATCCTAAACCAAGCCAGGAGCAGCCAGCAAATCATGCACGTGGGTGCACATATCCAAATATACCAAGACCTATCTGGGATCACACTTCAACATAGAAGGGACCTGAGGCCACTTCTGGATGTCTTAAGGGAGAAACGTATTCTCTATAAATGGAAATTTCCCTTCTGCCTCTCAGCTTCCAACAACGGCCGCACAGCACTACTCAAAGTTCCAGAGGATCTACCTCACTTCTGCGCCACACTTGGGATTGCTACGGTACCAGTGCCTAATTGGTATGCCGCCTTTCGCAGGGTCCCATCACACCTCGACCAACCTAGAGATGAACCCATGGAAGCGCAAGACTCCAGACACCGCGGAAGACGCTCGCCTTCCACCCATAGGTACCAGCCCACCTACCGGAGCGGTCCTGGAGCGGATTACAATACCACCTCCCCACGATCCAGGCGGAGGCGCAGGGACCGCTAATATAGGGGCGCCGGGACTCTATATCTCTGTTACACATTTTTCTTTACTTTAGTTTTGTTGAGCTTTGTTCAGTGCCTTATCTGAAGAACTTTGTTTTGGGACCCAATTTTTGACCCCCATATGTCACTACATAAGTTTGGACACTTATTACTATAGGCTGTCTCCTCAATTACATTCGTTCATGCCCGCTGGGTCGCAAGATCTCCTCAGGATACCCAGGCTCGCTCTCACGCCTTCTTGTCTGTTTACAGATCTACATGCGGCTTGCTGCCCACACCATCGCTCAGAACTCCTTGGTTACGGATTCAGGACACAACACTGAACTACTCCTAACCCAGCACTACAATCCCCAAAAGTCTGAGCGTTCACAGACACCGCCTGGCAACACTATCGGAGTCTCTTAATCCACGCACCCTGCAGCGGACACAATGGGATCTTTCGACCACGCAGACGCCAGCATTATACTCCCAGCCGAAGAGATAGGATCCGCTCCTCCTCACTCAACCACACTGCGGGCGCCCTGCTGAACTCGGCACTTCCACTTTTACCGACTATCCTGCCTTTAGGCTTCGATTACCTCGTCCTCAAAGGATCGGATTGGCCGGTATACTGCAACAGACGCCCACCTACTCAAATCGGCAAATTATTTACAGACTCACGCCTACACTGTTCCGGCAACATCACAGCCGATAGGACGGGTTTCTAAGTATAAGTTCTATCTTTTAGTTCTCCGTTTTTACTTTATTGCTTCCTTTTCAGCACAGCGGACTGTTGGATACATAGCTGACCTGCACCAATTTGTTTTCCTAGCAGCCCAGTGTTAAGTAAGAGTTTTTAGAGGTTACTTATGCGGTTAAGATAGTTCAAATATATGCAGATATACACAAGTCACCTCCCCAAGACAAGATAAATCTCCCTATTAAGTGTCATTGAGGGTTGCGGAGCTAGATCTTTGTCGGCTGCCGCCGCCCCTTCCCCGCCTTCCCGGACCCAGAGATGGGTGTGGGGGGTGAGGAGGGGTCGATTTGGCACCCTTTCCCCCGAATGGGGAGCCTTGCAGACCTGTAAATCTCCCTACTACTAACCTGCACAATACTCATGGCTAGGATCTCCTCTCACCGCCACACCAATATCGGGGAACCGATTTGTTACTGCATTACCCACTGGGACGTTGACACACCCACTAGGGGTGCTACATTAGGTAATCCTACCCCTCTCGAGCTACACACCATCCCGTGCTGGCGGCTCACATTCTGTTCATTGAACGTCACCCTCATTTAGTCCATCACTGCCAGGATTCTCGGCCAACCCCCACACGGACTCGGTTAGGGATATTGTCCACCTGTCAGGACTCTCTCCCTACACGGGTTCCGCTTTACGCCGATTGCTACCCACGAGGTTGTTGGATAAGTAATTCCACACCTCTTCGGATACTTTCCGGGTACACAATCACCTGACTCACTCACATCCTCAGCTCCCCGGATTCCCCCCTCCCCCTAACTACCCTCTTACCCCCTCCCTCCACCTATGGCGGGCACGCAGGACACCATCTCCTCTACGGACACAACTTCACAACAACTACACTCACTGAAACTATACTCCATAAACATCCGGGGCCTCAACGTTCCGGAAAAGCGATCTAAACTTCTCCATTCTCTACAACAAGCCCACGCTCACGTTGCACTCATACAGGAGACCCACTTTCGGTCGGATGCTATCCCTAAACTTAAAAATCACTACTTCCCCACAGCATTCCATTCCTCCAATCCGGAAGCCAAATCGAAGGGGGTCACCATCCTCATCGCCAAAAATTGCCCACTCCAAGTAACGGAAGTACAAACAGACCCAATGGGACGTTTTCTTTTTATTAAAGGCACCCTGAACAAAATACCCCTCACCATTGCCAATATTTACGCTCCTAATATTGGCCAGGTAACCTTCTTCCGACATACTCTACAGCAACTCTCCAGCTTACACTCAGGAACCCTTATCGTGGGCGGCGACCTTAACGTTTCCCTAACCCCCTCCATTGATACTTCAAATGGAGCCTCCTCCCTTTCCTATAGGGCCCTAAAGTCGATCAAGCAACAATTTCATAACCTCCTACTCCATGACACGTGGCGCACGCTACACCCCAAGGTAAAGGACTATACCTTCTTCTCTCCCCCACACAACAAGTACTCCAGACTTGACCACTTCTTTCTTTCCCAGACGGATCTCTCACACCTAGCCAACGCAACCATTGACCCAGCCATCCTCTCGGACCACAATCCCATCTCCATGACTCTACGACTGCAATCATCCACCAGGAAACAACGTATTTGGCGCCTAGACAGCTCCCTCTTAACAGACGAGACATATGCGCAGAGACTGACCACTTGCCTCTCCAACTTTTTTCGGGATAACTCATCCTCAGAAGTAGCTCCCACGGTTACGTGGGCAGCGCATAAATGTGTCGTCCGCGGGGAACTGATGAATATAGCTGCACACCGTAACAAACTTAAGAACTCTCGACTGAAGGAGTTGACGGCTCGCATTCGTACACTAGAGCAGACACACAAGGCCTCCCTCGCCAAGTCCACTCTTGCTGAACTCTCTCAAGCTAGAGAAGACCTCTTAGACACACTGACGACAGCGGTCAAACGCAAGTATACATTATCACATAAGCTATATTACGAATTCGGCAATAAAGCCGGTAAACTATTGGCGAGAGCTCTCCAATCCAAAAAAGCCTCTCATACTATTCATAAGCTTACTACCCCCAAAGGAGAGGCAGTGGTCACAAACGAGGGCATTTCTGCGCAATTCGTTCAATACTTCACCAAGCTATATAACCTCCCGAATGCCCAAAGTACTGATGCTGCAAATACCCGTAGGAAGACCCTAACTGATTTTTTAGCACAATTTGGCCCCACTCCGCTTACCCCAGAGGACTCACAGACTCTAGACCTCCCAATCACGTCGGACGAAATCCTCCTTGCTCTCAAACACATGAAGACAGGTAAAAGCCCGGGACCGGACGGCCTCACAGCAGCATATTACAAATCGTTCCCGCAAATTCTCATACCACATTTAACCAAAGCACTTAATGACCTTACAACAACCTCGGTAGCCCACAGAGATTTATTGGAAGCCCACATTACCCTCATCCCGAAACAGGGCAAAGACCCCTCCTTGGTACCCAACTATCGTCCCATATCGCTCCTTAATGTCGATCTGAAACTATACGCGAAAGTTTTGGCCAATCGTATCATCCCCTTCATCCCAGCCCTGGTTTCTCTAGATCAGGTCGGTTTTGTCCCGGGCCGTGAGGCCAGGGACAACACCACTAAGGCCCTCAACATCCATCATTGGCTTACTAAAACTGCCACACCAGAATTCTTTCTCTCACTGGATGCAGAGAAGGCGTTCGACCGGGTAGCTTGGGACTATATGGAGGCTACTTTGCAGGCAACGGGTTTACCACCACGCATGCTAAACATGATTTTAGCACTATACGCCTCCCCGACCGCCAGACTCCGGATCAATGGTGGCTTGTCGGACGCCTTCTCTGTATCCAATGGGACGCGACAGGGGTGCCCTCTGTCGCCCCTTATTTTCATTCTAACGTTAGAACCCCTACTCCGTAAACTGAGAGCAAATCCAGATATCAAGGGAATTAACATCCAACAAAAACAATATAAACTAGCAGCATACGCTGACGATATTCTACTATTTTTGACAGACCCTATCACGACCATACCTAACCTGCTGGCGGACTTTACCCTTTTCAAGACTTTATCTAATCTCCAAATTAATTTTAGTAAATCCAAGGCCCTTAATGTCACATTACCAAGGGAGACGGTGAAGCTATGTCGTAGTAATTTCCCATTTGTTTGGGAGAAATCCGAAATACTATATCTAGGGATCAAAATCACTACTGACCTAAAAGACCTCTACGCCAAAAATTTCCTCCCCTTACTCCGCTCCATCCAGTGTGACCTGCAGAAATGGAATCTAGGTTCCTTTTCCTGGTTGGGTAGAATAGCAATATTAAAAATGAACATTTTACCCAGACTCCTCTACCTCCTTCAAGCTCTCCCGATCGCGTTACCTGCCTCCTTCTTTGCCTCCTATAAACTGCTCTTCCGAACCTTTTTATGGGCCTCCAAAACTCCGCGTATTGGCTGGGACAGACTTGTTCTCCCTAAAAGACTGGGGGGTCTGGGTCTCCCGGACCTCCAAAAATATCACTGGGCCTGCCACCTGACCAGATTGGCGGATTGGCATATACATCGTCCCTCCAAGGACTGGATTGCACTAGAAGCATCCTTCGCACACCTGCCCTTAGCCAACACGCCGTGGATGACCCACACCAATGTTCCCAAGGAATTCACTACTCACCCCCTCATCGGGACCACACTTTCATTGTTCAAAAGAGCATGCAAAATACTGGCCTTCACACCTTCACCAGGCCCCTTGACCCCTCTGGACGACAACCCAGCCTTCCCCCCGGGTCTTTTCCTAAAAGATCCTGCCCCGGATACCCTAGACTCCCCAGCTAGAGCACAGAAATTCTTCATAAATGGGTCTTTCCTCTCTTTCCCGACACTTGTAACTACTCTACCTACTTACGATATACCCTTTTACAAATACTTGCAAATAAGACATTTCCTCTAACCCTCTACCCAACACTCTCACTGGCACAGAGATCTCACGCCGTTTGAAATTCTTTGTACCTCAACAGAACCACAAGGCCACCTCATTTCCTCGAATTACGCCCTATTGTTTACAGGCCACAAGATTAAAGACGACACCCTTATACAACAATGGGAAAAGGACCTAGCCATAGACCTCACCCCCACAGAGTGGGAACACATATTTACCCTCATGCACAAGGGGTCCATTAATGTCACGACGCAGGAGAACAGATACAAAATTTTCTCGAAATGGTACCGGACCCCAGACAAAATCCACCACTTCCACCCTTCTGTCCCTTCCACCTGCTGGAGGTGTAATAACGCTAGAGGTACTCTACTTCACATCTGGTGGGAATGCCCCCTTCTCCAACCCTTCTGGTCAGACATTCATGAACTAATCTCCCGAATCACCACATATACTCCAGACTTCTCCCCCGCCAGATACTTACTGCACCACAGACAAGGGTCCCCCACCTCATACAAAAAAACCCTAACTATTCACCTGATCAATGCAGCCAACCTTTGCATCCCTGCACGTTGGAGAAACCCCTCCCCCCCACAGTTCAAGACTGGACTCGCAGGGTAGACCGAATAGCAGAAATGGAGCAACTCATCTCCCAAGCAGCGGATACTCCTACCAAATTTCAGGCCACTTGGGCCTGTTGGACTCATTATAGAAGCTCACAAACGCCACAGGCCTTGACTCAACCGACCCCTCAGACTCCCTGAGGAGCCCACGCGACAAATGCACTCGTGTCCACCTTTATTAACGCACCCGCCCCTACTGTCCACCCTCCCCCCCTCTCCCCATACCTCCCCCCACCAAAGATACCGACTTGACATTTTCAGGAAACCTAAAGTTTGCCGTATACATGCATATCACACATGCCTTTACTCGATAGCGGCTTCATATATTACCTAGACTCACCCTCGGTCTGCCCTACACTTTGGACGACTTCACTTCTTCGTACAAGTTCTACATTTCAATCGCCATCCCGTTATATTAAATACTACATATGCCTTGTCAGGTAACCCGTTCTCGTTCACAGCTAAGATCCCGTCGGGGGTGAACGGAAACGGGATTACTTATAACGCGGTCTAGCCTTGCTCCGCAAACTCCATCCGTCCTCTCTGAATCTGCTTCCATAGTCGTAAGAGGCGATACCTACTTGTTTTTATACTGTTGAGCCTCATGCATGCTCATAAAGGCCTATATTGGCTCATGTTCTTACTCTGAGGATCTATATGTGCAGATTGCCCATTGATTGTTTGTTTATCTCAGATGTATGGCAAACATTGCATGTTAACCTGTAAAATTTCAATAAAATCTTTTGAAAAAAAAAAAAAAGAAAAATATCTGATTACTAAGGGTTACTAAGGGGAGTGCTTGCTTTTGTTGCAAACATGTTTTTTCTTCCTTTAATCTATTTATTTATTTTTTAATGCATTTTTTACTTATGCCAAAGCAGTCTGCCAAAGTAATCTAAATAATTTAAATATAACTAACTTTTTTACTTTCAAAATATTTTTATTGACGATTTAAACATTACATCACCAGACAAACAGAGAGATAAAAAAAAAAGAAAGATTCAAGCTGTAAGGCACACATCTATGATTGACATATACATAGAAATCAATATTAGTACATAAACAAAGAACAATGTCATTTGACATGAAAGTATAGGAAGAAAGTAAATGACAGAACCCTTGAGTTGAATCAGTTTGAGTTTTAGAATACTCCTTGATACCAATCAAACCATTGTGATCATTTTATCTTGGCAGAGGGCATAGCAAATATAAGCAGTGAGTATGCACTAATGATATCACTTCACTTCTTGGAATGTAGTCAGGAGTTTCCCAGTGGTGGACGATAGCTAATCTTGCTGCCAGAAGAATGCTGTTGTTTATGTAGCTGGTACGGGATATTGTCAATGCCAATATTCAATAGAGCCGGTTCTGGAGATGGAATTATGTGGATTTGAATGACTTCAGTTATAAGTTGGAACACTTCTTCCCAAAAGGGTGATATCTTGTTGCATTCCCACAAAATGTGATATAAGGTCCCTGATTTCGCACAGATTCTCCAGCAGTTAGGTGAAGAGGATGGGGCATAAATATAGATCTGGGACAGGGTAATATACCAGCGAAGATTATATTTGAATGTAAGTTCCCATAGGTTAGATGAGTGGGTTACTTTGAAGTTAGAATTCAAAGCTGTTAGCCATTAAGAGTCACTGAAGGAGCAGCCTATGTCGTTCCCATTTCAACATAGGTGGTAGTTTACTAAAGGATGTTTTGCCCTGTAACAGATTATAAAATAAGGTGATACCCTTGGTAGCAGCAGAAGCATTTGATAAGTATTTCCATGCCATTTCATGAATATATTTATTGAGTTGGGAATTGTGTAATAGACAATGGGTTACTTGAATATACAGTACTTATAGTAATCTGTGGTTGGTTACTAAAGGGTATTTTGTAATAGTGTAAATGGTTTCAGGAGGATATTGGAGTATACAGTAGATTTGAGATCTGTACTATGCCTATGTCCTGCCATGTTCGTAAGGATAGGTTAGGGATAAGTAAAAGAAGTATGGAAATTGGAAGGGATCATTTACAGGGCTTGTTTCCTTTGGAGGCATTGGTAATAAAATAGGTAAAGGTCGTCACTGTGGCTGTGATGGTGGAGGAAATGGCCGGATTACCCATGTTCATTTGAGGTGCGCTAAGGAGCCAAACACGTTGTGACCTGGAACTTGGAGGGATTCAATTTAATGCCAAAGACAAGTAGGTATAAACCAGGCTTTGAGCTGTGCTAATATAGTAGAATTATAGTAATCTCTGAAGTTGATATAACATGTTCCACCCACAGACCTGTGTTTCATTAAGATGGACTGAGAACTTCTAGCCTTCAAATTATGCCACACATACCGCCCCAAGATTGCCTGTAAGGAGATGAAAAAGGATATAGGGACTGGAATGGGAAGCGATCTAAATAGATATAAAAGCTGAGGTAATTTGAGCATTTTAAATGTTTCCAGTCTGCCTGACGAGGAAAGTGGCATCTTGGAGACACTCTCTAGATCCTTAGGTAGAGTACCCAAAAAAAGGAGTGTAGTTAGATTAGTAAAGAGAGGATAATGATTTAGTGAGTTTAATCCCCAAATAATTAATATAGTCTGTGGCCCATACATAGCGATAGTCTTTTCTAAGTGTATGTTGTTGTGCTTGCATTAATTCTAGAGGCAGGATAAATGATTTGGAGGCGTTCACCTTATAATAGGAGATATAGCTGAATTCATCCAGTATCTGTTGTACTGAAGCCATGGAAGGGGCAGGATCAGTCAGCATAAGGATGACATCATCTGCGACAGTAGACATTCCTGTCTTGTGCCATTGGATATGGCAAAGGGTGCGGACAACATGAAGGAGCAATATACTTGTGCGGAAGGGCAAGAATATAGTGCCATTATAGCTGAAAGAATGTGGCCCTGAAACCCAAACTTTTGCAATGTCATATCTAAGTACTGCCAATTAACTCTCTCGAAAGCCTTTTCTGCATCCAAGGATAGAAGCAGAGAAGGCACTCCCTGGCTTTCAGCATGATGGATAATATTGATCATCTGTCGGGTGGCGTCTGATGTCTGGAGCCCTTTCGTGAACCCAGATTGGTCGGGGTGGATGATGGTCGGGAGTAGGTCAATCAGTCTGTTTGCAATTACTTTTGCATACACTTTTGTGTCGTGGTTGAGTAAGGAAATAGGGTGGAAGTTTTGGGGAGCAGTAGGCTCCTTCCCTGGCTTTGATAAGGTTATAACCAGTGCTTTCAACATCTCCTGAGGAGGGAGGACGAAGAAGCAGCAGCATTGAAAAAGTGAGCAATATGTTCGACCAGGGTAGGTTTAACTGTTTGTAATATTACCCTACAAAACCATCAGGGCCTGTGGCTTTGTTTTTTGGGAGTGAGTCGATAGCTTCTCCTATTTCCAAAATGGTGAAAGGGGCATTGAGGGCCACTAGTTGTTCAGGGGTTAAACTCGGGAGGTGTACCGAGTCTAAAAATGACTGGATGGAGTAGCTATCAGGTTGTACAACAGAAGTTTTGTCTTTTAGGTTATAAAGGGTACTGTAATAGGTGTTAAATGCATCCGCTATGGCTTGCGGGTTAAACAGTTTTTTGTTTGTAGTAGGGTGGTAAAGAAAGGGAATGCGAGTTTTGGCTTGAGAGCCTTTGATTTGGTGGCCCAAAAGTTTCCCTGCTTTGTTTCCAGCAATATAAAATTGCATTTTAAGTCAATTCTGTGATTTGTTAAAATGTTCTTATAGGAGGGACCTTAATTCTAGTTGAAGTTTAAGCAATCTGTTTTTAAGATTGCTACAAGGCTGTTTCTTGTTAATTGAATCAGTGGTCTGAATATCTGTTAGGAGGTTATCGATGTGCTGCTTTTTTTGTCCCTGGCCCCAAATTGGGTAAAGATGCCACGCATAAATGCTTTATGCGCAGCCCACACATCACTCGGGTCAGAGTCCTTATTCAATGAAAAAAACATTTTCAAGATGCTTGAGGAGGGTATCCACATATGGGTCAGATTGCAGAATCCTGGTATTGATTCTCTATTGGTAGATGGTAGATGGGAGAAGGGTTTATACTGTCTTCTATGGTGATACACACTGGGGAATGGTCAGACAATGTAGTTGGAAGAATAGTGGAAGTCGAAACCTTCTGCGGGGTCTATTGGTCAAGAAGAAAGAGGTCGATGCGGGAGTAAGAGTTATGACAAGGGGAAAAGCATGTGTAGTCTCGCTCCTCCGCATGATGACACCTCCACACATCATAAAGGTGAAAGGATGATAAAAGAGGGTTCAAGGCAAGTTTGCATCTTTTGGGAATTTATGAGGAGTCTATATGAGGATCAAGGGCAACATTGAAGTCCCCACACTACCCTATTGATCCCTGTTGTGTTGCAATGACTTTCTTGTGAAGTTTGCGTAGGAACCGTAGTTGATGGATGTTTTGTGCATAAACTGTAATAATAGTGTAAGGAGCATTTTTGATAGAGCACAAAAGAATAAGATAGCGCCCTTCAGGATCTTTGATGCATTCATGAAGTTGGAATGAGTGAGATTTGTTGATGGCAACCAGAATGCCCTTTTTCTTTTTTTGAAGCGTTGGCTGTGAATATGTTGGTGAAATTCTTATTAGTGCAGGAATGTGGGTTAGCTGCTTGGAAGTGGGTCTCCTGCAAGCATAGGATATTGCAGAGAGTTTGTGTGGCTAGTTTCCATAGTGACGATCTTTTGGCCGGATGGTTAGGATCTTTGGTGTTGATGGATATAATCTTGATGGTCATTATGGTGCACGGTCAATGGAAGGGGATCATGTATGCTATAAGGTTCTCAAAGGGTCACTTAGACAGAGATATGCGTAAGATTGTCGCTATGGGGGGGGAGCTTGAGCTGTTGAATCTGAAGGCTTGTTGAAAAGTACCAGTAAGGTAGAGCGATAACAAAGCAGTAGGTAATCAAATAGAGGGTGAAAACTTTGAGGGTTGCTGAGATAGAACTGAACGCACCTGGGTTGACGCCAAAACAACAAACAAAAACACAAAAACTAAAAATACGGGGCCACTCTGTGCAAAATGAGCTGCACAGTGGAGGTAAGTATGATATGTTTGTTATTTAAAAAAAAAAACACTTACAATCACTTTAAGTGTGGTATCCAGGACAGGCTTCCCCTCTGTGGGATAAGAGGCTATTGGGTCTGGCTGTGTACAATGCAGTCCCTGTGAGGGGGGTGACAGGCTCACCTCACAATTGCTCATGGCTGGAGAATCCAGCCTAGCCACATTCTTCCTTAGGTGGGCTGCTTGTGATGGGGTTCCCAGGGGGAGATGATTGCAATCCAGTCCTGGTAATTGTAGGATATGACGATCCTACTGGTGAGGACAACCCCAGAGCAGGCTGGATGAGAGGGAGAGCCATGGGTATCGTTGCAGGAGAGTTGGCCATGGCGCCATCTTGGCTGCGCCTCATGGCCGGCTGAAACATGTGAGCAGTGAGCTTTCTCTGGTGCCATTCTTTTTCCTCTTCAGTGTCATAGTGTCGCGGGTAGAGAGGGAGTGTGGGCCGCCTCTGGGAGTCAAAAAGAGCCATAGAGGAGCAGGCAGACTACACACTACGTGGCCATCTCATCCACATGCCAGCCATGCCCCCATAACAAACTTTTTTAAACTTCTTCTATTAATAATTTGTAATGATATAGCTATCGAGGGGGGGGGGGGGGGCATGATGTGCTTCCTGTTTAGAATGGATAAGCAGAGTGATTTGGGTAAACTGATTGTGCCGTAAAATTACCCATTTTGCTGACGGCAACATTTCACAAAAGTGGGAGCTTTCCGTTTTGCTCCTTGGGGTGTTTAAGTGGAATTGGCTTAAAAGAGAAAATATCATTTTTTTCTTTATCTAGAAATATGTGTTTATTTATTTAGTTTTGCTTGTGTTTGTTTAGAGTGGCTTACTTTATTTCATTGAATGTTTTTGTATTTCTGTTTTATTTACCTTTTCACAGTTTTTCAATAAAAATAAAATAAAAGTAAAACAAAAAAAATAGAGGCTAGTGAAGATAATATTTTAATTGGAAGAATACATCCAACAATAACTGAGTTTTTGTAGTCATCAGTAGCCATTTAATGCTAAATGCACCCTTAAAACTGCCCTCTTTATTGACTCCAATACGTTTTGTCAAAATGATAACATTTTGCAAAAATCTCCAGTTTTTTGCCAACATTTTAGAGAAATTAAACCTCTTATTTTCACTGTTCCTTATTCCTTATTAGTGCAGAAAATTTATTGTGATTTACTGCTTGGTCATTTTACTAATGGACCTAGAGAAACCTGGTCAAAATTAAATTTACTTATGTCTCTAGGTTGTCTATCTTGTTGTGATTTTCTCACAGCAGTGGGCATCAGATTACACAGATTTGCAACTGATTACATTGCCCAATAGGGATGAGCCGAACACCCCCCGGTTCGGTTCGCACCAGAAACCGCGAACGGACCGCAAGTTCGCACGAACGTTAGAACCCCATTGACGTCTATGGGACTCGAACGTTCGAAATCAAAAGTGCTCATTTTAAAGGCTAATTTGCATGGTATTGTCCTAAAAAGGGTTTGGGGACCCGGGTCCTACCCCAGGGGACATGTATCAATGCAAAAAAAACTTTTAAAAACGGCCGTTTTTTCGGGAGCAGTGATTTTAATGATGCTTAAAGTAAAAAAAAAAAAGTGAAATATTCCTTTAAATATCGTACCTGGGGGGTGTCTATAGTATGCCTGTAAAGTGACGCGTGTTTCCCATGTTTAGAACAGTCCCTGCACCAAATGTCATTTTTAAAGGAAAAAATCTCATTTAAAACTGCTTGCGGGTTTAATGTCATGTCGGGTCCTGGCAATATGGATGAAAATCAGTGAGACAAACGGCATGGGTACCCCCCAGTCCATTACCAGGCCCTTTGGGTCTTGTATGGATATTAAGGGGAACCCCGCACCCAAATTAAAATAAGGAAAGGTCCCTATATACTCTGAACAGCAGTATACAGGCGGTGCAAACAAGACAGGGACTGTAGGTTTGTTGTTAAGTAGAATCTGTTTGTAATTTTGAACATTTTTAATGTGTTTAGCTCCAGCCAAAAAATCTTTTCTAAGCTTTTTGGAAAACATAGGGAAGGGTTATCACCCCTGTGACATTTGTTTTGCGTCTTTCCTCCTCTTCAGAAGATTTCACCTCACTTTTTTGTCCCAATGAAAAATGTTTTTTGAAAATTTGGGTTTTTTTGTGGAACAAGGATTGGAAAGCATCAGTGGAAAGGAGAAATTGTTTTCCCATATTAACTCTTACATGAGAGAATTTCCCTTCCTATGGGTAGATTTCATCTCACTTCCTGTTGTCTCCTTCCGTTTGCAAGTAGGAGTCGTTTGTAAGTTAGATGTTTGAAAGTAGGGTCCTGCCCTATATACTCAGCAGAAATTTGGGCCTTAGGTGTTGCTGTGGCCAAAACACTGTAAGCCCTCACAGGGCCCTGCTGTGAAATATTAGATCAAGAATTGTAATTACATGCCCCTGTTGAACAGGAGCTGAAAAATTAGGCCTTAGGCACTGGTGCTGGTGCCACAACACTGCAACCCCTCACAGACACTCTAGTTGGAACGCAGGAACGAGCCCTGCTGCAAAGTATTGCATCAAAAATTGTAATTACACGCCCCTGTTAGACAGGGGCAGAAAAATTGGGCCTTAGGCACTGGTGCTGGTGCCACAACACTGCAACCCCTCACAGACACTCTAGTTGGAACGCAGGAACGAGCACTGCTGCAAAGTATTGCATCAAAAATTGTAATTACACGCCCCTGTTAGACAGGGGCAGAAAAATTGGGCCTTAGGCACTGGTGCTGGTGCCACAACACTGCAACCCCTCACAGACACTCTAGTTGGAATGCAGGAACGAGCCCTGCTGCAAAGTATTGCATCAAAAATTGTAATTTCACGCCCCTGTTAGACAGGGGCAGAAAAATTGGGCCTTAGGCACTGGTGGTGGCGCCCAGAACCAAAAATGTTCTTACAAGCTATCAGCGTGATGATTGAGGAGGAAGAGGATAATTACTCTGGGATAATCACTCAGCATCAGCATAGGCAGTCTTTGAAGGGATCTGAAAAAAATTATTCAGTTACATCAGCATCAGGTGCTTGGTAGCTGGTGGTGATCCAAGACTGATTCATTTTTATGAAGGTCAGCCGATCGACCGAGTCAGTGGACAGACGCACCCTGTGATCGGTTACCACGCCTCCAGCAGCACTGAATGTACGTTCCGAAAGAACGCTGGATGCAGGACAGGCCAGTAGCTCAATTGCATACTGTGCAAGCTCTGGCCAGTGATCCATCCTCAAGAGCCAGTAACCCAGAGGATTTTCGGTGGGAAAGGTGTCCAAGTCTGATCTTGCCCCTAGGTATTCCTGCACCATGTAAAACAGACGCTGGCGATGGTTGCTGGAACCGATCATACCTTGGGGCTGCGGACCAAAAAATTGTCTGAACGCATCGGTCAGACGGCCACCTTCTCCACCGCTCCTTCTTTGACTGACCGAAGCCTCAGCAACACGTTGTCCAGAAACAGGAGTTTGTAACCTCCCAGTCTCTGGGAACGCGTTGCACAGACCTTTCTGCAAGGCCTCCCGAAGATGTTTCATCCTCTGCTCCCTCTGCGATGGCAAGATAAGGTCCGCAACCTTACCCTTGTAACGTGGATCAAGGAGGGTTGCCAGCCAGTATTGGTCCTTCTCCTTGATACCACGAATACGAGGATCCTTACGCAGGCTTTGCAGGATCAGGGAGGCCATGCAGCGTAGGTTTGCTGAGGCATTCGGTCCGGAGTCCTCTGGGTCACTAAGGACAACAACGTCCGCAGCCACCTCCTCCCAGCCACGTACAAGTCCATGTGTTCCTTGGGACTGATCCCTTAAAGACTGCTGATGCTGAGTGCCAGGCTCCACCTCCATACTGACACAATCTTCCTCCTCCTCCTCCTCCTCCTCCTCCTCCTCCTCGTCCTCTTCCTGTGTGATCGGCGGGCACGCAGGAACACTGTCTGGATAAAGGGGGCCTTGAGAGCTAAGGAAGTCCTCCTCTTCCTGCCTCTGTTCTGCCTCAAGTGCCCTGTCCATTATTCCACGCAGCGTGTGCTCCAACAGGTGGACAAGGGGGACAGTGTCACTGATGCATGCACTGTCAGTGCTCACCATCCTCGTGGCCTCCTCGAATGGTGACAGGACAGTGCATGCATCCCTGATCATGGCCCACTGGCGTGGGGAAAAAAAACCAAGGTCCCCTGACCCTGTCCTGGTGCCATAGTCGCACAGGTACTCATTGATGGCCCTCTGCTGCGTGTGCAGCCGCTGCAGCATGGCCAACGTCGAGTTCCACCTGGTGGGCATGTCACAGATTAGGCGGTTCTTGGGCAGGTTAAACTCCTTTTGGAGGTCCGTCAGCCGAGCACTGGCATTATATGACCGGCGGAAATGCACAGAGACTTTCCTGGCCTGCCTCAGGACATCCTGTAAGCCCGGGTACCTGCCCAAGAACCGCTGCACCACCAAGTTAAGGACGTGAGCCAAACAGGGCACATGGGTCAGTTGTCCCTGTCGGAGGGCAGAGAGGAGGTTGGTGCCATTGTCGCAAACCACCATTCCTGCCTTAAGTTGGCGTGGCGTCAACCACCTCTGAACCTGCCCCTGCAGAGCTGACAGAACCTCTGCCCCAGTGTGGCTCCTGTGCCCCAAGCACACCAGCTCAAGCACCGCATGACATCTTTTGGCCTGCGTACTTGCGTAGCCCCTTGAACGCCTACGGAGCACCGCTGGTTCCGAGGAAGAGGCCATGGAGGAAGAAGAAGAGGAGGGGGTGGAGGAGAGAGGTGTGTCACAATCAGCATTTTGGAGGCGTGGTGGCGGAACAACCTCCAACACTACTGCACCTTGTCCTGCATCCTTCCCAGCTGCCAGCAGAGTCACCCAATGCGCCGTGAAACTTAAGTAACGTCCCTGTCCATGCCTGCTGGACCATGAGTCAGCGGTAATATGCACCTTACCGCTGACCGCCCTGTCCAGCGAGGCATGGACATTGCCTTCCACATGCCGGTAGAGAGCCGGAATCGCCTTCCGTGAGAAAAAGTGGCGTTTGGGTACCTGCCACTGAGGAACCGCACATTCCACAAACTCACGGAAGGGGGCAGAGTCTACCAACTGAAAAGGCAGCAGTTGAAGTGCTAGCAATTTTGCCAAGCTAGCATTCAACCGCTGGGCATGTGGATGGCTGGGAGCAAACTTCTTTCGGCGGTGCAGCAGCTGGGGCAGGGAAATTTGCCTGGTACAATCTGACGTCGGTGTACCAAAAGCAGATTGCCCACAAGTACTTGGCTGTGACACACCTAATTCTACACCTTCATTCCTCTCACTGCAGGTCTCAGAGAGGACTGAAGGTCTAGTGGGGTTGGAAATCTCAGCTGATGAGGAGCAAGGAGAGATCCTCTTTGTTCTTTGGTGTGGGTCTTTCAGATACGCTTGCCAACGAACTGCATGGCAGGTCAACATATGTCTGGTCAAGCATGTGGTACCCAAGCGGGAGATGTTTTGGCCACGCGAGATACGCTTGAGACATATGTTGCAAATAGCAGCGGTGCGATCTGATGCACTCGTCTCAAAAAAGGCCCACACCAAAGAACTTTTTGAATAACGCGCAGAGACTGCAGCGCCCTGCACATGTGGAGCTTTGGGGTGTGATGCAGTCAATGTGCTGCCCTTAGGCTGGCCCCTGGAGGGCATCCTGCCTAGTTGGTGATGTGCCACCTCCTCCTCCTCCTCCTCCTCCTCTCTCCTATCAGGCACCCACGTTGAGTCAGTGACCTCATCATCCCCTCCCTCCTCATCACTGGAGCAAACCTGGCAGTATGCTGCAGCAGGGGGAGCATGACTGCCAGATTGCTGTCCTTCTTGGGCACCCCCTCTGTCCGTGCTCATGTTACTGCCTTCATTGAGCTCAGTATCATCATCAGAGCCTTCCAAACGCTGGGCATCCTCCTGGAGCATGTACCCAACACTGTGGTCAAACAGTTCGAGGGAATCCTCATGAGGACATGGTGGAGCTAGGGAAGGAGTCACTGATGACATTGAGCTGAGGGAAGAGGCCGCTGCTTTGCCAGACAAAGCACCCTGGGCATGGGTGAGAGAGGATGAGGAGGATGAGGACGGCTTGGTCATCCACTCGACCAAGTCTTCCGCATGTTGCGGCTCAACACGGCCAGCTGCCGAAAAAAAGGCCAAGCGTGTCCCATGGCCACGTGCTGATGAGGATGCACCGTCTCCACGACCAGCACTAGACACAGAGCCTGCTTGCCCTCTCTTATTGGCTTGTGACTGTCTGCCTCTCCTTCTTGGCCTTCCAGACATACTAATGGCCTGTAGCTGCACTAAGCTGGGATAGAACACCTGTAATTTTCTTCAGGTAGCTTTATATACTGTAACCAGACAAGCCTGCCTGTCAGTAGGAAGATAACAGGAACGGATCTAGCTGAACACTGTGAGCAGGACGTACTGCACTAAATGTATATAGCAGGAACGGATCTAGCTGAACACTGTGAGCAGGACGCACTGTACTAAATGTAAATAGTCTAGCTGCCTGACCGTGGTACTAATAGGATCAAAAAGAACACCTGTAATTTTCTTAAGGTAGCTTTATATACTGTAACCAGACAAGCCTGCCTGTCAGTAGGAAGATAACAGGAACGGATCTAGCTGAACACTGTGAGCAGGACACACTGTACTAAATGTAAATAGTCTAGCTGCCTGACCGTGGTACTAATAGGATCAAAAAGAACACCTGTAATTTTCTTCAGGTAGCTTTATATACTGTAACCAGACAAGCCTGCCTGTCAGTAGGAAGATAACAGGAACGGATCTAGCTGAACACTGTGAGCAGGACACACTGTACTAAATGTAAATAGTCTAGCTGCCTGACCGTGGTACTAATAGGATCAAAAAGAACACCTGTAATTTTCTTCAGGTAGCTTTATATACTGTAACCAGACAACCCTGCCTGTCAGTAGGAAGATAACAGGAACGGATCTAGCTGAACACTGTGAGCAGGACGCACTGCACTGAATGTAAATAGCAGGAACGGATCTAGCTGAACACTGTGAGCAGGACGCACTGCACTGAATGTAAATAGCAGGAACGGATCTAGCTGAACACTGTGAGCAGGACGCACTGCACTAAATGTAAATACCAGGAACGGATCTAGCTGAACACTGTGAGCAGGACGCACTGCACTGAATGTAAATAGCAGGAACGGATCTAGCTGAACACTGTGAGCAGGACGTACTGCACTAAATGTATATAGCAGGAACGGATCTAGCTGAACACTGTGAGCAGGACGCACTGCACTGAATGTAAATAGCAGGAACGGATCTAGCTGAACACTGTGAGCAGGACGCACTGCACTAAATGTAAATACCAGGAACGGATCTAGCTGAACACTGTGAGCAGGACGCACTGCACTGAATGTAAATAGCAGGAACGGATCTAGCTGAACACTGTGAGCAGGACGTACTGCACTAAATGTATATAGCAGGAACGGATCTAGCTGAACACTGTGAGCAGGACGCACTGCACTGAATGTAAATAGCAGGAACGGATCTAGCTGAACACTGTGAGCAGGACGCACTGCACTAAATGTAAATACCAGGAACGGATCTAGCTGAACACTGTGAGCAGGACGCACTGCACTGAATGTAAATAGCAGGAACGGATCTAGCTGAACACTGTGAGCAGGACGCACTGCACTGAATGTAAATAGCAGGAACGGATCTAGCTGAACACTGTGAGCAGGACGCACTGCACTGAATGTAAATAGCAGGAACGGATCTAGCTGAACACTGTGAGCAGGACGCACTGCACTGAATGTAAATAGCAGGAACGGATCTAGCTGAACACTGTGAGCAGGACGCACTGCACTGAATGTAAATAGCAGGAACGGATCTAGCTGAACACTGTGAGCAGGACGCACTGCACTGAATGTAAATAGCAGGAACGGATCTAGCTGAACACTGTGAGCAGGACGCACTGCACTGAATGTAAATAGCAGGAACGGATCTAGCTGAACACTGTGAGCAGGACGCACTGCACTGAATGTAAATAGCAGGAACGGATCTAGCTGAACACTGTGAGCAGGACACACTGCACTAAATAGTCTAGATAGAAGATAACAGGAACGGATCTAGCTAAACTGAATACAGTGTATATATATATATGCAACACCTGGGATGCATATATATACACAATACACTGTAAGTGCAGCTAACTGACTGACTGTTCTGCCTAATCTATCTAACTCAAATCAAATGACACTGTCTCTCTCTCTCTCTATCTCTCAGCACACCGGAACACACACTACACAGGGCCGCCGTGCAGGCGGCCTTATATAGTGTGGGGTGTGTACTAAATCCCCTGAGCCATAATTGGCCAAAGCCACCCTGGCTTTGGCCAATTACAGCTCTCTCTACTGACGGCGCTGTGATTGGCCAAGCATGCGGGTCATAGTGCATGCTTGGCCAATCATCAGCCAGCAATGCACTGCGATGCCGCAGTGAATTATGGGCCGTGACGCGCCACACGAATTTGGCGCGAACGGCCCATATCGTTCGCAATTCGACGGACGGTCGAACAGCCGATGTTCGAGTCGAACATGGGTTCGACTCGAACACGAAGCTCATCCCTATTGCCCAATATACAAATAGACAGTAGACAGAGCAACCAGGAATATGTGAATGAAATGTGAACTTTAAAGGATACAAGGGCAAACTTTACAATATTATTTCAAAATGGAAATACAATACATCAAGGGAGGTAAGGTGAGAAGAAAGAAAATATATTTAAAGCAGAACTTTAAACAAAAAAAACAACAACAAAAAAACAGCCCATTAGAAGGTAAAAAATAAATTAAAAAATTAAATCGTGGGCTATCTCCCACAGTAATTCTATTCCACCACACTGTGTTTTGACCTACGCATTCTGTGTGTTACTCACTTCTGAGCCCTGTACACTCTGTATTACACACTTCTGAGCCCTGCTCTCTCTGCAATACCCACCCCTGAGCCCTACTCTCTCTGCAATACCCACTTCTGAGCCCTGCATCCTGTGTCTTATGCACTTCGGAGCCCTGCACTCTCTACATTGAACACTCTTAAGCCCTGCACTCCCCATATTGCCATCTCCTGAGCCCTGCACTCTCTACATTGCACACTCTTGATCCCTGCTCTCCCTGCATTGCACACTCCTGAGCCTTGCATTCCCTGCATTACACACTTTTGAGTCCTGTATTCTTTGCATTACCCACTACTGATCCCCGTACCCTGTGACTTTTGCACTTCTGAGCCCTGTACCCTCTGCGTTACACTTTCTTGAGCCTTGTGCACTCTGCATTACACATTTCTGAGCTTTGTACCCTCTGCATTACACACTCCTGAGCCCTGCAGGAGTATTACACACTCATGAGCCGTGCTCTCTCTGCAATACCTACTTCTGAGCCCTGCACCCTGTGTCTTATGCACTTCTGAGCCCTTCACTCTCTATAATGCACATTCCTGAGCCCTGCACTCCCTGCATTACACACTGTTGAGTCCTGTTTTCTCTGCATTACCCACTCCTGATTCCTGTACCCTGTGACTTTTGCACTTCTGAGCCCTGCACCCTCTGCATTAAAACATTTGGGATCTTTGTGCTCTCTGCATTACACACTTTTGAGCCCTGCACACTCTACATTACACACTCTTGAGCACTGCTCTCTCTGCATTACCCACTTCTCACCTCTGCATCCTGTGTTTTATGCACTTCTGAGCCATGCACCCTCTGCATAATACACTTTTGAGCCCTGCTCTCTGTTCATTACCCATTTCTGACCCCTGTACCCTTTCTTTTATGCACCTCTGTGCCCTGTGCCCTCTGCTCTCTCTGCATTGCCCACTCCCAAACCCTGTATCTTAAGCACCTTTCAGCCATGCACCCTCTGCATTACACACTCCTAAACCCTGCACTCTCTACATTAACACTGTTGAGCCCTGCTCTTTTTGTATTACCCAATCCTGATTCATGCAACCCATGCCTAATGTTCTTTATAAACCTTGTGCTCTCTACTGTTCTAAATTTCATACCCCTGACTACTGCACTCTGTGTACTGGGCTCTATATGACATATTCCTGACCAATGCACTTGAAGTACATTATATACTCCTGAAGTTCTTTGAAAGGTTGGCTGTATGTAGAAAAGTATATGTAAAAGCATATGTAAAAGCATATGAAAAGCATATGCTGAGGTTTATATGTGTCTAATAGGCTCTTGCTTGTGAGTGACACAATAATCAAAGCATCTTTTGTGGGTACAAGGACGGTGGTATATGTGTGCTGTGTATACAATAAGTTCAGGTTTTATGTAACTATGAAAATGAACAGCCTCAGGTGTTAGATATGTTAGGAATGTAACAGGAATGGAAATGGAAAGAGGAAGTAAGGAAGATAGGAAAGAAAATTATTTGTTAATATGGAATGCATAAAAAAAAAAACTTTCTGTGTTAATGTTTCCAAAGTACATAATTAGCACACATATTCTTACATAATTAGCATGTATGGTGCACATCATACATTGGTAAGTAACATAAATTGCCATTTCACAGAAACACATTTATTACATTTAAGCCCTCGACAGGTGAGAGCTAGAGTTTACATATGTGGGTTAGAAGAGAATAAATTACATTACAATTGTTAATTGGCCATATGCAGATCAGGAGTTACAGTTAAGAGAAAATGGCATATAATTAGAATATGAACTACATCTGCAGAACCTTCTGTGATACCCCACCACCATCACCTCCAATGGAGAGCTTTTTTTTTTTTTTTCCTTTTTTGTCTAATGGAAAATTCATACTTTCTTTGTTTACAGTCTGATTTTATAGCTTGATGATCCACACCTGCAAAACCAGAGGGAAAATTGCAGCACTGAAATGATCAACAGCTAATGCATAAAATACGATTTAGTAATTGATTTCTTGTTGCTAAGATCTCAGATAGTTTCCATGTAGTTACAATTGATTTTGATTTTTTTTTTTAGGATTAAAGGAAAACTCCAATTTTATTCCCTTGTTCATAAACAGGTTTAAAGTTACTGAAAATGTACCTGTAGGCATGAGATAATTGCACTGGTACTCCAGTTGGTGGTAAAACGACAAATTCCATGAGACTTTGCAAGACTCTGACAGTCACAGGCATGGCTGCCAGAGGCATGATGGGATTAGTATGCTGGGGTGCTGAGGTTTCCTACCCTGACCTAGATGGTTCAGGGTAAATCAGGCAACAACTCCCCTTGCCTATGAGCACCAGTAAATGGCATTAGATGTGTCTGGTCTACTGATCTGTGGAGAAATAATGTTTAGTCACGCTAGATAATTTAGGTTAAATGGTAGTGTTTTCCTCAGGAATCCCATCTATCCATATATCATTCATGATGACTTCGACTTGATAAAATAAAATTTTCTAAAGTACTGAATATGATAAAAATAGTTTTGTGTTTTTTATTCACTTCCTGTGTACATGCATCAACTAAACATTATGATTCCAGACTGGCTTTCTGATGACAGTAGTGAACTATGTCTATGTAATGTATGTTGGCTTAGCTTCTTTCCAAGTTTTTTCACAGCATATGTGTCAGCCTTGACCAGCGGCCTAAAAGACATGTAAATCTCCTTCCTCTTGTGTGTATAAAGAGATGTAGCACCCTACTAGGATAGGATGCTAGGCAAATTTAATAATTGTCTTGCTCTGTAATCAGAGGAGCTGAAATTAATTGGTCAGGTCTGTTCATAGCTCCACAGCCTGTGGATTTGATTGTTTCCCCTGCCTTTGTGATAAAAATTCCAGAGCTCAAGCCATGAAATCCTAGGCTGAATATTTGGCATGCTCTAGCCAATCCCTGGGGTGGTGTGCTCAGTAGGTGGTCAGAGAGGTGTTAAATTGGCTGGAGCCCTGGTCAGGTGGTCTTTCGTCCAGAGGGAACTGATCAGTGAGCTCCAGGGGCTATTTGCCCCTGGAGCACTCCTGGACTGGCTGCTGCACTGCTCTCCTATGGACAGGGGCTATGGACTTGTCCTGCTCTGGTATCTATGGGTAGAGTGTAATCCCTGTGCCACAGATTATTCATGGTCCTCAGTAGTGGATGTGTGGACTGTTCCAGTTTGTCTACTTGTTCTACAAATTTACCTTAAGGTCCCCAGCTGTAAGGACTTGGACTGTTCCAGTCTGCTTCTTTGTGCTACCAATTTAGCTTGTGGCCCCCAGTTGCAAGGACTAAGACTGTTTCAGTTCATCATTGTTTGTGATGAACTTTCTCTCATAGTCCCCAGCTAAGAGGGAAAAACTGTTACAGCTTTGAGAGAGAAGTGTCCTCTGTAGAATTGTACTCAAGTGTTTTTGGGTATACCATTCCTCTCTGTCCTCCTCCTGTTACGAAGTTTCTTCAGCAATAAATGCTAAAAAGACACTGCCTTAGACTGCTTACTGAACTGGAGTGAATGGACTGTTGCTGTCTGCCTGGCTGCCTTTGCACTGTTTTGGGAAACAGTGGGGGTAGCGCTACAGAAAGATTGTAACTTTTCCTTTCTATGTTGGAAAATTGTGCCTCTAGAAATAAATGCAGTCTAAAGGTGGAATTATTTATCTTCATATATTTCTTGAGGGATATTGTTCAGAAATATTACTGTCCCAAGTGAAAGAGCCCCTTCATTCCTTCAACACAATTCACACATATAGAACTCTGGATAACAGGGGTAAAATAAAATGCCGAGTCCGGTGTGGTTGTACTGGGAGTCTGGTTAGTGCAGACCCAGGGTTCTCAGTCACCCTGTGTCCCTAATAGACACAGTGTTACTTTCACATAAGAGGGGCAGGGGGAGCTGGACAAGGAGTTTTCTGACCACTCTAAGGTAAGCTGGGTTCCAAAAGCCCCCCCGCCCAAAGTGACTTCCGTCACAGGCCTATCATTAGACTGGCTTCTGTTGATCAGAGTACAAAGTGGAGAGGAGTGGTATGGTTGACCGATGGGCTGGGCCTACATACCAACAAGACAGTAGAGTGGAGAAGGAACTCCCCATTATGGGACTTTAATGGCCCAAGTAGCAGTACACAAAGAGTATACAAAAGGAGTATACAAAATTTATTGAAATATAAACAATTACAATTTGAACCAATGGGTGGCTATAGACATCTTAATTACATAAATGTGGCAAAAAACAGAAGAACAAAACTCTAGAGCGGTCCAGGGACTACCATGATAGGGTCACCATGGCAAGTTGCACAGGCCACACCCAACGCGTTTTAGGAAACTCCTTCAGGGGTGTGGAGAGCAATTTTGTTTCTATCTTTAGAAACAGACAAAAATGGTAATAAATAACATGTACAGAAAAACATGTGTATATACATGTATGCAGAATATACAGCCATTAGTTATTTAAAATTATATCTGAGTACAGGTATATGAAGAAAATATAGAGGAACACTTACATGTTGCAAAAATCAATGTACATGTCACAGCCAGAGTGATTTTGTGTTGTTGGGACATGGCTGTCTGATTTTTACAAAATCACTCTGTTGATCAGAGAGGAGTACCTGCTTGTTGGCAGGTAGAGTTTCCCCTTAAAGGTTGCTCCTCCTACTGGTGGAATGTCCCTATATAAGGTGAGTGGAGCTTATACTTCCAGAGTGAGGAAAGGAGCTGACAAGTGTGATTGTGCGCTCCCCTGGGGCTGGAGAGGGTTTGTCTCTACCAAGCTAGAGAAGGGAGAATTAAAAGGACTGAAAACAGAGAGAGAGAGGGGTTGGGACAGAGATCTTCTCAGACATGACGGCAGAAAAAAAATGAGTAGTCCATCGAGTCTGCCCAAACATAGATCTCTGTTTGTCCCAAGCATGTTTGAAGCCATTTACTGTTGACTGTCTGACTACCTCTGCTAGAAGTTTATTCCAAGCATCAACCAACCTTTCAGTAAAATAATACTTTCTAAAATTAGTCTTAAACTTTCCTCCAGTTACTTTGAGGTCATATCCCGTTGTTCTTGATTTTGGTTTCATATTAAAAAGATTGCCCTCCTGAACCGTATTCATCCCCTTGATGTATTTAAAGGTTATCATCATGTCTCCCCTTTCCCTTCTTTCCTCGAGACTGTACATATGAAGTTCCTAAAGTTGTTCTCAATGTGTTTTATCCCCCAGACCTTTCACCATTTTCTTACCTGTCTCTGGACTCTTTCTGTAAGTGAGGTCTCCAGAACCGGATACATTCTAAATGAGGTCTCACTAAAGTTCTATATAGGGGAATCAGAACCTCCTTCCTCCTGCTGGTGACCCCTCCAGTGATATAAAGATATATATAGGGGAATCAGAACCTCCTTCCTCCTGCTGGTGACCCCTCCAGTGATATAAAGATATATATAGGGAAATCAGAACCTCCTTCCTCCTGCTGGTGACCCCTCCAGTGATATAAAGATATATATAGGGAAATCAGAACCTCCTTCCTCCTGCTGGTGACCCCTCCAGTGATATAAAGATCTATATAGGGGAATCAGAACCTCCTTCCTCCTGCTGGAGATCCCTCTAGTGATGCATCCTAGAATTCTAGTCACTTTTCCCACTGCCTAGTCACACTGTTTGCTCAATTTGCAATCATCTCAAATAAGTACCCCCAAATCTTTTTCCTCTGTAGTGGTGACCAAAACTGTCCTCCCAATTTTGTACTCGCTCAAGGGATTATTTTTCCCTACGTGCATTATTTTACATTTAAAAAACATTGAACTACAGTTTCCACTGCTTTGACCAATCTTCCAGCAACGCCAAATCATGTTCCATGTTACAGATGCTTCCAGGGATATAAACCCTATTACACACCTTTGTATTATCAGCAAAAAGACAGGCTGAACAATGAGCTTTTGGAAAATCAAAAAAAGTAAGTGGTTTTTGAGCAAATTGAGGCAAAATACTTTATACTTTCACTTCCTTGGTTGGACCTAATAGGTAAACTGAATACAGCACAGAGGGTTTAATACGACTTTATTTTATTGAAATCATAAGCTTCTAAACAATAGCCCTCTTTTACTTACTTTGACAGTGAGTCAATAGACAAGTATGCTGAGAATAACGTGGACTGATTATTTTTATTTTTATAAATTTAATCTTTTTTCTTTTCTTATGATAGTTTTAAAAAGTTGTTATTAAAGTCAGCGGGCAGATATTGAATTTGTCGAAGCATCTGAAAACATCAGCAAATTAAAGTTTAAATAATAGTTCTAAAAGACATTAAGAAGTAGCGAGGCAAGTTACTTTAGCATTAAACAGCATTAAAGAGGGGATTATGACTATTTAAATCATCCTGGTCTAATTTAAATGACAATAAGCTTAAAGAATGAAAAAAAATGTATTATGTGTATGGTTACAGCCTAGGGTTCTCCTAGGGTTCTTAAAAATAAATAAATGACAGAAAAATAGTGAATGCTAGATAATTCAATCAACCTAAAGTAGAAAAGTGGAATCACATGAGTTTAAATAATAAAATTGTTAACAGGGAGTTCATTTGGTCATGTAGTTGGTGGAGTACAGCCAGGCATCAGATAATCAACTGTGGGTTGGTCCTTGGTAGCTTACCCTTCTGGAGGTTTTTGCTTTTTTTTTTTAGTGCTGTTATTCCTGGTCCTTGTCTTGGTTCTCCTTCCTCTGTCCACACACACAAGTGCCTGCATTCCTTTTATGCCATCAGATATGCTTGTTGACCACGATGGGCATGGTCAACATCCATGTATCAGGATTGATCGGGTTTACTTTGTAAAGGAAACTTGTTCTACTTTAAGATTGTTGTAGATCAGGGATCCTCAAACTACGGCCCTCCAGCTGTTGCGGAACTACACATCCCATGAGGCATTGTAAAACTCTGACATTCACAGACATGGCTAGGCATGATGGGAATTGTAGTTCCTGAACAACTGGAGGGCCATAGTTTGAAGACCCCTGTTGTAGAGTTTGCGAGCTCATGGGCGCTATTCCTTATTTAGATTGACTATTGTTGATTACTTCAGTTACAGTCATTCCACCTTGATGAAAGAAAAGAAAGAAAGAAAGAAAGAAAGAAAGAAAGAAAGAAAGAAAGAAAGAAAGAAAGAAAGAAAGAAAGAAAGAAAGAAAGAAAGAAAGAATTAAAGATAATTAAAATAGAGTAAAGTAAAATAAAGTACACATGCTTTCTGAGGGTATTATGTTAGCATACTGGCCAATTTTATTTAAAGTGGGGTTTTCATTTAACTCATACATCTGCCGAGAACACAGGTTCTGTAAAATTGTTGAAGATTTCTGGCTTTATTCTTGCAATGCTCTCTGTACAACACAACAAATATCAGAAAGAGAGCCTATCTCTCTCTGAAATGCCTCGCTAATAGATGACAGAACAGTAGTGTCTGTGGGAGTTTTTTCTCCCTGAATGAAGCAGACATCCGCCATTGTGTCTGACGCATTTCATGAAATTCTCTCTAGTCCTTTACAGGCTAGATGTTTTTCAAAGATGGTGATATTTTCAAAATGCCTTGAAATAAAGCTAAGTGCATTCATATGGATCCCTCGGAGTGAATCAGCAGTGTACCCTGCCTTGATACTTTCATTATATCACTTGCGGTAGCCATCGTCCTTTCATGGTCTCCACGCCTTTCACAGCCAACACCATCGGGAAAATTTAACAAGAAGATCTCAGGCACATTTCAGGCATTCAGATAATAAAATAGAAAGGGAGAAAATAACTTTAATAATACAGCAAGGAGAAAAAAAAAACAAGACTAAAGGAAAAAGTTGCTGTACAAGTTAGAAATAAGTGTGACTTGTCAATTCCTTTACTTACTTTTATTTCATTTGGTTTCAGAGAAACAACCCCCCTTCCTATGGGAAAAAAAAAAAACATAGTGCCTCTATCAGTTTGGAAGAATTTAAAGCTGTGTATCATCACTTCCTTTCTCCGTTTCCAAAATTCCCCTACTTGATCTTTTAATTTTTTTTCAAGCTTTGGAAAATCATAAAAAATCATACATTTGTAGAGGGAACATGAATTACAAATTAGAATATATCAATTTTATACAGTAACAAAAGAGGAGTGAACCTTTACTTGTATTTAAACCTTCTTGCTGGGATAGCCATATAGAGAGTATTAAGACCACTTGTGTGTTAAAAAACTCATTGAACTATGGCAGTGCTAAGTTTAAAAATGCATTACATTGCGTGTGCTCGGGTGTAGGACCCCTTATCACAGGGGGAGGGGGGTGAAGGGGTCTTGCAGCCCTCATTGTCTGTCTTAGTTGTTGACCTCTAGGTACATGGGCGTCCGCAGTAGGGGGCAAGGGGGGTCAAGTGCCCCCCCCTGGAATCGGCAACGTGGCAATGCCGGCTAAACTGTGCTTGATGGCAGATGAATATGCACATCAGTACACAGTCACAGATCACTACCCAAGTCAGACCTAAAGTGTCCTTGCAGAGCTGCAGCAGGGTGCCGAGTGCTGGAACGCTCCCTGCGCTCCTACACTCAGCTGAGAAGACATCAGTTACACTTCTCTGTCAGGAGGAGTGAACTCCGCCCCACAGATCATTTCTAGTCCCCGCCTCTGACATGATGTCATTCAGAGGCCGGGACAGGAAGAGAGAGAAGCACCGCGAGGGAGCGTGCATGTTGCTGGAATTAGGTAAGTGAGCAATGGCAGACAGAGGGGAATATATGTTGCTTAACAGTGTAATGTTGCAGTGACACTTTTCCAGTGCACTGGACCGGTTAATGTCTTGGGAGCTGTGGTGGGTTTTGTGATTGGGGGTTAATTAAGCCATTAGCCAGCAATATGCAGCATGAAGGGGTTAATGTACTGACACTGGCCACAAAAGCACAAGGCGTTTATGAACACTGCCATTGATCCCTAATGCATTAGTGGCTAGTAGCAGTTAATTAACCCCTTTGTGCTGCATTAGTGGCCAGTGTCAGTGTTAACCTATTCCTGCTACAATACAAAGGAGTAATTAACACTGCCACTGGCCGCTACCGCATTAGTGATCAATAGAAGTGTTCATTAACCCCTTGAGCTGAATTAGTGGCCAATGTCAGTGTTAATTAGCTCCTTCATGCTGCATGGTTTTAAATTAGCATATCACCACTGACCATCTATGCTGGGGCTAATATTGCAGCTACTGCATCAACGCTGGGGATTATTATTGCAGAAACTGACACCAATACTGGGGATTATTATTGCAGAAATAATAGAGGAGGGACCATGGGCTGACACCAATATTGGGGATTATTATTGCAGAAACTGGCACCAATACTGGGGATTATTATTGCAGAAACAAAATGTGCCAAATGCGGCAGTGGCAGTTATCACGCTTTATGTGATAATGACTAAGCCCCTCCCCTTCATGACATTATTGAAACGTGGCGGAGCATTGGTGACCTTAAAATGATGCTCCCCCCTGAAAAAAGTTCTGCAGACGCCCATGTCTAGGTATTTGGGGTCCCTAGGTTGTTGCGGTTGGCAGTAGAGAGGAGGAGCGACTCTACTTTGAGAGAGACTGAAATACTGTGCCATAATGTGAGTAGTGAATGGCTACTCCCTTGTGAAGATGTGGAGAAAGGCAGATGGGCTCCAATTTACTGTAGGTAAAATAAATCCGAAGCTGCCAGAAAGGTGTGTGTATAGAGGCTCTCCCAACTGAGTTTTTGTTGTTGCTACTTCCAAGAAAGCCACCTGTGGAAAAACAGACCCTATTGTCATAGAGACTTTGTATAATCTTTTTTTCATCACATAAAGTACAATTGTCTGCACTGCCTCCCACACTGATCCATTTACAAATGGTCAGCTGGGTTCCAAAACTGCAGACAAGTGAGCAATGCTTGCCCCAGATGGTCATCGTTCTCTATGACTGTAAATCATACCTCGCCCTAGTCACTTGTAGTTTGTGAATATACTGTAGCACTTAGGCCCCATTCACACCTGAGCGTTTTGTAGATTGAAGCCTGAAGCTACAAAACACTGGAGGGGAAAAAATCAATTATTCTCTATTGAGATGGTTCACATCTCCACTCCAAAACGCCTGAAGCCAGAAGCTCCAAAACGTCTGAAGCTCAAACAGGTTCTGGAACTTTTTTTTAGGCAGATTTGGGTGTATTTCTGCTTTTTACATTGGATACCTTTTGACCTGCACAAAATCGCAACAAAAATGCATCAAAATCACGGCAAGAAAGAGTCAAAAAATGCGGTAAAATTGCGCAACTTTCTGCCTGAAAACGCTAGTCAGGTGTGAATAGGGCCTTACCCCCTAAAGAGCCGCTGATTTCCAGGTCCCCTGTTTCCTGTGCCCATGACTCTGCAAGTAACACCATGCACTCTGACACACCTGGGCTGAAGGGGGGATATTTATTGCAAACTTATTTATATTTATTTTTATTTAAATGTATTGCAAATATATACAGTTTAAAGAAAATAAATAACAACAGAAAATTGCTCAACAAATATGTAAAACATTGGCAAGTTAGATATACGATTAGTGACAAACAGGTAGAACAGAGAGTAGTTTTCAAACCCTATACTAGGGGTAACCCTGCCAAAGAGAGTAGTACCACACTAATAGTACTCTGTATTAAACCCTTTTCCCCACTGGCCAGCTTGTTGGGGCTCAAATACAGCGCTGGAGTGCTCTGGATAAAGTTCCTCCAAAAACTGGTAAGTGTGCCTGAACTGTGACCCACAAAGGCAATGCTGTTCCTTTTAAAAGGGTGTAGTAGGGCTGGCCAGTGGACTCTCACCGACTTCTATGGCTACAAATTACCTCTCTCTGTCCCCCGTTAGGGGCACAACAAAGTCAGCAACAACAGCATACTCTTCGATAAGATGGCTCAATCAGTGTGCCTCTCAGGTACCAAGGAGCATCTTTTGCTGCGAGCTCTCCATTCCAAATGTGGTGGTGAGCTTCTTGCCAGCGACCAGATGCACACAGTCTCTCCCTTAATGTACTCCTTGCATCTCCCTCAACCCAGGGAAAAACCAGCTCCTGTATCTCTCCCCAAGGCTCCAATGATGCTGGGATCTGTAGTTCCTTTGTTCAGTGCACAAAGCAAACTTAGTTAATTTGGAACTACCTTTACCACAATCCTCTGTTCCTCCCCCCATTCACAGCACTTCAAGTAACTGTCTCCAATTACAGCTGTGCCTATCCCTCTGAAGACACAAGCAGGGAGAGCAACAGAAACAATGAAACTGACAGCCAGATCCATGCAGCCACTTTTTTCTGCCAGCACTGCGGTCTGGAGTTAAAGTGCTGTTCCGGCCGAAATTATACTTTTTAAATAAAAATACCCCTATAATACACAAGCTTAATGTATTCTAGTAAAGTTAGTCTGTAAACTAAGGTCTGTTTTGTTAGTTTATAGCGGTAGTTTGTTATTTTATAAACTTGCAGCAGGCCGTGGCCATCTTAAGTCTGGGCATCTGAAGCCAGACTGTATTTCTTCCTGGATCTCATCCTTGCAGATCTCGCACATGCTTAGTGCAGCACAAGCAGTGTAATAGGTTTCAGGTCAGGTTTCCATAGCAACGGCAGTGTCAGAGGAAGTTGCCGCCCCTTCCCAGAAGGCATTGCAAACAGGAAATGATGCGATGGGTCACGGCCAGGGAGGAGGAAGTGAAAAATGAATACAGCAGATATACAGTAGGTGCTGAGAAAATTTTTTTAAAAATATCCAATTCGTTTACAGTGCACACTTTAGTGAGGGATGCTAAGGAGTTGTAAAAGATTTCTGTGAAGACCCTGCTTATGGGCCCAATGGAAAGTGACTGCACCACAATGCAGTGACATGGGCACCTGAAGAAGGACCCTCTCACTCTACAAAAAGCAAGAACATTCGTAATACAGAGTATCACATGACCATAGTATTAGCTAAATATTTTGATCATTTAATTTGTTTTTTAAAGAATAGAGCAGTCACAGAGGTGTGGGGATGACTTTAGGGGGTCAAGTGTCTCTGACCAGACTAAAACCTTAATATAACAGGGACTAAAACATAGGGAACATACAGAGTAGAACGGTACTGTGGGACTTCGAGAAACTTTTCAGACAGCCATATCTAGGAAAAAACAGAAAGGAGTTACATGTAATCAACACTGTACACTCATGCAGCACCACCCCAGCAGGAGCCTCTTGGTAGATTGGGTTCTCTGTTCTTCTGCCTCGACTCAGAGAACAACCTCAGCCCCACTGACACACCAGATTAAGCAAATGGATACTGCACCGCTACTTGAAACACAAATATACAGAAGATAAACTGCAGACTATTAAAGTGATACTAAAGGTTTGTCGTTTATTTGTTTAAAATAACAAACATATCATACTTACCTCCACTGTGCAGCTCATTCTGCACAGAGTGGCCCTTATCATCCTCTTCTGGAGTCCCCCGGCGGCTCTCACGGCTCCTCCCTGCATCAGATAACCCCCTAGGAGAAGCCCTCTCCCGAGGGGGTTACCTCGTGGGTGCGCATTTGCGTCCATAGACACGAATGCCGGACTCGGCCCTGCCCCCCCCCCAGTGCCGCGTCATTTGATTTGATTTATAGCAGTGGAAACCAATCGCTGCGCTACTATCAATCCATCCAATCAGGACCTGAGACACCAGCTTTTTTTTTTTTTTTGTTTACAAAAGTTTTATTTGGAAGTTCAAGTAAACAATCATTAAGTATATTTGCGAAGAGTATTTGACAACCATATAAAATGTATCATTATAAAGGAATGTAACATTAAGTTATCAACATGGTAGTAAAATTATTAACAAGATGCTTTTACAGGAATGATATGCGGTATAATACAATGTGAAAATATATAGTTATAGAGATATAATATAATATCACAATGAAATTTTTACGTAGGGTTCCAATAAGACCACTTTCTTTTGTGAATATGAATTGTATCATTAAGGGTATGGTATATCCATTCAGAGAGTTTAAGTGATTCCATTCTATTAATTACTTGTTGCCAGGGTAATTTATTAGATTTCCAGTTATAGGCTATCATCCATTGCATAGAACTGCACAAGGAGTGGAATAGTCTCATACAAAGAGGGGGAATGTTTGGTATGTTGGCGTACAGTAGACATATCTGAGGGGTGGGAGTAATTTTTTTGTTTAGAGGAGTTTTCTATTATCTCAATGGCTTTGAGCCAAATTTGATTAAGATGTCTGCAACTCCAAAATGTATGTAAAAGGGTACCAGGATCTGAGCATCCCCTAAAACAGTTCGGAGAGATGGATGGATAGTATGTGTGAAGTTTAGAAGGGGTAAGGTACCATCTGGAAACATTTTCTATTGGGGTTTCTCTAAAGGAAATTGCTTTATTACTTTTGCGGAGATTATCTGACATGGAGGTCCAATCATCTATATTAAGTATGACATCTATGTCTGTCTCCCAATGAAGCTTCAGTGTGGATTTATCTGGCAATCCAAAATCCCTAAGGTCTCTGTCTCTGGGAGATGAGATGCATATTTGTTCAAATGTAGTGTGAGTGGGGTGTGTTGTGAGTGTAAAATATTTGGCATAGAAGTTTTTAATTAGATGGTAGTGATGGAGTTCAGTAGTGGGTAGGCCATGTGTAGCTTGTAATGTAGAGATTGGGGCAAATTCCCATTTAAGTTGAAGGGATCTAAGTGTGGTAAGATTTTTGTTGATCCAAGGGGAGAAGGATTGACTATTGTTATAAACATATGGAAATCTAGGGTCACCCAGAAAGGAAGCTAATGGTGGGGTGTCAGATGAGAGCTTGTATCTTTGCTGGTGTGTTTGTCCCCGGGACGAGATAGAGGGGGTACAGGTAAGTAAAACGGGAGCTTGGGGGCATAGAATGCATTGAGGTGAAAAACCTTGAAGGTTTACAACCCCTTTAAGGTTCAGTATCAAAAAGCAAACATCAGACTTGTTATTGCTTAATTAATCTAAAATATTCATGGGGGTTGCAGTAAAAAGCAGTATGCACATAAACGGGTAAGTAAAGGATTAGGGCAACTCTGTGGCAAATGAGATATAATGTAATGTCAATAAATGTAAAGTTATGCACTTGAGGGCTAAGAATATGCATGCATACTAGAGGGAGTACAACTGGGGGACTCCATAGTGGAGAAGGATCTGGGTGTTCTGGTAGATCATAAGCTTAATAATAGCATGCAATGCCAAGCTTATATTTTCCCAAGCAAAATCCTTTCCTGTGTTAACCACTTCCCGCCCGCTGGCCGTCAAATGACAGCTGGGCGGCGTGGCTCTCGTTCTTGGTGGACGTCACCTCCAGAACGACTGCTCTCGCGCACCCCTGGGGGCGCGCATCGTGGCGATCGGTGGTGCGGTGTGTCAGTCTAACAGACCGCTATACCGATCTCAGTAAAGAGCCTCTGACGGAGGCTCTTTACCACATGATCAGCCATGTCCAATCACGGCTGATCACGATGTAAACAGGAAGAGCTGTTGATCAGCTTTTCCTCACTCACGTCTGACAGACGCGAGTAGACAAGAGCCGATCGGCTGCTCTCCTGACAGGGGGGGTCTGTGCTGATTGTTTATTAGTCCGACCCCCCCTCAGATGCCCACCCAGGACCATCAGGATGCCACCAGGACCCCCAGGGATGGCCACCACACTAGACCACCAAGTGTGCCACCCTAGACCACCAGGGAAATGCCAATCAGTGTCCAGGCAGCTGCCAATAAGTGCCCAGGCAGCTGCCAATCAGTGCCCATCCCCAATGCCTGCCAGTGCCAGTGGCATCAGTGATGCCTATCAATGCCATCTATCAGTGCCACATATCAGTGCCCATCAGTGCCACGTATCAGTGCCCAACAGTGCCGCCTATCAGTGCCCAGTAGTGCCGCCTACCAGTGCCACCCATAAGTATCCATCGGTGCAGTCTTTCAGTGCCCACCAGTGTCACCTATCAGTGCCCACCAGTGCCACTTATGAGTGCCCATCAGTGCCACCTATCAATGCCCATCAATGCTGCATATCAGTGGCACCCATCAGTGCCGCCTATCAGTGCCCATCGTCAGTGCCCATCAGTGCCACCTCATCGGTGCCGCCTTATCAGTGCCTGTTAGTGCTGCTTTATCAGTGCCCATCAGTGAAGGAGAAAACTTACTTATTTACAAAATTTTATAACAGAAACAAAAGTAAAACTTTTTTTTTTCAAACTTTTAGGTCTTATTTTATTTGTTTGGCAAAAGATAAAAACCGCAGAGGTGATCAAATACCACCAAAAGAACATTAATTTTTGAACACTAATTTGTTGTACACATTGGTTAATAATGGTGGACTTTCTTTCTTTTTGAATTTGTATTTTCTTTTTGAATTTCACACATCTGATTAATTTAATCTTTGCCTGGTATTTTTCACTATGATAATTTAATATTCAGTTGGCAGATATATATATAATTTTTCACGGTTTTATTACACTGTTTACATAGAGTAATTTTGCACAGGAGCGCGGTTTGTAATTAGACAGCTAATTATTTTCTTCATTTTCTTCATTTATGACGTGCTGCTCCTTAATCAATTTAATTTTCCACATGCGCGAGTAGGTAAATCTTTTTACCAATTTTTCAATGCCCATCAGTACCGCCTATCCATGCCACCTATCCGTGCTGCCTGTCAGTGCCCACCAGTGCCGCCTATCAGTGCCCACCAGTACTGCCTATCAGTGCCCACCAGCGCCGCCTATTAGTGTCCATCTATGCCACATAACAGTGCCCATCAGTGCCGCCTATCAGTGCTCATCAGTGCCACCTATCAGTGCCCATAAGTGCGGCACATTAGTGCCTCCTCATCAGTGCCACCTCATCGGTGCCCATAAGTGTCACCTCATCAATTCCCACCAGTTCAGCCTATCAGTGCCCATCAGTGCCGCCTCATCAGCGCACATCAGTGAAGGTGAAAAATTACTTAGTTTTTTTTGTAAAAAATAAAAAACCCAGCACTGATTAAATACCACGGAAAGAAATCTCTATTTGTGTAAGGAAAATGATAAAAAATGTGTTTGCGTACAGTGTTGTATGACCGCACAATTATCATTCAAAGTGGGAGAGCGCTGAAAACTGAAAAATGGCCTGGGCAGGAAGGGGGTGAAAGTGCCCTGTAGGCAAGTGATTAAAGTCCAAGGGGACGGCCCCTGCTGCACTTGTCCCATGTTTCCTCTCTTCATGTTTTAAGGATGTTGGCAGTCCCATACACTCAATTCCCATAAAAAAAATTCTCTCCAATATTATAGAACAATAACAGAAATATGTGCTAACTACTTATAGCTATACCATGAACTGGATGAAGGAGAACCTTCCCAGATATTTTGTATTTACCTTGCTTTCTGGTTTTGTATTGTATTTATCCTGTCCTTTCCAGTTATATTTCCCGGAGCTCTCCTTTAAAAGTCGTATTTTAGAAGCACTTATGTAAAAACCTCTTCAATGTGAGAGGAACTGGCTAGATTTCCTTGAGGTTTTCAAATCACATTCATGTATACCTGACAGCAAATATATGAGACGCTTTCTATAAGAATACCACTAAAGGTCATCAAAGTGGAAATGAATGAAGAATTACAGAGAAAAGGGAGCACAGAGATATGTGCTGGCAATGAGACGTCACGTACCTGATTATTAATATCATTTATGGCAAAGACTCATAGGTGTATCTACAGGCCTATATGTCAGAAAACCAATTACAACTTATAAACAGCCTCACTTCTTCTGTCAGCCACAGTCATGGGAATCACTGCTAATATTCAAGAGCAATCAATACCAGTTTAGGACTATTATTTGCCTGTCAAATATCCAGCAGACTTTCAGAGGATTACCATAAACCTACTGTGAGCAGCGATTACCAGCCAGGGTTATTCTTTCCAGGATAGCAATCAACCATACAATACATCTATCACATTTCAAAGTCATGTATAGAAAGATAGATTTAAAAGAAAACCGCTGTGTGGCAAGTACACAGAGGTTACCATTTTATTACCTGTTGATCCTGCCAGTAGATACATGTTTTTTTCCACTTCCTGTTAGTAGAAGTTGTCTGGCAAAAAGGACAGTTACAGAGGATGGGACAATCCATTAACACTTCCAAGGGTGCTTTCAATGGTCAGCATTAATTCATATAGCTTAGCCCTTTTGCTGCCTGACGTTTTTTTTATTATTATGTACAACCAGCCTGATGGATAAATGTTGCTTTATGATGCTTAAAGTAGAAAAAAAAATTCACCAAAAATCCTAAAAAAAATTTAAAAAAACATTTGAAAAAAAAAAAAATTTAACTTACCTAAACCCTTGTTGCCAGGCAGTCTTCCTAATCTGCCTCTTCCTTTTCCGCGGCGTGTTCTGCTCCTCGGTGAGTGGCCCTGTTGTCTTCTGGGAACTGTGTGTGTTCCCAGAACACCAGGGGGCCATTCACAGAGCGCGCGTGCGCAGTAGGAAATTGGCACTGAAGCCGCAAGGCTCATTTACCTAGGATAGCGGTGCCGGGACCCGAGAGCCGAGGGACGGGTCGGCCCCGGGCGGCCGACATCGCTGGCACCCAGGACAGGTAAGTACTTATTTAAAGTCAGCAGCTACAGTGTTTGTAGCTGCTGACTTTAATTTTTTTTTTTTTTTACGGCCGGAATTCCGCTTTAACTACTTCCCATCCAGGCCAATTCTGACATTTCTCTCCTACATGTAAATGTCATATTTTTTTTGCTAGAAAATTACATAAAACCCCTAAACATTATATATGTTTTTTTAGCAAAGACCCTAGAGAATACAATGGTGGTTGTTGCAACTTTTTATCTCACACGGTATTTGGGCAGCAATTTTTCTAACACGTTTCATGCTTTAAAATAAATAAAAAAAACCTTAAAGTTTGCCCAATTTTTTTACATAATGTGAAAGATGAAATTACGCTGAGTAAATAGATACCCAACATGTCACGCTTCAAAATTGCACACGCTCGTGGAATGGCGCCAAACTTCAGTACTTAAAAATCCCCATAGGCGACGCTTTCAAATTTGTTACTGATTACATGTTTTGAGGTACAGAGGAGGTCTAGGGCTAGAATTATTGCCCTTATTCTAAAGTTTGCGGCGATACCTCACATGTTTGGTTTGAACACCGATTTCATATGTGGGCGGGACTTACGTATGTGTTCGCTTCTGCAAGTAAGCACACGGGGACAGGGGTGCTTTACATTTTTTTATTGTTAATTTTACTTTTATTTTTTTAGTTTGACACTTTAAAAAAAAAAAAAATAATAATTTTGATCACTTTTATTCCTATTACAAGGAATGTAAACATCCCTTGTAATAGGAATATGGCATGACAGGTCCTCTTTACAGTGAGATATGGGGTCAATAAGACCCCACATCTCACCTCTAGGCTGGAAAGCCTGAAATAAATGTGATGTCATAACATCGTGCCCAGCCTCCAAATGATCATAGAGACTCCGGCAACCATCGTGTCTGCCGGAAATCTCTATCGTCACCATCCGGGGCCGGCGGATCCTGTCTCCGACTTACCGATGGAAGCGGTGAGTCGGTAGAAGCACCAGAGGGCGGCAGGAGGGGGGGTGCGTCCCATCTCGCCGCCCGTAAGAACGATCAAGTGGCGGAACGGCCGCTATGATTGTTCTTATGGTGTAGGGAATCGCCGGCTGAAAAAGCTGATATCTGAATGATGCCTGTAGCTGCAGAGATCATTCAGATATATCAAAGTCAAGGATGTCATATGACGTACCTTAGGCGGAAAGAGGTTCAATTGGTTGAAAAGCCTCAAGGTTTTTCACCTTAATTCATTGTATGCATTCAATTGAAACCTTCTGTGCTGCAGCTCCCCCCAGACCTCCCTTTTTCTTACCCGAGCCCGATCAGATCCACTGATGTGCACGAGCGCAGCAGCTCCAGCCACTGTCTCTCTCCTCATTGGACAGATTGATAGCAGCAGGAGCCATTGGCTCCCACTGCTGTCGATCAAATTCAGCGACAAGGGAAGCAGCAGCGGGACTCGGGAGCGAGCCAGCACGGGTGCCCCCAGGGAAAGCGGGTTTTTGTGGGGGCACCCAGTGTTGAGGAGGGGCATGGAGCGCCGGCAGGGCACCCCATAAGAGGAGGATTTGGGCTGCTCTGTGCAAAACGATAGAGCAGGTAAGTATAGACTTTTTTTTAATATGTTTATTCAAAGTTTAAGACATATAAGCACAATGAAATAATATTGAGCTTGATGCACATTCTATAAAATGATCAGAAATAATAAGGATACAATTAAAGTGATTGTAAAGTCTTGTTTTTTTTTTCCAATAAAAATAACAAACATGTCATACTTGCCTGGGTACGCTATGCTCACGCTCGCTTATACACATTTGTGGACTTGCAAGGAATTCCTTTTTATCCATTTTGTAATGGAGACCAGTGTTGCCAACCGCTAGTTAATTTACAGGCAGCCCGTAAATTTCAGCTCATTTTCGGGCTGCCCGTAAATGTCCTTTATGGGCAGCAGTGCCTGTTAAAAAGATGGCTGCGGGCCGACAGCACAACTGCGCATGCACCGCCCCTGTACCATGTTCACACAGCCTCTGACCCCTGTACCATGTCCGCACAGCCTCTGACCCCTGTACCATGTCCACACAGCCTCTGACCCCTGTATGTCCGCACAGCCTCTGACCCCTGTACCATGTTCACACAGCCTCTGAACCCTGTACCATGTCCACACAGCCTCTGACCCCTGTACCATGTCGCACAGCCTCTGACCCCTGTACCATGTTCGCACAGCCTCTGACCCCTGTACCATGTCCGCACAGCCTCTGACCCCTGTACCATGTTCGCACAGCCTCTGACCCCTGTACCATGTTCACACAGCCTCTGACCCCTGTACCATGTCCACACAGCCTCTGACCCCTGTACCATGTCCGCACAGCCTCTGACCCCTGTACCATGTCCACACAGCCTCTGACCCCTGTATGTCCGCACAGCCTCTGACCCCTGTATGTCCGCATAGCCTCTGACCCCTGTATGTCCGCACAGCCTTTGACCCCTGTACCATGTCCACACAGTCTCTGACCCCTGTACCATGTCCACACAGCCTCTGACCCCTGTACCATGTCCACACAGCCTCTGACCCCTGTACCATGTCCACACAGCCTCTGAACCTTGTACCATGTCCACACAGCCTCTGACCCCCCGTACCATGTTTGCACAGCCTCTGACCCCTGTACCATGTCCACACAGCCTCTGACCCCTGTACCATGTCCACACAGCCTCTGACCCCTGTACCATGTCCACATAGCCTCTGACCCCTGTACCATCACCACACAGCCTCTGACCCCTGTACCATGTCCACACAGCCTCTGACCCCTGTACCATGTCCACACAGCCTCTGACCCCTGTACCATGTTCACACAGCCTCTGACCCCTGTACCATGTTCACACAGCCTCTGACCCCTGTACCATGTCCACACAGCCTCTGACCCCTGTACCATGTTCACACAGCCTCTGACCCGTGTACCATGTTCACACAGCCTCTGACCTCTGTACCATGTTCACACAGCCTCTGACCCCTGTACCATCACCACACAGCCTCTGACCCCTGTACCATCACCACACAGCCTCTGACACTTGTACCATCATCACCACACAGCCTCTGACCCCTGTACTACCATGTCCACACAGCCTCTGACCCCTGTACCATCACCACACAGACTCTGACCCCTGTACCATGTCTGCACAGCCTCTGACCCCTGTACCATGTCCACACAGCCTCTGACCCCTGTACCATCACCACACAGCCTCTGACCCCTGTACCATGTCCGCACAGCTTCTGACCCCTGTACCATGTTCACACAGTCTCTGACCCCTGTACCATGTTCACACAGCCTCTGACCCCTGTACCATGTTCACACAGCCTCTGACCCCTGTACCATGTCCGCACAGCCTCTGACCCCTGTACCATGTCCACACAGCCTCTGACCCCTGTATGTCCGCACAGCCTCTGACCCCTGTACCATGTTCACACAGCCTCTGACCCCTGTACCATGTCCGCACAGCCTCTGACCCCTGTACCATGTTCGCACAGCCTCTGACCCCTGTACCATGTTCACACAGCCTCTGACCCCTGTACCATGTCCACACAGCCTCTGACCCCTGTACCATGTCCGCACAGCCTCTGACCCCTGTACCATGTCCACACAGCCTCTGACCCCTGTATGTCCGCACAGCCTCTGACCCCTGTATGTCCGCATAGCCTCTGACCCCTGTATGTCCGCACAGCCTCTGACCCCTGTACCATGTCCACACAGTCTCTGACCCCTGTACCATGTCCACACAGCCTCTGACCCCTGTACCATGTCCACACAGCCTCTGACCCCTGTACCATGTCCACACAGCCTCTGAACCTTGTACCATGTCCACACAGCCTCTGACCCCCCGTACCATGTTTGCACAGCCTCTGACCCCTGTACCATGTTCACACAGCCTCTGACCCCTGTATGTCCGCACAGCCTCTGACCCCTGTACCATGTTCACACAGCCTCTGACCCCTGTACCATGTTCATACAGCCTCTGACCCCTGTATGTCCGCACAGCCTCTGACCCCTGTACCATGTTCACACAGCCTCTGAACCTTGTACCATGTCCACATAGCCTCTGACCCCCCTTACCATGTTCGCACAGCCTCTGACCCCTGTACCATGTTCACACAGCCTCTGACCCCTGTATGTCCGCACAGCCTCTGACCCCTGTACCATGTTCACACAGCCTCTGACCCCTGTACCATGTTCACACAGCCTCTGACCCCCTCCTGTACCATGTAAATGGAGAAATATGTTTTTTGACTTTTGTTTAACACATTGCTAATAGCAATAGCTACATGTTTATAGTTTAAATATTGATATTGAAAGAGGGAGCAGTGTGGGCGTGACCGGATGTTGAGGTGAGAGGTGAGAGAGGACGCCGTGACTGAATCCAGCCCTCTCCCCTTGCTCCGTCTCCGACATAGCGAGCTCCAGGAGGCTGAACGCCCGGAAGCACTGAGAGAAGCCGCCGCGGACGTGACTACCGCACTAAGCCGCACCAGCTGCACGTTGCTCTCCCGAGGACAACATCGACGGCGCCTGTACCTGTGAGAGAGGAGGGCGCCGACACCCGGGATCGAGCAGGCAGCAGATAGCGCTGAAAACCCCCCCTGAAGGTCGGAGCAGCAGAGGATCCCACCCGGAACACTGGAGGGGTGAGTCGCTGTGTGTATATGTACAGCACAAAAACTCAGCTGGAAAAGACTCTATCATTGAAATCTTGACAGGGGGGGAGGGGGGTGGCTATACAGGCCCAGGTCTCAGGGCAAGGGACTAGTATTGTGCATTGAAAAAGCAGCACACTGTCGGACATGTCAAAGAAGAAGGGGATGGAGGATGGGCCAGCCCAACAAGGGACAGGGGGTCTCGGAACCCGCAGCACCAAGGAGAAGGGGAATCAAGCAGCCACCAAACTAGAGCGCTTTGCGCACACACCAAATCAAACCCCTAACAAATCTAATAGTCTAGGGGGGGCCAACAACAGGCGGGCCACCCAGGGAGGAGAAGTCAGACCCAGGAAAACGGGACTTTGACAGCTATCCCATCAGCTATACCATTGGCAGGCTCAGTCGCAAGAGGGACCCTGGATAAACAACAGGTCCTGGGCCTGGAAGGGGCGGCAGGGGGTGGCCAGGGTGGCTTGGGTGAGAGGGAGCCATCCCTGCAGGATATCCTTACAGCTGTTAACACTTGCAAGCAATCAATCACGGAGCTGTCTGAGCAATTTAAAAGCATTAGAGATGAACTGCTTATTGTTAAGGGGGAAGTGCGCACAGTTTGCACCCGCACAACAGCACTTGAGGAGAGATTTAGCCAAATGGAGGATGATGTGTACCCACTAAAACAAGAGGTGGCACTTATGAAAATCCAATTAAAGGAGTGTTTACAGAAAATGGACAGTATGGAGAACAGGCTGCGTAGAGAGAACCTGAGGGTACTTGGGCTCCCAGAGGGCTGTGAGGGGAACAACCCCATTCAATTCATGGAGGACTGGCTAAGGGAGAAGTTTGGCAGGGATTCATTTTCCAATACCTTTGCTATTGAGCGTGCGCATAGAATAGGTCCTAAAACCTTAGCACCAGGAGGCCACCCTAGACGCTTTATTTTTAAGCTTTTATGTTTTCGGGACAAAGTCACTATTTTACAGAAGGCAAGAGAGTCAAGGATTATCCAGCACAATGGAGCCAGGATTTCAATTTACCCAGACTTCTCCCCTGAGCTGCAGAGACAAAGAGCTAAATTTGGAGACTGTAAACGAAAGCTTCAACAACTCAGAATCAACTACGCGCTTTTATTTCCGGCTAGATTGCGTGTCTCAGCTCTGGGGGAGGTTAGGTTTTTTTCTACCCCCAATGAAGTGTCAACCTGGCTAGAGAGCAACGAAGAGAGAATTAAGAGAGGAGAGGGAAGCTAGGTGCCGTCTGGAACTTTCTAATGTTTTTTCTTTGAACTTTTTTTGCACTAATTCTGTTTTTTTTCTTTTTTTTTTCTTTTTTCTCTCACTGGTTTTTTGCCTTTTGACGTGGTAAATTGGGAGTGAAGTGGGGGAGGGGGGGAAGGGGGGGATTAAGTAAATAGTAGTAGAATACACTTGTAGAGAAAAATGCACAAATTATACACATGGTAATAGTACAATATATATATATATATTCTTTTTTTCTTTTTCTCTTAAGGGGGAAATTCCCCTCCTACTGTATTTTGTTCACGTTTTTTTCTTTTCCTAAACCTCAAAAAGTTTTCTGAAGGTCACAATTGAAGCCCGAGGGTTAGGCCCAAAAGTGGGCGCGGGGGTACGATGGGGGTGGGGGGGTGGGGGGGATGCTGGGAGGGTGCAGGGGGTTGGGGGGTGTGGGGTGGGGGGGAAGATGCACGAATATAACCAGAGGTGGAAGGTAGGGAGTGGTGTTATGAATGGATATGAGTCGATTCAGGTTGTTAGATCAGAGGGATGGGTTAAAGATAAGGAGATACACTATATATCCCCTTACTGCACCAGCAATGGGAGATGGTTAGATCTGATAGGAGATCAAAATAATGTAATGGCACTAGATGGTACGACCCATGAGCACTGAAAGAAGGGGTGGTAAAATCCCGGATACGGGAAAAAGGATTAACATATGCTCATGGAACGTAAGAGGGGTAAAGGATAAGCTTAAAAAACAAATAATTTTCTCAATAGCCAAAAGGGGGAATGTCAAGATACTTTGCCTCCAGGAGACCCATCTGGTAAAAGATACAACTGAAACTTTAAGTAATAAACAGTTCCGGACACAGTTTCATTCCACTCACTCATCATATTCAAGAGGGGTGAGTGTACTGATAAGCACAGATTTGGCTTTCTCCTGCGGGCAGAGTAGATTGGATGAAAAGGGAAGGTATATTTTCCTCTCTTGTTTAATAGAAAACAAAAGGTATATACTGGCCAATGTGTATATCCCCCCCCCCCCATTTTGTACAGAGGTAATGGAGGACCTAGCCAGGTTCATAGCAGACTTCCCTGGGACCCCGGTAATAGCACTGGGAGATTTTAATATGACGATGAACAGGAGTATAGACAGGTTCCCGTTACGGCATGGAGCTGGAGAGGCCAATAGAAGTCCCCTTCTGCAGTACTGTGATGAAATAGGGCTGGTAGATATCTGGAGAAGGAGGCATCCCGGAGAGAGGCAGTACTCATGTCACTCCAGGACTCATGCCACCCTGTCCAGAATTGACCTTGTATTGGGTAATGTGGAGGCATTAAATGTTGTGGAGGAAATAACCTACGAACCGAGAGGCGTCTCAGACCACTCGCCAGTTATTGCCTCCGTGAAGGTGGGGGGGCAATATAGCAAGGGGAGCTGGAAGATTAATCCCTTTTGGCTCGAACTCATAGGAGAGGAGGAGAAAATGATGGAGGGGCTGTCTGCATTTATTAGTATAAACTTAGGATCGGCTCCATTGAGGGTGGTCTGGGATTCCTTAAAGGCATATCTTCGAGGAGCTTTAATTCAGAGAATTGCTTATGTTAAGAAACAGTCACAAGCCGAGGAACTGGGAGCTAAAGAGAATGCAAGACTGTCGGAGGCACACTTCGTAATAGCACCATCCCAAGCTAATTATGAGTGCTGAGTGAGGAGGCAGGATGAGTATAGTAGGATACTCCGAGAGAAGACAGAAAAGATTAGATCTTTTCAGAGACGGAGCTTTTTTGGAGAAGGAGAGAGAATTGGGAAAGCTCTGTCTCTGATAATTAAGGCAAATGGCCCCCCGAGCGCAGTGCCGGCAATCAAAGGGAGGGAAGGAGAAATAAGAAAAAACACCCCAGATATAGTAGACGAATTCAAGACATACTTCGAGAAGTTATATAGCTCCTCTGCGGTAAATGCAGAGGGGGAAATGCAGGGCTTTTTTGAGGGGCTGGGGATAATCCCGATATCAGAGGAGGACAGGGAAATATTGGGGGCCCCTTTGACCCTCAAGGAATTGCAGAGGGCTGTTGGAGATATGGCGGCCCAAAAGTCTCCGGGCTCGGATGGCCTGCCCATAGAATTATATAAAAAATACGGGGGGGTATTGTTACCCTTACTACTGGAGGTATTCAATGGGGCTAGGGAGGAAGGGGCTCTGCCCCCCTCTATGGCAGAAGCCATAGTAATACTTCTGTTGAAAGAAGGGAAGAATCCAATAGATATGTCTTCATATAGGCCCATCTCGCTCTTGTGTTCGGATGTAAAGATCCTGGCCAAAGTACTAGCTGCAAGGCTGAATAAAATAATCCCCAAATTAATACACACAGACCAGACCGGGTTTATCCCGGACAGATCTACAAGCACGAATATAAGACGGGTATACCTTAATATGCAGATCCCCATAGAAAATAGCGGTAGGAGAGCAATTCTCTCGCTAGACGCAGCCAAGGCCTTCGATTCCTTGGAATGGCATTACTTATGGAAGGTGTTGGCAGAATACCAGCTCGGTTCCGGGTTCACTCGGTGGCTAAGATTGCTATATAGTGAGCCAAAGGCCAAGGTGAAAATCAACGGGAAGTGCTCGGAGTGGTTTCAGCTGAGCAGGGGCACGAGACAGGGGTGTCCTTTGTCCCCCCTGCTCTTTGCCCTGGCAATTGAGCCCTTGGCGGTTGCTCTGAGGAAGGCACGGGGCATACAGGGGTTTAAGAGAAAGAGAGGGGTGGATAAAGTGGCCTTGTATGCCGACGATATTTTTGCTGTTTCTGGCGGATACGCAAGATTCACTGGAAACAGCTATGGGGATAGTGAGGGAGTTTGGTGTCTTCTCTGGGTTACTGATCAATTGGGAAAAATCAGTGATTCTGCCTATTGACGCCTTGAGTGGGCCTCTCCCTCACCAGGCATCCCAAGTCCAAGTGGTCAGGCAAATGAAATACTTGGGGATTAATATATCTAGAGACCCAGGCCAGTATATATCCGGAAATCTAGTTCCATTGATGAAAAAGTTGAAGCAGAAATGTCAAGTGTGGAGACGCCTGCCCCTCTCGGTCGCCGGGCGCTGCAATCTGATTAAAATGGTCTGGCTACCCCAAATATTATACGTCCTGCAGAACTCTCCTGTTTGGATCCCCAAGCATTGGTTCAAAAAAATGGACAGTATGTTTAGAGAGCTTATTTGGAAGAATGGGGTGGCCAGGATCGGGTTGGGGACGCTACGGCGACCAGAGGTGAAGGCTTGGCAGTACCAGATCCACGAGGCTACTTCCTTGCAGCTCAATTGCAACAAGTTGGAGGTAGTAATAGACTAAGAGAAGTGGGAGCAGGGGGTAGCATCTTATTGAACGACACCGGACATGACACAGTGGCAGAGGGATTAGAGGCAGATTCATTTCGTACTAAATGCCCAACTACCCGGATGATGAGTAAAATCTTGGTACAAGCTAAAAGAATCCTGGGTTATACTGGTTACTCGCCACTCTGGGACAACAACAGCCTCAACGAGCTTAAAAAAATGGGTCGCGTTGAGGAATGGGACCGCCAGGGTATCGACTACCTGGCACAGCTATACAGGGCGGGGAGGTTGAAGTCCTTTCAGGAGCTGGTAGAGGAGTATGCGATCTCCAACAGGTCATTTTACAGATATCTGCAAGTCAGGCATGCCCTGGAGGCACAATTTGGGAAGCAAGCGCCAATGTGGTGCGAAATGACCTTTTTGAGAAAGCTGATTGACGCAGAATCCACAAAGGGATTGATCTCAGATATGTATGGATGCCTGAAAGCAGCAGCCCAGGAAGGCCCGGTTGAAAATAAAAACAGGGCTAAATGGGAAAAAGATGTGGGGGCACTGTCTGATGATCAATGGGATCAAGTCTTGGCGTCTGGTCCCAGGGTCACTCTCTCTCCCTCACAAGTGATGTCTCACCTGTATTTATCTTATAGAGCATACTATACGCCCTTGAAATTATTTAAGTGGGGTAAGAGGCCCGATTCGAAATGTCAGAGGTGTAGAGGGGGACATGGGGATTTGATCCACATGTTCTGGCGATGCCCCAAGCTGCACAGATATTGGAAAGGGGTAGTGGGGAAAATAAACTTAGTGTTTGGAACATCGCTGAGGTTGGAGGCGAGGGAGTGCCTGCTGGGATTGACGGCGGAGGGGGGGACTTCAAAGGACATGCAGACGGCAAGAGCCAGATGCTTGTTTCAGGGAAGAAAGCTTATTGCACAGCACTGGCAAAGGAAGAAGGCTCCGACAGTGATAGAATGGGAAAATGCAGTAAGGGAGGTGATTTGCAGGGAAAAGTATATCTATAAGAAAAGGGGAAATTATAAGAAATTTGAGAAAATATGGAAAGTATGGCTGGATTGGGACAGAGTTGGATCGGAGGGGGAGGCGGGGTGAGGATGGTATGGAAGAAGAAGAGTGGTGTAAGGTATATGCGAGGATGCATGGCGGGTGAGGGGAGGAGAAGGGGGGGGATGAAAAAGAGGGGAAAAATGAAGAAAGTATTTTTATCTTTCCCTTTTTGAAGGTTACAGCTTATGAGTATTTTGAATTGGCACATTTTAGATGCAAAAGAACTTGGGGGAACAAAGGATGATTTTAATGAGTTGGCGACCTTAGTGACAGTGCCTATTTTTGTACTTTTTTTTTTTTTTCTTGTTTGTGTCTTTTTTTTTCTTTGTGACTTGATTGTGTTGTGCATGCTGTAATGGATAACTTTTTCAAATAAAGAGATTATAAAAAAAAAAAAAAAAAATATTGATATTTGCACAGTTTAGCACTGAAAACTTGAATTTTAGTTTTTTTTGCAGCGACAGTAAAAAATGTGGCTCTGTCAGTAAATTTCACTAATCTTTGTCAGTAAAAAAATTGGTGGGGTTTGTAAATTTTGGTGTCTTGACAGTAAATTTCACTTCGGGGGTTGGCAACATTGCTGGAGACTCGCTTTTGAGCCTGAATATTTGTATGCAGCACTGCAATACTTACCATTAAAATACCTAAAATAGACAATATTGCACTATTGGAATCTTTTTTTTCTTTGCATATCTGCACTTCCTGGTATTGGGGATATCTGATCTGATCATCGCCTGGTGTCTGTGGAGGCTTCTGGTGGGAGACGCTCAGGACATCTGGACATCCTTTCAGTGGATCCTTGTTCCAACATGCGCTTTGTGACCCCCCTGAATAAGGGTGGTCGCTGGCTTTCCGGTAAGCCTTTTACCTCAATGTGGTGATGGGTATAACGTGGTTAAGTATTTGATCCACACTCCGTGAAATCTTTCTCATTGAATTCCAGCCATTAATGAACTTTTCACATTTGCACTGTTGAATGATTTATTATTTAGCACTCTATATGTTATTGCACTTTACAGCATAACGCTTGTATATATGTATTGTGTTGATCACACATAAAATTATTATTGTATTGTAGTTACAGCTACTTTTGCACATTTGCACTTTATAGTTATCATATGTCATATCCACATTGGAATCATTATGAATTGTTCTGACCCAGCCCCACCCCCTCTCTCCCCTGATTGGCTAGCTGATTATGATTGGTAGCAGTGGGAGCCAATGGCGCCACTGCTGTGTCTTAGTTAATCCGGAAGGAGAATCACGGTCGGCTGAGACACTCATGGACCTCGCTGGACAGAGAAGGGGCTCAGGTAAGTATTAGGGGGGCTGATGCACACGGAAGGCTTTTTATCTTAATGCATAGAATGTATTAATATAAAAATAACTTCTGACTTTACAACTCCTTTAAAATGTCCAAATAGGTTGTGAGCAAAAACAAGCATTGCAAAATGGGCCATATGCAAATATTTCTATCAGTAGTAATACAACGTTTAGCTTTCTCGCATGGAATGTGAAGAGAATGCGCTGTCCTTTCTTCTTATGCTCCAGGTTATGATGAGTGGGCCCAAGACATCTTCTCCTAAAATGCAGGACTGCCAGTTAGACATGTGCAATTCGTTTAGTTCCGAATGAGTTTTTTAACAAATTTTGACAAATTCATTCATCTCCGTATTTCTGAATTTTTCAATTACCGAAATTCCAAATTTCGAAATTCCGAATTTCAAATTTCTGAATTTCGAATTTTGGAAACTCAAAATTCGGAATTTCTAATATCCGAATTTCTAATATCCGATTTCCAATATCCGAATTTCTAATATCCGAATTTCTAATATCCGAATTTCAAATTTCCGAATTTCAAATTTCCGAATTTCGAATTTCCAAATTTCCGAATTTCGAATTTTCAAAATTCGGAAATTCGAAATTCGGAAATTGGAAAATTTGGAAAATTTGGAAATTAAAAAATTAGAAAATTGGGAAATTAGAAGATTCGGAAATTAGAAAATTTGGAAATTCGGAAATTTGCAATTTTGAAAATCCGAATTTCCAAATTTCCGAATTTCTGAAAAAAGTAAAAAAACGAATGAAATGAAAACAAAACGAACACATTTTTTGTCAGTGCACATGTCTACTGCCAGTCCTCCATGGTATTTGAGGAATCAGAGTGCGACCAACAGAGCACCCAACAGAGCGCCAAAGGGAAGCAGCTACGGGGGACTGGGTGCATGAAGAGCAAGAGCCTACAGGAGGTAGGGATAAGGTAAGTACGCCAATGGTGTGCAGTAGGATGACAGCCGTGTCGATGTGCCAATTGCGGTGCATCACACTGTTTACTTTTAGTTTTGTTGGCCATAGTGTGGTGGTTGGTGTCACACTGCCCTGTTCTGAATAAAAGCACGGCATTCTGTACCTTTTACCATGCACCCCACCACAACATGGAGATGTGGACTGGTCAGGTAGGAGACAAAGCACTTTTGCTTGTCTTGTGGTGGAACTGTGCTGGAATAGCCGCCCAACACTGTCCTACAGCACCTGGTGTGAATAGACCCTAACTCCAACCCAAGAATGGAGAGTCTTAAAATGTAAGTAAATCCCCCTATCCTTTTCAGGAAGCTGCCATCTTTACCTCTGTTTATTCTACAACTGACAACTGCACATGTCAGTTGTCAGTTATGACATCAGCCATTGGAAGGTTTGACAGTTTGGTTGAGAGCACAACCAATGGGAGTGTTACATTTCCGGCACGTCTTTTTTGGATGGGTCTACTTCCGCTTTAACCACTTTCTGCTCGCGTAATGTCATGTGACATTGCAGACTTTGTGCGGTGATATCTTAATAATGCCTGCAGCTACAGGCATCATTCAGATATCTTCTTTTAGAGACGGCTATTCCCTTCACCATAGGGACAATCATAGCGGCTGAAGCGGTTCAGCCGCCTGATCGTTCTTACAGGCAGTGGGAGGGGACAACCTCTGCCTCCCGCCACCCTCTGGTGCTTCTACCGGCTCGCCCCTGCCATATGTAGCCTGGAGAAGGAACCGACCGGCCCCGGATGCTGAGATTTCCAGGGGGCCAGATGGTCATGTTATGACGTCACGCCCGGCCTCTGCATTTGAAAAAATGCCGCTGCCTTGGCTGGGAAGCCGGGATCATTTTTTTTTTTATTACTTCAGGCTTCCCAGCCTAGAGGTGAGATGTGGGGACTTACTGACCCCATATCTCACTGCAAAGAGGACCTGTCAAGCACTATTCCTATTTCAAATCAATTTCAAATAGTTTTCTAATTGGAATATCATCACTTCCGAATTTTTATTCTGTCTTACGAGAATTTTCGGGACTTTAGTAAACTCATCAGATTCGATCTGAGATTAGCATGCAAAAAAAAAAAACGGATGATCATTCATCCGATAATCTCATTGTGTGTACTGGGCATTATTAAATCTCCCCCCGTATTCTCTCCCTGCTCAGTTGCTCTCCATTTTTGGCATTGTGTCAAAAATCAGAACCACTGATCTGCTGACAGCCTAAAGATTTACTGCTACTCAGGGGCTCTGGGCTTCAGAAAAATGGCAGCCTCCGGCAAGAAGAAACACGAGCAATGCTGGAGGCAATTTTCAGCACACGCTAAATTTGGTAACATAATTATTCATGTATAATGTATGTTCCTTGGTAAAGAACATTATTGTGCAAGTTGTTATTGGTAAAGCTCCACTAGGTTCACAACTGGTGCGAGCACAGACATTGCATGTGATTTGCACCGCATTGCTGTGCAGATCACATACAATGTCTGTGCAATGTAAATTCAGTCATACAGATTGTATGGCTGAAGGCGCATCGCATTCAGACCAAAATGGTGCAGGACCCTTTTTTTGGTCCGCGCTGGAATCAGATCGCATGGGTGTTCACACTTATATGATCCGATTCCTATACCATTTCACAGTTCGCACTGGGATACGCGAACTGATCTGGGGGTGTCATTAACTTTAGATCAGCAGCAGCTTTCAGAGGGCAGTGTGAACTGCCTACGAGTGACATGCGATGCTGGAATCGGCACCAGAATCGTGCTGGTTCCCGCATCGCACAAGCTTGAACCCAGCCTAAATGTGCCAACAAATTGTGCCTTAACATGAGTGTGTTAACAGAACGCACAAGGGTGAGGGTTTCAATGGGCTCAGAGGCTTTTTTTCGAAAGCAAAAAAATGAGTTCAGATGCTGAGTTTAGAGGCATTTCAAGTGCCAAAAGCTTCTAAATGCGGCTAAATGCGGTAACTCGCATTTAGCCGTGTTTCATTTACAGGCATTTTTCATTTTTGGCTATTAAAAAAAAAAAATACTTTTTTTTTCAACCGCTTCTAAACGCAAATGCGGCATGTAAACGCGGCAAAACAGACGTTGTAAACGTGGGTTACTATCTGTCACTTTAATCACTTGCTTACTGGGCACCTAAACCCCCCCCCCCCCTCCTACCCAGACCAATTTTCAGCTTTTAGCGCTGTCAATTTTTGAATGACAATTGCGCGGTCATAGAACACTGTACCCAAATGACATTTTTATCATTTTTTTCCCACAAATAGAGCTTTCTTTTGGTGGTATTTGATAACCTCTGGGTTTTTTATTTTTTGCTAAAAAAATTAAAAAAGACCAATTTTTTTTTAAAAAAATACAAAACCGCTTTATATTTAATAAAATATAGTTGATAAATTTAGCAAACAGGTAATCTTTCTCCTTCATTGATGTACGCTGATGAGGCTACACTGATGGGCACTGATAGGCTGCACTGATGGGCACTGATAAGGCGACACTGATGGGCACTGATAAGGCGGCACTGGTGGGCACTAATGAGGTGGCACTGGTGGGCACTGATAGGTGGCATTGGTAGGCACTGAGAGGTGGCAGTGATGGGCGGCACTGAAGGGCATTGATAGGTGGCTCTGAAGGGCACTAATAGGTGGCACTGATAGCTGGCAGTGATGGGCACTGATTGGCACTGGTAGGTGACACTGATAGGCAGCGCTGCTAGGTGGCACTGATGAGGCACTGATTGGCACCACTGGTGGGCATTGATAGGTGGTACTTGTGGGCACTGATAGGTGGCACTGATTGCTGGAACTTACTGTGGGCACTGATTGCTGGCACTGGCAGGTGGCACTGGCAGGTGGCACTGGCAGGCGGTACTGGTGAGCACATATGAGGCTCTTTCCCTTTGGGACCGATGTCCCTTCAAACAGAAGCCGGTGATCGGCTTTTTTTCCTCCTCACGCTGTCAGCGCGAGAAGAAAAAAAAAACGATTACCGATCTTCTGTTTACATCACTTGATCAGCTGTCATTGGCTGACAGCTGATCACGTGGTAAGGGGCCAGGATTGGCCCCTTACTCGGATCTGTGATCGCCCGAGTCTCATTGACTCGGGTGATCACAGCGCGTGCCGTGCGTGCCCTTCATGGGGCATGGCAAGACTGCAAAGCGGAGGACATCAATAGACGTACTCCCGGCAAAGCAGATCTGAAGCAGTTAAATCATTCAGGAGAGGTTGTAAAAACGTCCTGTGTGCATTAAGCCTAAATCTCAGGTTTTTCAGAATTGATTACATTTTATTTGTTTTTATAAATGTTTCGTTATTTATTTATTGTCAGTTAAGTGATAAATCACAGGCAAAGACTTTTATGGTTCCTGTGCTGAGGGAGGAGGCAGGATCTGTGATGTCACTCCTTTGTCTTACTGATCTCCATTAAGATTTACTTAGAATGTGGCCACTGTTGTGTCTATAATCTCCTGGAAAACATTGCTGACAATCATTAACACTTCCTGAAGCCGGAATGAGGCAAACAGAATGTGCTCACGAATGTCAGGGAATCTCCTGATGGACTAATCAGTGCTGATTCATTCCCATGCAGAAGCTTCCAACAATGGTGAAAAAAAAAAGTCCCCTTGTGTTAAGAAACATTGCATAAACATCATTTTATATACACCATATAATATATAAATAAAATATATACATATTAAACAGAAAAAGTTTCCTTACTGTTGAAACAAAAGCAAAAAGTAATTTTTTTGAACATATTTGAATGACTAAATAGTTTAACCACATCAGCCCCGGAAGGATTTACCCCCTTCCTGACCAGAGCACTGACCAGAGGGATTCTGCAATGCGTCACTTTAAAGCGGAGGGCCACCCTGGAAAAAAAAATTCCACCAAAAATCCTAAAAAAATTAAAAAAAAACATTTGTAAAAAAAAAAAAAAAAATGTTATACTTACCTAAAGCTTCGTTGCTAGGCAGTCTTCCTAATCTGCCTCTTCCTATTCCGCAGTTCTTCTCCTCGGTGAGCGGCCCCGTTGTCTTCTGGGAACTGTGTGTGTTCCCAGAACACCACAGGACCATTCACAGATCACCACTCCGTTCGCGCGTGCGCAGTAGGAAACTTGCAGTGAAGCCGCAAGGCTCCACGGCCTGTTTCCCTTACATAGGATTGCGGTGCCGGGACCCGAGAGCCGAGGGACGGGTCGGCCTCGGCGGCCGACATCGCGGGCACCCAGGACAGGTAAGTCTACTTATTTAAAGTCAGCAGCTACAGTGTTTGTAGCTGCTGACTTTAAATTTTTTTTTTAGCTGGCCCGAATCCCGCTTTAACTGACAATTGCGCGGCCGTGCGACGTTGCACCCAAACAGAATTGACGTCCTTTTTCCCAATAAATAGAGCTTTCTTTTGGTGGTATTTGATCACCTCTGCGGTTTTTATTTTTTGCGCTATAAACAAAGAGTGACAATTTTGAAAAAAAAAACTAATATTTTTAACTTTTTGCCATTATAAATATCCCCAAAAAGTATATAAAAAACTAATTTCTTTCTCAGTGTAGGTCGATATGTATTCTTCTACATATTTTTGGTAAAAAAAAAATCGCAATAAGCGTATATTGATTGGTTTTCGCAAAAGTTATAGTGTCTACAAAATAGGGGATAGATTTATGGCATTTTTATTATTCAATTTTTTATTAGTAATGGTGGTGATCTGCAATTTATTATCGTGACTGCGACATTATGGCGGACACATCGGACACTTTTGACACTATTTTGGGATCATTGTCATTTATACAGCGATCAGTGTTATAAAAATGCATTGATTACTGTGTAAATGACACTGGCAGGGAAGGGGTTAAACACTAGGGGGCAATCAAGGGGTTTGGGATGTCCTAGGGAGTGATTCTAACTGTAGGGGGGATGGGCTACCACTGACATGACAGCGATCACTGCTCCCGATAATCACTGCTCCCGCGGGCACGGTCACGCTGTACGTGGCAGGCGTGCGCGGACGCGCCCGCTCGCCCCACCGGTTAAAGGGGACGTAGAGGTATGCCCATTTGCCCATCGCTGCCATTGTGCCGACATATAAAATTGATGTCTTATTTTCACCACAAATAGAGCTTTCTTTTGGTGGTATTTGATCACCTTGCGGTTTTTATTTTTTGCCTTATAAACAAAGAAAGAGCGACAATTTTTTAAAAAAAACAATATTTTTTACTTTCTGCTAAAAAGGGCTGCAGACCTGGAGGTGTGCCTTTGTGTGTCTGAATAAATCCAGGAAGTGAACAGGCATCAGCTTCAGCTGCCCACAGTTAGAATGGATGCAGCCAGACTGGAGGAAGATTTCTGCAGCATATTTTGACAAGTACAGAATTATTATTATTATTATTATGCAGGATTTATATAGCGCCAACAGTTTGCGCAGCGCTTAACAAAATGAAGGCAGACATTACAGTTACATTACAATTTGGTACAAGAGGAATCAGAGGGCCCTGCTCGCCAAAGCTTAGAATCTAGGAGGAAGGGTCAATTGATACAAAAGTTAATAGCTGTGGGGGGGATGAGCTGATGGAAGAAGTAAAACAGTGTTAGTTAGAAGCAGGATAAGCTCCTTTAACCACTTGCCGACCGCCTAACGCAGATATACTGCGGCAGAATGGCACGGGCAGGCAGAATCACGTTCCCATACGTGATCTGCCTCCCGCGGGCGGGGGGTCCGATCGGACCCCCCCCGGTGCCAGCGGCGGTCGGCTTTGCACTGGGAACGTTGGGAGGTGAGGGGGAGACCATCCGATTGTGGCCCCCCCTCGCGATCGCTCCCAGCCAATGGGAATCCTCCTCTGCCTGTGTGTAGTTTCACACAGGCAGAGGATGTGATGTCATCTCTCCTCGGTCTGGCAGTTTCCGTCCCAGCGCCGAGGAGAGAAGACAAGTAAGTGCACAAAACACAAACACACACAGTAGAACATGCCAGGCATACTTTACACCCCCGATCCCTCCCATCGCCCCCCGATCCCCCCCCAATCAGCCCCCCCCCCCTGTCACAAACTGACACCAGCAGTATTTTTTTTTTTTTCTGATTACTGCATGGTGTCAGTTTGTGACAGTTACAGTGTTAGGGCAGTGAGTATTACCCCCCTTTAGGTCTAGGGTACCCCCCTAACCCCCCCTAATAAAGTTTTAACCCCTTGATCACCCCCTGTCACCAGTGTCACTAAGCGATCATTTTTCTGATCGCTGTATTAGTGTCGCTGGTGACGCTAGTTAGGGAGGTAAATATATAGATTCGCCGTCAGCGTTTTATAGCGACAGGGACCCCCATATACTACCTAATAAATGTTTTAACCCCTTGCTTGCCCCCTAGTTAACCCTTTCACCACTGATCACCGTATAACCGTTACGGGTGACGCTGGTTAGTTCGTTTATTTTTTATAGTGTCAGGGCACCTGCCGTTTATTACCGAATAAAGGTTTAGCCCCCTGATCGCCCGGCGGTGATATGCGTCGCCCCAGGCAGCGTCAGATTAGCGCCAGTACCGCTAACAGCCACGCACGCAGCATACACCTCCCTTAGTGGTATAGTATCTGTACGGATCAATATCTGATCCGATCAGATCTATACTAGCGTCCCCAGCAGTTTAGGGTTCCCGAAAACGCAGTGTTAGCGGGATCAGCCCAGATACCCGCTAGCACCTGCGTTTTGCCCCTCCGCCCGGCCCGGCCCAGCCCACCCAAGTGCAGTATCGATCGATCACTGTCACTTACAAAACTCTAAACGCATAACTGCAGCGTTCGCAGAGTCAGGCCTGATCCCTGGGATCGCTAACAGTTTTTTTGGTAGCGTTTTGGTGAACTGGCAAGCACCAGCCCCAGGCAGCGTCAGGTTAGTGCCAGTACCGATAACACCCACGCACGCACCGTACACCTCCCTTAGTGGTATAGTATCTGTACGGATCAATATCTGATCCGATCAGATCTATACTAGCATCCCCAGCAGTTTAGGGTTCCCAAACAGCCAGTGTTAGCGGGATCAGCCCAGATACCTGCTAGCACCTGCGTTTTTCCCCTCCGCCCGGCCCAGCCCAGCCCACCCAAGTGCAGTATCAATCGATCACTGTCACTTACAAAACACTAACCGCATAACTGCAGCGTTCGCAGAGTTAGGCCTGATCCCTGCGATCGCTAACAGTTTTTTTGGTAGCGTTTTGGTGAACTGGCAAGCACCAGCCCCAGGCAGCGTCAGATTAGCGCCAGTACCGCTAACACCCACGCACGCAGCGTACACCTCCCTTAGTGGTATAGTATCTGATCGGATCAATATCTGATCCGATCAGATCTATACTAGCGTCCCCAGCAGTTTAGGGTTCCCACAAACGCAGTGTTAGCGGGATCAGCCCAGATACCTACTAGCACCTGCGTTTTGCCCCTCCGCCCGGCCCAGCCCAGCCCACCCAAGTGCAGTATCGATCGATCACTGACACTTACAAAACACTAAACGCATAACTGCAGCGTTCGCAGAGTCAGGCCTGATCCCTGCGATCGCTAACAGTTTTTTTGGTAGCGTTTTGGTGAACTGGCAAGCGCCAGCGGCCTAGTACACCCCGGTCGTAGTCAAACCAGCACTGCAGTAACACTTGCTGACGTGGCGAGTCCCATAAGTGCAGTTCAAGCTGGTGAGGTGGCAAGCACAAGTAGTGTCCCGCTGCCACCAAAAAGACAAACACAGGCCCGTCGTGCCCATAGTGCCCTTCCTGCTGCATTCGCCAATCCTAATTGAGAAACCCACCGCTTCTGCAGCGCCCGTACTTCCCCCATTCACATCCCCAACCAAATGCAGTCAGCTCCATGAGAGGCATTTTCTTTATGTCCTCCCGAGTACCCCTACCCAACGAACCCCCCAAAAAAGATGTTGTGTCTGCAGCAAGCGCGGTTATAGGCGTGATACCCGCTATTATTGTCCCTCCTGTCCTGACAATCCTGGTCTTTGCATTGGTGAATGTTTTGAACGCTACCATTCACTAGTTGAGTATTAGCATAGGGTACAGCATTCCACAGACTAGGCGCACTTTCACAGGGTCTCCCAAGATGCCATCGCATTTTGAGAGACCCGAACCTGGAACCGGTTACAGTTATAAAAGTTAGTTACAAAAAAAAGTGTAAAAAAAAAAAAAAACACATACAAAAATATAAAAAAAAAAAAAAAAATAGTTGTCGTTTTATTGTTCTCTCTCTCTCTATTCTCTCTATTGTTCTGCTCTTTTTTACTGTATTCTATTCTGCAATGTTTTATTGTTATTATGTTTTATCATGTTTGCTTTTCAGGTATGCAATTTTTTATACCTTACGGTTTACTGTGCTTTATTGTTAACCATTTTTTTGTCTTCAGGTACGCCATTCACGACTTTGAGTGGTTATACCAGAATGATGCCTGCAGGTTTAGGTATCATCTTGGTATCATTCTTTTCAGCCAGCGGTCGGCTTTCATGTAAAAGCAATCCTAGCAGCTAATTAGCCTCTAGACTGCTTTTACATGCAGTGGGAGGGAATGCCCCCCCCCCCAACGTCTTCCGTGTTTTTCTCTGGCTCTCCTGTCTCAACAGGGAACCTGAAAATGCAGCCGGTGATTCAGCCAGCTGACCATAGAGCTGATCAGGGACCAGAGTGGCTCCAAACATCTCTATGGCCTAAGAAACCGGAAGCTACGAGCATTTTATGACTTAGATTTCGCTGGATGTAAACAGCGCCATTGGGAAATTGGGAAAGCATTTTATCACACCGATCTTGGTGTGGTCAGATGCTTTGAGGGCAGAGGAGAAATCTGGGTCTAATAGACCCCAATTTTTGCAAAAAAGAGTACCTGTCACTACCTATTGCTATGATAGGGGATATTTACATTCCCTGAGATAACAATAAAAATGATTTAAAAAAAAAAAATGAAAGGAACAGTTTAAAAATAAGATAAAAAAATAATAATAATAAAAAAAAAAAAAAAAAAGCACCCCTGTCCCCCCTGCTCTCGCGCTAAGGCGAACGCAAGCGTCGGTCTGGCGTCAAATGTAAACAGCAATTGCACCATGCATGTGAGGTATCACCGCGAACGTCAGATTGAGGGCAGTAATTTTAGCAGTAGACCTCCTCTGTAAATCTAAAGTGGTAACCTGTAAAGGCTTTTAAAGGCTTTTAAAAATGTATTTAGTTTTTCGCCACTGGACGTTTGTGCGCAATTTTAAAGCATGTCATGTTTGGTATCCATGTACTCGGCCTAAGATCATCTTTTTTATTTCATCAAACATTTGGGCAATATAGTGTGTTTTAGTGCATTAAAATGTAAAAAAGTGTGTTTTTTCCCCAAAAAATGCGTTTGAAAAATCGCTGCGCAAATACTGTGTGAAAAAAAAAATGAAACACCCACCATTTTAATCTGTAGGGCATTTGCTTTAAAAAAATATATAATGTTTGGGGGTTCAAAGTAATTTTCTTGCAAAAAAAATTATTTTTTTATGTAAACAATAAGTGTCAGAAAGGGCTTTGTCTTCAAGTGGTTAGAAGAGTGGGTGATGTGTGACATAAGCTTCTAGATGTTGTGCATAAAATGCCAGGACAGTTCAAACCCCCCCCCCAAATGACCCCATTTTGGCAAGTAGACACCCCAAGCTATTTGCTGAGAGTCATGTTGAGTCCATGGAATATTTTATATTGTGACACAAGTTGCGGGAAAGAGACAATTTTTTATTTTTTTTATTTTTTTGCGCAAAGTTGTCACTAAATGATATATTGCTCAAAAATGCCATGGGAATATGTGAAATTACACCCCAAAATACATTCTGCTGCTTCTCCTGAGTACGGGGATACCACATGTGTGAGACTTTTTGGGAGCCTAGCCGCGTACGGGACCCCGAAACCAAGCACCGCCTTCAGGCTTTCTAAGGCCGTAAATTTTTGATTTCACTCTTCACTGCCTATCACAGTTTCGGAGGCCATGGAATGCCCAGGTGGCAAAAAAAACCCCAAATGACCCCATTTTGGAAAGTAGACACCCCAAGCTATTTGATGAGAAGTATAGTGAGTATTTTGCAGACCTCACTTTTTGTCACAAAGTTTTGAAAATTGAAAAAAGAAAAAAAAAAATTCTTTCTTTATTTTCAAAAACAAATGAGAGCTGCAAAATACTCACCATGCCTCTCAGCAAATAGCTTGGGGTGTCTACTTTCCAAAATGGGGTCATTTGGGGGGGGGGGGTTTGTGCCACCTGGGCATTCCATGGCCTCCGAAACTGTGATAGGCAGTGAGGAGTAAAATCAAAAATGTACGCCCTTAGAAATCCTGAAGGCAGTGATTGGTTTTCGGGGCCCCGTACGCAGCTAGGCTCCCAAGAAGTCCCACACATGTGGTATCCCCATACTCAGGAGAAGCAGCTAAATGTATTTTGGGGTGCAATTCCACATATGCCCATGGCCTGTGTGAGCAATATATCAGTTAGTGACAACTTTGTGCAAAAAAAATAAATAAATAAAACATTTGTCACTTTCCCGCAACTTGAGTCAAAATATAAAACATTACATGGACTCAATATGCCTCTCAGCAAATAGCTTGGGTTGTCTACTTTCCAAAATGGGGTCATTTGGGTGGGTTTTATGCCATCTGGGCATTTTATGGCCTTCAAAACTGTGATAGGTAGTGAGGAGTAAAATCAAAAATGTACGCCCTTAGAAATCCTGAAGGCAGTGATTGGTTTTCGGGGCCCCGTACGCGGCTAGGCTCCCAAAAAGTCCCACACATGTGGTATCCCCATACTCAGGAGAAGCAGCTAAATGTATTTTGGGGTGCAATTCCACATATGCCCATGGCCTGTGTGAGCAATATATCATTTAGTGACAACTTTTTGTAATTTTTTTTTTTTTTTTTTGTCATTATTCAATCACTTGGGACAAAAAAAATGAATATTCAATGGGCTCAACATGCCTCTCAGCAAATTCCTTGGGGTGTCTACTTTCCAAAATGGGGTCATTTGTGGGGGTTTTGTACTGCCCTGCCATTTTAGCACCTCAAGAAACGACATAGGCAGTCATAAATTAAAGGCTGTGTAAATTCCAGAAAATGTACCCTAGTTTGTAGGCGCTATAACTTTTGCGCAAACCAATAAATATACACTTATTGACATTTTTTTTACCAAAGACATGTGGCCGAATACATTTTGGCCTACATGTATGACTAAAATTGAGTTTATTGGATTTTTTTTAGAACAAAAAGTAGAAAATATCATTTTTTTTCAAAATTTTTGGTCTTTTTCCGTGTATAGCGCAAAAAATAAAAACGGCAGAGGTGATCAAATACCATCAAAAGAAAGCTCTATTTATGGGAAGAAAAGGACGCAAATTTCGTTTGGGTACAGCATTGCATGACCGCGCAATTAGCAGTTAAAGCGACGCAGTGCCGAATTGTAAAAAGTGCTCTGGTCAGGAAGGGGGTAAAACCTTCCGGGGCTGAAGTGGTTAAAGAGAAGGGTTTTCAGGGATCATCTAAAGATGGATAGATTAGGGGACAGTCGGACAGATTGGGGTAGGGAATTCCAAAGGATGGGAGAAGCTCTGGAAAAATCCTGAAGGCGAGCATGGGAGGAGGTGACAAGGGAGCTAGAGAGCAGGAGGTCTTGGGAGGACCGAAGAGAGAGGCTTGGTTGGTATTTTGGGACTAGGTTAGTGATGTAGCTGGGGGCAGAGTTGTGGATGGCATTGTAAATTATTGTTAGTACTTCGAATTTTATTTGTTGGGTGAGTGGAAGCCAGTGGAGGGATTGGCAGAGAGGGGTGGAGGGCACTGAACGGTTGGTAAGGTGGATGAGTCTTGCAGCAGCATTCATGATGGACTGAAGAGGGGATAGTCTACGTAAAGGTAATTCAATGTGAAGGGAGTTGCAGTAGTCGAGGCGAAAGATGACCAGGGAGTGAATTAGAAGCTTGGTGGTGTCATTGGTTAAAAAGGGGCGTATTCTAGAGATGTTGTGGAGGCTAAGGCGGCATGATTTGGACAGGGATTGGATGTGGGCCTGAAAGGACAGTTCAGAGTCTAGGGTTACCCCTAGCACCCTGGCATGCGGGGACGGACTGATAGATGTGCCATTGATCTTGACAGAGAAGTCAGGGGAAGGGGCACGGGGGGGAGGAAATATTATGAGCTTGGTTTTAGATAGATTCAGTTTGAGGAAGTGGTGTGCCTTTCAGGCTGATATATCTGTTAGTAAATCAATGATGTGTGAGGGGGCTGATGGGATGAGCTGAGGGGCAGAGAGAGAGATTTGGGTGTCATCAGCATATAAGTGGTAGTGGAAGCCATGGGAGGCTATCAGCTGACCCAGGGAGGATGTGTAGATCAAGAATAGTAGAGGTTCAAGGACAGAACCTTGGGGGGGGGGGCCCCAATGGTAAGAGGTGTTGGAGAGGAGGAAGTGGAGTTGTAGGTGACACAGAAGGTGCGATGAGATAGGTAAGATTCGAACCAACGGTGAGCACAGCGATGGATTCTGAGCAAATTGAGTTTTTTGAGGAGGAGGGGGTGATCAACTGTATCAAAGGCAGAGGAGAGGTCCAAGAGTACGAGTACGGAATAATGACCGTTGGTCATTATTAGAATCACAGTATGTATAAAAAAATATGCAAAGTGGTTGGAGGGAAGCTTCAGAATGGCAAAGATGTTTTTTATTACAAATTATGTGAGCAGACTGCAGTTGCTCTTTAAGTGGACCTGTTAATATTTAATGTAAATAAATAAAATACTGACGTGTCACAATGTACAGCAACAGTATAGTTGTTTTATACCTTTTAATAAATAAGAATCCACCTTTACACTTCAAGCCAGAGACTTTGCCTAGACTAGATGTCATCAGTCTGCTGCAGGTGTAGCGTCACATATGGCGACTCATCACCTTTTGCTACCCGCTGGAGTGCGCGTGCGCGACGCCGCCATATGCGTTCCAACACCTTTACGACAAAACTCCACCCCTAAGTCCAGGTTCAAGCCCCACCATCCAAGTGGACATAGAGTTAGATTATATATATGCCGAGCAAAGCGAGGCCGTGCCCGAAGCATGGCGAGCCTAAGCAAGCCCACGAGGGGTGTGGAGTTTTGTCGTAAAAGTGTTGGAACGCATATGGCGGCGTCGCGCATGCGCACTACAGCGTGTAGCGAAATGTGATGGGTCACCATATGTGACGCTACACAGGCAAAGTTAAGCATTTCCTCAGTCTCTTCTCCTCCAGTGATCAGACTGTACATTGTATCTTTGCAGCACATACACAAGGTGAGCGGCTGGAGCAGGGGCTGATACCTGTCAGACATTTGTGAAAACAGTCAGGAAGCGCACTGGTCTTTCATGACTGTGATCTCTGAGACATCATCTGTAGACGGTGATCCTGGAGGATAGCAGAGGAAGGCATTGTCAGGGGAACAAGCATGAACCTGCATGGCATGCTGATAGAGAAGGATACCCAGAGCCACCTTTTTGGGGGCCACATGAACAGTAATGGATGCTTTCCTTGAAGTGGATTAAAGTTTTATATGGCAGTTTAGAATGCAAAATGTCTTTTTAATTAGACATCAAAGGTTAAAATTTAGTAAGGAAAATGGCAGTGGCGTACGATACAGGGAGCTCAGCACACTGAACACTTCCAGAAGTAAACTCCTTGTTGGAAATGATGAAAGTGTAGGAAGTAGAAGCCCTGAGCAAACAAAGAAACAGGAAAATCTCCAAAGGAAGCTGCCTACGTCACAGGGCAGCGATTCCCAAGCCTCCTGGATCTACAACTTCAGCTGTGGAGTTCTGATCGTCCACTTCAAATGAAAATATTCTATTTATTAGGTAAGAAATCCAACAAAAGGTACTTTTCTTATTTGGTGATGGGTACTAGGAAGTACCAAACCTGCTCTCTTGTTTGATTTCTGTTTGTCTTCATGTGATAGACGATATGGGGGATTAGAAGACTTGACAGCAGACCTTGCATGTTGCAGTTTGTAGCAATACCCGTGTCTCTAGGGGGAACTTCTGCCAGGTTCAGGAGATAGTTCAGATTGTTCATCCATAGAGCTGCCAACATTAATAAAAGAATGAGTAGGGGCCTTTTGATGCTGAGCTGGAATATCGACCATGCATGCATGATATTGGCACAAGAGATGTAAAACATAGAAACATACTAGAGTTACAGCAGAAAAAAAATCCATTAAGTCTGCTCTTTCTTTTCTTTTTTTTTTTTTTTTTTTTTTTTACATTTGTGATTTATTTATTTATTTTTACAGTTGTTTATTTATTTTTTTTATTTGTTTATTTTACATGTATTATTTTATTTTTACATTGATATATTTATTTTACATCTATTATTTATTATTTTATTTTTACAATTATTTATTTGTTTTCATTTGTAATTTTTTTTTACATTTATTTATTTTATTTTTTATATTTATTATTTTATTTGTACATGTATTTATTTATTTTTTAAATTTGTGATATATTTTTTACATTTATTTTTTTATTTGAATTTGTCATATATGTATTTATTATATTTGTGATTTATTTATTATATGTATTATTATTATTTTAACCTAAGTATAGATGTATGTTTACTCCATGTACTGTTGAATTACTATATCCTCTATAAGTCTGTTCCAACCATCCACTACTCTTTCAGCAAAATACTTTCCAAGGTTAGTTTTGAACTAGCCTAAAGGTTTGTGGCCATGCATCTGTAATTTTTTTATCTTAGTTGTGTACTGAAAATGCCCCTTTTGAATTGTGTTCACACTCTTAATGTGTTTAAAGGTTTTAATCGTGTCCTTTCACTTCTTTTCTAAAGGCACATTTAAAGTTCCTGCTGTCTCTCCTGATATGTTTTATTCCTCAGACTTTTTATGGTCTTATCAATATCCTTTTGTAAGCGGAGGCTCCAGAAATGGACACGCTAATTCAAATGAGGTCTAAATAAGATCCAAGTAGAACAGTGGTTCTCAACAAGTGTCCTCAGGACCCACTAACAGGCCAGGTTTGCACGATAACTGTAATACATCACAGGTGATATAATTTGCTGCTCAGTGATTGCAGTAGTCTAGTCTGCATCTCTCCAAGGTAATACTTAAAATCTGGCCTGTTAGTGGGTTCTGAGCACAAGGAGTTCAGAAGAACCACTGATGTAGAGGAAGCAGGACCTCCTTTCTCCTCATGGTGATCCCTCTATATAAAGATCTCGTTTTTCCTTTTGTTTATCCCTCTATGTAAATATCCAAATAAAGGAATCAGAACAGTGTTCCTCTAACTGGGGATTACACTTCGTAGAGATCTATATAAAGGAACCAAGACCCCATTCCTCCTGCTGGTGATCCCTCTATAAGGAGATCTATATAGGGGAATCAGGATCTCCTTTTTGTGATCTCTATGTAAAGATCCATATAAAGGAATCAGGACCTCCTTCCTCTTGCTGGTGTTCCCTCTAGTGATAACTAAAGATCCATATAAAGGAATCAGGACCTCCTTCCTCTTGCTGGTGTTCCCTCTAGTGATAACTAAAGATCTATATAGGGGAATCAGGGCCTCATTCTTCTTGCTGGTGTTCCCTCTAGTGATAACTAAAGATCTATATAGGGCAGTGGTTCTCAACCTTACTAGCGCCGTGACCCCTGGATAAAATTTCCTAAGTTGTGGGGACCCCTAACAGTAAAATAATTTTCGTTATGTGGGTACCCAAGCACCCAAGGCAAGACAAGTAATTTGCGCCCCTAACCTATGGATATTTAGCACTCCCTGATTCCCTTCCACTCGTACAGTATTAAAACCCCTTATGGTACATTTTAGGATGTACCACTCTTTCTCTTTGTTCTCCTTTCTTTCCCTTTTATCCCTCACTATCCTAATCCCCCTCCCCCCCTTCTCTCTCTCTCTAGTCGTCTTTCTTGTTCTTTCTCTTATTCTTTCTCTCCCTTTTTCTTTGTTCCTACCCCTCTTTTCCGCTCCTTTCCATGCATTCTCTATTTTTATTCTTTCTCTTACTCCTTGGTGGGGGGAGGTGGGATGAGTGGCAGTGCTGGTGGGGAGTTGGGATGAGTGGCAATGCTGATGGGGAGTTGGGATGAGTGGCAGTGCTGGTGGGGGGTGGGATCAGTGGCAATGCTGGTGGGGAGTTGGGATGAGTGGCAATGCTGATGGGGAGTTGGGATGAGTGGCAGTGCTGGTAGGGGGGTGGGATCAGTGGCAATGCTGGTGGGGAGTTGGGATGAGTGGCAGTGCTGGTGGGGGGTGGGATCAGTGGCAATGCTGGTGGGGAGTTGGGATCAGTGGCAGTGCTGATGGGGAGTTGGGATGAGTGGCAGTGCTGGTGGGGAGTGGGATCAGTGGCAGTGCTGGGGGGAGTTTTGATCATCCAACTTAGGTGCTCTTGATCAAGGTCATCTGCTGATCTGAGAACTGTAGTGGGGACTTTTAATGGCAACTATAATCACAGGTAGTGTTACTCACTGTGTCTCTGACTTTTTGGTGTCTCGCAGCAGTGACACCTATGCCGAAATCAGGAGATAGGGTCTCCTCCAGCCCCTCCCACTTCACATTATTCACCATTCAGCTGACTTCTAGTCTCTGACCCCCAGCCATGCCGTGAACTGAATGGGCGGCTGCAAAGAGGCTGGGTGGGTGACCACGGGCTCCAGGAACAGCCCAGCAGGGCAGCCCCGAAAAGTCTGAGAGAGCGGTGCAGGCTTCAGGAACAGCCCAGCATTCGTGACCCCTGGCAAATCGTTATTCGAACTTGAGGGGGTCCCAACCCCAAGGTTGAGAACCACTAATTTAGGGGAATCAGGGCTTCATTCCTCTTGCAGGTGACCCCTCTAGTGATAACTAAAGATCTAGTAGATAATAGGCTCAGCAATGGCATGCAACAAAGCAAACAGAATATTGGCATGCATTAAAAAGCAGATTAATTCCAGAGATAAAACGATAATTCTCCTGCTCTACAAGACTCTGGTCCGGCCGCACCTGGATTATGCTGTCCAGTTCTGAGCACCAGTCCTCAGGAAGGATGTGCTGGAAATGGAGCGAGTACAAAGAAGGGCAGCTAAGCTAATAAAGGATCTGGAGGATATTAGTTATGAGGAAAGGTTGCGAGCACTGAACTTATTCTCTCTGAAGAAGAGACGCTTGAAAGGGGATATGATTTCAATTTACAATTGGTAACTGGCAACTGGTGACCCCACAATAGGGAGAAAAAACTTTCGCGGAAGGGAGTTTAACAAGACTTGTGGCCACTCATTAAAATTAGAAGAAAAGAGGTTTAGCCTTAAACTACGTAGAGGGTTCTTTACTGTAAGAGCGTCAAGGATGTGGAATTCCCTTTTAACAGGCGGTGGTCTCAGCGGGGGGGCATCGATAGTTTCAAGACACTATTAGATAAGCACCTGAACGACCGCAACATACAGGGATATACAATGTAATACTGACATATAATCACACACACAGGTTGGACTTAATGGACTTGTGTCTTTTTTCGACCTCACCTACTATGTAACTATGTAAATCTATATAAGGGGATCAGGGCCTCATTCCTCTTGCTGGTGACCCCTCTAGTGATAACTAAAGATCTATATAGGGGGATCAGGAATTTCTTCCTCTTGCTGGTGACCCCTCTAGCGATAACTAAAGATCAATAGGGGAATCAGGATTTCCTTCCTCATGATGGGTTCCCCTCTATGTAAATCTCTGTATAGAACAGTGTTTCTCAACCTTTTTACCTTGGAGGAACCCTTGGCAAAAAGTTTGAAATCTCGGGGGGAACCCCTAAAATAATGTTCAGATCAGTGGAACATTGGTGTGATCAGCGAGCTGTGATATCACAACAATTCTTTTTAGAAATAACTTTAAATAATAGAATACATATTAAAACGTACCTATTTTATGTGAAACAAGTCTTGCTTGAGAGATGCCTAATTTTGAGTCAAACTTGAGATAAGCAGTGTACAGGGGGTCAGCAGGGAAGAGCATAGGGGGTCAGCATGGGAAAGTATAGGGGTCAGCAGGGGACAGCATGGGGGACCAGGAAGAAACATTACATGGGGGGGCAGCAGAGCACAGCAGGGCACATTACAAGGGGGGGGGGGGGAGCAGCAGCAGGGCACATTACATGGTGGGAGGTGGAGGCATCAGCAGGGCACATTAAAAGGGGACAACAGCAGGGCATATTAGATGGGGGCACAGCAAGACACATTAACATGGGGAGCAGTAGGACACAATAACATGGAGGGCAACAGGACACACGAACATGGTGAGCAATAGGACACATTAACATGGGGGCAGCAGAGCACATTAACATGGTGGGCAGTAGGCCACAGCAGGGAACATTAACATGGGGGGGGGGGTGTCAGCAGAACACATTAGCATCGGGCAGAAGGACACATTCCATGGGGGGCACAGCAGGACACATTAACATGGGGGGGGGTGTCAGCAGAACACATTAGCATTGGGGAAGAAGGACACATTCCATGGGGGGGGCACAGCAGGACACATTAACATAGAGGGGCAGCAGGCAGTAGTTCACAATAATGTAGGGCACAGCAGGACGCATTCACATGGAGGGCAGTAGGTCACATTAACATGGGGCAGCAGGTCACATCAACATAGGGCACAGCAGAACACATTAACATGGGGGCAGCAGGGCACGTTAACATGAAGGGCAGCGCGACACATTAACATGACAGGGCAGTAGGCAGCAGGTCAAAAATAACATAGGTCACGGCAGGACACACTAACATGGGGCAGCATGACACATTCCATTCGTTGAACGGTTTCTTTCACATGCAGAAGTCTCATAGTACCATGCTGTTCCTGGCCAGCCGCAACATACTAGCATACCTGGGATGGACAGGAGGGGAGGCTTCCCTGCGCTGCTCTGCATAGGAGGAGAGATGTCAGAAGTGTGTAGGCTGAGTGTGGACACAATCAACATGTCAGCTGCCTGCCTGGACTTCTAAGTTGAAAAACCTTGATATAGGGAAATCAGAAACTCCTACCTCCTGCTTTGATCCCTCTAGTGATTATCGGAGATTTACTGTATATAGGAATCCAGACTTACTTTCTCTTGCTGGGAATCAACTTTAGGCATTGTGCACAAGGACAGTTTAAGGCTTAACCACTTGCCGACTGCTGCACGCCGATATACATCGGCACAATGGCAGCGGTGGGCAAATGGGCGTACTTGTAGGTCCCCTTTAAGTGGCGGAGCTAGTGGGCACTCGTGTGCCCGCCGCATACAGTGTGACCGTGCACTCGGGTCCCGCGGAGTCGATGTTCACTGGTGTCCTGCGATCGTGTCATGGAGCCGCAGAACGGGGGAGATGCCTATGTAAACAAGGCATTTCCCCGTTATGATTAGTGACATGACAGGGATCTAATGCTCCCTGTCATTGGGAGCAGTGATCGCTGCCATGTCAGTGGTAGCCCACCCCCCCACAGTTAGAATCACTCCCTAGGACACACTTAACCCTTTGATCGCCCACTAGTGTTTAAGACCCTTCCCTGCCAGTGTCATTTACACAGTAATCAGTGCATTTTTATAGCACTGATCGCTGTATAAATGACAACGGTCCCGAAATAGTGTCAAAAGTGTCCGATGTGTCCGCCATAATGTTGCAGTCATGATAAAATTTGCAGATCGCCGCCATTACTAATAAAAAAAAATGTTATATTAAAAATGCCATAAATATATCCCCTATTTTGTAGACGCCATAACTTTTGTGCAAACCAATCAATATACGCTTATTGCGAAAATTGTTTTTTTTATATATTTTTTGTGGATATTTATTATGGCAAAAAGTAAAAAATATTGCTTTTTTCAAAATTGACGCTCTTTTTCTGTTTATAGCGCAAAAAATAAAACCCGCAGAGGTGATCAAATACCACCAAAAGAAAGCTCTATTTGTGGGAAAAAAGTGGTTAAAGTGATACTTTAGGCAATTTTTAAAATAAAAAAGAGGTTACGCTTACATGCTCTGTACAATAAAATTTACATGGCACTTTAGGCAACAGTTAATATTACCCAAATTTGTTGCAATATAGAGTGTATTGTTTAAACGTTTTTTAGAAAACACTTCATTTATATCACAACATAAAAAAAAAAAAAAAAAAAAACATATATTACATAGTTAAAATGGCTAGTCAGACATATATATGTACTTCCCACTTGAAAACAAGAAACAGAGTGCCTCATACAATGCATAACCAATGTGTTTCAAAAATACTTTCATAATCTTCTTCAGGGATGTATATGGAAGCAAGAAGCAATATTCTGTTTCAGTGGTGGCTGCTGCTCAAGTCTCTTAGGGGAGGGGGGTGGCCCACGGTGGCCCAGCCATCCAACCACCCCCCTAGCCAGCCAACCACCCCCTGCGTTCGATCGATTGACGCTCCTCCATCCCCCCGTCACTCGATTGACTGATTGCGCTTAGATCACCTGTCGTCTGCCAGGCCCCCCCGCCAGCCCCGCACTCACCCCATCCAGGTTGCGACTTCGGCAGCCTCCCCGCTTGCATCTCCTCCTGAGTCCCAGAAGTCACTTCTCCTCCCAGCCAATCAGGACTTAGGACTCACTGCCAATCGGGTCTTAGGACTCCCAATCAGTCTCAGGACCCGCTTCCTGATTGGCCAGGAGCATAAACAGGAAGATTAATGAATATTAAAGTCACACAACCGGGTGGGCTCGGGGCGCAGTGCTCTGCGCCCCAAGCCCACCCTTTTTTAAGCCAATTAGAGCCTCAGGCTCTATTCATGTACTTAAAAAATTTTAAAAAAAACATTGAAATCTATGCGTCTGGTGCCCTGCATGTAAATTAGGGGCCGGGTGCATGGATTAGGGGGGGGGCACCCCTGCGCCTCTTATGACCACCTCTAAACTGTTCTGTTTAGAGGTGGTTAGGGGTTGAAGAAATAGCCACAATTTAAACATAAGAAAGCATAGGTAATGTCCTCCAATTACCAGTAGGGGGAACAGAGGCCAGGGCAATCAGCCTGGGCTCCACTGGGGTCGGTCAGAACCAATACAGATGAGAGTGAAAAAGAGGTGCTGAGAAGGGTTAATGTTGTAGCAGCAGGTGTGTCAAGGTAAATGCCGCATCTTATAAAGCATATGTAGTTGACAACGGGGCATATACAGTGCCTTGCAAAAGTATTCACCCCCTTTACATTTTTTCGTGTTTTGTTGCCTCACAACCTGGAATTAACATGGATTGTTTTCGGATTTGCATCATTTAATTTACAGAACATGCCCACAACTTTGAAGATGTTTTTTTTTTTTTATTGTGAAGCAAACAACAAATAGGACAAAATAACAGAAATAGTTAATGTGCATAACTATTCACCCCACTAAAGTCAATACTTTGTAGAGCCACCTTTTGCAGCTACCCCAGCTCCAAGTCGCTTTGGATAAGTCTCTATGAGCTTGCCACATCTTACCACTGGGATTTTTGACCATTCCTCCTTGCAAAACTGCTCCAGCTCCTTCAAGTTGGATGGTTTGCGCTTGTGAACAGCAATCTTTAAGTCTGATCACAGATTTTCTATGGGATTGAGGTCTGGGCTTTGACTAGGCCATTCCAACACATTTACATGTTTCCCCTTAAACCACTTAAGTGTTGCTTTAGCAGTGTGTTTGGGGTCATTGTCCTGCTGGAAGGTGAACCTCCGTCCTAGCTTCAAATCACACACAGAGTGGTACAGGTTTTGCTCAAGAATATCCCTGTATATAGCACCATCCATCTTTCCCTCAACTCTGACCAGTTTCCCAGTCCCAACTGCTGAAAAACATCCCCACAGCATGATGCTGCCACCACCATGTTAAACTGTGGGGATGGTGTTCTTTGGGTGATGTGATATGTTGGGTTTACGCCAGACATAGCGTTTTCTTTGATGGCTAAAAAGTTAAATTTTAGTCTCATCAGACCAGAGCACCTTCCTCCATGCATTTTGGGAGTCTCCCACATGCCTTTTCGTAAACTCAAAACGTGCCATTTTGTTTTTTGCTGAAAGTAATGGCTTTCTTCTGGCCACTCTGCCTTAAAGCCCAACTCTATGGAGCGTACAGCTTATTGTGGTCCTATGTACAGATACTCCAGTCTTTGCTGTGGAACTCTGCAGCTCCTCCAGGGTTACCTTAGGTCTCTGTGCTGCCTCTCTGATTAATGCCCTCCTTGCCCGGTCCCTGAGTTTTGGTGTGCGGCCGTCTCTTGGCAGGTTTGCTGTTGTGCCATGTTCTTTCCATTTGGTTATGATAGATTTGATGGTGCTCCTAGGGATCATCAAAGATTTGGATATTTTATTTATAACCCAACCCTGACTTGTACTTCTCAACAACATTGTCCCTTACTTGTTTGGAGAGTTCCTTGGTCTTCATGGCAGTGTTTGGTTAGTGGTGCCTCTTGCTTAGGCGTTGCAGCCTCTGGGGCCTTTCAAAAAAGGTGTGTATATGTAAGGACAGATCATGTGACACTTAGATTGCACACAGGTGGACATCATTTCACTAATTATGTGACTTCTGAAGGTAATTGGTTGCACCGGAGCTTTTTATGGGCTTCATAACAAAGGGGGTGAATACATACGCACATGTCAATTATCATTTTTTTATTTCTGAAAAATAGTTTTATGTATTAATTTTTCAAATTTTACTTCACCAACTTGGACTATTGTGTTCTGATCCATCACATATAATTCAGATTAAAAAAACATTGAACTAAAGGCCGTAATGTAACAAAATAGGTAAAAAGCCAAGGGGGGTGAAAACGTTTGCAAGGCACTGTAGGTCTCTATAGGGAGATAATTCCAAATTCAATTTTAATCCTGAGATTAAGTGCATCAGCTGAAGAGATTAGTTTCACAGGTGTAAATAATTAAAGGTGGATAGGTAGCCGAATGTCTCCCTAAGGGGGACCCAGGCAGACCTAGTTTTCACAGAGAGCGAGCATGCAGCTGCTCTGCTGGTTGAAGGACCTGGTCATGTAGGCAATCATCCGCTACATTTTATACCCACCTTTCTGTTTGTTATTTTTAAACAACAAAAACAAGACTTTAATCACTTTAAGTGCAGTTACCCATAGTGATCAATCAATAATTGCTCTGCGCAATTTAACAGCTTCAGCCCTGGAAGATTTACCCCCCTCCTGACCAGAGCACTTTTTGCAATTCGGCACTGCGACACTTTAACTGACAATTGTGCGGTCGTGCGACGTTGCACCCAAACAAAATTGACATCCTTTTTTTCCCACAAGCAGAGCTTTCTTTTGGTGGTATTTGATCACCTCTATGATTTTTCTTTTTTGCGCTATAAACAAAAAAAGAGCGACAATTTTGAAAAAAAAGCAATATTTTTTACATTTTACTATAATAAATATCCCCCAAAAATATATAAAAAAAACTATTTTTTTCCTCAGCTTAGACCGATATGTATTCTTCTACATATTTTTGGTAAAAAAAATCGCAATAAGTGTATATTGATTGGCTTGCGCAAAAGTTAATGTGTCTACAATATAGGGGATAGTTTTATGGCATTTTTGTTATTTATTTTTTTTATTAGTAATGGCAGCGATCTGTGACTTTTATCGTGACTGCGACATTATGGTGGACACATCGGACACTTTTGACACTATTTTGGGACCATTGGCATTTATACAGCGATCAGTGCTATAAAAATGCACTGATTACTGTGTAAATGACACTGGCAGGGAAGGGGTTAAACACTAGGGAGCGATCAAGGGGTTAAGTGTGTCCTAGGAAGTGATTCTAACTGTGTGGGGGATGGGCTACAACTCACATGGCAGCGATCACTGCTCCCGATGACAGGAAGCAATGATCTCTGTCATGGTGCTAGGCAGAACAGGGAAATGCCTTGTTTACATAGGCACTTCCTTGTTCTGCGGCTCCGTAACACAATCGCCGGGGGACCGGCGGACATCGAGTCCGCGGGTCCCGCGGGCACGGTCACGCTGTATGCGGCAGGCGTGCGCCCCCTAACCCTGACAATTAAAGGGGACGTACAGGTACGCCCATTTGCCCATCGTTGCCATTTTGCCAACGTATATTGGCATACAGCGGTCGGCAAGTGGTTAAATTTGTAAATGGTGAATGCCAACATTTTTATCATTTTTTTTCACACAAATAGAGCTTTCTTTTGGTGGTATTTAATCACCACTGGGTTTTTTATTTTTTGCTTAACCGCTTGCCGACCAGCCGCCGCAGTTATACTGTGGCAGGTTGGCTCGGCTGCGCAAATCGCCGTAGCTGTACGTTGGCCCCTTTAATAGCTATAGCAGGCGCGTGTCACCGGAGCCGATGCGCGTGGCCGGCGGCCATCTGCGATTGCTCCAGAGAGAGCCAGGACGGGGATCTGTCAATGTAAACAAAGAGATCCCCGTTCTGACAGGGGAGTAGCAAGAGATCGTCTGTTCCTAGTGATCAGGAACAGCGATCTCTCTCCTCCACCTGTCAGTCTCCTCTCCCCACAGTTAGAAATACCTCCCTAGGGAACACTTAACCCCTTGATTGCCCCTAGTGTTAACCCCTTCACTGTCAGTGTAATTTATACAGTGATCAGTGGCTATTTTTAGCTCTGATCACTGTAATAATGTCACTGGTCCCAAAAAAGTGTCAAAAGTGTCCGATCTGTCCGCTGCAATGTCCAGCAGTCTCGCTAAAAAACGCTGATTGCCGCCATTACTAGTAAAAAAAATTATAATAAAAATGGCATAAATATATCCCCTATTTTGTAGATGGTATAACTTTTGTACAAACCAATCAATATACGCTTATTGCAAAAAAAATTTTACCCAAAATATGTAGAAGAATACATATTGGCCTAAACTGATGAAGAAATTTGTTTTTGTTTTTTTTTTAATTTAAATGTTGGATATTTATTATAGCAAAAAGTCAAAAACATTGTTTTTTTTTTCAAAATTGTCGCTCTTTTTTTGTTTATAGCGCAAAAAATAAAAACAGCAGAGGTGATCGAATACCACCAAAAGCTCTATTTGTGGGAAAAAAAGGACTGCGCAATTGTCAGTTAAAGCGGCGCAGTGCCGTATTGCAAAAAATGGCCATTAAGGGGGTAAATCTTTCTAGGGCTGAAGTGGTTAAGAAACCAAAAAAGACCAAAAAAATTTATTTTTTCATAGTTTGTTATAAAATTTTGCAAACAGGTAATTTTTCTCCTTCATTGATGTGCACTGATGAGGCTGTACTGATTGGCACCGATGAAGCTGCACTGATGAGGCTGCACTGATGAGCACTGATAGGCGGTACTGATGAGCACTGATAGGCGGTACTGATGAGCACTGATAGGTGGCACTGATGATGTCATCGGCTGCATGCACTCTGAATATCTCCTAAACTTTGCAAGTTTAGGTGATATTCACAGTACCTACAGGAAAGCCCTATTATAGGCTTAGCTGTAGGCAGGGCTTTTTTTCAGGGGGAACTTGGTGGAACTCAGTTCCACCACCTCTGGCTCAGACCCTTGGGGGGGCTGCTCACCACAATCACCGGTTTCTGTGTTTAGAAGTGACAGCTCTGCACTCTGTGTGTAACCCCCCTGAACTCTGCACTCTGTATGTAATGCAATCCTGGTATTTAATGCCCCTTTAAGACCCTCCTACTGTTCGTGAAATTTGGCTGACCACACCCACTATTTGATGTGATTTGGAGGGTGTGTGTGGGTGGAAGGGTTTTGGGGGGTCGTGGTTGAATTCCAGCGCCTATTGTTTGAGAAAAAAAAAGCCCTGGCTGTAGGTACAAGTGGTAGTACAGAGTTTACTACCACTTTAACGTTCGTGTCTATCTTTTTTTCGCTTAGGATAGGGTGTTATAGACTGCTATCCAGGGCTTGATTTGAATGTTCTCCTCATTTCCTTCCCAGGTGGTAATGGTGTTACCCTACAGTGAGGCGAAATTTGTAATAAGGACACATACAGAAATATAAAGTTGTATATCTGACTTGCCTTTCCATTCTCTGCAAAATACATTTTTTTTTTAAATTTTCTTTTGTGTTGCTTTTGCTGATTTACCAGATTTATCTCACTTCCTGTTTGGTGAAAATCTAACCACCAGGACAGGAAGGGAAAGAAAATCAGAGCTCTAGATAGCAGAAAACGGTAAATAAAGGTTCTAATGTATTCCCATGCTAAGTGAAACTAAAAGGAAAAATACATTTGGCTAAATTGGCTTATGTATTACTTTTTTTTGCTATAAACATTATTTTTAAAGCTGAATTACAGGATTTCATCCACTTTGTACAAAGTTATGGCTTACTGGGGGTCAAGTCCAATGAGGTGCATGCCACCTCATGGATTTTTTTTTATCTTTAACTTACATTTTTACAGGTCTACCGAAGCATAGCCTTCGCTATACTTCCAGCACTCCAACATTGAACCTTCTGGTCTCTGCAGCTGCAAAGTCACTCACAGCTGCTGTGCCCGACCCTCCCCTCCTCTCCCCTTGCCCAATCACAGAGTGCTTTGTGTTATGTGTTATCATTCACATAATACAAAGTCTCCTGTGAATAGTGGAGGGAAAGGCGACCATAATCAATAGGTCACTAGTCCAGCGAGCAAGAGATTGTGGCTATGTTCTTACATACAGTGGTGCCATGGGGAAAGAATGTAGCCACCCTTTAACAGGAAGTTAGATCACAGCAGCAAAAACAAAGGAATTTTACGTTTTAGAGGTGGCTGCGAGCAATAAAAGGTACATTTTTAACTTAAAGTGTTACTAAACCTAGGACCCTGCATTCAATACATCTGGTCACCCACCATACACAGAACATGGAAATGCAATTATTTTAATAAATATAGAAATGCTAAATACCTTTTCTCATCAGCAACTAGAACAGTCTTGTGACTTCTATCAGTGTCTGGTTAAAGCTTGTAGGAGAAGTTTTCATACTCCCCTAATTGGTTTTTGGATTACTGATCACATGCACTCTCCCAAAAAAAAAAAAACAACTCTCTAGCAATACACACCAAACTGAGCATGTGCAGCTTGCCCCAAGGCTCTGTTCAGGACATAGATTGGGGACAGTGGAAGAAGGGGGGGGGGGGTCTGAGAAGACAGGATCAAACTGCCTTTTTACACAATGCATTTGGAGGTTAATTCGGATTATAACAAGCATGCTTTACTGCATATACAGACTGATTTTACTGTTGTGGGTTTAGTAACACTTTAACCACTTCAGCCCTGGAAGGATTTACCTCCTTCCTGACCAGAGCACTTTTTGAGATACGGACTGCGTCATTTTAACTGACAATTGCGCGGTTGAGCGACATTGCATGCAAACAAAATTGATGTCCTTTTTCTCCCACAAATAGAGCTTTCTTTTGGTGGTATTTTATCACCTCTGCGGTTTTTATTTTTTATTTTTTTTTGCTATAATAAATATCCCCCAAAAATATATAAAAAAAAACACATTTCTTTCTCAGTTTAGGCCGATATGTATTCTTCTACATATTTTTGGTAAAAAAAATTAAAATAAGCTTATATTGATTGGTTTTCTCAAAAGTTATAGCGTCTACAAAATAGGGGATAGTTTTATGGCATTTTTACAATTATTTTTTTTTATTAGTAATGGCGGCGATCTGCGATTTTTATTGTGACTGCGACATTATGGTGGACCCCTCTGACACTTATGACACTATTTTGGGACCATTGTCATTTATACAGCGATTAGTGCTATAAAAATGCATTGATTACTGTGTAAATGACACTAGCAGTGAAGGGGTTAAGCACTAGGGGGCAATCAAGGGGTTAAGTGTGTCCAAGAGAGTGATTCTAACCCTAGGGGGGATTGCCTCACTAGAACATGACAAAGATCACTGCTCCCGATGACAGGGAGCAGTAGATCTCTGTCATGTTGCTAGGCAGAACAGGGAAAAGCCTTATTTACATAGGCATCTCTCCGTTCTGCCGCTCCCTGACGCGATCGCGGGCCCCCGGCAGACATTGAGTCCGCAGAACCCGTGGGCACGGTCACAGAGTACGTGGCGTGCGCCCACAATTCCGCGATTTAAAGGGGACATACCTGTATGCCCTATTGCCCAGCCATGCCATTGTGCCGACGTTTATCGTCGTGCACTGGTCGGCATGTGGTTAAGAATGCAAACTCGCTTAAATTTTTTTTTCTTTTTAAACCAGAGTTTGATATTACTTTAACAAATCTGTGTTATGTGCTATTATTAGTTTGTTTTATTTTTTACTTTGGCTATATGCTGTTTGAACCGCCTGTGACTTTTTGTTTTGTAGAGTGTTTATTCCTGCTGCTGCACCATGGCCAGCAGTGTTTACACACGTGCCATACAAATGCGGAGTGTAAAACGGAGAAAGGAATTCGAGGATGTTTCTGCAATATGGGATACACAGGAGATGGTATTAAATTCTGTGAAGGTAAGGAAAAAAAGTTTTTACTTTTTCCCTGTAAAATGTTTTTTTTAGCTCTCTTGTGCACTTTGGCCTAACAAAACTACAGCATAGCAAACCTATGGGAGCACATGACCATCACACCTATATGAGCTTGCTGGATTGAACCCATGGGGGGTGGATATGGAGTTTACCTTTTCCCCATCTCTACAGCCATAACAGCTTCCACTTTTATTGGAAGAAGGGAAGGTGGGAAGGCTTTCCATAAGACTTTGGAGTGTGTCTGTGGAAATTTGTGTCCATTCAGCCCAAAGGTTATGTGTGAGGTCAGGTACAGATGTTGGCCAAGAAAGCCTAGCTCTCATTTGGCATTCTGATTACTCCCAAAAGTGTTCAGTAGGGTTGTAGTGCATGCAATTCAATTCACTTCACCCCAAACTCATGAAACCATGTCTTTATTGAGAATAGTAGGAAGGATGGCACTCCGTAAAGAATTCAAATGCCGACAATCTTTATTGATCTTGACAAAGTGAAAAGAGAGTCCCTGCCTGGAACTTCGAGCATGCAGGGACCCTCAATTTGCTTTTTCTGGATCAAAAAGATTGACAGCATTTGAATCCTTTACAGAGCACAGCCGGGCTTTCCTGAATTACTGCATCTTCATTGGGTACAAGATGAGCCCCTACTAGCGTCCAGCACTCAGTTTTTGGGAAAGCGACCCAATTTAAGGCTTGCAAGCAGCTCTTTCTTTGTTTGTGCACAGGGGCATAGTCATGGTGGAATAGAAAATGACCTCCTCCAGACTGTTGCCACAAGGATGTCTCTTTGGCCATATAGTGTATAAAATTGGAGCTTTTGTGTCCCTCAGGACCGGAGGTAATATGAAATGCTTCCAATGGAGACACATAAAGGCATTTTAGTAGCTTTTAAAGGCTTGGGACTTCTGAAAATGTTTTTACAGCTGTTTTGTATCTTCCTTTACTGGTGGCAACCGCTCTTTCCATGTCTCACAGGAGCAGGAAGTAAGGAAAAGTCTCCCCAATTACGTCACCAACAAAAATAGAAAATTGCATCTAAAGATGGAATCATGAAAGGAAGCCATGTTTAGGCTCCAAGTCACCCTGGTCAAAGTGTACACAAGGCTCAGGACTCTCTCCACCCCCCCTCTCCACCCCCCCCCCCACTCCGTAACAATGATGGGGCCTGGTGATTGGCAAATAAAGCATCCATAGTCACATTATGGAGTGAATGGGAGCAAAACCCTATACTCTAGGTACAAATCATTGTTGCTTTTTTGGAAGTGCAGTGATGGGAGGAAGATATGCTTGGGCGCCAAGTCAATCTGGTCAAAGTTTACACAAGGCTAAGGATTCTCTCCCTGCGCCCAAGTAACATTGATGGGACTTGATGATTGGCCACTAAGGCACCCAAAGCATTGTTGCGGAATGAATGGGAATAAAACCGTTGTACCCCAGGTACAAATCATTGTTGTTTTTTTGAAAGCGAAGTGAGAAGAGGAAGATATGTATAGGCACCAAGTCACCCTGGTGAAAGTTTACACCAGGCTGAAGATTCTCTCTCTGCCCCCAGGTAACAGTGATGGGTCCTGGTGATTAGCCACTAAGGCATCCATAACAGTATTGTGGAGTAAATGGGAGGAAAACTCTTTCCCCCCAGGTACAAATCAATGTTGCTTGTTCAGAAGTGGAGTGAGAAAAGTAAGATATGTATGGGCTCCAAATCAGCCTGGTCAAAGGTTATACAATGCTTAGGATTCTTTCCCTGCCCCCATGGGGCATGGTGATGGGTCCCGATGATTGGCCACTAAGGCATCCATAACAGTATTGTGGAGTGAATGGGAGCAAAACTCTTGCACCCAGGTACATATCATTGTTGCTTGTTCGGAAGTGGAGTGAGGAGAGGAAGATATGTATGGGCTCCAAGCAGGGACGGACTGACCATTGAGCCACTCGGGCACTGCCCGAGGGCCCTGGGCCACTAGGGGGCCCCATCAGGGTTGCCAGCCTCAGTAAAACCAGGGACAGTATGTATAAATCTGTGTTTTTTTTACATTTGTCTGTGTATACTGTGTGATTGTATATTGTAGGGGTGCAACGGATCAAAAATCTCACGGATCGGATCGATCCTCGGGTCAGAGTCACGGATCGGATCGATCCTCGGATCAGCATAAAAAAAAAACAAAAAAAAAAACACACAAATCTTGTTACACCCACCGGAGTTTTAGATTTAAAAGCTATTTTCAACACAAAACCGAGCTTATATGCATAAATAAAGTATTTGTGCATATAAGCTCAGTTTTGTGTTGAAAATGACTTTTAAATTTAAAACTCCGGTGGGTGTAACAAGATGTCCGCTTGCCCCCTTCTCACTCTATCATTATTGTACTGTGCAGGAGTGTGGGGTGTAGCAAGATGACGGCGACGAAACGTCACTTCCTGTCGAGACAGCGGCCACTTCCGGGTGTACCAAGATGGCCGCCGCTCCGGAGCTAGGCCGAAGCCGGGGCCTTTCCTATGGCTGAAGCCAAAAAGTGCTCCGCGGATCGCGGGTGTGCCTATCCGCGGAGGGTGATCCGTACGGATCACGGATCGGCAACGATCCGTTGCACCCCTAGTATATTGTGTGTGTGTATACTGTGTGGCCCCATAATCTCTGATTGCCTGGGGGCCCCATAATCTCCTATTGCCCGGGGGCCCCATGAATTATCAGTCCGCCCCTGACTCCAAGTCACCCTGGTCAAAGTTTACACAAGGTTAAGGATACTCTCCCTGCCCCCATTGGGCATGGTGGCGAAGCCTGAGGATTGGCTGCCAAAGCTCTGCATTGTCTGGAGCTCAAGAACCATTTTTTAAATGACTAAGGCACAGCAAATTTGAAAAATGTAACTTCCATTCTATATTGGGACATGTCAGGAATGTATTCATGCACATTTAGCTAGTGAAAGGTCCCCTTTAACGATCTGATGGTGTCAATCCTCCTACCACAACCCCAATGTTAATCGGACCTGCCACACCAGGACACCACTTGCTGCGAGAGTAGGCAGCAGATTACAGCAGGTGTAGGCCGACAGCCTGCTGCGAGGGACCGAGAGAAGGTGAATAGAATACATTAGTATATATGCATGTCTCACAGCACAGTATAACCCTGCAATTCAGCCATTGAAGCAGCTTGTTATGAAGCAAAACTCCTACGCCTCGCTTTCTTTCTTAGGAAGCGTGCCTGTTCATTGTAAGCAATTATTCTGAGATATAACAATAAAGAGAAATACAAAGTGAGGGTTAGACAGACTACCAACCATGCTTTGCAGCATGATCTGCCAAATGTTGTAAACATTTACTTTTCGACAGTAGAAAAAAAAAAATATTTGTGCATTTGTTGTACCAAATGGGAACAAATGAAATTAAAAATGTATTTCAAATAGGAATGCTGTTCTTATGATAATCTGTATACGGGCACAAGGAAAGGGAGTTTTAAAATGTGGAAGATGTTTTTTTTTTTTTTTTCTTTGTTGATAGGTGTTGTCCAATCTTTGATGCATGAAGGAGCATTATAGGATTTATTAATGACAGCCACAGAGCATGAAAATAGATGATTGCTGCTGCATGTAATAAATGCATGAAAATGCACTTAGAACAATGTCAATCCAACCTTGTAGCCCCCCTAGCAGTGGTTGATAAGCCAGTTCCTGCACCAGGGGGTCTACTGTAGATCATAAGACAAGAGAATTAGCGCTATCTGCCTCTCATACTGTATACAACTGGGAACCCCAGAGAAGCTATTTGCTTCTCATATACAACTGGGAAACCCAGAGAAGCTATCTCCTTCTCATATACAACTGGGAACCCCAGAGAAGCTATCTCCTTCTCATATACAACTGGGAACCCCAGAGAAGCTATCTCCTTCTCATATACAACTGGGAACCCCGGAGAAGCTATCTCCTTCTCATATACAACTGGTAAACCCAGAGAAGCTATCTCCTTCTCATATACAACTGGGAACCCCAGAGAAGCTATCTCCTTCTCATATACAACTGGGAACCCCAGAGAAGCTATCTCCTTCTCATATACAACTGGGAACCCCAGAGAAGCTATCTCCTTCTCATATACAACTGGTAAACCCGGAGAAGCTATCTGCTTCTCATATACAACTGGTAAACCCGGAGAAGCTATCTCCTTCTCATATACAACTGGTAAACCCAGAGAAGCTATCTGCTTCTCATATACAACTGGTAAACCCGGAGAAGCTATCTCCTTCTCATATACAACTGGTAAACCCAGAGAAGCTATCTGCTTCTCATATACAACTGGTAAACCCAGAGAAGCTATCTCCTTCTCATATACAACTGGTAAACCCGGAGAAGCTATCTGCTTCTCATATACAACTGGTAAACCTGGAGAAGCTATCTCCTTCTCATATACAACCGGGAACCCCAGAGAAGCTATCTGCTTCTCATATACAACTGGGAAACGCAGAGAAGCTATCTGCTTCTCATATACAACTCATATATCTCCTTCTCATATACAACCGGGAAACCCAGAGAAGCTATCTCCTTCTCATATACAACTCATATATCTCCTTCTCATATACAACCGGGAAACCCAGAGAAGCTATCTCCTTCTCATATACAACTGGGAACCCCGGAGAAGCTATCTCCTTCTCATATACAACTGGTAAACCCAGAGAAGCTATCTGCTTCTCATATACAACTGGGAAACTCAGAAAAGCTATCTCCTTCTCATATACAACTGGGAACCCCAGAGAAGCTATCTCCTTCTCATATACAACTGGGAACCCCAGAGAAGCTATCTCCTTCTCATATACAACTGGTAAACCCGGAGAAGCTATCTGCTTCTCATATACAACTGGTAAACCCGGAGAAGCTATCTCCTTCTCATATACAACTGGTAAACCCAGAGAAGCTATCTGCTTCTCATATACAACTGGTAAACCCGGAGAAGCTATCTGCTTCTCATATACAACTGGTAAACCTGGAGAAGCTATCTCCTTCTCATATACAACCGGGAACCCCAGAGAAGCTATCTGCTTCTCATATACAACTGGGAAACGCAGAGAAGCTATCTGCTTCTCATATACAACTCATATATCTCCTTCTCATATACAACCGGGAAACCCAGAGAAGCTATCTCCTTCTCATATACAACTCATATATCTCCTTCTCATATACAACTGGTAAACCCGGAGAAGTTATCTGCTTCTCATATACAACTGGGCAAACTTTTAACTCCCCCTAGTAGTTGTTGATAATCCAGTTCCTGCTCCAGTGGGTCTACTGTAGATCGTGAGTCAAGAGAATTTGGGCTATCTGCTTCTCATATACAGCTGGGCAACCTTGTAGCCCCCCTAGCAGTGGTTAATAAGCCAGTTCCCGCTCCAGAGGGTCTACTGTAGATCATGAGACAAGAGAATTTGGGCTGTCTGCTTCTCATATACAATTGGGGAATTCGGAGGAGCTATCTGTTTCTCATATACAGCTGGGTAACCTTGTACTGTAGCTCCCCCTAGTAGTGGTTGATAAGCCAGGTCCTGCTCCAGGGGGTCTACTGTAGATCATGAGACAAGAGAATTTGGGCTATCTGTTTCTCATATACAACTGGGCAACTATGTAGCCCCCCTAGCAGTGGTTAATAAGCCATTTCCCGCTCCAGGGGGTCTACTGTAGATCGTGAGACAAGAGAATTTGGGCTATCTGCTTCTCATATACAATTGTGGTATTCGGAGGAGCTATCTGTTTCTCATATACAGCTGGGTAACCCTGTAGCTCCCCCTAGTAGTGGTTGATAAGCCAGGTCCTGCTCCAGGGTGTCTACTGTAGATTGTGATACAAGAGAATTTGGGCTATCTGCTTCTCATATACAACCGAGGAACTCAGAGGAGCTATCTGCTTCTCATATACAACTGGGTAACCTTGTAGCTCCCCCTAGTAGTGGTTGATAAGCTAGGTCCTGCTCCAGGGGGTCTACTGTAGATCGTGAGACAAGAGAATTCAGGCTATCTGCTTCTCGTATACAACTGGAGAACCCGGAGGAGCTATCTGCTTTAAAAAGCTATTTGCTTCTCATATACAGCACGGCAACCTTGTAACTCCCCTAGCAGTAATTGATAAGCCAGTCCCTGCTCCAGGGGGTCTACTGTAGATTGTGAGACAAGAGAATCTTCTCATATACAACTGGAGAACTTGTCACCATCTTGTGACTACAGGGCCTACAAGGTTGCACATCACCATTTGGGCCCACAGTGAATGCAACTTCACAGTCCATGGATGGCTAAATTGGTTAATCTGTAATAATACCTGAAGACGCAGAGTAGGGTAAAACACCTTTAGGTAGCAAATTAGGATCCCAGTGTGATGTCACTTCCGCCCTTTGGAAGGCCGACTTATACAGTCTTTCTGGATTACCCTGGGTCCCAGTCTTGGCACTGGACCAAGTGAGTCTAATATACTGTATGGGATATGGTGTGCATATTGGGGCATGTAAATAAACGGTTTGCACTATGATGTTGTCTGTGGTACTTTCATTCCTTTTTTGAGCATTGTAGAGCCCGGAGACAGTGAGAAAAGATATGGCATGGCACTGGAAATAGAGGCTTTGTTACAGCTATTTGACCCATATGTTCATAGGGTCAAAGAATCCAGTGAGTCTCAGTGTGCACAGGGGAAGGGGTCAAAATTAAAAACACAGAGCACTTTCTTTGGCATATAAAGAGACACAGAACTGGTGGAGCACTTGTTTGGTTAAATACTGTATAATAGACACTAGTTATGGACACTAATGGTGGAATATAATGCTCAATATAAGTTGGATATAAATATGTAAATAATTATCTGGGCATTCGTTTATTACCGTATATACTCGAGTATAAGTCGAGTTTTTCAGCACATTTTTTTGTGCTGAAAGTACCCTCCTCGACTTATACTGGTGTCAAGCACTTTTCTGCAGCAAAAAATTTCGAACCGATTTTGGGGCCCCATATCTCAGGACCACTTGGAGCTAGGAACCCCAAATTCGGTGTGTTAACCCAGTGGAACTGGGTCCACAACATATCCAAAGATGGAGTTCCTAGCGCCAAGTGGCCCCGAGATACAGGCCCCAAAATCAGTTCGGAAAATGTCATTCTCTGCTGCAGAAAAGTGCTTGACATTTTCTGAACCGATTTTGGGGGCCCGTATCTCAGGGCCACTTGGGGCTAGGAACCCCAAATTTGGTGTGCAAACCCAGTGGAACTGGTACCATGACATATCCATGGTACCATGGGGTTTCTAGCACTAAGTAGCCCCGAGATACGGGGCCCCAAATTAGGTTTGGAAAATGTCATTCTCTGCAGCAGAAAAGTGCTTGACATTTTCTGAACCGATTTTTGAGGCCCTGTATCTCTGGGACACTTGGTGCTAGAAACCCCTGCTTTGGATATTTTATCGTGCTAGTTCTACTGGGTTTGCATACCAAATTTGGGGTTCCTAGCACTAAGTGGCCCCGAGATCCAGGGCCCCAGAGTCGGTCAACTGTGTCCATCTGCAGCAATGTCATTTCGGGACCCTTTGGGTTCAGAGACCCCAAATTTTGGCTGCAGCTAGGGGGCATCTAGGAACCCTTAACTACCGAGTTTGAAGTTCGGGGGACCTATGGCTGCAAATGGGCACAGTGAGGCATGCAAATGGGCACAGTGAGGCTGCAAATGGGCATTGCTGACCCTCTTTTCCACTTACAGTAGCTGTGCATTTCTCACCCTCGTCTTATACTCAGGTCAATAAGTTTTTCCCATTTTTTTGTAGTAAATTAGGGCCTCGACTTATACTCAGAATGACTTATACTCGAGTATATACGGTACATCATATTAGATTATTTGAGTGACCTAGCGGCCTACACTTTGGTATTATATATACAGTATCTCACAAAAGTGAATACACCCCTTACATTTTTAGAAATATTTTATTCTATCTTTTCATGTGACAACACTGAAGAAATGACACTTTGCTACAATGTAAAGCAGTGAGCGTACAGCTTGTATAACAGTGTACATTTGCTGTCCCCTCAAAATATCTCAACACACAGCCATTAATGTCTAAACTGCTGGCAACAAAAGTGAGTACACCCCTAAGTGAAAATGTCCAAATTGGACCCAATTAGCCATTTTCCCTCCCTGGTGTCATGTGACTCGTTAGTGTTATAAGGTCTCAGGTGTGAATGGGGAGCAGGTGTGTTAAGTTTGGGTGTTATCGCTCTCACTCTCTAATACTGGTCACTGGAAGTTGGCAACATGGCACCTCATGGCAAAGAACTCTCTGAGGATCTGAAAAAAAGAATTGTTGCTCTACATAAAGATGGCCTAGGCTATAAGAAAAGTGCCAAGACCCTGAAACTTAGCTGCAACACGGTGGCCAAGACCATAAAGCGGTTTAACAGGACAGGTTCCACTCAGAACAGGCCTCGCCATGGTCGACCAAAGAGGTTGAGTGCACGTGCTTACCGTCATATCCAGAGGTTATCTTTGGGAAATAGATGTATAAGTGCTGCCAGCATTGCCGCAGAGGTTGAAGGGGTGGGGGGTCAGCCTGTCAGTGCTCAGACCATACGCCGCACGCTGCATCAAATTGGTCTGCATGGCTGTCATCCCAGAAGGAAGCCTCTTCTAAAGATGATGCACAAAAAAGCCCGCAAACAGTTGGCTGAAGATAAGCAGACTAAGGACATGGATTACTGGAACCATGTTCTGTGGTCTGATGAGACCAAGATAAACTTATTTGGTTCAGATGGTGTCAAGCGTGTGTGGCGGCAACCGGGTAGGGAGTACAAAGACAAGTATGTTTTGCCTACAGTCAAGTATGGTGGTGGGAGTGTCATGGTCTGGGGCTGCATGAGTGCTGCCGAAACTAGGGAGCTACATTTCATTGAGGGAACTATGAATGCCAACATGTACTGTGACATACTGAAGCAGAGCATGATCCCCTCCCTTTGGAGACTGGACCGCAGGGCAGTATTACAACATGATAACGACCCCAAACACACCTCCAAGACTACCACAGCCTTGCTAAAGAAGCTGAGGGTAAAGGTGATGGATTGGCCAAGCATGTCTCCAGACCTAAACCCTATTGAGCATCTGTGGGGCATCCTCAAACAGAAGGTGGAGGAGCGCAAGGTTTCTAACATCCACCAGATCCGTGATGTCGTCATGGAGGAGGGGAAGAGGACTCCAGTGGCAACCTGTGAAGTTCTGGTGAACTCCATGCCCAAGAGGGTTAAGGCAGTGCTGGAAAATAATGGTGGCCACACAAAATATTGACACTTTGGGCCCAATTTGGACATTTTCACTTAGGGGGGTACTCACTTTTATTGCCAGCGGTTTAGACATTAATGGCTGTGTCTTGAGTTATTTTGAGGGGACAGCAAATTGACACTGTTATACAAGCTGTACACTCACTACTTTACATTGTAGCAAAGTGTCATTTCTTCAGTGTTGTCACATGAAAAGATAGAATAAAATATTTACAAAAATTTGAGGGGTGTACTCACTTATGTGCTGCGACTCGGGAGCATTACCCGCAACTGTAGTTGTGCATTAGGGTGCAATTTTAAATTAATGTAAAATACATGTTTTACTACACGCAGCACATAGGTATGAAGGGAGCCTAAAGGTAGACTATTTGGACTTTGTAGGTTTAGCCCATTTTCATTGTTTCTTGGATAGAATTAGAAGGTGAACAGTTTACTTGTTGCCTGAAGTTATTCTTTGAATTTGCTAGTAAATAAGAAATACACATTTTAAAAGCCATTATGTTCCCATGAGCTTTGATTTCTTTTGTCTCTAGTGATTTCATGCTCCCCTGTCAAACCCTCTAGTACTTTTTTTTATTTTTTTATTTCATATTATTTATTTATTTACTTGCTTCTGTTGGGAAAAGAGATTCGGATAATTATAGCCACTAAAAAAGGGAATACAAGTCTCCTCCGAGAAAAGGAAAGAAGAAGTGAGATGGCAATGCATGTTGACACCAGCAATAGCAGACATGTCAGGCTAGCCAGTGCGACAGCGCTGACAGAATCAACCACGATAACAGCTATGATCAAAAAAGACTATTACACAATAGAATCTTGCAGACCAAAAGTGAGCGAGATAGGTGGAAACAAAAGGCAAACAAATAATTTGACACTCTAGGGAGAGAAATGTCAGTTTGTTCCTTCACACTCTTATCAGAGTTTTTTATGTTACTCGGTGAGACGAAAGGCAAATGTCTTTGAAATGGCAGACCATGTCCTCTAACCAAAGTAGCGCCTACGCACTTTTCTGCACAAATCAGATACTTATTGGAGGTTGCGAGTGACACTGATACGCCAATTTAAAAAAATCTCTAATTTATTGGTAAATATGATGCTGGGAGGGCGGAGTAGAGGGGAGGTAAGTGATGGACTTGGCGCTGCATGGACATAGGTTTTAGTGGTTTTGGGGACAAGATTGCTCCTTAAAGTGGCTCTCCAGGCAAACAGCTATAGTTGCATATAAAATACACAAATGTGAACTGCCTGATTGGACAAAATCTTTGTGTGATTCATAATTCATACCCCTCTGCCACACAGCACAGTCAGGAGCGTTGACACCATTTTCTCTTTTTGAGCTAAGGAATACATTGAGGTCACCTCCCCGCTCCCAGCTTGTCGATTGGGCGGGCAGTAAAGGAGTAAATAAAGTCATCATCTCTACAAGACTTTTCTGGTCATCAAGTTTGCTTTTAGTGCATGGGGGAGGGGGGGGCATCACCCCGCCCCCCTGTTTTTATGGTGGTATAGTGGCCATTGATATTTTTTATTTTATTGACATATGTGTGCACACGGGGTGTGCCCGATATGCCTGGGCACACCCTAAACCCCCATGTGCAGATTCCCCCTACTGATTGGGCTCCACCATCATTCACCACCCCCTCCCCACCCCAGAATCTCTGCCAGCATCCCTCCTCTTCTGCCAGCTGCTGGGGGCACACAAGGGGATGTTTCAGGATGAAGAGCGGGGAAGGGGCCGGTAAATATGTAATTTACTGGCCCCTTCCTTTTCTGAATGACTGCAGTGAGTGATTGATATCACTCGCTGTGTTCATTGATAACTGAAGCGTTTTCTATGCTTTAGTTTATGAATGAACAGGAAGCCGCTCATCACAGAGCACTTTCCATTCATTCTTTGCCCATTTCAGCTGAGGCTGCAGAGAGAGGGAGTGGGGAATCTCTGTCCTCAAAAGTGAGATATTAGGGGTCTGTTTAGACCTCTGATATTTCACCAAAGCCCCCCAATGGGGCTCCTAAAAATAATAATAACTCATTTTGTAAAAAATAATAAAAAATGAAATTGTAAATAATAATAATTAAAAAAAAAATTATAAACATAAAAAAACTACTGTCAACGTCCATTGAAGTACTGACACCAACCTCTGCTCTACTGACAACGTCCACTGCCCTACTGACAGATATGTATACATGCACACACACGCGCATGTGTGTTTGAGTGTTGGGGTGCACACCCTAATGCAATAGGCTGCTCACACCTATGATTATCCATTTGTGTTTTGGTACAAATGGGTTGGATTGGACCCTCGGAGTGTGTTGTCTTTAAAGAGCCCCCTTTTCCTCCTGAAGAAGCGGGGTTAACCACAAAATGCGTTGAGGCATGCAGCCCATGATGGAAGCCTCCCCTGCAAGCATAGAATTTTGACCCATACGGGCAATCATTTAAAGGGGGGTATTGCATATGCTCCAGCAATAAATTTTTAAACGAATACTGTTTTTATTTGACTTTGTTAATAAAATATTTTGAAATACATTTTAGGTTTGATCCACCTGTGTCCTGACCACAGAAAAATACATCTGTTTCTTTCTCTTTTTTCGTCATTTAGAATGTGGTGCCACAACCCACCATTTGATTATAGTTTTCCCTTTTAAGAAGACAGTAATACTTACCTCCCCACTGCTCGTCTTGCCATACGTGACCCTAATTTAGAGGAATTGTCACCTGAAGTCTCTTTTAACCACTTCAATACAGGACACTTAAACACCTTCCCGCCCAGACCAATTTTCAGCTTTCAGTATTCTCACACTTTGAATGACAATTACTCTGTCATGCTACACTGTATCCAAACAAAATTTTTATCATTTTTTTCTCACAGTTAGAGCTTTCTTTTGGTGGTATTTAATCACCACTGGGTTTTTTCTTTTTTGCGATATAAGCGAAAAAAGAGCGAAAATTTTGAAAAAAAACCACTTTTTTTTAGCTTCTAATGTAAAATTTTGCAAATAAGTCATTTTTCTTCATAAATTTTGGGCCAAAATTTATACGGCTACATATCTTTGGTAAAAATAACCCAAATTAGTGGATATTATTTAGTCTGTGTGAAAGTTATAGAGTCTGCAAGTTAGGGTGCAAATCACTGAAAATAGATCACATCTGATCACTCCTGATGTACTAAAGGCCTATCTCATTTCTTGAGACACTAACAATCAAGGAAAGTACCCCCCCAAATGACCCTTTTTTGGAAAGTAGACATTCCAAGGTATTTAGTAAGAGGCATGGTGAGTTTTTTGAAGTTGTAATTTTTTCCACAATTCTTGGGAAAATGAAGACTTTTTTTTTTTTTACACAAACTTATTGTATTGACAGGTTATTTCTTGAACACAGCATGCATATACTTGCAACTACACCCAAAAATACATTCTGCTACTCCTCCTGAGTATGGCGATACCACATGTGTGAGAGTTTTACACAGCCTGGCTACATACAGAGGCCCAACATGCAGGGAGCACCTCCAGGAATTCTAGGAGCAAAATTACACATATAGTTTCATGATGACCTATCTGACTTTTGATGGCCCTGGAGCACCAGGACAATGGAAATGCCCACAAAATGACCCCATTTTGGAAAGCTAACACCCCAACGTATAATCTATGAGGCATAATGAGTCTTTTGAACAGGTCATTTTTTTCCAGAAGTTTTTGGAAAACGTGGGAAAAAAATTAAAACGCATTTTTTTTACACAAAGTTGTCCATTTATAAGATATTTCCAACACATAGCATGTACATAGCAAAAATGACACCCCAAAATACATTCTGCTACTCCTTCTGAGTATGGCAATACCACATGTGGGAGACTTTTACACAGCCTGGCCACATACAGAGGCCTAACATCCAAGTAGCACCTCTAGGCATTCTAGGAGCAAAATTAGACATATAATTTCATGACGACCTATCTCCCTTTTGAAGGCCCTGGAGCACCAGGACAATGGAAACGCCCACAAAATGACCCCATTTTGGAAAGCAAACACCCCAACATATAATCTATGAGGCATAATGAGTCTTTTGAACGGTTCATTTTTTTCCAGAAGTTTTCGGAAAACGTGGGAAAAAAATGAAAACGCATTTTTTTTTACACAAAGTTGTCCATTTATAAGATATTTCCAACACATAGCATGTACATAGCAAAAATGACACCACAAAATACGTTCTGCTACTCCTCCTGAGTTTAACGATACCACATGTGTGACACTTTTACACAGCCTGGCCACATACAGAGGCCCAACATCCAAATAGCACCTCCAGTCGTTCTAGGAGCATAAATTACACATTCTAATAAATAACATGTACATACCAAATAACAAAAGATTACCTGTGGTTTTAGTAGTTTAGTGGTCCACAGAGGAGAGCATCGGTCCAGGCAGCAGGCAGGGATGTGGTCAGCGACAGCAAAAGCAATCGTCCAGGCAGTAATACTGTCCATAGTTAGTTCAGGCAGAGATACTGTCAGCACAGCCAAAGCATTGGTCCAGGTAGCAGGCAGAGATGTTCAGGCAAAAATACTGTCTATAGTCAGTAGAGGCAGCAGGCCGAGATTTGTCAACACAGCCAAAGTATTGGTCCAGGCAGCAGAAATAAACAGTCCATAAAGTCCTGGGTCATTACAGGCAGCAATATGGTCAACACAGCCAAAGTATTGGTCCAGGCAGCAGGAAGGACCATCAAGCTTAGGGCCAGGGGGACAGGGGTAGAGGCTTCTCCCACCCAAATCTCTTTGAATCCTCCGGCAACCAGACCCTGTTCTGGGAACACAGAAAACCAAAAACTGATTTTCTCTACTCAGAACGCTATTCTGAAGCCCCTCACATATGTGAGACCCCTGTGTACTGAAGTAGAAGGGCAAAAGATCAGTCCAAGTTGCAGGCAAAAACATGGTCGATTTAACAGGCCGAGGTCGGTGCACGTGGAAGTCAGAAACGTGGTTAAAACGGCAGGCAAAGGCATCGTCGGTAAACAGGCTGAGGTCGGTGCACATGGAAGTCAGAAACGTGGTTAAAACGGCAGGCAAAGACATTGTCGGTAAACAGGCCAGGGTCAGTTAACATGGAAGGTAGAAACATGGTGGCAGGCAAATGATGCACACAGGTAATTGAAATGGGGAAATGGCAGTCTGTTACTAATAAGGGGAACTAATATCTGATGGATGTGTGATAATTTTTGAAGCAATCACCGATACACAGGCCAGGTTGGGAGGGACATTGGGGACAATAAAAACTTGTATCTCTTCTAGCTCCACCACTTGAGCATACACGACATCTCTTTTGGCGCCTTCTTCCGGATTCTGTGGGGGGAATGTTATAGGGAAAATGTTGCTCATGAAGTCGACTTACACTATCAGAGCGAATGCTTCCTGGGGCGGGTCCTTGCTGGTAAATAAGGGCAGTGACAATGTTTTCAAACTATTCGAGGTAGGTGATGGGTTGGTTTTCGGTTGATTTTTGATAGCAGACAAATGAATTGAACATGGCCATATGAAACAGATGAAATGCAACTTTTTTATACCAATATTTGGACTTGCGGGTTGACAAATATGGTTGCAGCATCTGATCATTTAAATCCACCTCCTCCCCCCATATACAGATTGTAGTCATGGACACATTCAGGCTTTACTACGGGGCCACGTCTTCTCTGAACCTCCACCAAGGTGTCATTGTGAATGGTAGTCATCATGTGAACATCCTTCTTGTCCCGCCACTTCATGGCCAACACCTCCTCATTCCTCATGAATGCGGCTTCCCCTTTTGTAGCCGTTTTGCTAGTAAATTCTGTGGGAAGCCCTTCCTATTTTTTCGGAAGGTACCGCAGGCCAGGGTTTTTTCACAATACAGGTGACGGAAAAGGGGCAAGCTGCTGTAGTAATTATCTACATATACGTGGTAACCTTTTTTGAACAGGGGGTATGCAAGGTCCCACACAATTTTACCACTGGTTCCTATGTATGTGGGGCACTCACGGGGCTGGAGCTGGGAGTCTTTTCCCTCACAAAATGCGAAATGAGTACACGTAACCAGTGGCTCGGTCACATAATTTTTTCAATTTCACTCTGTACCTGGCTCTCTTACTTGGGATATACTGCTTGATATTCAGCCGGCCAGTAAAGTGGATAAGGGATTCGTCTACACAAATATTTTGGTCAGGGATAAAGACTTCAGAAAATCGTTTGGTAAAAGAATTTATTAGGGAGCGAAGCTTATATAATTTGTCGTGGTTGGGATGATCTTGGGGAGGGCACTGCGAATTGTCATTGAAATGTAGGAAATGCATTATCATATCGTACTGTGTCCTGGACATAACAGAAGAATATAGGGGCATGTTGTGGATGGGGTGGGTGGACCAGTAGGCATGCAGTTCGTTTTTCTTTGTAAGCCCCATATAAAAAGTAAGTCCCAAGAACAATTTGAATTTGTCTAGTGTGAGACGTCGCCAATGGAACATACGGACGTAGGACGAACTGGGGTTGGCAGCAATAAATTGCTCTGCATAGAGATTTGTTTGGTCCACCATGTACTGCAACAAATCTTCTGGGAAAAACAAATGGAAATAGTCCAAATATGAAAAATTCAAAGTGTTGGGCTGCACACCTGGCTGTGCAGTGAAAGGTGGGATTGTAGCGGATCCTGAGTTGGCAGGCAACCATAAGGTGTTTGCCAGGGCATTGGGAAGGTAGGACTGGGCCCGGATTCTTTGGGCTGGATGTTCAATTCCAGTACTTGTACTGGGCTCCTCTTCCTGGAGTCTGACGCTGCTGGTGGTAGGCAGGTTTTCTGATCTCGGTCCTGATCTCCTTACTTTTTTAGGAGGGGCGGTTTCCTCCGCTGACTCGGACTCCGATCCGCTACCCTCCACTGGCTCGTATTCCGAACCAGAATCGGATAATGAGAGCTCCACGCTGCTCTCATCATCCAACATGGTAAGGATGTTATATGCCTCCTCAGGTGTATAAACTCTTTGGGACATGATGGTGGCACTTTTGGCGGTACTTATGGCGGGATTGTGCGACGTTAGTGATGGCGGGCCTGTGTGACAGATGGGCTATGACAGATGGGCTGTCAGATTCAGATGTTACCAATGGCGGTACTAATAGCGGTATCGTTAATGGTACTGATGGCGGCCTGTGTGACAGATGGGCTGTCAGATCCAGATGGTACCGATGGCGGTGCTGATGGCGGTGCTGATGGCGGTAGCGGTGCTGATGGCGGTGGCGGTGCTGATGGCGGTAGCGGTGCTGATAGCGGTGGCGGTGCTGATGGCGGTGGCGGTGCTGATGGCGGTACCGGTGCTGATGGCGGTACCGATGACAGGCTGTGACAGGTTCTGATGGGTTGTGACAGGTTCTGATGGGCTGTGACAGATCCTGATGGGCTGTGACAGATCCTGATGGGCTGTGACAGGTTCTCTTTATTGATGAGGGGGGGGGGTTGTGTTGTGCAGACAGTAGACAGTAAAAATAGATGTTTTACTCACTGATCAGATCTCTCCTTCTCTCTCCTCACACAATCGGTGTGTGAGGAGAGAGAAGGAGAGATCCCTGGAAACTGCCACAGTGTTTATACTTGTGACAGGCTGTGATTGGACACAGCCGGTCACATGGGTAAACAGCCATTTCATTGGCTGTTTACCCAGATCGGAGATGCGCTGTGTCCAAGGGACACTCGCCTTCTCCAATCGGGGCGCTGCGCGCCCCCGACGGCGCGCATTGCGCGTGCCCGATTTGTTATGACAGGTGATCGGCGGTCATTGGACAAAGCCGATCACATGGTAAACAGCCAATTTCATTGGCTGTTTACCCTGATCCGGGATGCGCTGTGTCCGAGGGACAAGTGTCATCCCCGATCGCGGTGGTGCGCGGATAATCCTGATCACGACATATGACGTCCGATCAGGATTATCAAACCACTTTGCCGCCATCATTATTTAATAGGGCGGGCGGCAAGTTGTTAAACCAACACTTCTGGGAGAGTTAATCTCCAGTAACAACCATCCTGTTCTAGGGTGACAATGCCCAGTCACTGTACCGTATCTATAGAGAAGCAGCATGGTCAACCCAACACAGGAAACATATACATGAAGTATGTGCACAGGAAGTTTTCATAGAAATATAGAAAAGTGATGGCAGAAAAAGACTGAGCAGTCCATCGAGTCTGCCTACTTTTTATTTGTTTTTTGTTGTGTTTTTTTGTTAACTTTGTTGTCCCGTTGTTGTTAGATCTATGTTTGTCCCAAGCATGTTTGAAGCCATTTACTGTTGACTGTCTCACTACCTTCTGCTGGAAGTTTATTCAAAGCATCAACTAACCTTTCAGCAAAATAATACTTTCTAAGATTAGTTTTGAACTTTCCTTTAGTTAGTCTGAGGTCATGTCCCTGTGTTCTTGATTTTGGTTTGATGTTGAAAAAACTGCCCTCCTGAACCCTATTCACCCCCTTGATGTATTTAAAGGTTTCAATTATGTCTCCCCTTTCCCTTCTTTCCTCCAGACTGTACATATTAGGTTCCTGAAGTCGCACTCAATATGTTTTATCCCCCAGATCTTTCACCATTTTTGTTACCCGTCTCTGGACTCGTTCTATTTTATCAATATATTTCTGTGAGTGAGGTCTCCAGAACTGGACATAGGGGGTTATTTACTAAAGGCAAATCCACTTTGCACTTTCAAGTGCACTTGAAAGTGCACTGAGAGTGCACTTGGAAGTGCAGTCACTGTAGATCCAAGGGGGGCTTGCAAGGAAAATAAAAAACAGCATTTTAGCTTGCACATGATTGGATGATAAAATCAGCAGAGCTTCCCCTCATTTCAGATCTACCCCTCACATTTACAGCGACTGCACTTCCAAGTGCCCTTTCAGAGCACTTTCAAGTGCACTTGCAGTGCACTTGCAGTGCAAAGTGGATTTGCCTTTTTTAAATAACCCCCATAGTATACTAAATGAGGTTTCGCTAAAGATCTATATAGGGGAATCAGGATCTCCTTCCTCCTGCTGGAGATCCTTCTAGTGATGCATCCTAGAATTTCTTGTCACTTTTCCCACTGCCTAGTCACACTGTTTTCTTCTCGGCCTTTTGGCTAAGATCAAGTGTAGTCTCTGTTTTTATCAGTTGCCAGAGGAGGCGCTGTGCTGCTCCCATAGGGGAGGGCTGGCAAATCCAATGGTGTAATTGTGCCTGGAAGGGCGGTTTCAGCAGGGATTATGTCGAGCTGCCCAACAGATTACTGGGGGGCCGACCACTGGTTTGCGCCTGAGCCATCTGGAAGGGTGCTTCTGGTGAGGATGGGTGCTGCATTGGGTCGGGCCAGAGGGTCGGGTCCCTGACCTTCTGGCCTGGATTGGTGTAGTCCTAGCTCCGGACAGTTATTCGGGAGAGAACACCGGCTCCTCCTTTAGAGGGGGGAGAGTGGTTAGTATCTCCTGAATGTAATTAGGTAGGAGGGATGGGAGCGACGGTTGAGTCTTCATCCAGGGCTCTCCCTAAGCTCCCAGAACTTCAGGCCTTCCTGTGTGGAGTGGGGGCTGCGCTGGTCTGGGTGGTTGGTCAGGGTTGTGACGAAAAGCCTGTGGTGAATGTGCCCCTAAAGTGGCAGTTCAGGGGTGCCAGGGTAAGGTCCTTCCTAGGGAGGACCGTGTAGCACCCATTGCACGTTTTTGCACAGGACCCAGTACAGAGTCTTGTGGTACACCACTAGTGACTGCTTTCTGTTCTGAACCCTATTTACAATCTCACTCTGGTATCTATGCTTTAGCCAACTGCATATCCATTTTCGGGTTTTTTTGCTCCTGTTCTTGCTCATGGCTCTTTCTTGGAGTTTGTATATGAGCAGACCTAATCATGATCAACCTCCATAATGCAATGGAAACTATCCCACTTCTGCTATTGCATGAGCTCTAGTGCCAATCCCAAGCTTAAACACATTGTACAATTATTTAAATGTTTTTGTTGTTTTAACTAGGTATTAGTGCAGTTACATTTCCTGTGTCACTTGCCTTGCCTTGTAATAATGGGCTTGTATATTGTGGCTACAGTTGTAGAGTCATGGCTGATGAATTCCCCTATGTTCATGTATTTATTCACTGAGCTTGACCCTATTCACTAAAGGGACAGGCAGCTTCTTGTTCAGGTCCACACAGCGTTCAATCCATGCCTCTCTATTTCCTCTGTACTGCATCAGAAATGTGGGAGTGCTAATGTGATGAAAACACATCTCATCCCTTCACTGTTCTGCCTACTTTTGTCTGTATCAATTCTAATTACAATGTAGCTCTCCCCTGCAGAACACTAGACTCAGGGTTGTAGGATATTTAGTTTCTTCACAGGAAGTGTCAGTTCTTAGACTACAGACAGAGGTCATGCAATAACCTATGCAGTGCCATGCCGCATGTTTGAACACAAACAGAAACGTCTGACACCGGAATGTTAAGATTTATATTCCTATAGGCTGTGCATGCAGGGCAACAAATAACACCATGAAACTACATGATCAATGCACATCTTATGCAGGTGCAAACAGGAGAGTTTATAATGCCTTTAATAGAGCAGGTGGGTTCCAACCGTTATCTGTCAAGGGGTCAGATATTAGGCTTGAATATTAAATCCTTTTCTATTTTAGATTTTTACAACTTTTTTTTTTAAACAATTTCCTGCATTTTATTCTAATTTTGTAGTTGATTTTGGTAATCAGAAGGGAAATGATCATGTTGCAATAAATGACGGGAACTAATTATATAGGCAAATAATATAATAACATATAGCGGACTTAAAAGAAAACACTGGGATCTGTTAATGCACAGACCGAAGGGGTCCTCGGTATAAATATATTAACATATTTATCAACCTCTGGCTTGAGAAATAAGGCTAAGCTTTTAGATTAGTCTAGGAAGGCATATCGTTGTTGTCTCATATATGTGCAGGTCTCTTGGTGCCGCGGAAACATCTTTTGGGGCTTGATGTCAGTGGCTCATATTGGAGATTGATGGGCTCATATCATCTCACAGTGCCAGAAATTACAGCTGAATTTAGCAGTGTCGATGAAGTATCATTTGCATTATTAAACATGGTAAACTAATATACAGCGTTCTCCAGGGTCCAGTCCCAACTCTACTAGGGAATGTCGAAAACTCACATCCTAGATAAATTCTATGCACATTTCTTCTTATGTTATGAGAATTCACAAACAGGACAGGAGGGAGGATGACTAAAAGAGAACCTGTCAACCTTTTCAAATTTTCACACATTTACACATAAAGGTATACTTAGAATGCAGTGATTCTAACATTCAACAAACATTCACTGCAGGTAAATCTTCCTTGTGCATGTGTTTTCTATGGCAGTGATTGGTTCACCACCAGTAAATGTGAAAAACATATTCACTGGTTTGAAAATTTGTTCCCATGTGTTGCATTAACAATCAATTAAAATGGGATTCTGTGCATTATTGAACTAGAAATTAAAGTGATACTAAACCTTTAAGTTTTTTGTTTAAATAAAAATAACCAGGGGCGGTGCTATGTCTGCAAAAGATCTAGGGCTAGAGCCCATAGCAGTGGTCACCAACCTGGGGGGGGGGGGGGGGGCACGCCGGTGGTAAGCAATTTTTTTCGGGCAAAGGAATGCTGGTGTTGGCGTTTCATGGCACAATGGTTGATATGGTGTCATGGTGAAGCGCATTGTTTCTATTGTTACATTCTAATATATAATGAAGTGGTTTAACTCACCATAATGCAGAATCAGTGGGAGCCCTGGGCGTGTCATTTGCCACCGTCGCCTGTCACCAGATGCAGGTTTTTAATTTGCCACCGTCACCTGCCACTAGATGTGGATTGTCACTTGCCACGTTACCTGCCACCATTTGCAGATTGTCACTTGCCACGTCACCTGCCACCATTTACAGATTGTCACTTGCCACATCACTTGCCACCATTTGCAGATTGTCACTTGCCACCATTTGAAAATTGTCACGTGCCACGTCACTTGCCACTATTTGCAGATTGTCACTTCCCATGTCACTTGCCACCATTTGCAGATTGTCACTTGCCACCATTTGCAGATTGTCACTTGCCACATCACTTGCCACCATTTGCAGATTGTCACTTGCCACGTCACTTGCCACCATTTGCAGATTGTCCCAAAAAAGTGTCAAATTGGTAAAAATGACAAGACACGGCTTGGGACAAGTACTTTATGAAAAAATTAAAAAATTAAAATGTCCCACAAAATCTTCTTCTTCTTCTCTTGCTCTGCCGACGGACCGAAAAAGAAAAAAAAAGTGTCAAAATGGTAATTTTTACCCTGAAGGGTCTGGTATGGGTTTTGAGGGGGGCCCCAATACCATTTTTTTGGCGCGGGGTTCCCCTTAATATCCATACCAGACCTGAAGGGCCTGGTATGGAATTTGGGGGGACCCCCACGCATTTTTTTTTTATTTTGGTTCAGGGTTCCCCTTAATATTCATACCAGACCCAAAGCGACTGGTAATGGACTGGGGGATCTCATGCTGTTTTTTTCAATGACTTCTTTTATCTGTATTTTTAAAACTTTTTTTTGCATTGATACATGTCCCCTGGGGCAGGACTCAGGTCCCCAAACACTTTTTATGACAATAACTTGCATATAAGCCTTTAAAATGAGCACTTTTGATTATTCATGTCCATGTCCCATAGACTTTAACGGTGTTCGCACAAATTTTTTGCCTGGTCGCATGTTCTGCTGCGAACCGAACTGGGGGGGGGTGTTCGGCTCATCCCTACATTTGAGTAACACTGTCACTGATTGTATCTCCATTCCATGTTTTGCTCGCACAAAAACAACAGCAAAACTCTAATAGGCTGTAGCTAGCTTGTATATTGGTGTTTTTTCATTTTTAATATAAATAATTATGAACAAAATAATGACAAGTCTGCTAAAGGAAATGGTTAGAATACCTTCTGATTTTATAGAGGTCTATGTTTCCAACATAGATTTCTCTTCACTTCCTGCCTCAATGAACACACGGAATGTGAGGAGTATCTCACAAGTGAGCCCACAAAAAATAAGGAAACAGATTTCTGTATTTTAGGTTTTGGGCCAGCTGCGGATATCCCAAAACCTCCCCCCTCAAATTCTGAATATATATTTGTAGAAGGGAGCCCATGAAAATCACAATATAATAAAGAAGGTAGCAGTAATCTGTGAAATACCACTGCAGACCATAAACCAGAGGCTATAATTACTCCAAGTAAACCAATCACAACAAGAACAGAAAAGTAAAAAGAAAAAAAGTAAAAAGAAAAAATCAAAAAATGCAAAGAGAAAGAGAAAGAAAATAGAGGAGAAGAAGAGATGCAGTAAGATAGAGGGGAGAATAAGGGGTAGGTAGCGAGGGAACACCAGAAAAGGTGTAGTAGAAATCACATGAGGAACTCCATGAGTTTAATCTCTCGAATACAGGAATGGAACTCTAGTGTAAAAGCTATGAGACATCTTGCAGCTGATAACACATGTAGAATTAATCTTTTGACATCCTTAAGCATACTGAGTGGAAGAAAACCCAGCAAGAATATGGGCAGATTGAGCAAAACTGTTACTTGTAGAAGAGCATGCAAAAGGCCTTAGACTTTTAGCCACAAAAGGCTAAATCACAGGACAATGAATTGATGGGCATTGTAGGCATCTCCAAGAATAGTCTGGAATGGTGATTGAGAGAGTGCAGGAGGGAAGGAGTATGGTACAGTAATAAAACATTCTATACTGAATCATACAGACGGAATCTTTGTGCATTATTCCAGATTTTGCCCCATTCCTCTTTTGTAAATTCCCTATTCAAATTCTGCTCTTATTTCAGAATGTAAGCGTGTTTAGTTAAAGGTATCAGGTCCTGGAATCATTAAAATTTTATATATTTCAGAAACTAGACCTTTGAGGGCAGGTTGTATCTGTCTTTTACTATATCAAAAGAAAGGAATGTTTTAGTGTGTACATCCGCAAGATTGCCAACTTGGAACAAGGATTTAAGTTTCCAGGGGAGAACCATGCGGTGTGTAAAGCTGTCAGGCAGAGTGGGGAAAAAAGGCAGGAGGTTAGGGGCGAGGCTGGAGAAGCTCGACGAAATTTGGACCTGCAGGCAATCCAAATCCCTCTAGTGAACCACATCATATGTAGAAGATCCAAATCCCTCTTATTTTTCTTTTCTATTTATTTTTTTTTTGGGAGTTTTCTTTGTCCGAGTATAAAAGAACGATACACATAAAGAGTTGATATGCAAAAATGATTAGGTTTTTTTTTGTCCTTATTCTAGCTTTTCAAAATCACAGGTGCCATAATTTACAGGGAGGCTGAATAAAAGGTATAACATAGTATAACATTTCTGCTAAGGAAAAAACAACACTTTTTTTTTTTTTATAGAGGTCTACACATCTGAGGACAACTGAGAAAGTGAGATTTGATCCTAAAAGGGGGACAGTCTCTCTTAATGAGGAAAAGTTTGGAGCCATGAGAATATAATGATCGTTTTGTCTAGGGAGACCTAACAGAGAGTAATGCCGTGTACACACCGGCGGACGTTTCGGCAGCAAAGGTCCGACGGACTTTCTAACAAACAGATTTGCCTACACATGATCACACCAAAGTCCGACGGATTCGTACGTGATGACATACGACCGGACTAAAATAAGGAAGTTGATAGCCAGTAGCCAATAGCTGCCCTAGCTTTGGTTTTTGTCCATCGGACTAGCATACAGATGAGAGGATTTTTCGACCGGACTGGAGTCCGTCGGAAAGATTTGAAACATGTTCCAAATCTAAAGTCCATCAGATTTTCAACAGAAAAAGTCCGCTGAAGGTCGATTAAGCTCACACACGGTCGGATTGTCCGCCGGACTCGGTCTGTCGGACCAGTCAGGTCGAAAAGTCCGCTCGTGTGTACGAGGCATAATACTTATGTTAATGCACTGGCCTGCAGACTTCCTCCCCACCACTTCCATTATTGACAATTGGTCCCCTGAAGACACTCTTCTTCTCTGGTAGTACCATCACCTACAATGTAGGACCTGTATTTACTACATTTTAGGCATGTTGTTGACCTTTAAAACCCTTTCTTATGTAAACATCCAAAAGCTCAGAGACTGTTGCTGTGTCCCACCATCTTGGATGTGAGGTAAGCTACTCGGCAAGATAAGATACTCAGCTGTCATTGAAGTGGCACTCTATGGTAATGGTCCCTGAACTGCAGCCCACGGGCCAGCTGCTTGCCGTAGACCAGTCCCTGCAATGAGAAGGCCCAGCATGCATTAAATGAAAGAAGCTGTACTGAGGGGGACATTTGCCACCAACACAGGGGTACCATTCCTCCCTCTGACACAGGGGCACCATTCCTCACATTGATGCAGGGGCATGTTTTACTTTTAGGATTTTTTTTATTCCCACTGGCCAATGACACCAGTAAATGTTCTTCTCCCACTGACCACTGAAACAGGGGCCTGTTTTACTCCCATTGTCCACTGAAGCAGGGGTATTTTTACTCCCAATGACCTTCGATGCTGGAGCATTCTTTTACTCATACTGACCATACTGGCCCTCTGTTTAAACATTTTGGAGACCCTATTTCCGATAAGAGATGGGACATCATATCGTAATAAATCTGTGTACTACTACCCACAATTTCCGTTAGATAACTACCAGAATACATCAGGTACCAATGCTACTGATAGCTGTTTTGGTTTTGGTGGTAACATGCAAAACAGATTCTTTCCCCTGCGAGACCTGGAAGGTCCAGGAGGCGATTTTTCTGAAGGTAGTGGTAACTCCTACCCTACTAGAAATAATGAAACCTCCAGTTCATCCCTTCACCCTAACAATGGTGGTGGGATGAATCCTAACAACTTAACTATGGTGGGCCATGATTTACAGCAGTGGGGTTTTCACAGGCCCAATCAGGGTACCAAGAGAACCGCGGATCAAGGAGAGGAACTAGAGGTGGTAGATGAATACGAACAAAAAAGAAAAAAACTTTAGTTGGGAAGGGTATCTTTAATTTAAGTACAGCTATTTTAAATGATAAGGAGAAACAGGTACTTGATAAGGGTCTTAAATTTGCACCCCCCCGTAAGCTTAACAAATTTGAAACCTATATGGATGTCCACAAATTTATCCGTAAAGTTAATATTAAAAGATACATGCTTTCCAACCCAGTCACAGAGAGAAGGAATCTATTTAATGACTATCAACATACTGGACTTGCCAACGCTTCTTTGTTCAACCCCCCTGGGGCGATGGCTCCGTCTATAAGAGTGTTTAGAGATGTTTTGCTTAAAGATTTGGAAAAAATGCCCATTAAAAGGGCAAATAACAATCGGGATTTTCAAGCCGGGCTCGATTCACTATGCAATAATAGAGAGATAGTTATTAGACCTGCTGACAAGGGGGGGGGGGATTGTTATTCTCAATAGATGTGATTACTTGACAGAGATGTATAGGATCCTGAATGATAGGGATACTTACACTCCTCTAAAATCAGACCCAAAAAATTCCTATCTTAAGGAATTAACCAAGATAGTTGACAATGGTTTCTCACAGGGTATCATAAATAAAAAAGAGAAACTGTATCTTATACCAAAGGCACCTCGCACGCCGGTTATATATTACCTACCCAAGGTTCACAAACATCCTACTTGCCCCCCGGGACGTCCTATTGTAAGTGGAATAGATTCCCTTACGTCCCGGGTGGGCAAGTACATAGATTTTTTCTTGCAACCTTTGGTTGCCAAGATGCCTTCCCTCATCAAGGATTCAAAGCATGTAATCAATATTTTATCTAACCATTCTCCTACTCCGTCTATGTGGATGGTCACTGCAGACGTGACATCCCTATACACGGTAATACCCCATGATCTCGGCCTCTTTGCTGTTGAGTATTATCTGAAGCGGGATTCAGAGTTGTTTGAAGAACAAATCAATTTTATTATGGATCTTTTAAGATTTGCGGCGTCGCATAACTATTTTTGGTTTGACGGACAGTTTTTCCGCCAGGATCGAGGAGTGGCTATGGGGGCCAAATATGCCCCCAGCCTCGCTAACCTCTTTATGGCCCTATGGGAGGAGGATGTCGTCCATGTTTGCCAGAGGCCCCAACTCAAGCTGTGGGCCAGGTACATTGACGATGTCCTCCTCCTGTGGGATGGGCCCCGTGAGGAATTAGATTTCTTTATGGAAGAACTCAATAGGAACAACAGGGGGATCATTTTGAATTTTGAGGCTAGTCAATCTGATATCAACTTCCTTGATTTAAACATAGCTGTCTGTCATAACCAGTTTACTACCTCTACATTCTTCAAAAGTACAGACCGGAATTCCTATATATCTCTGGACAGTTGTCACCATAGATCATGGCTCCATTCTGTACCTAAGAGTCAATTTACGCGGTTAAAACGAAACTGCTCGGACGATTCCAAATTTTTGGAACAGGCAGATGTGCTGATCCAGAGATTTCTAGAGAAGGGTTATCCCTTGGAAACTTTGAAATCCGATTTAGATATAGTTCATAATCTAGATAGGAGTGAACTCCTGGGTACTAGACCACCCCGTGAGTGGGACTCCTCTCGTATTCCCTTTATCACTACCTATTCTGTGCAGCATAATAATATAAAAAACCTGATCCGCAAACATTGGTATATTTTGAAAAATTATCCTGTCCTCAAAGCCATCTTACCAGCTAAACCACAGGTGGTATTTAGAGGGGCATCAAGTTTAAGGAATAGATTGGCCCCTAATGTTTTGGATCCCCCCATTAAACAATCTGTTTTTTTTGGCAATTTGACAGGATATTATAAATGTGGTAGATGTCGAGTATGCTCTATCAATAAAGGCATCCAAAGATGCACTCAAAGGTTTATTGCCCACAGCACACAAAGGGAACACGATATTGAGCCATTTATCACGTGTTCGACGGAGGGGGTCATCTACCTGCTCCAGTGCCCTTGCGGGTTACAATATGTGGGCAGGACTAGGCGACCCCTCTCCGTCAGACTAAATGAACATATTACCAACATCAAAAACGGATTCCCAAAACATTCAGTCTCGAAACATTATTTAAATACGCATAACAAAGACCCTTCCAATACAATTTTTTGGGGGATTGATAAATATCGACCGCATTGGAGGGGTAGCTCTCTCGTTAGGAGTATCTCCAGACTTGAGATGCTATGGATCCACAAAATTAAATGCTATACCCCATATGGACTCATATTCATTTATATTTAGTCTTATTGTTTACTTCATCCTTTTTTAATTTTTTTTTATTTTTTATTCATTTTTTTATTCATTTTTTAACCTTCATTTCTTATTCTAAAATTGCACCAATTATATTAGTAACCCGTAATATCCCCCTTGGTACCCTACGATTATAATTAATCTAAATTGGTTGATGCCAATTGGAGGATAAACGATTTTGGTGTTAGATTTTTCCTACAGCGTTTTTTCAAATTTATTTACGCTTTTTTTGTCTATTATAAAACTCGATTTGCTGCCAGATATGTTCTTCCATTGTCCAAAATGGCGGAATTGGACTCGTTCCATGTGCCTGGTTGGAACGCTAGATGATTTCCTGCTTTGGATCCATACCGAGGCTTGGTTTCCGTTGTTACTATATATACGCGACACGTCAGTGCGTCGCCCGTGCCCCAGACGACGTCAGTGTATGACGAAATGCGCGTCGGGAGGAGTTGACGTGCTGACGTCTCGCGTGTTCAGGTTGTGGGCGGGCGATCGCTGTAGCCGGCCGGCTCTTGTTATTCTGCTCGTATTTTCTTCATACCATGTAAGTGTATTTTCTACTTTTAACGAATAAATTTATATACTGGATTACGCTATGTCGTTTCCCTCTTTTCTCTTGGGGAACCCCTGAGTGACATGTGCTCCGGTGCTCTGGAAGTGTATAAAAAAGTCTCCACTGGGACCGATCCCCCTATGCGGTTTGGCGGATCATCGCCTTCCATTCATCCCTTCCGCTTAAAGGCCCGGACCGGGTTAAGGTCACAAGCTTACTTGAGCTTGCCTTGTGGTAAGCATATAAGTTTACTGGTGTTATCACAGTGGTGCGGTGGAGGATTCATTTGTCTACCCAGCAACATCACCTTGGAGATATTATTATAGAATACTCTTCACTTATATCTAAATGGACTTGATTGATGCCTATTTAGAGCTGTTTTATATATTTTTTCATTTGTTTAACCCAATTTAGTTTATGGGCTGTTTCATCACTTGTATATGTCACTAATATTGTCACTTTGTATGCTATTTCTGGTGTACACTTCTTAGGTAATTAGCGCTGCTACCTATTGTTGTATGCCTTTTGGAGACCCTTGCTTGAAGAAACCCAGTTGCCAGAACGCTTATTTTAACAACAACTTTGCCATAAGATTATAAGTATATTTAATGTATTTTTGTCATTTTATTTACCTGTAAAAGGCTCTCTTATGTAGACATCTTGCTAGGTGCTGCCATTTTGGATGTTTTGTCAGTAGCCCTAGCAGACTCAGAGCTGGCACTCAAGTCAAGTTCTATACTATCCCTCTTCACTCCTCCCCTAATAGCTACATAAAAAGTCACGTAGGGAGGTGAGAGGAAGGCCAGAGGAGCTGGGCCAACATAGAGAGTACCTAGACAAAGGAGGCAAGAGCTGTGATGTGCAAGTAGGGAGAAGGCTAAGTTAGGGAATGAACTCTTCCCGGAGTGGTCAAAATTGCTCAAAGGCATTTAAAGCATTTTAAATACTTTCATTTTTATGTGCTTTTGCCTTAATTTTTATGTTGGAGACATAATAGGATTCCTGTTTCTCTCATGATAGGTTTCCTTTTAATAAAAAAAAAAAAAAAAAAAAGGATAGCAGCTCTTTCACTTTATACAGAACAAGATGTGGTAACTGAAGGCATTCTTTAGGCTGCCAAAGCTGTCTTAGCCACATCCTTGCTCACAGGATGGATAGTCTGATGTGTGACACGAAAACTTCACTTAACATCCTCACGCTGCCACTTTAGATCTCGTAAACTCTCCAGCTTTTAGGCGGTCAGTCATTTAATTAAACTAATTAAAGTCCCTCGCAGACTGGAGAGGGTGACAGCATTTGCCGTGCTCTTACAAGCTGGCAGGAAATAATATTAATTTAATCAATAGATTTGAGAGAGAACGTCTGACTTAGCCACACAAAGCTGTATGTAATTTAGATTTCATATTCCTGGCTTTGTAAATTAAATATTATTCTGGATTTACATTAAAAGCAACCCCTCTTGAATAAGTCCATGAAAAATATATGCTAATACTGAGACCTTATTACCGGTATATCATCAGAAAAATAAAGACAGAAATCATTGCCACGGTGCTATCAAAATGTACAACTTTTTTATTAAGTTTAAAATATTACTATATTTAAAATGTTTTAGTAAAAGTCTTATATAGCAAAAAAAGTACCAACTTAAACTACTTAAATTAAAAAACTCAATGTTGCCCCATCCACATATCCAAACTACACACATACACAGAAGCCTCAACTGTTAGAAGCTTGCAGTCCCAAGCATAACTTATTAATTAAAAAGTTGAGGTATGCAGCGCTAATCAAATGTATAGGACAACATTCAAATCAAATTAGGATAACAAGTAGAGTAAAACCTTGGTTTGAGAGTAACTTGGTTTGAGAGCATTTTGCAAGACAAGCAAAATGTTTAAATACATTGTGACTTGATATACAAGCGATGTCTTGATATACAAGTAGCGTCATGTCACAACTGGGTATAAAAGAGAAGAGAGGCGCCTCTAAGTGTAACAATATGGTTACATTTAATGAAGGTACAACATTTAGCAACATACTGCTACACTTAGAGGCGCCTCTCTTCTCTTTTATACTCTGGAGCTCCTGCTGGATTTTGCTTCTAATCCCCTTGTGGAGGCTTCCATTTGTGGATGGACATTTTATGGTTACACAACCTGGTCACATTGCTATAATCTTTTTATATGGACTATAAACTGAAGGACCTATGAATAAATGGTTGTGGAATAAATCATTTGAGTTTCCATGATTTCTTATGGGGAAATTTGTTTTGATATACAAGTGCTTTGGATTACAAGCATGTTTCTGGAATGAACTATGCTTGCAATCCAAGGTTTTACTGTAAAGTCCATGTAATTGGGATGGAGAAAGCAGATGAGAGCCCCGCACCATCTTCAGTGCAGCAGGAAAATGCACACAATACCACCGTGTTTCCAGAAAGTCTCCTTACCAGAGAGGTTGGACCCTAAAATTAGAGAGTGGTAACAGATCGTCACTGAGCATCCAGTGGAGAATCTCCAATATCCTTCACAGGACTGTACTTGTAGGCTCACAATCATACATAAACCTCGCAATCACGTAAGGCTCACCGGGATAATAAGCAAAAAAACGTATTGTATTGTATTGTGCCTCCCACCACCCCAGATAATTTACTGACCCAACCAACCAAATCCAGAAGAAACAAGAAGTGTTATGTTCATGAACATTTTAGGAGGGAGAAGGAACCAGCCATGTGGACTGAACATGTTGTGGACTGAACTTACATTCCCTACATGCAACATCGCTGATAACACTTTTTGTTTCTTCCGGATTTGGTTGGTTGGGTCAGTAAATTATATGGGGTGGTGGGAGGCACGATACATCAGAGTTTTTTTGCTTATTATCCCGGTGAGCCTTACGTGATTGGGAGGTTTATGTACGATTGTGAACCTATAAGTACAGTCCTGTGAAGGATATTGGAACCGCTACACCAGATGCTCAGTGACGATCTGTGACCACTCTATAACTTGAGGGTCCAACCTTTCTGGTAAGGAGATTTGCTTGAAGCGCGGTGGTGTTGTGTGCATTTCTTGCTGCCCTGAAGTTGGTGTGGGGCTCTCATCTGCTTTCTCCATCCCAATTACATGGACTTTACTTGTTATCCTATTTTTGATTTCAATGTTGTCTTATATACATTTGATTAGCGCTGCATATCTGGACTTTTTAGTGAAAAGCCATTGCTCTTGTCAATGGTGTCATCTCCATAAACATTTTGTAGCCTTCTGTGGATGTTGGATAGCCTGCCCTCCTCCTTCATCAAGAACTCAATGACGGCGCATTGCTTCTGCTTGGAATCCATTTTTTACCTGCAATGAAATAGAAGAAGAGTTACTCTACCAACATATAGAATTTGAACAACTTATGTAAGTTAATAAAACAGTTATTGAAAAAAACAGAATAACTTAGCGCCAAAAAAACAAAATACAACTATAAGCAACAAAAATTGCCAGCAGCAGTGTAAATATGAGCTCAACCTGCGGCACCGCAAATCAGAAGTATAAGAGCACCGCGCTTAGCTTGTGCAAATTAGTAAATTATAAAAAAATATGTATCAAACATGAAATGAAATATAAAATTTGGATATGAAAAGTCCCACAGAGATAGGTGGTCAACATCCAGGGTGAGTTTACATCCATGTAGAGCACTCTGTCTGAACACTAAGCAGTGGAGCACCAATCTTTATATTTGGAATTGGAACACAAACACTTTTTTCTCAACTGTGGGACTTTTCATATCCAATTTTATATTTAATTTCATGTTTGATACATTTTTTTTTTATGATATACTAATTTGCACAAGCTAAGCGCGGTGTTTGTTCTTATACTTCTAATAAAACAGTTATGCCTACTTTTGCAATACTTTCAGTACAGCCCTCGCAATTTACGTTGAATGTAGCAATTTAGGAAACTGTTCCAAATAATCCACTTAGTTTCATCAATAACTATAGTCTTATATTCTAATTTACGACAACATGCCTTCAGAGCTGTACATCTTCTGATCCACGCATGCAAGGTTTATAACAATATTTATAATTATTCCAATAAAAGTGGCCGCACACTCCTGAGTTGCTGCACTATTTCCTCTTGAGTGGTATTCTCATTAGTGTTCATTAGCATATTCATGTAGCTCGAAAGGCCACGACAGGCATCATTTAAAGTGATGCTAAACACACACCGTTTAATTTACAAAATCCATTCTCTTTCTGTATGTGGATGATGGCACTGTAATTATTTTAATACAATAAAAATATCTAAGTACCTTTTTTCCTTATCTATATACAGATGTCACACGACACAGCTCTTTCCCAGCCTGTCTCTAGGGAAACAGTGGCAGTGGGAGCTTCTTGGCCTCTGCTACTGGTCACATAAAAAAAAAAAAAAAATAGTAAAAAAATATTAATAGTAGAATTAAACTGTTTTAAATTTTTTATACAGTATTTAAACTCATTTCTTTATCATGTTTTGGCAATAACATGATGTGGGCGGATTTCTGCCAGTCACAGCCTGTGTCACGCTCCTCCCGTCTGTGTATTAGAATAACAGGGAGGTGAAGCCTCCATCAATCGAGATGTAATATCCCGCCCCCATTGTGTTTACCTGGTTAGTGGGCATAAAGGAGGAGGGAGGGAGTGGGCTGTCATTTACCACTGTGTATACACCCCACATGTGTGACTCTGTAGTCACATGGGCTGCTCAGATGTGATAAGGAGGAAATGCTCAGCATAGAAAATACACTGAAAACTGAGCATGTGCAGAGTTGCCAACACTGCTCTGCAAAATCCACAACTACAGTGGGGACGTAGACATTAGGAGGAGAAACAGCAGGATCAACCAGTTTTTTTGCAGAATAAAGAAAACAAATCTCATAGTGACTGAGTGAGTATGAACATCATGTACTACACCGTTTATTGATAGTTCTAAATGATGTGGGGTTAAAGAGGAACTGCAGTCCGCTCACATAATTTGTAATAAAAACATCTTTGCCATCCTGAAGCTTCCCTCCAACCACTTTGCATATTATTTTATATATACTGGGATTCTGTACTTGCCAAATATGCTGCAGAAATCTCCCTCCACTGAGTCTGACTGCAACCATTTTAAAGCGGAGTTCCACCCAAAAGTGGAACTTCCGCTCATCTGATTCCTTCCCCCCTCCAGTGCCACAATTGGCACCTTTCAGGGGGGAGGGGGGTGCAGATACTTGTATTAGACAGGTATCTGCACCCATTTCTGGGTATAGACTCCCGAGGGAGTCACGCCCCCTCCCGCACCGCCCCGCTGTCGCCTGGGAAACACACAGGTCCCAGGAGATAGCGGGGACCACTTAGGACGCGCAGCGCAACTCGCGTATGCCGCAGCGCTTCACTTCCTTATTCCCTCACCGAGAATGGCGGCGGCAGCAGCCAAGAGCCGAGCAATAGCTCGGCTTCGGCTGCCGACATTGCTCGACTCCAGGACAGGTATGTGTCCGTTTATTAAAAATCAGCAGCTACAATATTTGTAGCTGCTGGCTTTTAATAATTTTTTTTCAGGTGGACTCCCTTTTTAACTGTGGGCAGCTGAAGCTGCTGCCTGTTCACTTCCTGGATTTACACAGACACACAGAGGCACACCTCCAGCTCTGCAGCTCTCATTGGTCCTCTTATGACTCACCCCCCTCCCTTCCTGGCAAACGCTCACAAGAGAGAGAGAGAGAGCTGTGCATGATGTCATATGCCTATGCTTTTTTTCCAGACAAGAAACAGGAAGCGGGCTGTATAAGGTATTTATGGGTAAAAAAAAAAAAAAAAAAAAAGTTTTACTATCCAAAGTTAAAACAACAATGGCAGAAAGATGAAAAAAATAACTGAAGTTCCACTTTAATGACACTTTAATCTCTTTGGGGTTCAAAGTTGTCATTTCCTGGCTGGGAAGCAGGTAATCAAGCATGATCATTGCTTGGTTAGTTGCTCTGGAGGGGAGGGGAGGGGAGACATCAGGGGTCTAATAGACCTCTGGTGTCTCCTTCAAAGAGGACCTCTCACTGCTCAAGGGTATGGCAGGGGGGCATGTTAGTCTCCTTGTGACAGCAATAAAGATTTTATATAGATATATAGATAGATAGATAGATAGATAGATAGATAGATAGATAGATAGATAGATAGATAGATAGATAGATAGGTATATATATATATATATATATATATATATATATATATATATATATATCTATCTCTCTCTCTCTCTCTCTCTATATATATATATACATATAGAGAGATATATATCTATATATAGATATATATATATATCTCTCTCTCTATATATAGATATATAGATATATATATATATATATATATAGATATATCTATATCTATATAGATATCTGTATCTATATATATATCTATATCTACATATATAGATATAGAGAGAGAGAGAGAGAGAGAGATCTCTCTCTATATATATATTTCTATCTATATTTCTATCTATATCTATATCTATCTATCTATATTTATATATATATATATATATATATATATATATATATATATATATATATATATATATATATATATATATATATATATATATATATATGTGTGTGTGTGTGTGTGTGTTAAAAAGTAACATGAGTAAAAATACAAGTAAAAAAATGAAAAGCAGCCCTGTCGCCCTGTGCATACAGATACATGGAAGTGCATAGTAAGTCCGGCATGCATATGAAAACAGTGATTGCACCACATCAATGCTGATTTTACGACAAGTAGTTAATTGGATGTCATTGAGTAAATACAGAAGTAAAAAAAAAACTGTAGCAATAATAATAAACTAGCTTGTACACTAAAAATTTTCTACTACCCAATAATTTATTAACATGTTAGATCAAGAAATGCTCGCCGAGCACTCACTATGCATATGTATTTAACATTTATATATATATATACATATATTTTTTTTTTTTTTTACGCTTCATTTGCATCTATGCAACATGACAAGCTTCGACTGATAAAAGGACTGGGTGAGACGGCCCTGGCTTCACATATTTATTGATTTCATTTGCATTAATAGCTAATTTTGCATGACAAATTCGCTTTGGTGCAGAGGTTGTCACGGCTTCCCCTTAATTAGAAGTTGTTGAGTGTTTGTTAGAGGGAGACAATGAAATTTCGCTGTGGATCCAGGTTGAGTTTTCTAAGCAGAGGTCTTGTTCTTCCAGTCACATGTGATTTATCTCTGCACGCCGCTACCATTTATCACTGACACATCTACATCGCAGAGGCCGCACTTATACTTTATTCATGTCCTTACGCTCCCGTGCAAATATGTTATGATGAAATGTAAAACATGCATGGGTATCAGTGCAGTTACTTCCATACTTAAAAAAAAAAAAAAATATTCTTGTGAAGCTTGCATTTTTGTACAGACCAATAGGCTGTAACCCAGTGCTCTGCCGTTTAAGGGGGGGGGGGGGGGGGGGGGCTTGCAAATAGATGTGATTGGCCTTCCTATATTATGTGCTACCTAATTTGTTATGTAAATACAATAATAATAAATAACACGCTTGTAGCATACATTATTTTCTGCCTTCTCTTTAATAAATTAACATGTTAGATCAAGAAACATTTGCCAAGCTCTCTCAAAGCTAGCGTGTTTGTGTGTTTAGTATTTATATTTTTGCACTTCATTTTATTCTATGAATAAAAATATAAGAAGGCCTGGCTCGCAGTCTCCACACTAATTCATCCCAAAGTGTTCTATGGGTTGAGGTCAGGACTCTGTGCAGGCCAGTCAAGTTCCTTCACCCCAAACTCGCTCATCCATGTCTTTATGGACCTTGCTTTGTGCACTGGTCCAAATCATTTGGTGGAGGGGGGATTATGGTGTTGGGTTGTATTTCAGGGATTGGGTTTGGCCCCTTAGTTCCAGTGAAGGGAACTCTTAAGGCTTCAGCATACCAAGACATTTTGGACATTTTTCATGCTCCTAATCCCAAACAGTTTGGGGTTGGCCCCTTCCTGTTCCAACATGACTGCGCACAAAGCAAGGTCCATAAAGACATGGGTGAGTGATTCCTGACCTCAACCCGATAGAACAGCTTTGGGATGAATTAGAGTGGAGACTGCAAGCCAGGCCTTCTTGTCCAACATCAGTGCCCGACCTCACATATGCGCTTCTGGAAGAATGATCAAACATTCCCATAGACACACTCCTAAACCTTTTGGACAGCCTTCCCAGAAGAGTAAAAGCTGTTATAGGTATATCTCCTGTAGTCTGTCCGCAGTCTCTGGTTATTTCCTGTAGTCCATCCACAGTCTGTATTAGAGCGCCCCCACTCTGGATGAAGGAGCACAGGGGGCACCTTTGGACAGCAGCATTTTCAGTGGGGGGGGGGGGGGGGAGTGTTAGATGGACTAGCAGATTTAGATATAAAAACACTTTATAAGGTGTCTTCTTGTCCAACCTCAGTGCCTGACCCCAGAAATGTGCTTCTGGAAGAATGGTCAAACATTCCCATAGACACACTCCTAAACCTTGTGGACAGCCTTCCTAGAAGAGTTGAAGCTGTTATAGCTGAAAGGGTGGGCCAACTCAATATTGAACCCTACGGACTAAGACTGGGATGTCATTGAATTTCATGTGCTTGTAAAGGCAGGCGTCCCAATACTTTTGCCAATATAGTGTACATTAGCTATACAAGCCATATTGTAATTTAAAGCAGTTCTTCACCCTAGAAACAAAAAATGAGAAGTCAGCAGCTACAGTCCTTTAATAATAGGACAGTCACCTGTCCAGGGATCCAGTGCTGCATTCACCCGAGCCGGTTCTTTCGCTGTCTTTGAGTCCAGGTGCCGGCATGTTTACTTTGGGAAGCTTCTGTGACTGCTAGCGGCTTTATAAATGATCCCGCTGCTTTCTTGGGCCTGTGCTGTGTCCCAGAAGGCTGTGGGGAAGAAGAGGGCAAACTTCTGCTCAGATCGTCAAAAACAGCCCCCCCCCCCCCCCCCCCAAAAAAATAATTAAATAAAAAAAAGTTCCAAAACTTAAAGGGGGAGGCAAACAATGTTTTTAAAAAATTACCGTTCCAACCTGCATTCGCTGTCATTTTCTGTGAAATTCAAAGCAATATGGCTACTTGGATAAGTTCTGTACACCGGTTGTGTACGGAACACCCCCAAAAATATAATTTTCTGCTTGTGTAATTGGCTCCTTGATTTTTCTCAGAAGTTGAGCTAAGATACAAGTCGCAATTTAGGCACCTTCGCAATAGGAAATTTGGATTGGTTAAAAAATCCCCAAGGCTTAAATATGTCCAAAGGGATGCTGACACTGAAGATTTTCTCATCAGAACACCGAGAGTTCACCAGGTCATTATAAAGAACAAGAACCTGTCATTCAGAATCGGTCTGCAAAGGTCATGCTCAAACAAACAGCTATTTCTTTGGAGAAGAAAAAGGCAGGAAATTGCTACAAACTTTGTTACAATTCCTGAAACTAACATAAATCATCCAGAGAGGATTTGTTTTTTCTCAACAAATAAAGGGAACTACACTTTAAGGGCCAGTTCACACCACATGCAGTCCAGTGCGGTTTTTTTTTTTTTGCATCAAAATGCATAGAAAGTAGGTTATATGGTTTTCAATGGCATAGTTCACACCAGTGCTTGCAGTTCCAGTGCGTTCCAGTTCCAGAAAAAAAAGTAGAACATGCTACATTTTTCCTGCACTGGACTGTACTGGAACACTGTTAAAAGCATCAAAAACTCACAGGAACGCACCGGAACGCACTGGAACACCCATGTTTTTATTTAAGGTTAAGGAAAAAAAAAAGGGGGAAAAATGCACTGGACTGCATCAAAAACGCACCAAAAATGCATCAAAATGCACTGGAACGCATCAAAAACACGCATGCAAAAAAGCATCTGGAGCGCATCCGGACTGCGTTTCTATGGTGTGAACTGGCCCTAAAGGATAAGTTCACCTTTTGTGACATGGTACATGTTACACCCATATTCAGTTACAACAGATTACAGATGCACCAGCCCCCGCTCCCCCGATCCCTCATGCTGACAGCTAGTAGGGGATTTTCTCTCCCCCCCTCCACCCCACTTGCTGTCATAATCTGCAACACTAACATTTTTGTAAATATTTTATTCTATCTTTTCATGTGACAACACTGAAGAAATGACACTTTGCTACAATGTAAAGTAGTGAGTGTACAGCTTGTATAACAGTGTAAATTTGTTGTCCCCTCAAAATAACTCAACACACAGCCATTAATGTCTAAACCGCTGGCAACAAAAGTGAGTACACACCTAAGTGAAAATGTCCAAATTGGGCCCAATTAGCCATTTTACCTCCCTGTGTCATGTGACTCATTACGTGTTACAAGCTCTCAGGTGTGAATGGGGAGCAGGTTTGTTAAATTTGGTGTTATCGCTCTCAGTCTCTCATACTGGTCACTGGAAGTTCAACATGGCACCTCATGCCAAAGAACTCTTTGAGGATCTGAAAAAAAAAAATTGTTGCTCTACATAAAGATGGCCTAGGATATAAGAAGATTGCCAAGACCCTAAAACTGAGCTGCAGCATAGTGGCCAAGACCATAACAGGTTCCACTCAGAACAGGCCTCTCCATGGTCGTCCAAAGAGGTTGAGTGCACGTGCTGAGCGTCATATCCAGAGATTGTGTTTGGGAAATAGACGTATGAGTGCTGCCAGCATTGCTGCAGAGGTTGAAGGGGTGAGGTTCAGCCTGTCAGTGCTCAGACCATACGCCGCACACTGCATCAAATTGGTCTGCATGGCTGTCATCCCAGAAAGAAGCCTCTTCTAAAGATGATGCACAAGAAAGCCTGCAAACAGTTTGCTGAAGACAAGCAGACTAAGGACATGGGTTACTGGAACCATGTCCTGTGGTCTGATGTGACCAAGATAAACTTATTTGGTTCAGATGGTGACAAGCGTGTGTGGCGGCAACCAGGTGAGGAGTACAAAGACAAGTGTGTCTTGCCTACAGTCAAGCATGGTGGTGGGAGTATCATGGTCTGGGGCTGCATGAGTGCTGCCGGCACTGGGGAGCTACAGTTCATTGAGGGAACCATGAATGCCAACATGTACTGTGACATTCTGAAGCAGAGCATGATCCCCTCCCTTCGGAGACTGGACCGCAGGGCAGTATTTCAACATGATAACGACCCCAAACACCTCCAAGATGACCACTGCCTTGCTAAAGAAGCTGAGGGTAAAGGGGATGGACTGGCCAAGCATGTCTCCAGACCTAAACCCTATTGAGGATCTGTGGGACATCCTCAAACGGAAGGTGGAGGAGCGCAAGGCCTCTAACATCCACCAGCTCTGTGATGTCATCATGGAGGAGTGGAAGAGGACTCCAGTGGCAACCTGTGAAGCTCTGGTGAACTCCATGCCCAAGAGAGCTAAGGCAGTGCTGGAAAATAATGGTGGCCACACAAAATATTGACACTTTGGGCCCAATTTGGAAATTTTCACTTAGGGGTGTACTCACCTCTGTTGCCAGCGGTTTAGACATTAATGGCTGTGTGTTGAGTTATTTTGAGGGGACAGCAAATTTACACTGTTATACAAGCTGTACACTCAATACTTTACATTATAGCAAAGTGTCATTTCTTCAGTGTTGTCACATTAAAAGATATAATAAAATATGTACAAAAATGGGAGGGGTGTACTCACTTTTGTAAGATACTGTATCCTTTAAAGTAGATGTAAAGCCAAAACTTTTCTTTAAAATTTGGGTGTGAATGCTTAAAACATCAGTCAGAAAATGAGAATGAATACATTATAAAGTTGGGGAACAAGTGTCCCATTGGGTGATTTCCTCTATGGAATTTCCTTTTGTGACATGGTTAGCAAGACAAATAAAGAGAACAAATCTTCCCAATGAGAATACAGGTAAAAAAAAAAAAAAAACAACAGATAGAGGTTCTAACCCCTCACCTATCTATCCAAAGCTACAAAAAAAATAATTAATAGATAAATAACTTTAGATACACTTCACATATAATCTACAGATGCATAATATTCCTTTTTTCCTATTCATTTGTAGCCAATATTGACTTAAACACAGTACACAGTATCCGGGCATGTACTGGCCATCGGGACTACCGGGAGTTTCCCGGTGGGCCGATGGCTCAGTGGGCCGGTCATGTGCAGTCCTGGAGCCACTCCTCTCTGACAGTGAGTGATCGCGATTTCACTCCTGTCAGGTGGAGCAGCTTCCATCACTTACTGGAGAGAGCATTAGGCTTTCTGCTCCCTCCAGCCTGCAGGGGGAGATGGACAGCTGGCAGACTTTCCTTCCTCTCTCCCCTTATAACTTGTTATAAAATGACTGGAGAGAGGAACGAGAAGCTGCCTTCAAAACTGTGAGTACATGTGGGAGGGGGAGAAGAGGGAGGATACTGTGAGGTGAAGGGGGCTGCTGGTGGGGACTCTGATGTGAAGGGGGCTTCTGATGGGGACTCTCTGATGTGAAGGGGGCTGCTGATGGGGACTCTCTGATGTGAAGGAGGCTTCTGATGGGGCTCTCTGATGTGAAGGGAGCTTTTGATGGGGACTCTGTGATGTTAAAGGGGCTTCTGATGGGGCTCTCTGATGTGAAGGGGCTTCTGATGGGGACTCTCTGATGTGAAGGGGACTGCTGATGGGGACTCTGATGTGAAGGGGGCTGCTGATGGGGACTCTGATGTGAAGGGGGCTGCTGATGGGGACTCTCTGATGTGAAGGGGGCTGCTGATGGGGACTCTCTGATGTGAAGGGGGCTTCTGATGGGAACTCCCTGATGTGAAGGGGGCTGCTGATGGGGACTTTGTGATGTGAAGGGGGCTTCTGATGGGGCTCTCTGATGTGAAGGGGGCATCTGATGGGGACTCCCTGATGTGAAGGGGATTGCTGATGGGGACTCTGATGTGAAGGGGGCTGCTGATGGGGACTCTCTGATGTGAAGGGGGCTTCAGATGGGGACTCCCTAAAGTGAAGGGGCTGCTGATGGGGACTTTGTGATGTGAAGGGGGATTCTGATGGGGCTCTCTGATGTGAAGGGGGCTTCTGATGGGGACTCTCTGATGTGAAGGGGGCTTCTAATGGGGACTCTCTGATGTGAAGGGGGCTTTTGATGTGGACTCTCTGATGTGAGGGGGGCTGCTGATGGGGACTCCCTGATGTGAAGGGTGCTTCTGATGTGAAGGGGGCTACTGGTGGGGACTATCTGATGTGAAGGGGCTTCTGATGAGGACTCTCTGATGTGAAGGGGGCTGCTGGTGGGGACTCTCTGATGTGAAGGGGGCTGCTGATGGGGACTCTCTGATGTGAGGGGGGCTGCTGATGGGGACTCCCTGATGTGAAGGGTGCTTCTGATGTGAAGGGGGCTACTGGTGGGGACTATCTGATGTGAAGGGGCTTCTGATGAGGACTCTCTGATGTGAAGGGGGCTGCTGGTGGGGACTCTCTGATGTGAAGGGGGCTGCTGATGGGGACTCTCTGATGTGAAGGAGGCTTCTGATGGGGCTCTCTGATGTGAAGGGAGCTTTTGATGGGGACTCTCTGATGTGAAGGGGGCTGCTGATGGGGACTCTGTGATGTGAAAGGGGCTTCTGATGGGGCTCTCTGATTTGAAGGGGGCTTCTGATGGGGACTCTCTGATGTGAAGGGGACTGCTGATGGGGACTCTGATGTGAAGGGGGCTGCTGATGGGGACTCTCTGATGTGAAGGGGGCTGCTGATGGGGACTCTCTGATGTGAAGAGGGCTTCTGATGGGAACTCCCTGATGTGAAGGGGGCTGCTGATGGGGACTTTGTGATGTGAAGGGGGCTTCTGATGGGGCTCTCTGATGTGAAGGGGGCTTCTGATGGGGACTCCCTGATGTGAAGGGGATTGCTGATAGGGACTCTGATGTGAAGGGGGCTGCTGATGGGGACTCTCTGATGTGAAGGGGGCTGCTGATGGGGACTCTCTGATGTGAAGGGGGCTTCAGATGGGGACTCCCTGATGTGAAGGGGCTGCTGATGGGGACTTTGTGATGAGAAGGGGGCTTCTGATGGGGCTCTCTGATGTGAAGGGGGCTTCTGATGGGGACTCTCTGATGTGAAGGGGGCTTCTAATGGGGACTCTCTGATGTGAAGGGGGCTTTTGATGTGGACTCTCTGATGTGAAGGGGGCTGCTGGTGGGGACTCTGATGTGAAGGGGGCTTCTGATGGGGACTCTCTGATGTGAAGGGGGCTTCTGATGGGGACTCTCTGATGTGAAGGGGGCTTCTGATGGGGACTCTCTGATGTGAAGGGGGCTTCTGATGGCGACTCTCTGATGTGAAGGGGTATTCTGATGGCGACTCTCTGATGTGAAGGGGGCTTCTGATGGGGACACAGTGATGTGAAGGGGGCTTCTGATGGGGACACGCTGATGTGAAGGGGGCTGCTGATGGGGACTCTCTGATGTGAAGGGGACTGCTAATGGGGACTTTCTGATGTGAAGGGGGCTTCTGATGGGGACTCTCTGTTTTGAAGGGGGCTTCTGATGGAGGACTCTCTGTTGTGAAGGGGGCTTCTTATGGGGACTCTCTGATGTGAAGGGGGCTTTTGATGGGGACTCTGATGTGAAGGGCCTGCTAATGGGGACTCTCTGATGTGAAGGTGGCTTCTGATGGGGACTCTGATGTAAGGGGGACGCTGTTGGGGACACTCAAAATTAAAGTGGGCCGTTCATGATGAAGTCCAGGGCCAAATTTTTGTCCCAGTCCAGCCCTGACAGTATCTAAAGCCGATACTACTTTTAACTTTGCGGAGAAGAGACATAGACAGTGGTCACCAAAACAAAAGTCTTCTTTATAAGAAATACTTCTTATCCTACCCGTTGACAACTCAAATGTTTTGAAAATTTGCTCACTTTTAGGATAAATCTCCCAATTGGGAACACAAAGCTTACAGAGATTCCTTACCCTTTCAAATTTATACAAAACTAAAAAAGAGTTTTGTATGTAGATACATTTTAATAGTAAGATTGCATGAGGCATTACTTATTTTCTTATGTGTTCACATGTGAGTAAACAAACTGATTTGGAATGGGGAATGGTGGGATAATTAAAAAGTAAATATTCACACATAACACTTTTTTTGTCATTTTTAAGTGAATCAAACTCATAATATTTCCCAAAAAGTCTGGAAATTTTTTTTCACAAAATAAAAAAAGGTCTGGTGTAGGTGTCAGCCATGCTTCAGTCAACTCAGGAGGTCCAAAGATGCCACATATATAATACTGATACCTGCTCAGTATTGGGATCAGGAACAGGGGTTATAGACTTACAGCAAGATATAAAATATTTAACTCACGTCCATTATTAATGCATTTTAATACCAAAATAATGCAAGAAAAGTACTTCGGACATTTCTGCAGGGTCAATACAACACTAACAAGAATATTTTAGATAAAGTCTCGGAAGCGGGAGCCACAGGAGTCACCTTTCCGAAAAGCTGCATAATACAAAACTTCAACAGTCTACTAAAACTTTTCTTTCCCTAAAAATGAAAAATATTTCATGGAGAGTCTGAATCCATTATATTCAGATCATGATATCATGTTTTTTTAAGGAAAGTAAAGGAAATATCAAACTTTATAAACACTATATGGCCAAAAGTTTTTGTACAATTGACACATACAATACATGAGCTTGTTGAACATCCCATTCCAAAGCCATAGGCATTATTATGGAGTCCCCACTTGGTGGATATAACAGCCTCCACTCCTTACATTTTTGGGATATGTCCATTCAGCCAGCATTTGTGAGATCAGGTGCTTACTGTATGCTGGAAAGAGAACTTCTGGCCTACAATCGGCATTAGAAATCATCTCAAAGTCATTATCATCAGTAGTGTCAGGGGCAGCCATCAGAAATTGTGGGGCCCCTTAGACAGCTTTAGGCTGGGCCCCCCCGGACCTGACCACCAACATTCCCCAGGGCCTGCCCACTGGCCGTCCCACCAAATCCTCCCACTAGTTATGCCAAAAAAGTCCTTTAGTGCACAAACTTTTATTTTAATGTTGTTGTAAACCCTTACAATCCACTTTTCACTACAGGTTAGCCTATAATAAGGTTTAACCAGGGGCGGACTGACCATTCGGGCACTCGGTCAATGACCGAGGGCCCAGGGGTCAGGGGGGCCCCATGAGCGTCTCAGTCTGCCCCTGGATGTGCCCACAGCTTATTATGAAGGATTGGGGAAGTTTATGCACTGTGGAGGTAGTGAGTGATGTCATCCCTGCCTGCAGTTGGTGAGGCTATATGAGAGGATTCGGGTGCTGGCCGGGATTACAGCGCGATCATGGACCATGAGGATGATAGCAGTGACAAGCACTCTGGCCACCTCTCCTGCTGAGGAACTCAGCAGAGGCGTGGGGCCACAGTATACATCCATGCCGCGGGGGAAAGCCAGTGAGAGAGCTGGAGGCTGCCGAGTGAAGACAGAGTGGAGTCATCATGTCGGAGATGACAGCCGCCTGACCTGCCTTGTGTGCAGCAGAAGGTCAGTGTACAATCACTGCATGTCTATGATCACCAGCCAGGCTGACTGAGTGTTCCTTCTTCCCCAGTGCCCATCTACCAGGTGCTATTCCCTGGTACACCGATATCTCTGTGGTTAGAGTTGACATTTAGCTATTGCATGCTAAGAACATATAGTGCGTGTTAAGAACATTGGCCTGAAGCCAATATAGATAAGGTCAAATACTCTTAGAATGATGATGCTGAGTTTGTCTCTAGGCAGAAAAACCATGAATATCTCTTAGCTTACTATTGATTGTATAACATATTGTTTGTCTGTGACTGGTGACTCAAGGGGCCTTCCCCCTTGTGTAATTACGATTGTGTTTTGCATATATTCTGTGAAGCTGGAATAAACCATTGTATTCTTGATTATCCACACACTGTGTATGGTGTCTTGATTACCCGACCGGTCAGAGAGTTTTTCCATTGACCAACAGAAGTCCAGCTCGAGCACGGGAAGAGGGGCACACCTAAGACACCTCTCCACCCATGTCAGGCCGGGGAATCGCCAGGGGGTTGAGAGTGAACATGGCACACTAAAGTTCATCCAGCAGATGGAGTCACCCCCAAGGGCAGACAGGTCTGTTGATGAAGCATCAGAAGTCCCTGAGGATGAGCAGAGGGTTTACAGACCGGCAAAGCCAGTACTGGTGGAGAAATCCCAGTGCGCTGTACTGCCTCCTTCCAATATGTCTGCCCCACCGGCTGTGGTGGATGGTGTCCCGGCTGTGGTGAATGGTGTCACAGCTGTGGTGAATGGTGTCCCAGCTGTGGTGAATGGTGTCCTGGCTGTGGTGAATGGTGTCCTGGCTGTGGTGGATGGTGTCCCAGCTGTGGTGAATGGTGTACTGGCTGTGGTGGATGGTGTTCCGGCTGTGGTGAATGGTGTTCCGGCTGTGGTGAATGGTGTCCCGGCTGTGGTGGATGGCGTCCTGGCTGTGGTGGATGGTGTCCTGGCTGTGGTGAATGGTGTCTCGGCTGTGGTGAATGGTGTCTCGACTGTGGTGAATGGTGTCCCGGCTGTGGTGAATGGTGTCCCGGCTGTGGTGAATGGTGTTCCGGCTGTGGTGAATGGTGTTCCGGCTGTGGTGAATGGTGTCCCGACTGTGGTGGATGGTGTCCCGGCTGTGGTGAATGGTGTCCCGGCTGTGGTGAATGGTGTCCCGGCTGTGGTGAATGGTGTCTCGACTCTGGTGAATGGTGTCCCGGCTGTGGTGAATGGTGTCCCGGCTGTGGTGGATGGTGTTCCGGCTGTGGTGAATGGTGTTCCGGCTGTGGTGAATGGTGTTCCGGCTGTGGTGAATGGTGTTCCGACTGTGGTGGATGGTGTCCTGGCTGTGGTGAATGGTGTCCCGGCTGTGGTGAATGGTGTCCCTGCTGTGGTGAATGGTGTCCCGGCTGTGGTGAATGGTGTCCCGGCTGTGTTGAATGGTGTCCTGGCTGTGGTGGATGTTTTCCCGGCTGTGGTGAATAGTGTCCCGGCTGTGGTGAATGGTGTCCCAGCTGTGGTGAATGGTGTCCCGGCTGTGGTGAATGGTGTCCTGGCTGTGGCGGATGGTTTCCCGGCTGTGGTGAATAGTGTCCCGGCTGTGGTGAATGGTGTCCCGGCTGTGGTGAATGGTGTCCTGGCTGTGGTGGATGGTTTCCCGGCTGTGGTGAATAGTGTCCCGGCTGTGGTGAATGGTGTCCTGGCTGTGGTGGATGGTTTCCCGGCTGTGGTGAATGGTATCCTGGCTGTGGTGGATGGTGTCCCGGCTGTGGTGAATAGTGTCCCAGCTGTGGTGAATGGTGTCCTGGCTGTGGTGGATGGTGTCCCAGCTGAGGAACAGAAAGGGAAGGAACTGAAGGAACTCTGCAAACAGCTGCCTGTTGGAGTTTCTGCTGTGGAGAAACCCTCTGCAGACATGGAGGGAAAACCCCTGACAAAGGTGTCATCAGACCACCAGAGCAATGTGGATGGATCTGCATCATACACCTCGGACATGGATTTTGCTGCTCCTGCTGAGACCTGTAGTTCTACAAGCAAGATGGCTGCCAGCTCCAAAGAGCCTGTTTCACCTTCACCTGGGCTGATTGATGCAGGTGGGGGAGGGGATCAGCCCAGTGCAGCATGTGAAGTGGAGACGGCCATGGAAGTCTCTTGCAATGATTCACCTGTTGCTGTATTAGAACAACCTTCACTCTGCTCAGCTGATAGTCCTGTGCTGATGGAGGAGAAGAGTCTGCCTGGAGGTGAAGTGTGTATGGGGACAGCAGTGAGTGAGGACACGGCAGAAACTATGAATGTGCCAGAAAATAATGACAGCAATAATACTGAGGATGGATGTGTAGATGGTGGGTGGTGGTGAAGGAGTTAATGTGGCTGCTATAGGTAAAAATGACATTTCTCCTGCTCAGCAGAGGAAAGATTCATCAGGTGTGCAATCCAATCTCGAATCTGTGCAATCGTTATCTGCCAAAGTTGTTTTAGGTCTTTCTAATCGCACAGATGGATCCTCTGCAGGGAGGAATATGGGGAGTTATGCGTCTGCTCTGGGGAGTCGCACCAAGAAGGGTGGAGGGAATTTTGTAAATGTTAGGGAGTGGAGATACGGTCCCTCCTTTTGGTCTCTTGCGGCTGAGCCCTGCAGCGGAGTTGCAGTCCTTTTTAAAACCGATATGGTAACGTGCCGGCGGGTAATTGAGGTAGAAATGGGGAGATATATGTTCTTAGACGTCTCTGTTAGGGTGCAGGTCCTGCGCCTTATCAATATCTATGGACCGCAGTCAAAATGGGGCAGGAAATGCCTCCTCACAGAGATCAAGCTCTTCCTTTTTACGTCCCAGCAGGTTGTCTTTGGAGGGTACTTTAACACCATAATTAGGCCTTAGGACAGGAGAGACTCTATAGACAGGCTGGGTTATGATAGCGTTTTTATTAGAGATGTCTTAGTGAGACAAGCCTGCCTGGTAGATGTGCATATTAAGCACTGCCTTGGCAGCAAGGGATTCACATTTCAGAGAGAAAATAGTCAGATTAGGATAGATAGGGGTTTTTTTTAAAGGAGAACTCTGCTTTCTCGGCTCCTGAGTTGAGGGCGGTGGAGTTCTCTGACCACTATATGCTGTCTGTGTCTCTGAATGCCTCGGACACTCCACCGAGGGGAAGGGGTACCCAGAAACTGAATTTGCCACTCCTGGAAGATGTAGAGATAAGATAATCCTTTGAGGATTTTTTTTTAGGCACAGGTTTCTATTCTGGACTTTGGCAGCAGTAAGTCAAAGTGGTGGGAACTTGTAAAACAAAGGGCAATTGGACTTTTCAAGGTCATAAGTAAGAAGCAGCAGCTTGGTATGTACATTGCCTACCAGAATTTGCGGAGGAAGCTTGATCATCTTGTCTCGTAGAGAGGAGATCCAGGGGAGATCTCTGAGGTGAAGTTTCTTCTTAGGAGGTGTCAATATGACCGGCAAGCCACCTTGGTTCTGGAGAGGGATTATGGAAAATATTACTCGCCTGATCCTTACCAGAACTGTAAGCAAGGCATAGCAGTTAAGACGGTCATAGGCCTGAGGGATAGTACGGGTTCCCTGGTGAAGTCCAGATCAGGGATCCTGGAGATCTTCAGATCATATTACGCAGACCCTCTGAGAAGAAAGGTCCTTTGTCGGGACAGGATAGAAAGCTTTCTGGATTCTACTCCAGGATTGGGAAATGGTACGTTGCCTTTGATGGAATTGACAGAACCAATTTCAGTGGATGAGGTAGTTCATGCTATAGAGAAGCTGGCTACCAAAAAATCGCCTGGGCCAGATGGGTTTACAGCTGAATTCTACAAGTGTTTTAAGTCCATTCTGACTCCCTTTTTAGCAGAGGTTTATAACAGCTGTCTAGAAGAGGGTTCGCTCCCTCCCTCCATGAGGCAATCCACTGTGATTCTTCTGTCAAAAGGTAAAGACCCCTTAATGATTGAGAACTGGCGCCCCATCAATCTTCTCAATGTTGATAGAAAGATCTTGGTGAAGATTCTTTTTTGGCGCTTGTCGTTAGTGGCAGGCGATTTGTTGTCCAGTCATCAGCACTGCTCGGTCCAAGGTAGAAGTACCTTTCCAGCGGTTTTAGCTGTCCGGGAGGCTCTGCAATGATGCAGGGCTGCTGGATGGAGAAAGTACTTGCTGGCATTGGATCAGGCGAAGGCTTTTGATAGAGTACGAGTACCTGTATTTGCTACTTGGTGGATACGGCCTGCAGGGGACGTTTATAGATTGGCTGAAGACATATAGAAGGGCTAAGAGCTTCCCACTGGTTAATGGTTGGGTTGGACGGTCTTTTGAGGTTGGCTTTGGTGTGCGCCAGGGAGTGTGTGGAGGTGTGTGTCCTCTGAGCCCCCTGTTATATGTATTTGCAATTGACCCCTTCATAAGAAGGCTAGAGAGTGGATCTTTGTGCAGGGTGCCTTTCGGCATCGCTGGTGTGCTGCCTTTGAAGGTCGTGGCCTATGCCGATGATGAGTCAACCATGAAAAGAGTGAAGTTTTCTGGATGGGTGAGGAGGGTGAAAGCTTCGAACTTCCGGATGCTTTCCCAGAGCCCCAGCAGGAAATTAAAGTGTTGGGCATCAAATTTGGTCCTGGTGCCTATGGTCATCGAAATTGGGAAAGCAGGTTGGTGTGTGCCAATGCCTAAGTAGCAAACTGGAAGAAATGGAAGCTTTCCCTGTGGGAGAGGGTTTACTTAATCAAAACGTACCTGGTCCCAATCTTTTTATATGTCAGCTTCATCTGTATCTTGTCAGAATCTCTCTATGCAAGGGTGTACAGCTGTTTTTTCCAACTGTTATGGGGAAATAGGCTGAACCTGATCAAACGCAATGTAACTTACCTGTCTAGGTTGGAGGGTGGCCTAGGAATGGTCAACCCAATAGTTTTCTTTTCTCTGCTCTTTTTGAAGTACAATCTTGGTAACATGCTAGCAGAGAACCCGCCGGGATGGGTGGGTATATTTCAATCTTGTTTTAGGCCTTTTCTGCGATGCTGGGAAGACGGCGGGCCAGTGAAAAGTCTGAGAGTCCAACATGGCAAGTTCCTGGCTTATGTTGCCCCGTGTCTGAAAATACTTTGGCAGTGGCAGGTGACAGTAGAGGATATCAAATCCCTCCCCAGGAAGCTTCTGGAGAAGAGGATTTTGAGCTCTGCTTTCAGTGTGTCACTGGCCTTAAGGGATTGCCCATGCTCTGTAATGAAGGAGGGGTTGCATTTAATCAATTTAGAAAGAATCCCTTTGAAGTTTAGGGATCAAGCCTGGCTCGCTTTCCATGGAAGGCTCTATGTGAGAGGGAACTTGAAGCATCGCCCTGTGGATGATCGGGATTGTCCTAGAGCGAAGTGTGTTGGTAAAGTGGAGTCTATTGACCACTTTTTGCTGCAGTGTCCCTTTAACATAGAGGTGTATAAAAGGGTGGGGAGGGCCCTAAGCATCCCCTTTTTCTATCGCATGAGTTATGCGGAGTGGGTGTATGGGGCATTCCCGACTCGCTGGGATTTTGATTTTGATATACTTTTTTCTAGTTAGTATAGTTGTCCATTACTTCACATGGAATGCACAGTGCTAGATTACCCTGCGGAAGAAAGTCCTCTCTGTTGAGGTGGTGGTGCATGATATTCTGGGTGAGGTTGGTAAAATTCGGGGTCTTGAGAAGGGCAGGGAGCCTCGGGTGATCTGGAAAGAGGCGTGGAGGAATATCAGACCTGCCTTTGGTGAACTGCCCATCTCTGGGTGAGGAGCTCTTTTTCTTTTTCTGTTTCTTTCACTCTCTTAGCTTTTGTTGGTTAGTATCTTCTTTTTCAAGAAGGGCGGCATGCATAATGGGTGCGGGTTTGTTTCTTGACTTCGCAGGTTTGTTTGGTGTAGTAGTGTGAGTTGTAGTGAGATTTATCTTCCCCAGTATTGACATGATTATTTGAGTTTTTTTATGCTTTTGCTGCAAAGTCTTTCTTTGTTTGTGAGCAGATTTGCTATATTTTTATATATATATATATATATATATATATATATATATATATATATATATATATATATATATATATATATATATATATATATATATATATATATATATATATATATTGTTTTTATGCTTATTGATTGCAAGACTTTTAATAAAGAAAAACTAGGAAGAATGTTCCTTACATTGGTGGTCAGTGGGAAGAATGTTCCTTACACTGGTGGTCAGTGGGAAGAATGTTCCTTACATTGGTGGTCAGTGGGAAGAATGTTCCTTACATTGGTAATCAGTGGGAGGAATGTTCTTTACACTGGTGGTCAGTGGGAAGAATGTTCCTTACATTGGTGGTCAGTGGGAAGAATGTTCCTTACATTGGTGGTCAGTGGGAAGAATGTTCCTTACATTGGTAATCAGTGAAAATTATATAAAGTAAATAAAAATTATAAAAAAAAAAAAAAAAATGTAAAGCACACCCATGACCCCCGCACACGCTCTATATGAAAAGCTTTATGTAGGACGAGCACATGTATGTAAACATGTGTCTATAGACGCAAATGCTGGACTCCCCCGCAAGGTAACCTCCATGGGAGAGCGCTTCTCCTAGGGCAGTGGTTCTCAACCTTCTAGTGCCGTGACCCCTTGAAAAAATTTCCCAAGTTGTGGGGACCCCTAACAGTAAAATTATTTTCGTTGGTCATTTCATTGCTGTAATTTTGCGACTGTTAGGAATCGAAATATAAATATCTGATATGCAGGATGTATTTTCATTCCTACAAATTTAACATCTTAAAGCGTAGTGATTAATCACAAAAACAATCTGTAATATACAGCGCAAAATATTTATTTAACATATAAGTTACAAATGAATAAAATGCCCCACCCAGAGACAGGGTAAGTGCCGGGCAGACGGCGGGCGGGCGGCGGGGCACAGTGGGAGCATTGATATGGCACGGGGACAGCATTTGATGGTACAGTGGGAGCATTTGATATGGCACAGTGACTGCGTTTGATGGCACAGTGGCTGCGTTTGATGGGCACAGTGGCTGCGTTTGATGGCACAAAGGCGGCAATTGATGGGCACAGTGGCGACAGTTGATGGGCACAGTGGCGGCGCTTGATGGCACAGTGGCGGCGCTTGATGGCACAGTGGCTGCGTTTGATGGCACAGTGGCGGCGTTTGATGGCACAGTGGCGGCATTTGATGGCACAGTGGCTGCGTTTGATGGCACAGTGGCGGCGTTTAAAGGCACAGTGGCGACGTTTGAAGGCACAGTGGTGGCGTTTGAAGGCACAGTGGCGGCGTTTGAAGGCACAGTGGCGGCGTTTGATGGGCACAGTGGCGGCAATTGATGGGCACAGTGGCGGCAATTGATGGGCACAGTGGCGGCAATTGATGGGCACAGTGGCGGCAATTGATGGGCACAGTGGCGGCGTTTGATGGCACAGTGGTGGCAATTGACGTACAAAAATGCTATCTCTGACTTACCAAATCACTGGTGTTCCGTCAGAATCAGCAAGCCGTCTGTGTGTCGTTGCCACCATCTTGGTAGACTCGTCCTCAGCAAGCGAACTTTGGTGGGTGCAAAAAGATGTCCGCTTGCCGACTTCTAAGTGTAGCCTCACTGCGGACGAGAGTACCAAGATGGCGCTGACGGAACGTCACTTCCGTGTGGTCTCTCCTCTTCCAGAAGTGACATCTCATTGGCCGAGACAGACAGACTCCGGCGTAACACAGTAACTTCGGGTCCGTCTTGGCCAGCAGTCGCGACCCCCTGGCAAATCGGCAATCGACCCCCCAGGTTGAGAACCGCTGTTCTAGGGGGTTATCTGATGTGGGGAGGAGCCGCAAGAGCCACCGTGGGACCCCAGAAGACGAGGATAGGAGCCACTCTGTGCAAAACTAACTGCACAGTGGAGGTAAGTATGTCATGGGAACACATGGGCGGGGACAGGGGGCCCCAGGATCTCCTATTGTGGGGGCCCCATGAGTTGTCAGTCCACCCCTGGGATTAACTGTAGCTACCCTGAATATCTCCTAAACCTGCATGGTTTAGCAGATATCTCCTGTATCAGCATGTGCCAACGTAATCAGCAAATGCGCACTGAACCAATGGCTCTTTCGTACCGTTGCTTCCGCTAGTGTGCCGTTACCGCCGGTGCATGGGAGTGACGTCATCACGGCTCCAGCCAATCACATCGCCAGAGCCCACGATACCTGAAAGCAACTCCGGGAGTGATGTGCATAGTAGCTCATTATGCCTTTGTCTTGCAGGGTTTTTTTTTTTGAGGGTATACATCCACTGTACGCTCGCAGCCCCCCACACACTGGTACGTTCTCAGCCCCCCTCACACCTGTATGCTCTCAGCCCCTCCTCACACCTGTATGCTCTCAGCCCCCCCTCACACCTGTATGCTCTCAGGCCCCCTCACACCTGTACATCCTAAGCCCCCTCACACCTGTATGCTCTCAGCCCCCCTCACACCTGTATGCTCTCAGCCCCCCTCACACCTGTATGCTCTCAGCCCCTCCTCACACCTGTATGCTCTCAGCCCCCCCTCACACCTGTATGCTCTCAGGCCCCCTCACACCTGTACATCCTAAGCCCCCTCACACCTGTACGCCCTCAGCCCCCCTCACACCTGTATGCTCTCAGGCCCCCTCACACCTGTACACCCTCAGCCCCCGCACACCTGTGTGCTCTCAGCCCCCCTCACACCTGTATGCTCTCAGCCCCCCTCACACCTGTACACTCTCATCCCCCCTCACACCTGTACGTTCTCAGCCCCCCTCACACCTGTACGCTCTCAGCCCCCTCACACCTGTATGCTCTCAGCCCCCCTCACACCTGTACACCCTCAGCCCCTCCTCACACCTATATGCTCGCAGCCCCCCTCACACACAGACAGACATGTACACACACACGCATGTACACACACATATTCACACACACACACACACATGTACACAGACCACACCTCCCAACTTTGGAACTTGGGAATGAGGGACATCTAGAGATGGAAAAGACATGCGAAGTACACACCGCGACAAAAATGGGCATGGCTAAAATGTGCTTAATATTAAGGTGACTTAAAGAAGCATGGTTAAATAGGGTCCAAATGTGATGGCTGCAATTGTTTTCTTTTTCTTTCTTTTTTAGGCTTTCTTCTATTTTCACATGATGATCCAGCCAGTACATCTGTTGTTTTTCAAAAGAAAAAGCTGTTCTGCAGATGTAGCAGTTAGTGTGTTGAGACAAACGATTTACCACTTACAGGGGTGCTTACAATGATCAGCTTTTATTTTGTCTGTTCGCTACACCTTATAAAGTGTTTTTATATCTAAATCTGCTAGTCCATCTAACACTCCCCTCCCCTCCGACTGAAAATGCTGCAGTTCAAAGGTACCCCTTGTGCTCCTTCATCCAGAGTGGGGGCGCTCTAATACAGACTGCAGACGGACTACAGGAGATATTATTTTATTTTATTTTTTTATTTATTTCAGGTACTTATATAGCGCCGTCAATTTACGCAGCCCTTTACATATACATTGTACATTCACATCAGTCCCTACCCTCAAGGAGCTTACACTCTAAGGTCCCTAACTCACATTCATACATACTAGGGACAATTTTAGACAGGATCCAATTAACCTACCAGCATGTCTTTGGAGATAACCAAAGACTGCGGATGAATTACAGGAGATAACCAGAGACTGCGGGTGGATTACAGGAGATAACCAGAGACCGCGGACAGACTACGGGAGATATAGGTATTACAGCTTCAACTCTTCTAGGAAGGCTGTCCACAAGGTTTAGGAGTGTGTCTATGGGAATGTTTGACCATTCTTCCAGAAGCGCATTTGTGAGGTCAGGCACTGATGTTGGACGAGAAGGCCTGGCTCACAGTCTCCACTCTAATTCATCCCAAAGGTGTTCTACCAGGTTGAGGTCAGGACTCTGTGCAGGCCAGTCACAATCCTCCACCCCAAGCTCGCTCATCCATGTCTTTATGGACCTTGATTTGTGCACTGGTGCGCAGTCATGTTGGAACAGGAAGGGGCCATCCCCAAACTCTTCCCACAAAGTTGGGAGCATGAAATTGTCCAAAAATGTCTTGGTATACCGACACCTGAAGAGTTCCCTTCACTGGAACTAATGGGCCAAGCCCAACCCCTGAAAAACAACCCCACACCATAACGCCCCCCCCCCCCCAAATGATTTGGACCAGTGCACAAAGCACGGTAAATAAAGATATGGATGAGCGAGTTTGGGGTGGAGGAACTTGACTCGCATGCACAGAGTCCTGACCTCAACCATATAGAACACCTTTGGGATGAATTAGAGCGGAGACTGCGGGCCAGGCCTTCTAGTCCAACATCAGTGCCTGACCTCACAAATGCACTTCTGGAAGAATGGTCAAACATTCCCATAGACACACCCCTAAACCTTGTGGACAGCCTTCCCAGAAGAGTTGAAGCTGTTATAGCTGCAAAGGGTGGGCCAACTCAATATTGAACCCTACGGACTAAGACTGGGATGCTATTAAAGTTCATGTGCGTGTGAAGGCAGGTGTCACAATACTTTTGGTAATATAGTGTGTGTCCAAATCTAAGGGCAGTTACATCACATAACCTAGTCTAACGAGAGCTAGAACAATTTTATAAGTCCCTCTATAGTGTTGTGTAGTAATTAGTGCAATGCCCCTGAAAGGGTCACTGATTTGCCCTGGGTTCCCTTTCCAGTTCCAGTTTCCAGTTGAGGACAGTAGAGCCAGGCACATGGCAACAGTCACTAAGGCTTGAAAAACAGTCTAGGGGTTGCTTTTCTTTTAAATTTATTCTTGAATAACTGGGATAGGATATAGTGAGCTGTGGCATACTCCAGAACCCTAAGTAGTAGCAAAAAGAACACTCTTTATTCTGTAGCTACTCCTGTACCAGTCCCTTCAGTAGTAGTCCTAGCTATGGACAGCACTGACACACCACACCATATGCAATGTCCCAGGCCAGGCAAACTTTAACCTTAGTACAGAAGGGGTTGCACCACCAACAGCAAGCACTAGGATCCTGCATACAGGTCCGTACTCACAGTGTCCCTGAATACTTGGATGCCACCTTCCAATATCCAAAGACTTTCCCTTAGTGAACCTTCTAGACTGGATCCTTAGAAGAAAACTCTCTTGTATAGCTGCAGCCAGTCTCAACAAGTAGCCCCTCTAGCTCAGCAAAAGCTGGGACCTTGGTGAGGTTGGGCTGCCTGAAGGGCAGTAGACCTTCAAGTGGTTGTAGAGTCACAAGGTTTAGAATGCATGAAAACCTCCTGTATGTAGTGGGGTGGTATATAAAAGGTTATGGTGGTGTAGGGCAGGTTAGGGTGGTATAGGGCAAGTTGGGGTGGTATAGGGCAGGTTGGGGTGGTATATGGCAGGTTAGGGTGATACAGGGCAGGTTAGGGTGGTATAGGGCAGGTTGGGGTGGTACAGGGCAGTGTAGAGTGGTACAGGGCAGGTTGGGGTGGTACAGGGCAGGGTGGTGCAGGGCAGGTTAGGGTGGTATAGGGCAGGTTAAGGTAGTATAGTGCAGGTTGGGGTGGCACAGGGCAGGTTGGGGTGGTACAGGGCAGGATATGGTGGTACAGGTCCAGGTAGGTCCTCTACAGGGAAGTGTAGAGTGGTACAGGGCAGGTTAGGGTGGTATAGGGCAGGTTAGGGTGGCACAGGGCAGGTTTAGGTGGTATAGGGCAGGTTGGGGTGGTACAGGGCAGGTTGAGGGGGTACAGGACAGTTTAGAGTGGTACAGGGCAGGTTGGGGTGGTATAGGACAGGTTGGGGTGGTATAGGGCAAGTTAGGGTTGCACAGGGCAGGTTGGGGTGGTATAGGGCAGGTTGGGGTGGTAAAGGGCAAGTTAGTTTTGCACAGGGCAGGTTGGGGTGGTATAGGGCAGGTTGGGGTGGTATAGGGCAAGTTAGGGTTGCACAGGGCAGGTTGGGGTGGTATAGGGCAGGTTGGGGTGGTATAGGACAGGTTGGGGTGGTATAGGGCAAGTTAGGGTGGCACAGGGTAAGTTGGGGTGGTATAGGGCAAGTTAGAAGACCTACAGTTGTGTTAACTAATTTAATATATTTTACAGAAAAGAGCCATTTCTAATAATTACAGCTTATGGGAACTATAATGACATGTTATCATCACTTTACTAGATTGTACTGCTAGAATAATGATTCATTTTGCTATATTAATAAATATAAATTTATTATCGCGAATTACATTATTTCAGGAATACAATTCACAGAAAAAAAGTCTTGCATATTACAGAGAAATAAAAGTAGCAGCTAGCTTCACACCCTGCCAGGTTTAGAGGGCTGTTAGACCATCGAAACTCAGAGGCCTGCAGTGATGTATGCAGGTTTGGCCCTCTCGCTGAGATGAACAGAACCTGAGATTAGGACCTGAGATTGCTATTTTTGTAGCCTGCCATCTGTTCTTAGTTAAAGTAAATGTTATTGTTCATTCTTTTTTATTTTGCGTATGTGTTATTTTACTGCTACTATGTTAAGAGACGTAAAATACATATATAATTAGTCCTTGAAGTCGTTGCAAATTAATTTAGGATAAACAGTGACAAGCAAGTGTAGACCTTGTCAAAATCTGATTACGGCATTCTGAGATCCAGCACCGTACCACTATATAGATTCAGTGATTAAATACTAGTTATGGGTTGTATGGGCACTGCGAGGGGTATACATATTGGGTACAATATACTGTAAAAAAGAAAATGATTGGCCTGGTAGAAAATGAATAATTAAATCAAAAAATGAATATAAGCTACTGGCAACAACACAACAGGAAAGACGGTAATAGAAACAAATATAACATAAATTGCCATCGGAGGTATCTCTCCTATCTATAATTCCAGGCCCTCTAAAATCTGTTAAAGAAGATGTGCTGCACCACTTCCTTGCTGCGGCATGGACAGTGATCCCCCGACACTGGAAGTCGACAGATATGCCTTCCCTTGGTGATTGGGCTATTGAAGTAGATTGTATTAGTGACTAGAGATGGGCAAACGGTTCGGCCCGAGCATGAGTTTGGGCCGAACTTTGGTTGTTCAGGTGTTCTGCGATCACTGAACAATACGATGTGTTCGGGGCAAATTCAAAAGCCGCCGGAACGCCGTTAAAGTCTATGAGACATTAACATGAAAAATCAAAAGTGTTCATTTTAAAGGCTTATATGCAAGTTATTGTCATAAAAAGTGTTTGGGGACCCGGGTCCTGCCCCAGGGGACATGGATCAATGAAAATTTTTTTTTAAAAACGGACGTTTTTTCGGGAGCAGTGATTTTTTTTTTTTAATGCTTAAAGTGAAACAATAAAAATGTAATATTCCTTTAAATATTGTGCCTGGGGGATGTCTATAGTATGTCTGTAAAGTGGGGCATTTTTCCTGTGTTTAGAACAGTACCACAGCAAAATGACATTTCTAAAGGAAAAATTGCCATGCAAAACTGATCGCGGCTGTAATGAATTGTCGGGTCTCGGCAATATAGATGAAAATCATTGAAAAAAAGAGCATGGGACCCCCCCCCCCCCCAGTCCATTACCAGGCCCTTTGGGTCTGGTGTGAATATTAAGGAGAACCCCAAACCAAAATTAAAAAAAAAAAAATTGCATGGGGTCCCCCTAAAATCCATACCAGGCCCTTCAGGTCTGATATGGAAATTAAAGGGAACCCTGCGCCAACTTTTAAAAAAAATGGCGTAGGGGTCCCCCTCAAAATCCATACCAGACCCTTATCTGAGCACGCAACCTGGCAGGCCACAGGAAAAGAGGGGGGATGAGAGAGCACCCCCCCTCCTGAACCGTACCAGGCCACATGCCCTCAACATGGGGAGGGTGCTTTGGGGTAGCTCCCCAAAGCACCTTGTGCCCATGTTGATGGGGACAAGGGCCTCATCCTCACAACCCTTGCCCGGTGGGTGTGGGGTTATGCGGGCGGGAGGCTTATCGGAATCTGGAAGCCCCCTTTAACAAGGGGACCCCCAGATCCCGGCCTCCCCCTGTGTGAATTGGTAATGGGGTACGATGTACCCCTACCATTTCACAAAAAAAGTGTCAAATGGTAAAAAAGACAATAATAGCCGGTTTTTAACAATTGCTTTATTAATAATGTCTTCTTTCCCCCACTTCTTCCTACATCTTCTTCTGGTCTTCCTTCGGTTTTCTCCTTCTTCCTCCATCTTCTTCCCCCGCTTCTTCCTCCATCTTCCTCTGCTTATTCCTCTGGTCTTCTCCATCCTCCTCTGGCTTCTTCTTCCCCGCTTCGTCCTCCGGACGATTTGCCTCAATGGGAGGCTCCCGCCGTGTGACACTTCTGTGCTTGTGACAGTTCTTATATAACTGAGGGCGGAGCCACCCAGTGACCCCGCCCCCTCTGACGCCACGGGGACTTCCCTATGGCTTTCCCATGGTGTCAGAGGGGGGTGGGGTCACCCGGTTACGTAAATGGCGTAGATACCCGTGGGTATCTCCAATGTGAATTAACAAATCATTTGTGGAATTTTGACCCAGGTCCACCTCCACCTTGAATCATGTAAAGTGCTTTCTTACCAGAGATCTAGAATCCAAATGATAAGAGTATAGACAAGTGTGAGTGATACACAGAATATCTATTCGGTTCCCTCTGTTTAGGCTGAATAGGAAAGTGTCATGGCTGACAATAAAAATCGCTCCAACTCACGAATAGATCTTCTGTGTATCACTCACACTTGTCTAGACTCTTATAATTTGAAGCCTAGATCTCTAGTGTCATGTACCTAGTGATGAGCCCGCAATGCAGAAGATTCCTTGACTCGCGGCCCCTGATAGAGGGAACAGGGAGCACGGGAGTCTAAGGTAGCACGAGTGCCTGGCAGGATCAACAGCCGGTGGATGGATCAGGAAGCCTTCAAGAAACCGTAACTGAATCAGCAGATCTTGGTAGCAGGAGAGAGGAACCAGCTGGAACCAGGAACACACAGGAGCAGGTAAGTAGCACTGGAGGCGGTGCACAGGAGAGTCAGGCAAGCCAGGTCAAACCAGACAGATGGTGCAGGTATAGATGCAGCAGACAGGGACAGGAGTCACAGGGCAGGCCGGGTCAGTAACAGGCAGGCACGGATGGACCAGAGGATAAGGTAGAAGCAGAGTCGTAGACAAGCCGGGGGTGAGAGGCAGGCAGCAGGCATGGAAGGTCACAGGTCAAGCCAGGTAAACACTGGATCAGATCAGGTCAAACAAGTAAGGCACAGGAACGCTGTAGATCAGGCAGCACTTGTCTGAGGGAAGAGCTGTGTTTAAATAGCCTGCCTTGCGCCAACAGCTGTGCGCGCGCGCACGCCCAGGCGCCCACAGGCGCGCACAAGCAGGTGAGGGACCACTGTTCACAGCCAGTCTTTCCTGACATCTGGTAAGCAAGCATTTCACACGATTCAAGGTGGAGGTGCCACCTGGGTGAAAATTCCACAAATTATTTGTTCACTCACATGGGATATTCACTTCAAGAGACTTCAAGAGTGTTCACGTACATTGTTTTTTGTGTTTGGAGACTAAAATGAGATGTTTGTATACATGTTTTCACTTTTTTTTATTATTTTGATTGTTTAGCGCAGCAACTTATGCCATTTTTGTATACATATTGGGCACTTATGAATGTTAGGAAAACAATAGCAAATCGATTTAAAGAGACCAAGGGTCTAAAACTGCAGAGTGCAAAATCTGGTGCAGCTGTGCATGGTAGCCAATCAGCTTCTAACTTCAGCTTGTTCAATTAAAGTGATTGTTAAAGAAAAAATGTTATTTTTTAAAAAAACGTGGTAGTGCTATTTGATCACCTCTGCGTTTTTATTTTTTGCGCTATAAACAAAAAAAAAACAACAATTTTGAAAAAGAAAAAGTATATATATTTTTTACTTTCTGCTATAAAACATATCCAATAAAAAAATGTAAAAAATCTATTTTCGTCATCAATTTAGGCCAATATGTATTCTGCTACATAGTTTTGGTTAAAAAAAAATCCCAATAAGCGTATATTGATTGGTTTGCACAAAAGTTATAGTGTCTACAAACTATGGGATATTTTAATAGAATTTTTATTTCTTTACTAGTAGCAACGGCGATCAGCGACTTATTTTGGGACTGCGACATTGTGGCGGACAAATCAGACACTTTTGACATTTTTTTGGGGACCGGTGACACTAATACAGTGATCAGTGCTAAAAAATATGTACTGTCACTGTACTAACTACTAGCACAACCCCCCCCCATCCTAGCACAAGTCCCCTCTACCATATCTCTTCTTCTAGCACAAATGCTTTTCTCTATCCCCCCTCCCAACACAATTTCCTCCAGATTGCCTTTCCTAGCACCAAATTTCCCCACCTAGATCAATTCTTACCCCCTGTTGCCCCCCCAAATTCCTTCACCCACCACAAATCCCTTACATTCCCATCTCCTTGTGGTGCCTCCACCTTGCAGGATGCTACAGTGCCCAGGGCAGCCATCCCTCCTGCCCACCCCTTGTCCAGACCCTTCTTTACTATTATTGGCGGGGATAAGCGACTTATTGTGGGACTGAGACATTGCGACGGACAAATTAGACACTTCTGACACTTTTTTGGAGACCAGTGACACTAGTACAGTGATCAGTGCTAAAAAATATGCTGGCACAAATCTCCCCCCCATCCCAGGAAGGGGTTAACATCAGGGGAGATCAAAGGGTTAAATGTGTCACTAGGGAGTGCTTTCTAAGTGTGGGGGATGCTTTAACTGTGAAAAGACAGAGATCCGTGTTCCACGCAAACTCTGCCTTCCCTTGTCACAGAACGGCGATCTGCCTTGTTTACGTAGTCAGACTGCCGTTCTGACTCTCTCTGGAACAATCGGCGAGTCCTGGTGATTGGCTCCCGCTGTGTCCAATCACAGCGAGAGCTGGTCACCGGAGGCGCGCATGTGTGCCACAGACCCGAAAGAGCGAAATCACTTACAGGTATGTGATTTCGTGCAGGAGAGCCACCGCCCCACAGTATATGTACGTGGGGCAATCGGCAAGTGGTTAATTGAACTTGAAAAACAACAGACCTGCTGGCAGGATCACCAGGTGAAAATAAAGGGAAAAAAGCCTAAAAAATAAAACGAATGCAGCCACAACAATTATAGATTGGTAAGCTGCACAGTGGCGGAATTATAGGGGTCGCTGAGGTTGCCATGGCGACCGGGCCCCTTGCTGCAGGGGGCCCTTGAGGGCCCCCTGTATGCAGTACTTTGTTAGGAGGAGCGCAGACAAGCTCCCCGATTCCAAGCCGAACTGTATTCGGCACTGTGCAGGGAGCTGGTGACATTACAATGAAAGTGAAAGCACAGTGCTGTGCTCTTTGTCTCCCCCTACAGTGCAGTACCCGGCAGGAAGAGCTAAGGTAAAGGTCTGCCGTTTTTTATCTACTGTATGTGTGTTTATATGTATGTGCATGTATGTATGTGTGTGTATGTGCATGTGTGTGTGCATCTATGTGTGTGAATGTGTGTGCATCTATGTATATGTGTGTATATGTATGTGTATGTGTTTATATCAGTGGCGGTGCATCCATAGGGGCGCATGGGTGCCGCCCCCTCTCTCCAGGCACCCCTCCATCACAAATAGATAGATTCACGCTATGCATGAATCTATCTATGGCCGCCACTGCCCCCCCTATTCAGACGCCTGGCCCCTTTTTGGACGCCGGGCACCTAAATGACACCGGCGGGGGTGTTTTTAAAGCACTAATAGGCTTCAAAATAGGTGAACTGCGAGTGCCATGCATGGCGCTGACAGTCCACCCAGGTGTGTTAGAAAAGCGAATAAATATTCGCTTTCCTAACACTGAACCGCCTCTCCACCAATTAGGTGCTCGGGTCTGTTACCCGTCACCTGATTGGCTGAAACGACAGGCGCCGCTATTGGATGCCTATCAGGAGGAGAGGATGGGAGGAGCCGCATGCAGGACCCCGCTCGTCGCCGTCACCCGCTGCCCCACCGAGACAGGGTAAGTGCCGGGCAGACTGCGAGCGGGCAGGGGGGTCATAGTGGCAGCATTTGATGGCACAGTGGCTGCGTTTCAGGGCACAGTGGTGGCAATTGATAGGCACAGTGGCTGCGTTTCATGGGCACAGTGGCTGCGTTTCATGGGCACAGTGGCTGCGTTTCATGGGCACAGTGGCTGCGTTTCATGGGCACAGTGGTGGCAATTGATAGGCACAGTGACTGCGTTTGAGGGCACAGTGGTGGCAATTGATGGGCACAGTGGCTGCGTTTGATGGGCACAGTGACTGCGTTTTGAGGGCACAGGGGTGGCAATTGATGGGCACAGTGACGGCAATTGATGGGCACAGTGCCTGCGTTTGATGGGCAAAGTGGCTGCGTTTGAGGGCACAGTGGTGGTAATTGATGGGCACATTGGCAGCGTTTGATAGGCACAGTGACTGTGTTTGAGGGCACAATGGTGGCAATTGATGTGCACAAGGGCTGCGTTTGATAGGCACAGTGACTGCGTTTGATGGGCACAGTGGCTGCATATGAAGGGCACAGTGGCTGTGTTTGATAGGCACAGTGACTGCGTTTGATGGGCACAGTGGTGGCAATTGATGTGCACAGTGGGTGCGTTTGATGAGCACAGTGAGGCTGCAATTGATGCGTTTTTTTTAAAAGAATTTTTCAGTTTGCTTGCACCCCCCCCAAAATGTTGAGCACCATCTGCCACTGGTTTATATGTGTGTGTGTGTGTGTGTGTGTATATATATATATATATATATATATATATATATATATATATATATATATATATATATATATACACATACACACACACACATTATTTTTATATATATATATATATATATATATATATATATATATATATACATACAATGTGTGTGTGTGTATTTATATGTGTGTGTGTGTGTGTATGTATGTGTGTTTACATGTATATATGCACATTTTATGTATGCGCTTTTAATCCTGACCCCCTATATGTGTCCCATTAGAACCGATTTTTTTTTTTTGCTTGTCCATAGTACCAGCAAAAAAAATGCTGTTCCTCTGAAAAGTGATCCATGCTCAGATCGCTTTTCAGAGGCATTTGACAGCCGGTAAAGAGGCAATATGTTGCCTCCTGACCGCCTGTTTTAACCCCTTAAATGCATCATCACTATGCTGCAACTGCATGCAATGCACACAGTTGCAGGGTGGTTGCAGTGCAGCCACTTCAAGGGTGCTCTGACTGGAAAAAGATTGAGAAACACCGACATAGAGGAACCCATCTCTCAATTTTCCTCCTGCAGCCGCTGAATGCCTGTGGGAGGGATAGGAGGAGAAGCGGGGGGGGAGAAATCGATTCCTTTACATGCAGCCACCCACTTGCGACCGGACCCTGGTGTTCCGCCATCGGGCTCGGAGAAAAGAGCCCTGTCCGGGGGTCAGGGGGGCCCTCCATGGTTTCTTGCATCGGGGCCCTGAAGATTCTAGTTACGCCTCTGAAGCTGCAATATATAACATTTTAGTTTTAGGGTTTAATACCACTTTAAGAGGCATCGATATTACATTTTGGTGAGACTTCAATTTGCTCTAAAACATCATATACCGAATTATGATTATTTTAACCACCCTTCTAGCTTATTAAGTTCTGAAATATGTTATTGTGATTTTTTTTAATTTCATATAGTCACTTCTTAATAAGCTGGGGTTTTGATAAATTAATCACGATGCAATATTTGTGCTTTTCAGAAACAGACATTTCATTGAGGTTTAGTAACAATTCGGCTCATGAAAGGTGTCATTATCGGCTATTTTCTGCACAAAAAACACATATATTTTATTATGACTGTTATCAAAATTCCAGCTTATTAAAATCTGAACTGATTGATATATGTATATGAAAGTCTTTACAAATAAGGAGGTTCAGATTTTAATAAGCTGAAAGTTCTCAAATCAAAATCGATCACAATGTATTATATGTGTCTCCAAATACTGCATGATGATTATTTTAACAAGCGTCTAGCTTATTAAAATCTGATCTGCCTTAAAACATATTTGCAAAGCTTCGAAAGTTATAATAATGCTACTAAGATTTTAATAAGATGGAAGTTTGTTGAAAAAAAATAAAGGCTGAAGCCGCGTACACACGACCGGGCTTTCCAGCATCAAAGGTCCGACAGAACTAATCCGTCGGACAATTCGCCAATTCGCCAACCTCAAACTGCCCCCTCCTCCCCCACCTGAATCGTGGGGTGCTTTGTTTATTCATTTCAAGGTTAGAGTGCAACACAGATCCTTGCAGGCATTTCCAGGCTCAAGTCAATTACAACAATACAATATGAAGGTAAATTAATCTATGCTAAATCCTAACATAATAACTTACGTAAAGTGTGCTCATACCACCAAGCTTGAGTAGTCCCAAAAATAGAAGCCACAATACATTGGACTCTCATTCTATATAACGCTAAAGAAGGAAAGGCACTCTCCATGTTACACACCACTAGAAGGACCATCAACAACTCAAGCAATGATTGCTGAGCCCATATCTATACATACCCATAGCTGATAAAGGGGTTATTTAGAGGTGTCAGGGTCAACTTTTGTGGATGGAGAGTCTACCTATATATCCCACACCTTGTAGAATTTTTTGGTTCAACCTCTCGACAAATAGGTGGCTTTATACAGTGGGAGGGCCAAGTTAGCCAGCCGTTTCAAAAAATTCAGGGAGGGAACCTCGGGGGATTTCCATTAAGGTATAAATGCTTTTCTGGTGTAAAACATTAATAAGCCCAGGAGGGTTCTAGATGCTCAATGAAAAACCAGAAGGTCCACCAGGCCCAGCAGACACACATCCACGGTCAGCGGAATCTGTACAGTGGATATAGAGGTAATAAAAGATGATATAGCCTCCCGGAAAGTCTGAATGAGAGGACACCGACAAAAAAATGGATGTAGTCAACTGAGTCCACCACACACCTCCAACAATCAGAAGGAACAGTAGAGCATATCCTGTGTAACATCATGGGGTAAGATAGATCTTGTGTAGAATTTTTAATTCTATGAGCCTATCTCTGGCAGACACTAACTGAAGAAAGGAACACTCTCACATCTCTTCCCGGTCTTCTCCATCCAGCTCTGGGAAATCCTGTTAATTATATTTTTTCATTTGGAGCAGCTGTGCGTCGTGCTGTCTGTACAGCCACATCAGCCTTTAAAAGATCCATTCACACAGATCTACATGGTTACTAGGGGTGCAACGGATCAAAAAACTCATGGTTCGGATCGTTCCTCGGATCAGGAGTCACGGATCGGATCATTTTCAGATCAACAAAAAATAAATAAAAAATTAATTGAATTTACAAAAACCTGTGAAAATTCCACCACCATATAGTCCCCACTGTAATATCCACAATCTCCCCACTATAATATCCACAATCTCCCCCACTGCTGTAATATATTATCCACGTCATCTCCCCCACTGTAATATCCACGTCATCTCCCCCACTGTAATATCCACGTCATCTCCCCCACTGTAATATCCACGTCATCTCCCCCACTGTAATGGCCATCTCCCCCACTGTAATATCCACAATCTCCCCACTATAATATCCACAATCTCCCCCACTGCTGTAATATATTATCCACGTCATCTCCCCCACTGTAATATCCACGTCATCTCCCCCACTGTAATATCCACGTCATCTCCCCCACTGTAATGGCCATCTCCCCCACTGTAATATCCACATCTCCCCCACGGTAATATCCACATCTTCCCACATCTCCCCTATGATTGTCTGCTTGCTTGCAGTTGAGGCGGGTTATGTTGACGTCAGCACGCCGCTCACCTAGGCCGCAGCCGGGTTTACCAAGATGGCCGCCGCTCTGGAGCTTTCCTAAGGCCAAGGCAGCAGAGCGCTCCGCAGATCGCATGTGTGCCGATCCGAACAGGTTGAACCGTTCGGATCACGGATCGGTGACGATCCGTTGCACCCCTAATAGTTACATCGTTTTTTTTCTCTGAATGGAAGACTACAAGTTCCAACTTCTACTGTGACAGAAGGACTCATATTTTTCATGAATGGAGCACAAGTGCAGTAAGGCCAATACATTTGTAGTCCATTGTTTACTTGCTTCAGCGACGTAACTGAAGGTCCGTATTTCCCTATGGACTAGGGCCTACAGGAAGAGTCTGCAGGTGCCTGTGCATTGCACTCACAATATACTGATCATGGTTGCAAATGGACTTTTTACATTTTTTTTGCAAATTCTTTACTTTTCATACTTCATAAATAGGTTACAATACATAGCAGAGAGCTCTATTTTATTGTACAAGCTTTCCATAACAAAGTAATGAAATACACATGTCGTGCAGTTTAAATATATAGGTTGTTAGGCAACAGGCTGCTTAGCCCGACATAGCACTGATTGATCTATGGCCACACATCCCTACCTCTGATTCCACTCCCTGGTTGGCTATGTTGTTTCTTCCATTTTATTTAAAGCAGAACTAAACCCATCGGTTTAACAGTTAAAAAATATTATTCTCAGAATGTGCCATTGGTTGTGCTCTCAACCAAATCGTTAAACCATCAAATAGCTGGTGTAAAAAATGATCACATGTGCAGCATCATGGCATTTGAAGATCAAACGGAGGCCAAGATGGCTGCTTCCTTGGCTGAACATGATAGAAGGGTTTAGTTCCATTTAAAGTATCACAAGCCCAGGGCTTTCTTGTAATTCCTTGATAAATGGGCTTGCCCCTCTTGTTAGCATGGAGCAATCATGACCTTCTACATTCACTACAAATAAGAATACAGTAAAAAAGGAAAAGAAAGGCGCCTCTAAGTGCAGTATGCAAAATTTAATAAAGTGCACAAAGGGTTAACAGCACTTACAAGATTGTTGAGTGTTAAAAGACATGATAAAATCAGGAGTCCTCATTTGTGGCATGTGTCCATCCTCAGCATGGTGGTAGAAAGCAGTGTAGAGCCATCTAGCAGCTGTAAAGCGTTCTCATGCGTGTTGGAAAGAGGAGGCAGCATGGAAGCCTGTATTCACTGCAGGACACACAAGGCTGATGGTGTCAGTGTAGAGAAGGAGGTGGTAAATAAGAATACAGTGGCTGGTTTACTGGCTTCCATATCTAACTAAACTACCACCGAAACTTCTTCCTGTTGGCTGGCTTAGCTCTCCAGGTCCAATTTTTAGTTATCACCAAAATGAACTCCTTTGATTATGGGCTTGCTCCTTTTGTTAGAGTGGAGCAGTCATGACCTTGTACTTTAAATTACATACAAGAATACAGTGGCTGGTTTACCAGCTTCCATTTCTAAATAAACTATCACCAAAACTAACATCAACACTACTTTTCACTGAAACTAATGTTGGACATTGGCCCTCTTAATAGAATGGAGCCCTCAAGACCTCATACTTTCACTCACATGTAAGAATCCTATGGCTGGCTTAGCTCTCCAGGTTCTATTTATGACTAAACTATAACCAAAACTAACTTGGTTAAATATGGGCTTGCTGTCCTTTTAGAGTGGAACGTTCATGACCTTGTACTTTCAATAAAATATAAGAATCCCATGGCTGGTTTAACTCTCCAGAGGTTCCACTTATACCTAAACTAACTCCTTTTTGATATGGGCTTGCCCCTCTTGTTAGCGTTGAGTAGTCATGACCTTGTACATTCACTCACATATACTGTAATGCCGCGTACACACGGTCGGACTTTCTAGAAAGCTAGGTCCGACGTACTTGCCGCCAGACTTCCGGCGGACTACCGCCGGACTTTCTGAACGGCCGGACTTGCCTACACACGGCCGGACTTTCCGGAATCCGGTCTTCCCGACGGACTTCCGCCGGACTTTCAGAATGAACGGACTTTCCCACACATGGACAAGTCCGTTCATTTTGAACGTGACTCGGGTACGACGGGACTAGAAAAGGAATTCAATCTCGCCGCTTTTTTTGGCGAGATTGAAACCTTGCGAGCCCCGTCGCAGGCCCTTAGGTCTGGTATGGAACTTTAAGGGGAACCCCCTACGCCGAAAAACCGGCGTGGGGGTCCCCCCCAAAATCCATACCAGACCCCGATCCGAGCACGCAGCCCGGCCGGTCAGGAAAGGGGGTGGGGACGAGCGAGCGCCCCCCCCCCTCCTGAACCGTACCAGGCCGCATGCCCTCAACATGGGGGGGTGCTTTGGGGGAGGGGGCGCCTTACGGTGCCCCCCCACCACAAAGCACCTTGTCCCCATGTTGATGAGGACAAGGGCCTCTTCCCGACAACCCTGGCCGTTGGTTGTCGGGGTCTGCGGGCGGGGGGCTTATCGGAATCCGGGAGCCCCCTATAATAAGAGGGCCCCCAGATCCCGGCCCCCCCACCCTATGTGAATGAATATGGGGTACATGGTACCCCTACCCATTCACCTAGGTAAAAAGTGTTAATAATAAAACACAACACAGGTTTTTAAAATAATTTATTAAACTGCTCCGGGGGGGTCTTCTTCCGTCTTCGGGGGTCCCTCCGCTTCATCTTCTCCCGGCGTCCGGTTGGTTCTTCTCCGCTCTCTTCTCCCGGTGTTCCAGTTCTTCGGCCGGCTCCTCTGCTGTGTTCAGGTAGCTCTCTTGCCAGCAGAGGTCCGGACTTCTGAGCTGCTGGGCTTCTTGTCTTCTCTTCTCTTCTCTTCCCCCAGATGTTGACACGACGCTCTCTCCGGCTGGACTGGTCTCCGAGGGCTGCGTTGTGACTTATATAGGCGGAGACCCCGCCCCCTTTTGATGTCACAGTCCCTGGGCATGCTGGGACTGTGACGTTTTAGGGGGCGTGGTCGACCACACCCCCTAAAACGTCACAGTCCCAGCATGCCCAGGGACTGTGACATCAAAAGGGGGCGGGGTCTCCGCCTATATAAGTCACAACGCAGCCCTCGGAGACCAGTCCAGCCGGAGAGAGCGTCGTGTCAACATCTGGGGGAAGAGAAGAGAAGAGAAGACAAGAAGCCCAGCAGCTCAGAAGTCCGGACCTCTGCTGGCAAGAGAGCTACCTGAACACAGCAGAGGAGCCGGCCGAAGAACTGGAACACCGGGAGAAGAGAGCGGAGAAGAACCAACCGGACGCCGGGAGAAGATGAAGCGGAGGGACCCCCGAAGACGGAAGAAGACCCCCCCCGGAGCAGTTTAATAAATTATTTTAAAAACCTGTGTTGTGTTTTATTATTAACACTTTTTACCTAGGTGAATGGGTAGGGGTACCATGTACCCCATATTCATTCACATAGGGTGGGGGGGCCGGGATCTGGGGGCCCTCTTATTATAGGGGGCTCCCGCAGACCCCGACAACCAACGGCCAGGGTTGTCGGGAAGAGGCCCTTGTCCTCATCAACATGGGGACAAGGTGCTTTGTGGTGGGGGGGCACCGTAAGGCGCCCCCTCCCCCAAAGCACCCCCCCATGTTGAGGGCATGCGGCCTGGTACGGTTCAGGAGGGGGGGGGGCGCTCGCTCGTCCCCACCCCCTTTCCTGACCGGCCGGGCTGCGTGCTCGGATCGGGGTCTGGTATGGATTTTGGGGGGACCCCCACGCCGGTTTTTCGGCGTAGGGGGGTTCTCCTTAAAGTTCCATACCAGACCTAAGGGCCTGGGATGCCCCCCGCGCTCGCCGCAATGGGAAAATTTGTTTTTCCTATTGCAGCGAGCGCGAGATGCAGTAACCTGCTCCTCCGTCGTATCTGGTCCTTCGGACCAGCATACAGACGAACGGGCTTTCCGTCAGGAACTGAGTCCGGCGGAGGTACGACGTAAAGATTTGAAGCAGGCTTCAAATCTAAAGTACGTCGGATTTCCGCCCGAAACGGTCCGTCGGAAGTCCGATGGAGACCACACACGGTCGGATTTTCCGCCGGACTTGGTCCGGCGGCGTCCGTCGGACTTTTGCAGGTGAAAAGTCCGACCGTGTGTACGCGGCATAAGAATCAACTGACTGTCTTACCTCTTTAGGTTCCACTTATACCTAACTATCACCTAAACAAATTCCTTTAAGTATGGATTTTCCACTCTTTTGTAGAGCGGAGCGCTCATAAGCGTGTACTTCTCTCACATCTAGTGGCTGGCTCACCTCTCCAGGTTCCACTAATAACTTAACTATCACCTTTTGGCAGACCAACCTTTTGAATACATTTTTTTTCTTTTCCCTAGAGCAGCATTAGAAGTGTGACTTAAAGTTTCCAAATTCCCAAAGTCCCATTTAACTTGATTCAAATCTTGAAAAAAGCAATGGCTTGTATTCGCACCTGCCCGAGTTTTTCATTTTGATTTGTGGCTGAAGGATTTGCAGAACGAATCGGGAAAGTTGTAAACAAATTAGATGCTTTCTCTGTGCATTTCAGAGATATATGTATTCACTTAATTCCTGTTCCCAGATCAGATGTGAACTTAATGCTCATTCTGAGTCCAAATGGAATAATTAGGAGACGAGAATATTTTATAACGTGACAAGAACTTAGCAGAAACATATCTCGGCGGCTTTATTTACTTTTCCGCTCCAAAACTTCTCTTATTCGCGCTACGTACAAAGATTTTCATTGAACCTGTAAGTAAATTGGATTTTTTTCTTTCATCTACTTAGAAAGAAAAAAATCCAGGCTGGACTCCAGTTTGGCTAAATGACAAAATCACTCAGCAAAGCTCATTTTGGCCAATTAGTGTAAAGGAAGTCAAACTCAAAACAAATTTGACATTAGAGAAACTTTTGCTAAGCTACATGATAGCGTGTGCTGTATATGTAACAGGGTACCAAAACAGGAAGGGGTTTAAATGATGACCTACAGACCTTACACTAATCTCCAACTCCTAAGCCATGTTTTAATATCTATTCTTGCTTTCTGCAACTTCTCTTTGTTTTATGGTTTTTTAACACATATTTTCACACACTATAGAAGTGATGTATTATATAGAAATTATCATCTAATTATACCTGTTATTAGAAAGAAAATCTATTCTGAAAGCAATCGTTAGGATGTGATAAATGACCTCTCTGAAAATGCTAGGAAGCAGAGAAAAGGAGTAGAAAGCAGAGTGAGAGGGGTGAGCTCATTAACCCAGGGTATTTCAACAGGGGTTCCGCAGCCATATCCCGGTCTGAGCGCTATTCGGTGTTAACTCCCGTGCAGTGCGACTCTGCCAGGAGAGAGCCCACACAGCTCTCTCCTCCTCCCTGCAGCTATGTGTACTATTGCTAGCAAAGCAGGAAGCTATGCGGGCCGCCCGCCTGCCCCCTACCAACCAATGATGTCATCAGTTGTTAAGGACATGTCGGGCGGCACTACAGCTTTCTGTTTAACCAGTAAAGGTACACATAGCTGCAGGGAGGAGGAGAAAGCTGTGCTCTCTCTTCTTGCAGAGTCCCAGTGCGGAGAGAGTTAATACAGAGTAGCGCTCTCATCCCAATTGGCAGGATTAGAGTACTGCCCTTATCTCCTCCCCACACTGCTCCTTTACAGGCAGCAGAAATTGTGGGTGGGGGCAGGTAATGGATCTGAGACAAATCCATGTTAAGGAGGGAGAGGAGTTGGGAGGAGGGGGTACAGTGGGCAAAGAGCACAGCCCACATTTATGTTAGGAGGGGGGTTGTGCTAAGATGGGGGATTGGGTGGGGGGGTTGAGAGGATTGTGCTGGGAGAAGGGATGGGGAGAGTTGAAGCAGTGTTTGTGCTAAGAGGGGGGGATTGGGTGGTGGGGGTGGTTTGAGGGAATTGTGCTGGGAGAAGGGATGGGGGGGTTTGAAGCAGTGTGTGTGCTAAGAGGGGGGATTTTGGGGGGGTTGTGCTAAGAGAGGGGGGGATTGGGTGGGGGGGTTTGAGGGGATTGTGCTGGGAAAAGGGATGGGGGTTGGAGCAGTGTTTGTGCTAGATGGGGGGATTCGGGGGGGGGTTGTGCTAAGAGGGGGGATTAGGTGGGGGAGGGGTTGAGGGGATTGTGCTGGGAGAAGGGATGGGGGTTGGAGCAAGCCGAGCAAGACACCACAGCGCTGCTTGGATTATCGTTCTGGAACCCTGCTGTCCATCTGACATTTACCATGATGAGCCAGCTTGTATTTGTTTTCAATGAGTGCATTACTATTTAATTATTATTAATATTATTATTCACAATTTATATAGCGCCAACAGTTTACGCAGCGCTTTACAATGTTGAGGGGAGGACAGCACAATTACAGTTCAATACAGAAGGGACGTACAGCTTACATTCTAAAGGAAGGGGGTGGTGGTACAAAAGGTAATAGATGTGGGGAATGATTTGATGGGGTTGTTAGGTGGGTGTGGGATAGGCTTCCCTGAATAAGTGAGTTTTCAGGGATCTCCTAAAGGTGGACAGGTTAGGGGCTGATCGGATATACCGGGGCAGGGAATACCAGAAGATGGGAGAGGCTCTGGAGAAGTCCTGAAGACAAGCATGAGAGGAGGTAACAAAGGACCTAGAGAGCAGGAGGTCCTGGGAGGAGCGGAGGGGACGATTTGGGCAATATCTGCAGATGAGGTTGGTGATGTAGCTGAGGGCAATGTTGTGGATGGCCTTGTATGTTGTGGTTAGCATTTTGAATTTTATACGGTGGGGTAGGGGAAGCCAGTGAAGGGATTGGCATAGGGGAGCAGCAGTCACAGATCGATTAGTGAGGTGTATTAGTCTAGCAGCAGCATTCATAATAGACTGAAGGGGGGATAGCTTGTGTAAGGGTAGGCCATTAAGTAGAGAGTTGCAGTAGTCAAGGCGGGAAATAATCAAGGAGTGAATAAGTTGCTTTTTGGTGTCAGTCAGGAAGGGTCGAATTCTGGAGATGTTGCGGAGGTTAAGGCGGCAGGATTTTGCCAGTGATTGGATGTGGGGGCTGAAGGAAAGCTCAGAGTCAAGGATTACACCCAGCACCCTGGCATGTGTGGAGGGACCAATGGTTGTGCTGTTGATCTTAATGGTAAAATCATGGGGGGGGACTGGGGAGGAGGAAATATTACAAGTTCAGTTTTAGAAAGATTGAGTTTGAGAAAGTGGTCTGAAATCCATACCGACATGTCATTCAGTAACTTTGAGATCCGTAAGGAGATAGAGGGGGTGAGTTCAGGAGTGGAGAGATAGATCTGGGTGTTATTGGCATAGAGGTGGTGTTGGAAGCCATGGGAGGTTATCAACTGGCCCAGGGAAGAGTTATAAAACGAGAATAGAAGGAGCCCAAGGACAGAGCCTTGGGGTACCCCAACAGAGAGAGAGGAAGAGGAGTAGAGGAGGTGGAGTTGTAAGTGACACTAATTAAATAAGTTACAATATTGCTGCACTTAGATTGGCGCTGCTTGTCTGTTTTTCGAGGGTTAGAGCAGTGACTGTGCTAGGAGTGGGGATTTGGGATCAGGGGGGTTGTGCTAAGATGGGGGATTGGGTGGGGGGGTTGAGGGGATTGTGCTGGGAGAGGGGATGGGGGGTTAGAGCTGTGTTTGTGCTAGGAGAGGGGATTTTGGATTGGGGGAGTTTGCGCTGGGAGTGGGGATGGGGGAGTTTGTGCTAGGGGGAGTTATTTGGGGGGTTGTTCTAGGAGGGGTAATATGTTGGGGGGGGTTTGTGCTAGGTGGGGGAAATTAAATTAAAAACAACCTGTCTATAAGAAGACTTAGGCTGCCGCAGTTCAGCTATAAATGTATTAAAAACTTAAAAACACTTGAAAAAAAGTAAAAATAAAACGTAATAAACACGTAATCACAGTTTCCTTTGAACTCTACCTAGGTGCCAGGGGTTAGATTCCGATTGTCCTTGTATGGCTCACTTTACTGGTTTGCCATACTTATTAGCTGGAATTTCAATGCCATCAATGCAGAAAACTGAATCAGAACAGAAAGTCCTGACAAGTTCCAGTGAGGAGTTTGAATTGGCTACAGAATTCTCTGAGAACATCTGGTATTGTTTGTAGTTTCACCGGAGAATGTGACATCTTCAAACTAAACTTAGAGAACGTGTTATCAGGGACCGTACTATCAGCCCAGCATTTGATGTCACTTGCGATATGTATTTTTGCTGACAACACACTATTCCTAAAGTTCAACATCTTTTTATTAAGTCGTAGAGATACTGCGGCTTACACATACAGTATTTTACCTCACTACCAGCTACTAATTAAAATATCACTAACCATAAGTTTTAGTAGACGAGAACCCTTAGAAGGGCCACTCTCTGACTTCATTAAACAGTAGAGTTAATTTTAGCACATTTTAAGGTCCACAGCACTGACAGCAAAAAAAACCAAAAACTTCCAATGAATTTATTATGTAAAAGAACTACTAATGATGTACTCAGCTGTAGGAGAGATTCATCAACTTTGTTGCACAGTGAGGAGGTGCAAACATAAGCAGCGAGGCAATATAATCACAGCTTGATTTATGAACCTCCCACACTGCTGCTTAACCACTTCAGCCCCGGAAGGATTTACCCATTTCCTGACCAGGCCATTTTTTGCTATACGACACTGCGTCGATTTAACTGACAATTGCGCGGTCATGCAACAATGTACCTATACAAAATTTAAGTCCTTTTTTTCCCACAAATAGAGCTTTCTTTTGGTGGTATCTGATCCCCTCCTGCAGTTTTTATTTTTTGCGCTATAAACAAAGAAAAGAGTGACAATTTTGAAAAAATAAATTATATTTTTTTACTCTATATATATATATATATATATATATATATATATATATATATATATATATCTATATCCCAAAAAATATAGAAAAACAAATTTTTTTCATCAGTTTAGGCCGATATATATTCTTCTACATATTTTTGGTACAAAAATTCACAATAGTCGTATAATGATTGGTTTGCGCAAAAGTTATCACATCTACAAACTATGGGATAGATTTTTGGACTTTTATTTATTTTTTTATTGTTTTTACCGGTAATGGCGGCGAACTGCGATTTTTAGCGGGTATATGTTATTATTATTATTATACAGGATTTATATAGCACCAACAGTTTGCGCAGCACTTTACAACATGAGGGCAGACAGTACACTTACAATACAAATCAATACAGGAGGGATCAGAGGGCCCTGCTCGTTAGAGCTTACAATCTAGAAGGGAGGGTCAAGTGGAAACAAAAGGTAATAACTGTTGGGGATGAGCTGATGGAAAAAATGAAAATACAGTTGTTAGGTGTGGGTAGGGTAGGCTTCTCTGAAGAGAAGAGTTTTCAGGGATCGTCTAAAAGCTAATAAAGTAGGAGATAAGCGGACAGATTGGGGTAGGGCATTCCATAGGATTGGAGAGGCTTTGGAAAAGTCCTGGAGGCGAGCATGGGAGGAGGTGACGAGGGAGCTAGAGAGCAGGAGGTCTTGAGAGGAACGAAGAGAACTAGTAGGTTGGTATTTAGAGACTAAGCTAGTGATGTAGCTGGGGGCGATATTGTGGATGGCTTTGTATGTAGTTGTTAGAATTTTGAATTTAATTCTTTGGCCAGTGGAGGGATTGACAGAGAGGAGTGGCAGACATAGAGCGATTGGTAAGGTGGATGAGTCTGGCAGCGGCATTCATGATGGATTGAAGAGGTGATAGACTATGTAGAGGTAAGCCAATGAGAAGGGAGTTGCAGTAGTCGAGGCGAGAGATGACCAGCGAGTGAATTAAGAGCTTTGTTGTGTCTTTGGTTGGAAAAGGGGCGTATTTTGGAGATGTTGCAGATGTTGAGGCGGCAGGATTTGGACAGTGATTGGATGTGTTGCTTGAAGGAGAGTTCAGAGTCTAGGACTACACCTAGAACCTTGGCATGTGGGGATGGGCTTATAGTTGTGCCATCGATTTTGACAGAGAGATCAGGGGAAGGGGCCTATGGGTGAGGAAAAATTATAAGTTCGGTTTTGGATAGATTGAGTTTGAGGAAGTGGTGTGACATCAAGACTGATATATCTGATAGTAAAATTAGTGATACGTGAGGAGACAGAGGGAGTGAGCTGAGGGGTAGAGAAATAGATTTGGGTGTCGTCAGCGTAGAGGTGGTATTGGAAGCCATGGGAGGCTATCAGTTGACCCAGGGAGGTTTGAAAATAGGAGAGGTCCAAGAACAGAACCCTGGGGGACCCCAACAGGGAAAGGAAGAGGAGAGGAGGAAGTAGAGTTGTAAGAAATGCTAAAGGTGCGGTTGGATAAGTAGGAAGAGAACCAGCGAAGTGTACAGTCACGGAGACCAAAGGCATGTAGTTTTTTGAGGAGAAGGGGGTGGTCAACCATATCAAAGGCAGCAGAGGGGTCCAGGAGTAGGAGTACAGAATAGTGTAACGGTTTGTAACCACTTTAACTCATAAAAATCCCTTTTAGTCCTCCAAATCTTTTTCTTTTTGGTGCTCTGGTTCCGCTTAGAGTAGGGTGACCAGATGTTTCTGGGGACAGGCCCTGACTATAGGGGGATGTTCCTGGTTAAAAAAAAAAAAGTCCCAAATTCGTCCCTAGTTAAAATATATTTTTTTTCAGTTTCATTCATGGTGTTCCCAGCCTAAGCAGCTACAGGGTGAACGATCTTAGCAACATTTTGGTGACTGTCCTGAAGCAGAAGGGAGGAGGCATGTGCCTACTCCTTGCTGTGTCCCGGGTTATTATAGATGTCACATGTCGATATAACGTGGTCTTCTTAGTCCCTCACCTTGGCTTGTGCAGATTTTCTTGCGGGAGTTAGGAATGTGGATCATTTGTCGCCTTACCCTTGCTTGTGATGGTGACTTGCAGTTGACGACTGGGCCTGCACTCTTGACCCAGAATAGGTAGGCTCAGTTATTAATAACCTATACCCCTTTAAGCCCCTCCCACTGTTAGACAATTTGGCTACACGGTACACCAAACATTTGCTGTGGTGCACTTTTTAGGCCATTATTATCTCCACCCCTGTTTCACCTCAATAAAAGCATATTGAGTAAAGTGTTACCAGATTTATTTTGAAAACCCGGTCACCTTAGGATAGAGGGTGGCTTCATTCGTTCTCCATGGTCACACTGTATGAAGGAATGCAGCCACCCTCCCTTGCTCACTCCAGAGATGGACTGTGGACTATGAGATTTGTAGTGTACATAGAGCAGTGCACATGATTACAACAAACGTACACTGCTTATTCCAAAGAAGTTACAAGGAGGCAGAAAAACGCATTAAAATATTTTATGAAAAATAACCTTTATGTAGTGGATGATGATTATTTCTGAAGAATAAGTTAATTGTTTAGTGCCACTTTCAGGCATATCTAAACCCAAAAACAAAAATGTAATTTATTGCAACTTATCAGTCTTTAGATGTGGTGTATGTTTTCTTTTTAATTTGTTTTCTTTATTGTTACCTTCACCCTAAGATATTTCCTGCCCTAGGGTGACAATGCTCACTTACCATACTGTATCTATGGAGGAAAAGCATTGCCACCCTAGGCCCTTTGGGTTCTCTTGATTTGGACTACAAACCTCTCTCCATCTTCTCATCTCCAATACTTTTAAAGGAAGGATTGTATAATCGGAGAAGATACTTTAGACAGCTGATGGAACTGTCTTTCAGTTCAGTAGACAGGAAGTTACAAGGATACAGGACTTCTAACAAGCTCGACAGGTCATTTTCTGTTCTTGTGTACTAAATAAATAAAACTAGATTGTGGCAATTTTCACTATGCTGCCAGAACCAGCATTGTACAGTTATACACTTATACCTTGTTCAAAGCCTCCAGTGCCAAGGCTCAACCAGTATCAATACCAGTACCAGTGCCTATCCATGCTTTTGGCACTTTTGGTGTTCTAATGAGAAAAGATGCAGTGTCCGCATACCTATAGAAGTGATTAAAGGTTAAGTTCACTTTTACAGAAAATCTGTAAGGTGACCTTACACTGGACTCCCTCCCCACCCCCCGGGTCCTGCTGTACTGTAGTCCCACGTTCCTGCTCTGTCAGAGATTGGAACACTACTTCCCCAGTCCAGGGCTTGGAAATCCTCCTAGCTTTCATTCCTCTCTTTGCATCGCTAATAGAACGAGCTAGATGGATTATGATTGGTCAGCGTCATCCATGTGATGGCGCTGACCAATTACAATGCCTCTTGTACGTACATGCTGAGACGTACAGATAGAAGGTTAAGCCGAGGGGGTTTCAAATACCCAGACCGGTGATGTGGCGTCCCGGTGGTTGAAAGCGGGGGATCACGGCAGGACCGGGGGGGGGAATTAGGTCCAGTGTAAGATCACCTTATCGATTTTCTGTAAAGGTGAACTTAATCTTTAACCATTGGGGAGTTATCTTTTTTTAATGGATGCCTAAAATATGACTTTAAACTTAGTGCAGACTTTTGGGAAAATTACTGAGCCAACCACACAAGCAGTAAATGGCATTTCTGGGGGTGCTCCGCACATCAACTGTGTGCAGAATACCTTCAGGTTGCCATATTGCACTGAATTTTGCAGAAACTTACAGCACTGCAGATTGAAAATAAAACATGGCTTGTGTAAAGCTGTATATGATATATATATATATATATAAAAAGAAAAAGAAGAGAGAAAACGGGGTTGATTTGTTAAAGGCAAATAGGCTGTTCACTGTGCAAGAGAATTTTCACTTTGTAAGGGAATTTTCTCTTAGTTTAGTGAACAAGTTGAAGTGTTACTGACTTCCATCCTCCAATCACGTGCAAGTCACGTGATTCGGTATTCTTAACCAGTGAATCCACCTATTTGCCTTTAGCAAATCATCCCAATGTGTTTGTGCCCAGCAAAGGTTCCTTTTTTTTCAGAAATCTTCTTTTCTTCAACTTCAAATATTGCCATCCTTGATAACTGGTTATGCAGCCTATATGGTCATTGTGTGATAATTTTCCTTATATTTCTTAATTATTTGCTGAACTTGCCAAGCTCCAACTTCTGGTTCCTGATCCATAACTAAATCTATTTAAACTGTATTTTTCCTGGGATGCATTAAAAGGAAATAGATATTTGAGACCTATGCCTTCAAATAGATCTAATTTCTGGCATGATTAGGATCTAGCCACACATTACCTATCCAATATAGAAAATAAGGCCGAGGAAGAAAAGAAGGAAAAAAAGGAATTGGTTTCTTACCTGACTTTTTTATTTTATTTTCAAGTCAGGCTTCCTGATTTAATTTAAAGATTGCAATTTGAAAATGAAATTTACAGTTTGTGTGTTGACAGCGATAAGAAATGGATTCAGCGGACATTAATTGAAATATCGGGCCATGTATCTAGTTGAGTTTAAATGGCAACAAAGTCATTTAAAGTAATGTTTTTCTTTCCCTGCAAATCATTGCTATAATCAATTGCTCCTGAGCAAACGAACAACAATGTTCCTTTCTACAGTACAGGAAGTTTAAATAATCGCTGTTCCTTGTGTCATGATGGAATGTGTTCTTGTGTGGCAATTAAAAACTCATTATGACTGTAAAGGTTTCAAAACGCGCTTTCCTAATGTACTAGTTAAGGAAACCTGTCATGGGTTTTTTTTGTAACTTTCAATACAGCCCTTGTTTTGAAGAATGGTTAATTTCCCCATGTTGATGACGACGATTACTCACACAACTCCATATTAAGGAGCAATAAGCACAAAGGAACAACAGGCTTTTCAGTTGATACATTGATCATTTTTTTGTATGTTATTAAAACATTCTTCTTTCATTTGTCTGTATGAAGACTAAATATGATTTTTCTTTTTCTTGGTTGGGGTAACAGGATATGATTCACAGTTCACAATACAATCCACAATACTGTTACCATTTTCTTCTCTTCATTGACTTCCCTTCTCCACCATTTCCTTTTCCTCTTCTCAACACTTGTTATCTCTTATTTCACTTCCCTTCTCCACTCTTTCCTTTTCCTCTTCTTAACACTTGTTATCTCTTTTTTCACTTCCCTTCTCCACCCTTCCTTTTCCTCTTCTCAACACTTGTTATCTCTTCTTTCACGTCCCTTCTCCTTTTCCTTTTCCTCTTCTCAACACTTGATATCTTTTCTTTCCTTTTCCTTTTCCCAACACTTGTTATCTCTACTTTCCTTTTCCTTTTCCTCTTCTCAACACTTATCTCTTCTTTCCTTTTCCTTTTCCTCATCTCAACATTTGTTATCTCTTCTTTCCTTTTCCTCTTCTCAACACTTGTTATCTCTTCTTTCCTTTTCCTCTTCTCAACATAGGTTGGACTTGATGGACTTGTGTCTTCTTTCAACCTCACCTACTATGTAACACTTGTTATCTCTTCTTTGCTTTTCCTTTTCCTCTTCTCAACACTTGTTATCGCTTCTTTCCTTTTCCTCTTCTCAACACTTGTTATCTCTTCTTTCCTTTTCCTCTTCTGAACACTTGTTATCTCTTCTTTCCTTTTCCTTTTCCTTTTCTCAACACTTGTTATCTCTTCTTTCCTTTTCTCAACACTTGTTATCTCTTTTTTCCTTTTCTTTTTCCTTTTCCTTCTCCTTTTCCTTTTCTCTTCCCTTCTCCTTCTCCTTTTCTCTTCCCTTCTCCTTCTCCTTTTCCTCCTTTTTCTCCTTTTCATTTTCCTCCTTTTCCTCCTTTTCCTTCTCCTCCTTCTCCACCTTTTCCTTCTCCTTCTCCTTCTCCTTCTCCTTCTCCTTCTTCTTCTTCTTCTTCTTCTCCTTCTTCTTCTTCTCCTTCTTCTTCTTCTCCTTCTTCTTCTTCTTCTTCTTCTTCTTCTCCTTCTTCTTCTTCTCCTTCTTCTTCTTCTCCTTCTTCTTCTTCTCCTTCTTCTTCTTCTCCTTCTTCTCCTCCTCCTTCTCCCCCTTCTCCTCCTCTCCCCCTTCTCCCCCTTCTCCTCCTCTCCCCCTTCTCCTCCTTCTCCTTTTCCTCTCAAAAACAATAATTGTATTTGATGCTGTTTAAAATTTAAAATTTCAAGAAGACCTTTAGGTGTAATAAACCTTTGTACAAGGCACTCCTCAGTACACATCCAAAGACCTACAGTCTGCTGAGCACTTGCCTTATCATGATAAAAGAGGTAGCAGCCTAGGATCAGAACAAGTATCACCCACAATATACAGTATTTTCATCATGGTTCGTCTGCTTCTTTGAAAAAAAAAAACACATTTTACTGTACATCCATCAGAACCAAGTTTCACTTTTATCAGTCCAGTGGTATAATACACACATCAGATTTCTCTTTCTTTAGCATTCACCTTCCTTTTAAGGTACCCATAAAACCCAGTTTCTCAGACAAGCATATAACACCTAGTTTATTCGCTTCAAACCTACTTTCACTTCCACTCTTTGAGAAGGGATGCCTTGTCACCATGCCTACCTGTATATATCTTACCTCTTTCCTTTCTTTTAATTTCTACACCTTATTCCTCTATAATAAAGCTATCACTAGAAATCAGAGAATAGTCAATAATGCAAGCTCAATTTGACCATCTCACAATTTCTTCTGGCACAGCTTCAGACTAAAATATGAATTCTGGAGTAGCATAAGAGTTCTTATTTAGGCTGTGGGAGAAAGGAGGAGGCACAAAATGCTGAATATTGTCCAGAGCTGGCTTATATAGGGAGGAGGGAGATAGTTGTTATAATCTGATGGTATTCCAAGATCTGTGGGTTGGCAAAAATATTGTAATATACTGTTTAACAGGGATAGTTGAAACCAATACCTACAATTGAAGTGGCATTACCTTTTGGACAACCTGTGGGCTGGCATTCTCTGCAGCAGCCGTATGGACTAGAGCAGCCTTTCTATACACAGAGGAACTCTTGTAATAATGTTCCGGTCTTAGGGAACCCCTGCCAAAAATTACTATACTTATAACTCATGACACATACATTAATGTGATGGTCAGTGAGAAGAATGTTCCTTATGCCGCGTACACACGGGCGGACTTGTCGACGGACTAGGTCTGGCGGACTTTTCGACCGGACTCGAGTCCATCGGAAAGATTTGAAACATGTTTCATTTCTAGGTCCGTCGAACTTTTGGGGAAAAAAAGTCAGCTGGAGCCCACACACGATTGAATTATCCGAAGGACTCCGGTCCTCCGGAACCAAGTCTGCCATAATGTCCAATCGTGTGTGGCATTACACTGGTGGTCATTGGGAAGAATTACCTCTTTACAGATAGCTAAAAAGATCAGTGGTGTCAGTGGGAACTTATCTGAGATTCTGATATTGCTTATTGCTCAAAGAACCTTGAGAAAAGGTCTTGAGAAGAGCATTTTGGTAAGGTTAGAGACAGCTAGAGAAAAGTGTTAACGGCTACTTTAAACTTAATGATTAGGCTTAACACATCCCTCTAATTTAGAACAATGGACCAAACTTATAATGAATGCAAATGTGTTACTTTTAACTCCTTTTTAACTCCTTTTTAACTCCTTTTTAAAATACTTCCTTTAATTGTTATATTAATGTTGTTCCTTAAATTTAAAACCGAATTGAGCGCTCAACAAAAATATTTATTTTAATTACGGTATTTCTGCATGAAACTGACTTATATATGTCTTGATCTTTATAATAGCGCCCCAGTGCCAACCGAAATGACTCTACCACAGGCTACAGGCTTCAGAGACGCACCACTGCTCTCTTTTGGTAGAGGTCCAACAGGCTACCTGCTAAGTAACAGCTAGAGATCAGCAGTAAGCAGGACCGTAAATTTTTCTGGCAAGGGTGCACCTTCCCATTGCCTAGAGATTGCTGCTTCCACACAGAGAACCATGGCCCATTTCTGAAGCCAGCAGCACGGGGAAGAAAAGTTTCAGCCGGTGATGGATTTCTATTATAAAGAACAAGACATTTATAAGTCAAACTTTTTCTGTAGCCTCCTTTGAAAAAATGTTTTCTGCTAAGAGGTCAGTTGGGTTTTGAGTCATTATTTCTAAACATCATACATCCTCCGTAAACCGTCTGTAAGCATAAACAAAAGGAAACTGGGAGAACTGGGAGAGGAAAGGCTGGAAATGAAGAGGCCAACCTTTTGCGTCATTTCAAATGTATACATTTCTTGCTCATACCTGTAATCTAATGGGTAGCAGGAGTAGGTGCCACAAACACCTAAAGGGATGCCATGATGCTTTCTATATTATTACACATCGACCTTTACCATAGCCCAGTGTCTCCCGACCAGTTTCTCAGGGAACTGAAGAAAATTTGAATTAATAGAGGATTATTGATATCTCCGGTATAGCTTTCACAGAATGGCAATAAGTCAGTAAGAAATAAAAAAAGAGTGAAAGTCTTCTTCAAGACCCTGACGTGGTTGCAGATATCACAAAAGAAATCTCACATTATTTTCACACCAACACCTCAGAAGACTGCGACGGGGGACTAGTCTGGGAGGCACACAAAGCGGTGATTCGCGGCGTGCTTATTAAGCATGGGGCAAGAATTAAAAAACAAAAAACAGCACAACTATCAACACTATTTGACAAACTCCATAAATTAGAATCCGCCCACAAAACAACACCGTCCAGACCCCTGGGTGGTGAATTAGATACGGTACGGGTGCAAATAACAGACTTACTCCAGTTCAAGGCTAAGGCAGCCCTCCAGATCTCACGGAAAAAGATTTATGAGTCAGGCAACAAATGTAGCAGATTACTAGCCCAATCTCTAAAATCGCAGAACATGGCGTCATACATCCCGCACATTAAATCTCCAACAGGACAAAGTGCTACCTTACCCCAACAAATCACTTAAGAATTTCGGAAGTACTACGAAAACTTATACAATTTAAATGCGGCACAACCTCCCCCAGAAAAAATTGCAGAATATATAGTAGACTCCAAAATGCCTTCACTACCGACCGAGACGCGAGACCTATTAGACGAGCCCATAACATTATTAGATATACAAACGGCAATAAAAAATACAAAGCAAGGGAAGGCCCCGGGTCCAGACAGACTTACGCTACAATACTACAAGACACTACTCCCATCATTAGGACAACATCTGACCAAACTCTTCAATGACCTAGGTAAAGGGAAACTTCTACACAACGACACGTTACTTGCCCAAATAACAGTTATTCATAAAGAAGATAAGGACCCAACCCAATGCGGTAGTTACCATCCAATATCCTTACTGAACACAGACCTTAAACTGTTCACAAAAATTTTGGCCACCAGATTACAACAACACATAACCAGCATCACATCACGGGAATTATCATAGACAATACTCAGTTTAAGATATCAGCATATGCAGACGACATGATGTTTTCCCTTACAAACCCGACCATCTCCCTCCCAAATCTGCTAAAAGAATTTTCCGTATATGGGACACTAGCATCCCTGAAGATAAATCTGTCCAAATCAGAGGCTATGAGTGTAGGAATACCGTCATCGCTACTCACTTCCCTTAAAGCCAGTTTTAAACTGAAATGGTCAGACAAAGCCCTAAAATATCTAGGCACTCACATCCCCCAGACAATATCGAAAATATATGAATTTAATTTCCCGCCACTACTTACGAAAATAAAAACATTGCTTAATTCATGGCAATCCGGCCTATATTCCTGGTTAGGGCGTTGCAACATTCTAAAGATGTCTATATTACCTAAAATACTGTACCTATTGCAGGCCATTCCGATCCGCATGCCCCCCAGATTTTTCAAGCAAATACAAACAATTTTCACCGAATTTGTCTGGGCCAAGAAAAGACCCAGATTGCCCAACAAATTACTAGTACTCCCCAAGATCTATGGGGGGTTGGCATTACCCGACATACGTGCCTATCATCAAGCAGTGCATTTAGGTAGACTTATAGATTGGCGTAGACATAGGGAGACCAAATTATGGACCCAATTAGAGCAATCCCACACCAGAGTCCCACTGGGAGGCACTCCGTGGTGTTACCGGAGTCTACCAATAGAACTTAAACAACATCCGCTGATAGGTAACACAGCCAGAATTTGTGCCAAACTGATCTCTAAACCAAACATCTCATCACGAAACTCGCCCCTTTTCCCAATTATAGGACACCCCCTTTTCACACCTGGTTTACAAGATAGAATTTTTCAGAAACTAGGGGAAACAGGTATACATATGGCCTCCCCCTTTAGTTCGGGAGGAAGTTGGAGGACATACGCAGAGTTTTCTAACCCATTAGGGACGTACCGTTTAGACTTCATGCGGACGCTTCAATTAGGACACTTCCTCCACTCCATCCCACCTCCCAGGGACGTAGACCAAGGACTCACGACCCTAGAAGAACTATGTACAGACACGGGCATCTTACCACATACACTCTCACTGATGGACAACCTTCTAATTACACCCCCCTCGGATTACATACCTCCGGGTTTGACCAAATGGGGAGAGGAGCTAGACTGTAGTTTTAACCCCACGCAGCGACAACGCATACTCCGCTTCACACATAAATCATCCATCTGTGCTAAAACACAGGAAACAAATTATAAAATACTCTCTAGGTGGTACAGAACCCCAGCACAGCTGCACAAAATATTCCCTACTACATCTGAAACATGCTGGCGGTGTCAAAGGTACAAGGGAACCTTTATTACACATATTTTGGTCATGTCCCAAACTCTCACGATTTTGGAAGGTTATACACGAGACTGTACAACTATTCACCGATAGGATAATTAAAAAAGACCCAGCATTCTTTTTACTACATGCCACCGATATTCCAGACAAGGTGTATAAACGCTCAGTCATACGACATCTACTGGATGCAGCCAGAGCATGCATACCTCTATGCTGGAAATCCACCACACCACCAACGATAGACATGTGGCTGGGTAAGATGGAAGACATAAGGCAAATGGAAGACCTGATCTACACGGCACAACATAGAGAAGAAACATTCTCTGAAACCTGGCAATTATGGTCAATGTTTATATATTCGGCGGCAGGTCAATCTTTGCGAGGCTCGGACGTTACCCAGTGAGTGAGCGGGGCTACTAACCGGAAAGTCAGGATTCCAGGTGTAGTGACATAACATCTTAGGTACACGGACGATTTGGTCCTACATGTTCGTGAGACCCACCCCCACCCCCACACCCACCCCCCATTCCCACATTTCTTCATACTAACCCCTCTCTTCCCTACACTTTCCTTTTGCTATCTTCCTTTCCATTCTGTTCTAGCTTTCTTTTCTTTATTCTCCTTCTCGATCTCAAATAAATAAAGAAAATAGAGGACAGGCGCAATGGGTATCAGCAATGTTAGATGATATTTGGTTACCAAATCCCACAGTTAAAAACACTACAGACTTATAAGTTTTATTGTACTGTTATGGAATAACAGGCTAAAGGTTGTTGTATTACAAAGAGATATGCAAAATGCTTTATCACTACGCTGTATCTTGTGTGTTATCTGACGCATGTATTCCTGTATACCTGTGGGCCCATGTGGGTCGTGTTCTCCACTTAAATAAATAATTTAAAAAAAAAAAAATAAAAATAAAAAAAGCGGTTATATTTTAAATTTGCTTAAGTATAGTTAAAGATCTAGGTTATATAATATTGCATTGTCTCAATGAATGCAAAGCGCTCTTTGGACGAGGGAGAGACTGTTACGTTACTGCACTGCCTCTCCACCTTGTCCAATCAGAGAAGGCTTTTCAGCCACTGAGTAAATGCCACACGTTTCCTGAATAGTGCCTATGCCATGTGGTTGTCCTGCTCTGCTGCATTGTGAGCACAGGACATTGCTTGCTCAGCACGGGTCGCATACAGAGAACACTGTGCATGTTTCAGTGATTGCAAACCTTTCTCGATTGTACGAGGTGAAAAAGCAATGCAGTGACATCATGATCTCCACTTTGTTTGGCACGGGACCTAGAAGCTAATGACAATCACTGGTGTCTTCTACAGAGATTTCCAGCTTCCATCGGTATTTCACAGGTCATACATACTTGCACAGGTCCAAACTGGGCCAATGTAATTATGTATAAAAAAATGTTTTGCAATAGATGAAGGTGGGTGTAAACCACTGTCAGTTTTTCTTGCGATTTATTAACCACTTCAATACTGGACACTTTTACCCCCTTCCTGAACAGGCCAATTTTCAGCTTTCATGTAACACTGTATCCAAATTCAATTTTTATAATTTTGTTCACACAAACACAGCTTTCTTTTGGTGGTATTTTTTTTTAAAAAGTGTTTTTCTTCGTTTCTGTTATAAAATTTTGCAGATAAAAAATAAACTTGATTGATAAATTTAGGCCAAAGTGTATTTCTTAGGTGAAAATAACCCAAATCAGTGTGGATTATATAGTCTGTAGGAAAGTTATAGAGTCTACAAACTATGGGATATTTCTGAAAATTGATCAATCCTGATATACTAACTGCCTATCAGGATTTTTTTTTTCACATTAAGATTGCATTGCTATAAGCAAGCATTTTACTGATTGAAACTGATTCGTTCAGTCTGTTTTGTTTTGATCAGCTGTGATTGGCCAGAGCTAATCAAGTGGTACAGATGGGCTGTGATTGGCCCTGTCTGTACCATGTGATCACACTGACCAATCACAGCTAGAAACACAGTTCTATTCAATGGATGGCATGAAAGGGAGCCATTTATTGTTTACAACTGTCATGTGACCTGCTGTGATATGTTACAGCGATCACATGGTACCAGCAGCAAGCCAGTACTTGGTTCGGTCATGGGCTGTGTCCCGTGGATGCTGCCAGTGACAATTCGTGCCGCTGCATGGCCCCATGGCTTCACGAGCGGCGCATCATGACAAGACATCATATGACGCCCAGTCAGGATAACTGAACCCTTCCTGGCCTTCAATTTTTTATTGGCCGGGCGGGAAGGTGGTAGCCTCCCTGACGCTATTCTTGAGTGTGGCTCAGGGTTAAATTTCAGCACCATTAGCGGTAACCCCGAGCCACACTCAGGATTGCATTGCAGGATCCTGGAAGAGGTTACTTACCTTGTCCCCAAGATCCTGCGATGTCCCCCCCCCCCCCGCGGTGTCTGTGGGCTCTGTCCTCTGCCCCGATGTCCTGTGTGCTGGGCTCTGTTCCTTGCGAGCATCACAATGCACGGGGGCAGGGCCTGGCGGCAAATTAAAAAAAGTGAAAATTCATAACACATACAGTACACTGTAATCTTACAGATTACACTGTATGAAATCATTTCACATCCCCTTTGTCCCCAATGCTTTGTCCAATGCCCTGCATGCAGTTTTATATGATATATACTGTTCTTTCTGCCTGGAAACTGGAGATTGTCCATAGCAACCAAAAAGCGTCCCTTTACATCAAAAGTGGTTTTAGACCAGCTAGAAAACAGCGATAGTAAATTAGAACACTTGCAGAATTGAGCGATAGTGAATCATGGGGAAATTAATTTTATTATTATTATATTATTATTTTTTATAATTATTTATATTTATTTATTATATTATAACTTATGATTTTGTGTTTCAAACTTCATCATACCCGGGATATCTACTAGACTACTGGTGGACAGATATAAGTGTGTTATTGCTAAGAATTACAGACCTGCAATATAAAACGCCAAATCTCTATGCAAAATAATTGTACCGCTTTGAGACGCAAAATCAGTGAGGTTAAGGACATTTCTCTTCACTTCTGCTCCTGTGGACAGGTAGTGAGAGGATGTCAGTTGGAGAGCAGTCAGAAAAAAGTGTCCTGATTGGAAGATTACTCATCTTTTCCTGCTCTGGTGGCATCTCAAAATTTTGAACGTACCCTCACTTTCACTTCCTGTGGTACTGGTGATCGGGCAAGTAGAAAGAGGCAGCCTCCATAATAGGGGCACAGACAGCAATACAAACCTGGCGGTGGTTCTAATCCCTCACCAATCTATCCAAATCTAAAAAAAAAAGTTTTGGCTTTTGTTATACTTTTAGTAATAGTTTTAGACACAAAGTAATTAGCAATCAACCAAGAATCATCAGATGCTCTTTTCGGCATGACGATCCCTTAAAACCCTCCTCTTCAGAGAAGCCTTTTCTACCCACACCTAACAACTGTATTTTCATTTTCTCCATCTGATCACCCCCCACAGTTATTACCTTTTGTGTCGCTTGACCCTCTCTTCTAGATTGTAAGCTCTAACGAGCAGGGCCCTCTGATTCCTCCTGCATTGAATTGTATTGTTTTCAATCTTAGTTTATTTTCAAAAGTAAGAACACAAAGAATATAACAGAAAAATACCATTCTTTACAGTTTGGCAACACATATAGTATACATAGAATAGTGAGGTGTACTTTACCCATGTATAAACAGGAGTGATCATTTTAACATACAGCTTTCGGTGAACTACTGGTATATCATATTGTATATTGAAATCTTTATTCTAAGAGAGGAATAATATGCGGGTGGGGGCCAACATATAATGAACCTTGTAGTTTCGCGGGTTGGTGTTATCTGAGGGTTCCCTCTCAACGAATTAGACTGCTGTAGAAGTCTTTTATTCACCTATTATAGATAATCAAGTAATTTAGCTAGTCCAAAGATATGATCTTTAACTATATATGTGAGTGGTCGGTTCAGTACTTAACAAAGAGGAGACAGAAAAAGTCAGAAATAAGAACGTGAGTAGAAGTGTGGGATGGTACCTGAGGCACCAGGCACTCCAGCATGGCTAATCGGCGGGTAAGGGTGGGGTATCTCTGACCCAAAGGGAAAACTCATCAGAATAGCGAAACATGGACCATGAGGTCCAGGTGGCGGTAAACTGCTCCTCCTTTCCCACTTCCTCCGCCAACAGGCGCTCCAGATCTCTTATCTGGTCCACTTCAACCACCCATTCTCCCAAGGAAGGCACATCTGTCGTTTTCCAATGTCGGGGGATCACTGTCCTAACTGCTGCCAGAAAGTGGCGCAGTACATCTTTTTTAATCGACTTGAGGGGGCCTGGGAGTATAGATAATAGGGCTATCTCTGGTGTGGGTTTGATTGATGTCGCCATCAGCCTGCTGTAAAGATCAAAGACCTTTTGCCATAGTTTCCAGATTGGAGGGCAAGCCCACCAGATGTGAAGCATTGTCCCGCTAGAGGACAGGCATCTCCAACACACGTCTGTCAAAGAGGGGTTAAACTTTTTAATATCTACTGGGCATCTGTACCACCTCGTTAATAATTTAAACCCTTTTTCTTGGTTCTTGGTTGCCAGGGAAATCCTATGCGTTAGGATAAAGCTTTTTTGCCAATCAGTGGGAGAGATGGAGTATTGCAGCTCCGCTTCCCATTTCTGTGTATATGTTGGAAGGTCAGGGGCATATTCGTTCAGTAGTAGGGAATACAACAGTGATACTACATGTATTGGTGGGTCTGGTTGTAAAAGCAGTTCGTCAAAGTCTGATGGGTCGGCCAGTATCTCTGAGATGGATGAGAAAGTGCGTATGTATGACGTTATTTGACCCCTTTGTAACCACATTGTTGAGGTCCCTAATTCCGTCCGAGAGGGTATGTCCGTTCTCAAGGATGGGTCAGCGCGTAAGACCTGTGCTAAACGTCTATGGCTATCCCTACTCCAGGGTCCAAATCTTAACTTGTTCGCTGCTGGGGGGAAAGCCGGAGTCCCGAATAGAGGGGTCATTGGGCCCTGGATTTTAGACAATTTACTCGCTGAGATCATGCGGTCCCAAATCTGGAGAGTTTGGCGAGTAAGAGCAGTGGAGAATAAGCCGTCCCCACGCCCAGCCATAGGGGTCCATGGCAGGGCGCAAAGATCAGCCTCATTAAGATATTTCTCTAGTTGAACCCAAAGTTTGGAGGAAGAGTGGTGGAACCAATCCACTATACGCACGAGTACCGCTGCCTTATGGTATATAGAGGCATCTGGGACCCCCGCACCCCCCCTGACTTTCGGGAGAATCATTGTGTCATGTTTTATCCTGGGGCGACGTCCCTGCCATATAAATTTAGAGAAGATCTGACGGAGCCTTTTGAAGAACGATGTGGGGATATAGATAGGAATGGTCTGGAAAAGGTATAAGAATCGAGGGAGAACATCCATCTTCAAGACATTCACCCTACCCAGCCAGGAGAGCTGTTTAGAGGCATATGTGGTCAGATCCGCTTGAGTTCTGGTAAGTAAAGGGGTGAAGTTGCTGGAGAATAGTTGGGATGAGACTGTTGGAATATGGATTCCTAGATAGCGGATAGATGTGGAGCTTGTCTTAAAAGGGAAGGAAGTCGTAAGCTGTTGTAGAGCCGCTGTTGGGAGTGAAATGTTGAGGATTTCTGACTTATTTAGATTAACTTTAAAATTACTAACCTCTCCATACCTCTGAAACTCCTGCATAATGGAGGGTAGAGAAATTTGTGGTTGGGTTACAAATATGAGTAGATCATCAGCAAATAGGGCAATTTTAGTGTGTAGTGGGCCTACTCTAACGCCATGTATGGCCGGATTGTTTCTAAGGGCAATGGCTAGGTGTTCCATGACAATTACATAAAGAATGGGGGACAAGGGGCACCCCTGCCGCGTTCCGTTGTGTATAGTAAACTTAGGGGATAGGGAGCCGTTTAGTCTAATCCTAGCGGAAGGAGATGTGTAGAGGGACATTATTCTGGAGATCATGTTTTGGCCTAGACCTAGTTGTTGTAATGATAAGCGGAGAAATTGCCAGTCGACGCGGTCGAAGGCTTTTTCCGCATCGACTGTGAGAAGGCACAATGGGATATTGTGGGCCCGAGCATAATCCGCAATGAGGAGTGTTTTTAGGGTGTTGTCACGCGCCTCCCTTCCACTCACAAAGCCAACCTGATCTAGGTGTATTAAACGGGGTAACAATGGTTGCAACCTATTAGCTAAAATTTTTGCGTACACCTTTAGATCTACTCCTATTAGCGAAATAGGTCGGTAATTAGCTCAAACATTCAGGTCTTTGTCTGGTTTGGGGATGAGGGTAATATGTGCCTCTAAGGTTTGTGGTGGGAACACTGATCGTTCAGAGATGGAGTTAAATACTTTTGTCAAGAAGGGAGTAAGAAGGGTAGCAAATTGTTTATAGAATTTCGGAGTAAAGCCATCAGGACCCGGGCTTTTACCAGATGGGGTAGAAGTAATGGCGCGGGCAACCTCGTCTTCCGAAATCGGGGCCTCAAGGTCCTCTATCGTCTCGCCATCTAGAGTGGGTAATGCAGTTTGCTCGATGTATAAGGCTTGTGTTTCCGCTGTAGTGAGGGGAGGATCAGTGGAGCTCGCTGCAGGTATATTATATAGGGATTGATAAAAGTCCCGGAACACCTGTCCCATCTCGGAAGGTGATGAAACAGTTTTCCCAGAGCTGTCCCGTATATGAGGTATAAAGGAGTTAGGTTGTTTGGTGTGGAGGGTGCGAGCCAGGGATCTACCACATTTATCTCTAAATTTATATTGATGAAAAGCTAGTTTGTTCGCAAACGTGCGGGCTGATGCCTCATATAACTCTCTAAGCTGGGTGCGAGCAGAAGAAACCTCCGTAAGCAGTTCAACCGTCGGGGAGCGTTTATGAGTAGTTTCTAGTGTCCTTAGCTTATGTACTGCCGTAACTATCGCAGTTGAACGTTCTTTTTTCATGCGAGCACCCATCTGAATAAACCTACCCCGTAATACCGCCTTCAATGCTTCCCATTTCATGGGTGGTGAGGTGTCATCAGATGTGTGATCTGTGAAAAAGTTTGATATCGTCTCTGCTATCTGTGTTTCAAACCCTGGTTCAGTCAAGAGAGAGTCATTTAACCTCCATGTCCATTCTTTTATTGGAGTAGAGGGGATTGTAAGCGTCAGGAATATGGGTGAGTGGTCGGACCAAACCATAGGGTCTATTTCACAATTGGGGGACCAATCTAAGCAGCCGTGCTCGACTAAAAAATAATCTATACGACTGTATGATTGGTGGATGTTGGAGAAGTGTGTGTAGTTTCGTGAGTCCGGGTACAGTATTCGCCATACTTCTATGAGATGCATATTGTAGATGGTACGTTTTAGGGCCCGTATTTTTGGAAAGGATATAGACGAACGGGATGTCGATGAATCCAAAAGTGGATCCAGGGGAGTATTGAAGTCCCCTCCGAGTATGAGCTTGCCCTCCGTGAAACCCGCCAAAATCTTTAGGTATTGCAAGGCTGATGGGACTTGGTGTGTGTTAGGCAAGTATACGTTGGCTATTGTAAATTTAGTCCCCCATAATAAAAAGACATACCTGCCTTGGGGGTCCGTCACCTGATCAAGCAGCTCAATAGGGAGTGTTTTATGAAACGCAATAGATACTCCTTTAGATTTTTGTGTCGGGTTGGTACTGTGTATCCATCTATTGAAATATCTATTGGAGCAGGAAGGAGTGGAGTCAGAATGGAAGTGGGTCTCCTGCAGCAAGAGTATGCTGACCTGTCTTTTGTGCATCTGATATAGAATTTGCCCACGTTTCGACGCTATGTTAAGTCCGTTTACATTATACGAACAAAGTTTCAGGTGTGGGCGCAAAGTCACCGTGTGAGCCATGCTGGAGTGCCAAAAGCTGTAAAAGGGAGAAAGTATTAAGATATGGAGGAAAGGTATAGGGAGCAGGAAAGAAAAAGAAAGAAGAGATGAAGAAAAAGATAAACAGACAAAGGGGGGGAAGAGAGGGAGGGGAGGAAGAAAAATGAAAGGAGCGTGAGGATAATGGAAGAAATACGATATAAATGAAAAGACACCTAAAAAGATGTGTCTGGAAAACTAATGTGTCCGCGAACGCAGAACACTGCGTGAAAATTCACGTTTTAGGCACAAACCGTGCCTGTCCTATTGTGGGGGAAAAGTCGAGATGAATGGGTCTGAGCCGCGTTCCCGACAGCATATCAGGCATGCAAGTAGTATGTGTGGCACACTTGATATTTAAAACGAGTGTGGGGCATAAGGCAGCTTAACCACAACAAATGATAACAATCAACCAAGTGTGTGCATTGGATTTAAATAAGTAACCCTGAGGTATATATAAAACTATTGCATTGTCTCATGTATATAAAGAAAGTTATTGCGCCAAGACAATTGGGTGGGTATATGGAGGGCAGGGAGAGTGGGGGATCCTCCCATGGGGGCAATCCTCTGCTCCATGTGTAACGTCCTTTAAACCCTATATTCTCTGTAGCAGAGACCGAGTAAAACCGGGTACCAAACCCCCCTCCGAGGAAGGTATCCCCCCACTCCCGCTACACCTCCCCCACTGCATATATCATCATGGGAAGGTGAGAGGAATCAATCTGAGACAATGCAAAACATCTTTAGAAAAACGTCAGATAAAAAGGAAAAAAGAAAAACACAAAAACATAGCATTGGTAGACATTCGCATTACCTGACGCTCTTCATAATGAGAGGCATAAGATTGACTCCAATCTATGTTCTCACCCGAACCCCAGCCAAATTGTAAATTGGCAAAGAGCAGGGAAAGAACCAGTGGAGACAAAACAAGCCATCAGTCTCTAATTAACTGTTGAGTTAATCTTCTGGGGAAGTAGGTCTTCTTATCCCTGGGCCAGAGGAAACTGATCTGGACCTAGGACGTCTGCGGCGCTGTGGAAGTGGACCAAGTCCCACCTGGCCTGATCTATCCTCTGGAGGGTCTAACCAGTTCAAAACTTCCACTGGATCTTGTTCGATAAAGAGGAAAAAGTCGGGCAGTTGGTCTGGATCAGAGAGCGTAAACCTGTTGCCGCCCCGTGTCACCTTGATGCTGAAGGGGTGACCCCATGTATAGGTAGCTCCAGCTTGCCGTATAAGGTCAAGTAGAGGGCGCACCACTCTACGCATATACAGCGTATTGCGAGATAAGTCAGGGTATAGGTGAATAGGGGCACCAAAGAAGTCAACAGGACCCAAGTTCCATGCCTTTCGCATGATCTCTTCTTTTAAAGTGTAATAGTGGACCCGACATAGAACATCGCGGGGGCGACCATCTCGGGCCCCCCCTCGGCCTCCTACTCTGTGAACACGATCCAGTTCAATTGGTGATGTTGCCTCTCTTCCCAGTGCTTTATTGAGGATAGTTATGACAGTGGGTTTCAATTCTGCTCCAGATGTTGCCTCCGGTATGCCTTGCAGTCTAATGTTATTTCTGCGACTGCGATTTTCGCTGTCTTCTATGCGGAGTTGCTGGTGACGTATGCGCCTAAGATGTGTCGCGGATGAGGATTCAAGGGCTGTTATACGTGCCTCGTGGTCATCCTGAGCCGTGGTTAAGACCGATACTGCTTCCTCGTTAGCTGTGACTTGTTGCCTCAGGGCGTTCAGCTCCACGTGGAGGGAATCTTCCATTTTGCTTGCCCAGGATTCGAAATCCATTCTGAAGGCAGAGAGGAGGGCAGCAGCTTCCGATCTAATGGGTTCTCCTGATAGGGGATGCGTAGCAGACTGGGATTCCCCGGTGCCTGTGTCGGACGATGAGACTGACCTTGTGGAGGAGGCTGAGGGCTCTCCCGTAGAATTCTGAAGTCTCTCATTATTGTCCTCTGCCGTGTGAGCTGCTGCTGGGGCGGGAGGCTTGGTCTTCCCCGGGTTGCGGCCGGGTGCCATCTTGTCTTTGGGAGTTCGGGGATCAATCGGCGTAGTTCTAAGTAGATACCTCTGTATGGTGCCTTGTTGGGGGTCGGTAAGCTCCGTGGAGTGTGAGCTAGCTGCCGCCATGTATTATGTGGGTGTGCTATGCTATGTAAATAGCCTGTAGCTGTCGGGATAGCACGGGACTCAGGGGTGCGGGTCTTCAGCCATCCATAGTTAGTCTCTCTCCATCAAAACCTATCTTCCACGGAGATGAGGGGGACTGGGGAGGGTGACCAGGCCTGCGGGAGCAGCGGTGTCACCCTATTAACATGGGCGCAAGGCTGGGACACCGTATGGGTTCAAGGGGGAGAGCACCGTCCAGCCAGGGCACAGTTTCTGATAGTGCGGGCCCGTCTTGTAAGCTAGGCCGCAAGATGGTAAGATGGCGGCCGTCACTGGAAGTCTCTAGTGTTACCGGGGTCAGCGATGGGTCTGAGCTGGCTATAAACTTGTCAGATATGCCCAGGGGGGGCCACTTTAAGTGAGGGTGAATTATATGACCCCCTTACCTCCGGTCGTGGCGCCAAGATGCGGCGATGCTGGGGGCCTCACAGGCCTCGGGCCTGCCGCAAGCATCCAGTGCCTGCTTTCTCTGCCTTGTCTGGTGTCCCCTCCGCTCCGGATACAGCCCTCCCGGCCCCAGGGCCCCCGATCGCCCTCCGCGGCACCCGAGACCGGGGATTCTGTGTGTCTCGTAGGCCGCAAGATGGCGGCCGGCGTCTGTGGAGTGAGGCCGGCCGCGGCCCGAAAACAAGCAATCCGTCAGCCAATCTACTTAAATATTCTCAGGGAAGGACTCCTCCAGTGCCCAGTGGCTACCAGGTAGGCTTTGGGGCAGCTTTTGATGTCTGTGGAGGCCGGATGGCTGTAGATTGTAGAAGGCCGGCCGCGGCCTGAAAACAAAGTAGTCCGCCGGCTAATCTGCTCCAATGTCCTCAGTAAAAGGCTCTCCTAGTGCCCAGTGGTTATTAGATAGGCTTTGGGGCAGCTTTTGATGTCTGTGGAGGCCGGATGGCTGTAGATTGTAGAAGGCCGGCCGCGGCCTGAAAACAAAGTAATCCGCCGGCTAATCTGCTCCAATGTCCTCAGTAAAAGGCTCTCCTAGTGCCCAGTGGTTATTAGATAGGCTTTGGGGCAGTTTTTGATGTTTGTGGATGCCGGATGGCTGTAGATTGTAGAAGGCCGGCCGCGGCCTGAAAACAAAGTAGTCCGCCGGCTAATCTGCTCCAATGTCCTCAGTAAAAGGCTCTCCTAGTGCCCAGTGGTTATTAGATAGGCTTTGGGGCAGTTTTTGATGTTTGTGGATGCCGGATGGCAGTGGATTGCAGAGGGCTAGACAGAGCTCCTCTGCAGTGCGTCCATTCACCTCGCCGCATTGAATTGTATTGTAACTGTACTGTCTGCCCTCGTGTTGTAAAGTGCTACAAACTGTTGGCGCTATATAAATCCTGTAAAATAATAATAACAGAATCTTACCTCCCAATAGAAAAGTAAGGATATCCCTTTTAACGCTGTATTTTCTACTGAAACTCCATGGAGGAAGTTGGAAGCTCAACTTCAAAACTTTTTTTTTTGGTACTACAAAATTGTTTCCATGGCTTTTCTTCTTGATTGAAACTATGAAACCTTGACCAAAGTTCTAATTTCATATTCATATATATTTAGGACCAATCAAATACAGGACAGACTTAAAATGAACAGCCTACAGTATTTGCTTTTAGTAAATCAGCTCCAAACTCTGCCGCTCTCCACATGGTAAATCTCTAAACAATACTTTCAAAAAAGTCCAGCTTAATTTTATCCTTGTTTCTAAGTAGCTGTAAATCCTAACTGAATCTTTTTTTCTGTACCATAAAAAAACAGCAATTTCTGTTTATAGTAAAATACTTGTTTTCACATTTTTCACCCTTTGTGGCATCCACTGATTTCCTGCACTTTCTGCACATCATGCCATTTTGCAGGCCAGGTTTCCTTAGTGGTGACAACAATTGACCATGCTTGTTTAGTAGGCACTTGTCATCTCCATCAGAAGTCTGTTGGACAGGGTGATAATACAGGAGCACAACTGGGAGACTGGGGCATGGCAGCATCAACACTGGGTATTGTTTTAAAGTGTATGGATAGTCAAAACTTTTTTCTGCTTGCTTTGAATAGAATAGGGAAGGGTTAGAACCCCTGACTGATTTTTAAGGTCATCTACGTTCCCACTGAGTACATTCACCCTTTCTGTGTGTCCTGGAGACCATTGCCACTGAGCCTGAAAATTATGAAAAATGTGTTATTTTACAGTTGTCACCAGAACGAGAGGTGAATATTTCAATGAGGACACTTCTCATAGATTTCCATTCCCTTTCTGTTGAAAAAAAAAAAAAGTTTGGCTATGCACACACTTTCAACGCTTGCCGACCGTCTCATGCAGATATACGTCGGCAGAAGAGCACGTACAGGCAGATTAACGTACCTGTACATTGCCCTTTAAGAAGCGGTTTGCAGGCCTCCGTGAGCGTGATCGCGGGTCCCGCTGACCTGATGTCTGCGGGGATACCAGCGATCGTCTCACGAAGAGGAAGAGCGGGGAAATGCTGATGTAAACAAGCATTTCCCCATTCTGCCTAGTGACAGGACACTGAATACAGCTCCCTGTAATCAGGAACGGTGATCAGTGTCGATTTACACATAGCCCATCCCCCCCACAGTTAGAATCACTCCCTAGGACACACTTAACCCCTACAGCGCCACCTAGTGGTTAACCCCTTCACTGCCAGTCACATTTACACAGTAATCAATGCATTTTTAATTGCACTGATCGCTGTATAAATGTGAATGGTCTGAAAATCGCGCAAAAAGTGTCCGATGTGTCCGCAATAATGTCGCAGTCACGATAAAAATTGCTGATCGCCGCCATTACTAGTAAAAAAAATTATTGATTAAAATGCTATAAAACTATCCCTCCCCTATTTTGTAGACGCTATAACTTTTGTGCAAACCAATCAATAAACGCTTATTGCGATTTTTTTTTTTTTACCAAAAATATGTAGAAGAATACGTATCAGCCTAAACTGAGGAAAAAAATGTTTTTTATATATATTTTTTGGGGATATTTATTAGAGCAAAAAGTAAAAAATAATGTGTTTTTTTCAAAATTGTCCCTTTTTTTTGTTTATAGCGCAAAAAAATAAAAACCACAGAGGTGATCAAATACCACCAAAAGAAAGCTCTATTTGTGGGAAAAAAAGGACGTCAATTTTGTTTGTGAGCATCGTCGTACGTCCGCGCAATTGTCAGTTAAAGCGACGCAGTGCTGAATCGCAAAAAGTGCTCTGGTCTTTGGGCAGGCAAATGGTCCGAGGCTGAAGTGGTTAATATGTCTTTAACCGCTTTCCGACATCTGCACGACCATATACGTTGTCAGAATGGCACGGGTGGGCAAAGGGGCGTACAGGTACGTCCCCTTTAAGAAACCGCACTGCGGGTGCGCACGCCGCATTCTCCGTGACCGTGACCGTGGATCCCGGGGACTCGACACTAAACAAAGCATTTCCCCGTTCTGCCCATTGATATGACAGAGATCACTGCTCTCTGTCATCGGGAGCAATGATCGCTGTCATGTGACTTGAAGCCCATCCCCCCTACAGTTAGAATCACTCCCTAGGACACACTTAACCCCTTCATTGCCCCCTATTGGTTAACCCCTTCCCTGCCAGTGTCATTTACACAGTAATCAGTGCATTTTTATAGCACTGATCGCTGTATAAATGACAATGGTCCCAAAATAGTGTCAAAAGTGTCCGATGTGTCCACCATAATGTAGCAGTCATGATAAAAAATTGCAGATCACCGCCGTTACTAATAAAAAATTATTAATAATAAAAATGCCATAAATCTATTCCCTATTTTGTAGACGCTATAACTTTTGCGCAAACCAATCAATATACACTTATTGTGATTTTTACCAAAACTATGTAGAAGAATACATATCGGCCTAAACTGAGGAAAAAATTTGCTTTTTTATATATTTTTGGGGGATATTTATTATAGCACAAAGTAAAAAATATTGCTTTCTTTTCGAAATTGTCGCTCTTTTTTTGTTTATAGCGCAATAAATAAATACCGCAGAGGCGATCAAATACCACCAAAAGAAAGCTCTATTTGTGGGGAAAAAAAGGAAGTCAATTTTTTTGGGTGCAACGTCGCATGACCGCACAATTGTCAGTTAAAGCAACGCAGTGCCGAATCGCAAAAAGTGCTCTGGTCAGGAAGGGGGCAAATCCTTCTGGGGCCAGGGTTGCCAACCGCCAGTAAATTTACTGATAGTTTGTAAAAATCTGTGATTTTTTTTACAACTGCCAGTAAATGTCGGGGGCTGATAATTTCATGCCGTGTTGACTTTTTAAGTGTAAATCAAGAAAATGACTTTGTTATAGGTATTGTCAGTGTTTCCATATCATGTTTATATTGTTCAAATATTCACTGTGTTCGTTTTCAATATGAGTTCTGTAATTTCTCAGGTTGCCAGTAAAAATGTGCTCCGCCAGTAAATTTTCCATGTTTTGTCAGTAAAAAATGCTGCGGGAGGTTGGCAACCCTGTCCGGGGCTGAAGTGGTTAATACACATGTAGAAAAAGATATGAGAATCACACACCACCTCTGTTTTTAAAGCCTACTTTTGTTAAAGGCAGACCTTTCATTCATTCACCCGTATTCCATTCAAGAAGCATTTTTCAATCATGGAAGCTATAGTATGGATTCTATGAATGGAAGATGGGGACAAAAAGATCGGCATAGTCTGCACTCTTGACAAGTGCCTATGACAGGTCCATCATCTGTAATAACCCCCGCATCACTGGAAGACCACTGTGGGGGTATAGGGGGATGGGGGCATAGGGGGGAGCAGTGGATGAAGAATTTCAACTAGGACAGCAGCCACTAGCACAAGAGACACGTCTCTCTTGTGTAAGTATTGCCCCCTTTTTTTTTTTTTTTACTGTCCCTGATCTTTTTTTTTAAGTTTAACTAAACTTAGGCTTTAGATGCACTGGTGTAGATGGAGCCTATACAAAGGCTAACGTCTTAGCTTTTAATAATCCTTGGAGTGTGAGTCTTTAGATCTTTATATAAAGCATGGAGGAAGAGTATTATACTTGTCTAGGAAAGTTTGCGGCAAGCTGTTACATTCCTTGCTTTGATCACAAGGAAATGCCTTTTCCGCACATGTTCTCTTGAATTTAATTGTGCACAATAACTGCCAGCTATGTATTTCCTTATACACTTGTCATTTAAAAAGAAACTGGACTCTGGAAGCCGTGCCGAAAAAAAATGCAAGCAGAGAGAAAAGGAGTAATCACCGGTATTGCCTTTGGTCTCCATGCAACCAAACTTTTTCCATTACTGACTTCCCATGCCTTGTCCTGCACTGTGTCTCTGTGTGGAGGTGGCCATCTTGGTAGAGGCAGGGCTTTGCTTCCTCATGTCAGAGCCTCCAGCAAGGAGAACAGTGAGCACCACAGTAATGGTGTCACCAAATCTCACCATACAAGATAGAAGATTCAAAAATAACAGGAGTGCCAGACCAAAGGTTGAGACACCCTGAAGCGTTTATTTTATCATTAAACATCCAAAGGCTTCTTTTGGGGGTTTTAACCACTTGCTCAATGGGCACTTATACCCCCTTTCTGACCAGGCCAATTTTCAGCTTTCAGCGCTCTCACACTTTGAATGACATGTTGCCATGCAACACTACATATTACATTTTTATACATTTTTTGGGACAGCTAGAGCTTTCTTTTGGTGGTATTTATTCATTGTTTGTTAAACAAATGAAAAAAGACAGAACATTTTGAAAAAACTACTTTTTCTTAGTTTCTGTTATAAAATTTTCCAAATAAGTAATCTCTCTCCTTCACTGACATGTGCCGAAGAGGCTGTGCTGATGGGCACTGATAGTCTGGACTGATGGGCACTGATGGGTACTGATAGGATGTACTGATGGGCACTGATAGGCTGCACTGATGGGTACTGATAGGATGTACTGATGAGCACTGATAGGCAGCACTGATGAATGAATGAATGATTTGTATAGCGCTGCAGTTGCAAACTGAATCGCCTCAAGGCGCTGGATCCGTCCTGTGTTGTCAAGCTTCTTAGAAGAGGTAGGTCTTGAGTTTCTTTCTGAAGGCCTGATGGTTTTCTTCCATGCGAATGTGAGTAGGTAGAGCGTTCCATAGTCATGGCCCTTGGACTGCGAATCTTCGTTCTCCCTTTGTTTTGTAGCGGGTTTTTGGAATAAGGAGGAGGTTATGGTTAGAAGATCGAAGACTGCGATTGGGTGTGTAGCGTTTTATTTTCTCGCATAGGTATTGAGGAGCGTTTCCTTGTATACATTTGTGGGTGAGGCAGAGGGTCTTGAAAGTGATCCGATTCTTTACGGTTAGCCAATGTAGGCTCCTCAGGGAAGGGGAGATGGATTCCCAGGGTTTTTTTCCTGTTAAAAGTCTTGCCGCCGTGTTTTGGATGAGTTGTAAGCGCGCAAGCTGATATTGGGGTAGTCCTATGTAGAGGGAGTTTGCGTAGTTGAGTCTGGAATTGATGATTGTTCCAACTACTGCTGCTTTGTCCTCTTCTGGCACGAATGGGATGAGTCTACGTAGCAGGCGGAGGAGATGGTGAGATCCGCTGACTACTGATCCTATTTGTACATCCATTGACATTTCTGAGTCAAAAATGACTCAGAGACTCTTGGCTTTGGTGCTTGGAGAGATGGTCTGTCCAAAGATGGTGGGAGGTGTCCATGGGGTCTTAGTTTTGGAATTTTGGTTTCCATGTAGGAGAAGAAGCTCTGTTTTTGATCCGTTGAGTTTGAGAGAGCTAGTAGTCATCCAGTCGTCTATCAAAGTGAGGCATTTTTCTAGTTGCTGAAGGTGGTCTTTTTCTCCGGTGATGCGGAGGTATAGTTGGGTATCATCAGCGTATGAGTGGAAGCAGAGGTCCGATTTTCTGATGATTTTGAGGAGTGGGCGGAAGTAGATGTTGAAGAGCACTGGTGACAAGGGTGAACCTTGAGGGACTCCACAAGAGATTGCGCGGGTTTCAGAGTAGAATGCTCCTAGTTTCCCTGTCTGAGAGCAATTCTCTAAGAAGGATGCGAACCATTGTAGATATGAACCTGTGACTCCTGCTACTTCTGTGAGGCGGATGAGTAGAGTATTGTGGTCCACTGTATCGAACGCTGCACTGAGGTCCAACAGTACCAGGAGAGTTCCAGTTCTCCATCATCAGCTGCTTCGAGGGCGTTGTCCCATATTTTGAGCAGTGCCGTTTCTGTGCCATGGCCTGGGCGGAAGCCTGATTGCAGAGGATCCAGGAGATTGTGTGTTTCCAGGTGGTGTTGTAGCTGTTGTACTACTGCTTTCTCCATAATCTTGGAGATGGTGTTGAGGCTTGTTATCGGTCTGCGATGGTTAGGGTCCTTAGGGTCGAGGTTGGGTTTCTTTAGGAGGGGTTTGACGATGCCATGTTTGAGGGCAATTGGGACAGTCCTTTCTTTGAATGACTGGTTTATGAGGTGTGTTAAAGTAGGAGCAAAGATGTCAGAACATTCTTTCAGGAGTTTTGTGGGAATGATGTTGTTTAGTGATGTGCTGTCTCTGAGGCTTCTGATGATGTTTTTGGTGGTGTCAGTGGTGATTGGGATCAGAGAAAAATTCGGTGCTTGTGTGATGATCGTATTGATTTTTTTCTTTTTGCTTTAGTTGGATGAGGTTGAGTGTTTTTTTCTGTTGAATTGTTGGGTACTGGTAGGCTGTACTGATGAGCACGGATAGGCTGCACTGATAAGCACTGATAGGCGGCACTGATGAGCACAGATAGGCTGCACTGATAGGCGGCACTGATGAGAACAGATAGGCGGCACTGATGAGCACAGATAGGCGGCACTGATGAGCACAGATAGGCGGCACTGATGAGCACAGATAGGCGGCACTGATGAGCACAGATAGGCTGCACTGATGAGCACAGATAGGCTGCACTGATGAGCACTTATAGGCTTCACTGATGAGCACTTATAGGCTTCACTGATGAGCACTTATAGGCTTCACTGATGAGCACTTATAGGGTGCACTGATGAGCACTGATAGGCTGCACTGATGGGTACTGGTAGGCTGCATTGATGAGCACAGATAGGGTGCACTGATGAGCACTGATAGGCGGCACTGATGCGCACAGATAGGCTGCACTGATGAGCACTTATAGGCTGCACTGATGAGCACTGATAGGCGGCACTGATGAGCACAGATAGGCTGCACTGATGAGCACTTATAGGCTGCACTGATAGGCTGCACTGATAGGCTGCACTGATAGGCTGCACCGATGAGCACTTATAGGCGGCACTGATGAGCCCTGATAGGCTGCACTGATGAGCACTGATAGGCGGCACTGATGAGCCCTGATAGGCTGCACTGATGAGCACTGATAGGCGGCACTGATGAGCACTGATAGGCTGCACTGCTGAGCACTTATAGGCGGCACTGATGAGCCCTGATAGGCTGCATTGATGAGCACTGATAGGCGGCACTGATGAGTCCTGATAGGCTGCACTGATGAGCACTTTTAGGCTGCACTGATGAGCACTTTTAGGCTGCACTGATGGGTACTGATAGGCAGCACTGATTGGGCACTGATGAGGAAGCATTGATGAGCCTGTGAGGGATATGGTTTCGGGAGGACATTCATGGAGAGTCGCAATGTAGCTGTATTTCGGATATGGCGTGGTTAGGAAGTGGTTAAAGGTCCCTTTGATCAGGGCCTAGAATTACAGGTAAGTATCTGGATGGTCTCCAGTCTTTCATACTAACTGTGTTTAAAAAATACATTCAGTGATTATTTTGAAAAATAAATGACTGGAGGTAAGACTAAAGTGGTATTAAACCCAAAAACATTTATTATATTGCAACCTGCCATATTATTTTCACCTGGTGATTCAGCCAGTAAATCTATTATTTTTCAACTTCTTTAACAGACCTAGCTGTCCAGCAAAAGTTGCAGTTAATAGTTTGAGACAAACTATTTACCACTGACAGGGGTGCTTACAAGGGTCAGCTTTTATTAATTTATGTTACATTTTTATCTCAAAAGTAAAAAAAAAATCTGTTTAAAAGGGTTATCCTGGAGTTCAGCTTTAATTTGTTAGCCAAGTTCATCCAAATCTGCTAGTCCATTGAACAACTACCCTCTCCACTGATTGACAATGCTGCTGTCCAAGGATGGCTACGTTGCCCCTCCTTAGTTACAGTGCAGGAATGAATGTAGCCACCCTAATATAGGAGGTGCGTTACAGGTCAATCATCACATGAAAGTACAGGAATAAAACCCTGAAAAAAAGAAAATAAATGCAGCCACCACACCCAATGATTGGTAAGCTACAGTACATTTGATTTTTGGTTTTTGGTTTAATTACACTTTGAGGATTGGTAAGCTTTAATATATTACATTTTTGTTTTGGGGTAAAATACTATTTTGATTTATATACTAACCTGGAGTTTAAGCTCAGTTGCCCCTTTTGTTGGAAAACAGTAGCAAATTTCTGACGGATTTTATTCGCTACCTGGAGAAGATTGGAGCATTAGTTTAAGATTTCCAAAGTCACAATTAACATTTCTATTTTTTTTTCCTATAGTTAATATTCTGATTGCATTCTATATATTGAAGCTCAGAAGCTCGGCACTCCTTGTCTTTTTAATTCTTCTGTAGAATAAGAGTAGGAAGATTTACCCTCCTGCCTAAGAACTAACACAAGGTTTCTGTAAATATCTCATTAATTATTCATACCTTCCTCCCATTGTGATTTTTAAGCTAACTCGTTCGGCTGAGACAAAATCCCATAAAACTGAGCGTTCGATAATAAATACTCTGGTGGACAGACCTGCCATTCAGTAAATCACAGCCACTCCAGATATTAAAACTCCATATCTATTTAAAAAATAATTGATGATCCTTTTTAAGGCAAATTAATTTTTATGTTTGAGAAAGTGGCGATTTTTCTTCAAAGTTTCTCTGGTGGTGCACTGTGGCGATATTAAAGGGCTGAGTGATTGTGGATCTTTCAGAAGCTATTCAATTATACTAATTAAGCAGAAATGGGAACAGGGGACCCTAATAAATATACTCTCTAGGACTAGTTCCTAAAGGATAAGTACACTTTAAAACAAAGTGCACATATATGTCTTGCCTTCCACTCACCTAACCAAACCAACCCAACCCCTCCAACAGATGTATATTTACCTCGATCCCATGGCTGCAGTTCTGCTGTTTGTTTACATCCAGTGCTGCAAGTCCTTACCGTCCTGGATGCACCTGCACATTACAGCCCCATAGAAGTCTATGGGATAATTTCTGATTATCTCTAGCCTTGGGACACATTCCCATAGTAGTGTATGGGGCACTAATGAAAAGGCAGACACAGGGGAGTGAAAACCCCCTGTTGGATGTAAAAACTGTTGGATGTAAAAAACAGCAGAACCAGGTAAGTCAGATCAAGGTAAATACAGCATGCATCTATGGAGGACGAGGGTGGTTTGTTTAGGTGCCATATACAATATAAGTATCTATGGACCTGGTGCCCAACCTATGGCCCTTTGGTATATGATGTGTGGCCCTTGGACCTCAGCAGTTTGTAGTGGGAACATTGATTAGGGTTATAGCGTTGATCTCTACAAGCCTCATATTACATGTTCCCATTTTCGTATTGTCTTCTGCAGCATATCTCCAGACAAAAATGTAGCATGTCTATACTCTCTGACCCTCATTTCCTCTATTAGGTCTGCAGTTTATCTGCGGACCTTCAGTCATGTCAGGGATGGCATTTGAGGCCCCTTTTAGCTCATGAGTTGACAACCACTGATCTATGGGGCTGTGCTGCTGTGTACTCTGAGATTCCAGCACACTGACCAAACTGTCACCAATAGCTCCCCATCACCTTTTATGATTAGGAACCAGTGGGACAAGCGCCTCATCATGTGACCATTGTGACAGCAAGTTGCAGTGGTCATGCAATCAGGAACTCCTGCTCCTGGCTTTGAGATACACTTAAAGGGCCATGGGGTGGTGACAGCAAAAAACAACAATAAACAAAAACTTTTTGACGGTGTGAGGTAGGGTTAGACTCTGTGAAGAATTTTTATTGCTGCCTGTGCCCTCAGTAGGTAGATATATCCTCTTTGTTTGTCCTGGTGACTGTTATCGCTTCTAAATCTCCCTTGGCTCTGAAGCCCAGTCCGCTCTTGGATCACGCTCCAGAGGATACTGACAGGAAGTGAGGAAGTAATGCGACGCCTCCTCGCTGCCTATTTTAACCCAAATGTTGCCGATAAATGCGCATTGCAAATGGTTGCAGGTCATTTGCGGCGCTTCCCCATTGACTTGAATGTGTAGAGTTCGGAGGGCTTGCCACCCGTCAATCACTACAAGTCGGGTCAACTTTGCCACAGGAGTGAAGCATCACAGCCGTGGCATGTAAACACCCCTGTGTTATTAATTGCAGCTTGGGGGGGGGGGGGGGCATTTGGCAGGTGAAGAAAACACAACTCAACCTTGCATTTGCATTTGGCCGCCCTCCAACCGCAAGTCTAAATGAGGCAGAAACAAAAGTCTAAAATTCAAAAGTTTGTATCGTCAAGAGAGCAAGAGGTAAGGGGAAATCTTCCAATGAAGACAATTGTTTTGTCACTTTAGGGAAATTTCTTGCCTCTCCACCTTGTCCAATCAAGGAATTGTGCAAATGCAAAGCATTCTCTAAATAGCTTCCCTGCCCAGTGGCTGACCTCCTGTGTTCAGAATGCCGAAGGGAAGCCGCTCGGCACGCCACCCAGAAGCCAGTGGAGATCACTGGAATTGCGGTGCAATTACTACAATGATTTTCAGCATCTAGAGCACTAGTTGTCAACTTTTGAGCTACCGGGGGGGGGGGGGGGGGGGGGGGCCTCAATGCATCCCCTGATATATGTAAAACTTGAGAGGACTGTCATAAACTTTAGACCTAACAGAGGAAATGAGGGTCGGAGAATGTGGCTATTCTACACTTTTGGCTGAGGATATGCTGCAGAAGACAATACGAAACTGGGAACATGTTAAATGAAGCTAGTAGAGATCAATGCTATTACCCTAATCAATGTTCCCACCGCATACTGGTCCAAGGACCGCACATCATATACCAAATGGCTGCAGGTTGGGCACCTCTAAATTCTAGAGGATCACACAGGTATGGTACATACATAGTTACATTGATCCAACCTGGTTCAATGTAACTATGTAAAAATATTCTTAACTGGAATTGAAATTAGTATTCTATTTCTATATTTTGCTTATATGTTCTCAGTAGTCATGGTTGCTGCCTAATCCATCAGTTCCATGTTTCAACTGTATATTGAGCAGTTTAGCAAGAGTTACTTTTTAAATATGTCCCACTTGCTGGTTAGCGTGCCAATGTTCCCCTCCCTCCTCTCTGTGGTTAATCTACAAATCAGTCTGTAAACAGTTTTAACTCAGAGGACATCAATTAGATTTGACTTCTTCTCACACTTTATAGATCACTGCCAAAATTTTGTTTGCTTGTATAATCAGATTGTAGTGTATGAGGTGTCAGATTTGCGGTAATTAATTTACTTGTGGAGTTGTTGGAATGATAAAGGGAAACCTTCCTTAAAGGAGTATGATGGTTTATGTGTTCATTATGTTGGCTGATTCTGGGTTACTCCTGCGACCCACAAGAAAAGTATGACCAAAAAAGCCAGCTGTTCCCACCCACTTCCAAGTCCGGTGCTCCATTGAGCACCCGAGGGGCAGAGAGCATTGACTGACACTCACTGCTCTTTGCTCAAAGATGATTGAGATCTCAGCGATCGTTGATCTTGTGATTACTCACTTCTTGGGCTCAGAGCCGTTAGGGACAGATGCAAGTAGGCGAGTATATATGTTTGTTTTTTTACACACCCCAAACTTCTTCTTTAAGTAACTCATAAGCATGAGATTCAAATCTTCTGTGTAGTTTTTCCATATAAGTCATCCCTGGCATTCATGTGCATGGTAGTATAATGAAACTGGTTCTGAGACACAACTGATAAAGTTACCACAAACAAGGCTATCATGCAGTTCCACTGTGCCCGTGGGTAAATCATCTCTGCTCAGCAGCTTTTGGGAGGGATTACAGATTTGTACAGCCCCTATAATCAGGGAAGAACCAGGCTTTGGGGGCATTTGTCCTCATGGGCTAGTCTTAATAAGGTATGTTGGGCTGTTGGCCCTAATTTGAGATTCCTCACTAGTCTGACACAAGATCTGCCAAAAGAAGTCTTCTTGCTTCCTATCCAGTTCTGGGATGTCATGTCATCAAATGCCAAGAGCTGCAAAGGAAGCCGGCTCTAACAAATGTGAACCTGTACCAGTCATGAAATAGCCACTTTGTTATATTTGCCCCTCAAAGACAAACAATCGCAGTCCTCTCCTATCCATAATAGATTAGCAGCCATCTTGTGATACCTCTACCATTACCATGGAGTGGGAACTTTAGTAATAAAATCATAGGTAATATGTTCATTTTTATACCAGACAAGAGCAGGAAATAATAACCTGCAAACCATGTCATTAGCATTTGGAATTTGCCTTTTTCTTTATGTGAGTTTTTAATTAAACTATAATTAGTTACTGTTAATTAATAATGTCACTTCAGTAATCAGGAATAAATGATAAAGTTGCCAGAATGCATACATTACTTCTTTGTCATAGTATGAGAAGGCACCTTGTTCCTTTGCACCCAGTGACAATACAACCCGGTGACATACCAGATATATCACATGCTGTGCATCTGTGTGAAACACGTCTGCGTGTTCATTATTAATGTAATACTTGTTCCTATTATATGTTTGTTGTTTGGCTCACAATTAAACTTAATTAAAACAAATAATGCATCTCATTAAAAGTTGCCATTAAAAAACAAATTAACTAGGTTAAACCGTATCTAAACACAAAAAACAAATATTGAATATATTGCAGCTTAGAAGTCCTTAGGTGTGGTGGCTGCATTCATTTTCCTCTTTCTGGATAAGCACAGTTTCAGCAAGTATAAGAAATACCTGTTGATCTTGTCAGAAATGCTGTATGCTTGCAATTTGTAAGTGGAAGTTCAGCCTAAAACTAAAATCTCTAAATCTACTGACGGCCACAATCTAAGACTAACCTATCTTGCCCTGTAAAGCAAAAATTGCTATACATACCTTTTCTGAAGCCACTAAGGTGCGGTCTCCAGCGGCGGAAGCTCTGTGCAAGAGACAGCCGACAACGGCTGGGAAATATCTGGGAAGTGACGTCACCCATAGAGTTACTAGGGGGCTTCCATTGTAGACTGCCTCTTCTGCACCCGCCTACACAGAGAAGCCGCCACTGACAGCTCAGCGTGGGACTGGAACGGCTTCAGAAAAGGTAGGTATAGCAATTTTTGCTTTGCAGGGCTAGATAGGTTAGTCTTAGATTGTGGCTGCAGGTAGATTTAGAGATTTTAGTTTTAGGCTGAACTTCTACTTTTATTGTGTAAACTACTAGTTCTGCAGGGTAGGGCACAGAGGTGGCCCCTATTAAGTCAATAGATGTACCCTTAGTCATAGATCAGGGAGACTCAAGAGTTGTAAAGGTTTTATGACAGCCTGCCCCTCCTGGGAGAGGGGAACCCTGGGTAGGGGTGAATTAGGAAGGCAAAAACTTCATGGATTAGTTGCCACGAGGAAAGTGATTACTGGTTGCCTCTGTGGGTGGGTGGATAAGTTCAACACGTAGGCAGTTGGGCCTTATTAATTTGGTTTCCCCTTAGGGGAGAAACCTGGAATGGTGGCAGAAGGTTATGCATTTATGGCACTACTCGAATCCCCCTTCTTCAGGATACCGGACTCTGGGACCCCCCTCCTGTGTGAGTAGCGGGCATCTCCTCTCTCTAAAATATGCTGGACTGTTTGTAACTTAAGCTCAGTGCCGCCACCTTCAACGATGGTCGAAGTATGGTAATATCTTTTCTTCTTTTGATTTATGTTTTTGTTAAAAAAGCATTCTTGGTACGGACTCGTCCTTCGCCTAACCTCAATATGGAATTGTCTTCTAAAAAAGAAACTTGTGCCCAAGGGGCAGAGCGAGGCTTGTTTGTGTTAGGCTTTAAACAGGTGTGCACAGGACTGTCAACAAATACTGGTTAAGCCAGGATGGGTTGTCCTGCAGGCCTCCCCACCATAAGGAAAAGTAGGATAGTTCTCCTGTGTAGCCCATTGTATGCTGTTAGGGCAAGGTCATTACTCATGGGTCCAGGTAGGAATAGGGCAAAAAGTGGCTGTGCTTTCCTGCTACAGAACATTCCCATCCATCTAACATATAACGGCGATGAACAAAGACAAACATTTTCAAGTCCAACCTCTGTGACAACCATGGCTGCCGTCATCACAATAAAAAAAGACATGAAGGGACATGAAGGGACTGGAATTGTGCAATTTATTATTATTTTTTTTATTGTTAGATATGCTTTAATTAGTGGACTAAGTAAGTGGACAAAATAGATAGATAGATAGATAGATAGATAGATAGATAGATAGATAGATAGATAGATAGATAGATAGATAGATAGATAGATAGATAGATAGATAGATAGATAGATAGATAGATTTGTACCTTAGATAGAGTTTTACCTATGCTGGACTTTTTGTCGATTAATGTCCTCACTGGATTTATTATTTTATACACATATTCTGTATGTATATGTTTTATAACTGAAACATTAAAAGTGATAGTACACAAATAGCATACAAGTCAAAAAAAAGTAAATTAAACTACTCTAAATACATAGAAACAGAGAAGAGTGATGACAGAAAGAGTAGTCCATGGAGTCTGTCCATTATTTTAGTTTTTTTTTTTTTCTTTTTCTTTTTTTTTGTTACCTTTTCAGTCTGAGTATAAATATATGTTTGTCCCAAGCATGTTTGAAGCCATTTACTGTTGTCTGGCTCACTACCACTGCAGGAAGTTTACAACCAAAAAACTCTCTAAATACGGAAATAAAATATTCTTTTTCAAACCAAATTCTGTAAGGCAGCTCAATATGTAAAATTAAAGTTATTTGTTCAGTGACATGCCACTGATGTCAAAATTGGCAATTTTGGTGCAAAATCAATTTTATCTATGTGCTCATCCCTAAACTTGATGGTTCCTCCGTGAGAAGCCGATCCAACAGTCCACTGAGTATCTCATGTGGGTTCAGGCAGATGTTTATGAATAGCATATTGCTGCTTGACAATGCCAACAAAGACTAAATAATTTTATTTTTCTGTTTTTGAACAATTAAAAATAAGCAACTAATGCACAAAAGAAGATTTGTATGTACAGAAATTGTGTTTGCTTTGCACACTTTGAGGGGTAATTGATAAACTCAGCCTTGTCTGGTTCATTTGAAAAACGACGCTGCCCAACCAAATGTAATACACAAAAGAAAATAGTTGACTGGGCAATTGTTTCGGTGACTGCGTCCAGCCTAGCAAAGGTGACTGACCAGAAAGTTATAATGCGTGCAATAAAATAGACATTTTCTGCTGCTTCAGCTTTTTCTTTAATGTATCTTGATGGTTGTTTTATCATAAGGAAAGCTGATTTTTTTCAGAGTGTTGCACAGAAGGATATGAACACCCTCTATCGCTGTCAAATAAAGGCACACTGCCGTCAATGTCTTCCTCCACTATCAACTGCTAACCTGGATGGTGCAGAGGGCAAGAAATGAATTAGGTCATGTGATTAACTCCTTCCCTTTAGGCCCCAAAAAATTCAGGCAGGGCTTGAAAAATAAGCTACACTCGTAAGCAGGGATGAGCTTCGAGTTCGAGTCGAACTCATGTTCGACTCGAACATTGGCTGTTCGCAAGTTCGCCGAACAGCGAACAATTTGGGGTGTTCGCGGCAAATTCGAATGCCGCGGAACACCCTTTAAAAGTCTATGGGAGAAATCAAAAGTGCTAATTTTAAAGGCTAATATGCAAGTTATTGTCATAAAAAGTGTTTGGGGACCTGGGTCCTGCCCCAGGGGACATGGATCAATGCAAAAAAAAGTTTTAAAAACTGCCATTTTTTCAGGAGCAGTGATTTTAATAATGCTTAAAGTCAAACAATAAAAGTGTAATATCCCTTTACATTTCGTACCTGGAGGGTGTCTATAGTATGCCTGTAAAGGGGCGCATGTGTTCCTATGTTTAGAACAGTCTGACAGCAAAATGACATTTTGAAGGAAAAAACTCATTTAAAACTACCCGCAGCTATTGCATTGCCGACAATACACATAGAAGTTCATTGATAAAAACGGCATGGGAATTCCCCAAAGGGGAACCCCGAACCAAAATTTTAAAAAAAAATGACGTGGGAGTCCCCCTAAATTCCATACCAGGCCCTTCAGGTCTGATATGGATATTAAGGGGAACCCCGGCCAAAATTTAAAAAAAAAAATGATGTGGGGTTCCCCCTAAATTCCATACCAGACACTTCAGGTCTGGTATGGATTTTAAGGGGAACCCCGCGCCAAAAAAAAACAAAAAAAAACAGGGTGGGGTCCCCCCAAAAATCCATACCAGACCCTTATCCGAGCACGCAACCTGGCAGGCCACAGGAAAAGAGGGGGGACGAGAGTGCGGCCCCCCCCTCCTGAACCGTACCAGGCCACATGCCCTCAACATTGGGAGGGTGCTCTGGGGTAGCCCCCCAAAACACCTTGTCCCCATGTTGATGAGGACAAGGGCCTCATCCCCACAACCCTGGCCGGTGGTTGTGGGGGTCTGCGGGCGGGGGGCTTATCGGAATCTGGAAGCCCCCTTTAACAAGGGGACCCCCAGATCCCGCCCCCCCCTGTGTGAAATGGTAAGGGGGTACTTACCCCTACCATTTCACTAAAAAACTGTCAAAAATGTTAAAAATGACAAGAGACAGTTTTTGACAATTCCTTTATTTAAATGCTTCTTCTTTCTTCTATCTTCCTTCATCTTCTGGTTCTTCTGTTTCTTCTGGCTCTTCTGGTTCTTCCTCCGGCGTTCTCGTCCAGCATCTCCTCCGCGGCGTCTTCTATCTTCTTCTCCTCGGGCCGCTCCGCACCCATGGCTCCCGCTCTTCTCTTCTTCTTTTCTTCTCTTCTTCTCTTCTTCATTTTCTTCTCCGGGCCGCTCCGCACCCATGCTGGCATGGAGGGAGGCTCCCGCTGTGTGACGGCGCTCCTCGTCTGACAGTTCTTAAATAACGGGGGACGGGGCCACCCGGTGACCCGGCCCCCCTCTGACGCACGGGACATGACGGGACTTCCCTGTGGCATTCCCCGTGACGTCACAGGGAAGTCCCGTCAAGTCACCGTGCATCAGAGGGGGGCGGGGTCACCGGGTGGCCCCACCCCCCATTATTTAAGAACTGTCAGACGAGGAGCGCCGTCACACAGCGGGAGCCTCCCTCCATGCCAGCATGGGTGCGGAGCGGCCCGGAGAAGAAAATGAAGAAGAGAAGAAGAGAAGAAAAGAAGATGAGAAGAGCGGGAGCCTCCCCCCCATGCCATGGGTGCGGAGCGGCCTGAAGGGTCTGGTATGGAATTTAGGGGGAACCCCACGTCATTTTTTTTTAAAATTTTGGCCGGGGTTCCCCTTAATATCCATACCAGACCTGAAGGGCCTGGTATGGAATTTAGGGGGACTCCCACGTCATTTTTTTTTTTAAATTTTGGTTCGGGGTTCCCCTTTGAGGAATTCCCATGCCGTTTTTATCAATGAATTTCTATGTGTATTGTCGGCAATGCAATAGCCGCGGGTAGTTTTAAATGAGTTTTTTCCTTCAAAATGTCATTTTGCTGTCAGACTGTTCTAAACACAGGAAACATGCGCCCCTTTACAGGCATACTATAGACACCCCCCAGCTACGAAATTTAAAGGGATATTACACTTTTATTGTTTGACTTTAAGCATTATTAAAATCACTGCTCCTGAAAAAACGGCCGTTTTTAAAACTTTTTTTTGCATTGATCCATGTCCCCTGGGGCAGGACCCGGGTCCCCAAACACTTTTTATGACAATAACTTGCATATTAGCCTTTAAAATTAGCACTTTTGATTATTCATGTTCGTGTCCCATAGACTTTAACGGTGTTCGAACAAACTTTTTTCCTGTTCGCATGTTCTGGTGCGAACCGAACAGGGGGGGTGTTCAGCTCATCCCTACTCGTAAGCTTGGTTCACACCAGGGGTGTATCTATAGACACAGGTGTGTGCAGCCTTTTGCATTAGGGTGTGCACCTCAAAGCTCAAACACACATGCACGGATGGTGTCAGTAGGGATGGGATTGTTGTCTGTAGTTTTTTGTTTTTATTATTTTATTTTGTTATTACTTTTTACAATTTTTTTTTTTTTTACAATTATTATTATTATTATTATTTTTTTTACAATTTTTTAGGAGCCCCATTGAGGGGCTTTGGTGAAATAGCAGATAAAGGGACTAAGAAGGAACTGAGGACAGAGATTCCCCAGTCCCTCTCTCTGTAGCCTCAGCTGCCACTGAGGTAGGTGCTTTTAGAGGGGGAATCTGGGTGCCACAGGGTGATAAGGGTGTGCCCATGCACATCTGGCACACCCTGTGTGCACGCCTATGTCTATAGATCATGGGGCCCCATAGTGAAATTTTGATTACTACACAGCCTGCAAAGGGCATTCTGCAGCACCCATCTGACATCAGCTGTTCTTGATTGAAAATGTCATAGTTCAGTGTCAAGAGCATGCTCTGCAATCCCCATTGATACCATGATGGATTTGTGTTATCTTCACATGCACACAGATTAAATTGTCTCAATAGCTCCCTATTGGTGTCCCCTTGCACTCTCAGGCCCCACAGCAGGTGCATGGGCTGCTCTGGCTATTGTTACACCGCGGGTTCAAACTGTTGTATTGCATGCATGCAATGGGCAAAAATGGGTGTTAGGCACATTTTTAGCACTGTGGTTTCATCCATTCCTAATGGCACATCAATGGGACTTACTAACAAACCTATGCCGTAGTGCATCACACCGTGAGATAAAGTAATATTGCGCTCGTGGTGCAGTGCCTTGAAAAAAATAGTCCATGGACCTTTTTTGGTGCATTTTTGGTGGATTAAGCAGCCCAATCAACTAAATAAACTGCCTTAACACGATGCATGCTAACACACAGCATAACGCTTATTACCATGCATGCATTAGTACACTGCAACAGTGTGAACCCAGCCTTGAAGGAATCATTTTCAATTTAATGTTCAAAACTCCCTTTTCCCTTCAATTGGCAGATATAGGAGTTTAAGCTTTGATGAAATATGCTCTAATGCCGCGTACACACGAGCCGACTTTCTGGCGGACCAGGTCCGACGGGATTAGTCCTGCAGACAATCTGATAGTGTGTGGGCTAGTCCGATAGCTTTTCGGGATAAAAATCCGACGGATCTAGAAATAGAACATGTTTCAAATCTGTCCAATGGACTCAAAGTCCGACGGACTAAAATTGGGAAAACTGTTCGTCTGTGTGCTGGTCCGACGGACCAAATACGACGCAAGGGAAGCTATTGGCTACTGGCTATTGAATTTCCTTTTTTAGTCCCGTTTACGTCATCACGTTCAAACCGAACGGACTTAGTTCTATCGTGTGTGGCCAAGTCCGTTGGTTCGGAAAGTCCGTCGGACCTAGTCAGCCGGAAAGTCTGCTCGTGTGTATGCGGCATAAGGCAAATAAATAAATAGAAACAGTAAGATATGCCTTCGATGGTTTTCCTGATTTTGAGCAAAGTTACAAAGGTAACTGATATGTTCATTTGATAAGAGACCCTATAAGGTCACCATTATTGTCTCTTACTGTCTTTGTAGAGGAGGCAACCCTAAAGAAAACCTAATGGGGCGTACACACGGTCGGACTTTTCGGCTACAAAAGTCCAACGGACGCCGACGGACCAAATCCGGCGGTCAATCTGATCGTGTGTGAGCTTCCCCGGACTTTCAGTGGACTTTTTCAGTCGCAAATCTGACGGACTTTAGATTTGGAACATGCTTCAAATCTTTACGTCGTAACTCCGCCGGACCCAGAAATCCGCTCGTCTGTATGCTAGTCCGACGGACAAAAACCCACGCTAGGGCAGCTATTGGCTACTGGCTATCAACTTCCTTATTTTAGTCCGGTGTACGTCATCACGTACGAATCCGTCGGACTTTTATGTGATCGTATGTAGGCAAGTCCGTTCCTTAGAAAGTCCGTCGTAAGTCTGCCAAAAGTCCGTCGAAAGTTTGTCGGATGGGCTGTCTTTTGTAGCCGAAAAGTCCGACCGTGTGTACGCCCCATAAGAGTAAAATGGATCTTCAATTTATTTTATAAAACATGTCTACATCTGGGAATACATTCCTGATACTGTATGTTGTCAAAAAACTCCTTTTATCATTAATAATCCATTGTTGAGCTCAGGTTAGATACTTTGGCTAGGGTAAAATGTTGCCATACATTTGCTTCAGGCAGAAGAAAGCATTTGCTCAGCCTCTTGAGATCAGATCGTAACATTATAACCTTATAACAAATCGCAAGGTGAGAGGCCGCAGCAAGTGCTGATCTGTGTCAGACATTTGTGAAAACAGCCAAGAACTGCACAAGCAACAGAAATTACATAACTATGTCATCTCTGAGTTAAGCCTAGTGCACCCGGGCCAAATGTCAGGTGGCTCTGGCTGGTTCAACAGAAACCAGCCAATATTCGGCCCATGTGTACGGCAGCCGGTCCAATAGAAGCTGGCCACTAGGCTGAAGGGTCATGACCGAAAAAGGTCTGCCGACCGGCTCCCTATCAGTGCTCTCAGCGAATGACTGAGACCACTGACTAGAGTGTTTTGGGGTCACCCCCCTGTCAGAACACAATAGAACAATAGATCGCTGTACTAACATCAGATAGTTAGTGCAGCGGCTCTGACCTGAGCTGTCTGGTTTTGGGAGTTCATTAAGAACTACAATCCGACAGCCACAAAGACTGTGGGTACTTGTAGTTTTTACATTCACAGAACACTGTGAATGAATGACACCGCGTTTAAAAAAAATGCTCGCTGAAAAAACAGGTGATAAGGGTGGCACGGGGCCTGGTGCATCTGTAACATGTTAAATGTTACACCCTGAATATCGGTGTAACATGTTACAAAAGGTGAACTTATCCTTTAAATGTCCTGGGGGACACAAAAAAATAGCCAAGAGTTGGGCTTTAAAAGAGCTGTGGACTACAGTTACCCACTATCAACTATTGCTTACTATCAGCTAAGGGAGCTGAGCCCCTCCAGGCTCAGGAAGCATCCCAACAATATTGTTGGGATCCACCCTGCTACATGATTGTCAGCTGGCTCCACCTCTCAGTTCACAGCTGAGAGGTGGAGCCAGCTGCACCCACCCCCCCCCCACCTCCCGAGCCCCATGCTCCAGTGAGCACTGGAGGGGTAGAGCATGGAGCGGTGATTGACAGTCACCGCTCTCCACTTGGAGCAGACCGCAAACTGAGTGATCAGCAGTGATGTGATTGCTCTGTTCTCAGTCTTAAAATCCATGTGGGACATATGCAGAATCGCGCAGATGCTGCAACATGGTGACGAGCATGTATGTTTTTTTTTTTTTATTAAATCCCATGCTTCTCCTTTAAATAAGTATGGAAGCTACTGTACCTTTGTTCACCTTCCTGGCTGTCAATGTGATCCAATGGCTTTAGTACTTTAAACATTGAGGTGTTATGACATTACCCTTTCCTACGAACCAAGATATGTGTGTGAGCCACTCAGGCTGCATGAGAATGAAGTCCTGTGCCCACCGCTGTGAGTGCTGGCTTCAAAACTTTTCGATTCACCGATCCAAAACTAAAATAATTAGGTAAGGGTGATGGTAGAGAGTGATAGGTGTCCTGGAAGCCGCACATCAAGCCAAAGCCTGCTGTAAGATAGTGAATGGCAGTCTCAGCCTGGACCCCCCACCAGGCCACGCCCCAACACATTTCACTCCTCCCACTGGAGCTTACTCATGGGTAAACTCTGGTGGGTGGGGTGAATGTGTTGGGGGTGTGGCCTGGCGGGGGGTCCAGGCTGAGACTGCCATTCACTATCTTACAGCAGGCTTTGACTTGATGTGCGGCTTCCAGGACACCTATCACTCTCTACCATCACCCTTACCTAATTATTATAGTTTTGGATCGTTGAATCGGACAGGTTTAAAGCCATAGACAGCCAGGCATTTTTAGTGGAAGGTCATCTGCTAAGAGAAAGAAAAAGGGGTGAAATATATCCACAGGCAAAGTGGAAAAACCTTTTAAATTCTTTCACCCAACTTTTCTTTGGTTGCTTTTTTTATCCTCTTGGATCCAGCACAGTCTATTTTAATTTACCATTCCGTCATTGTAATTATTGTTTTGTTAGAAATAGCAATATGAAATGATGACTTCTCTCGGAGTACAAAGAAATGTATATTACAGTCGCCAAAGCTATAAAATTCTATTTTATGTCAAGAATTAATCTACAGATCTTCCCATGTACGGAAATTATTGAGCATATGGTGACAGCAAAACTGACATATGGTCATTGTTATTTAGTTTTATTGCATTAAAATAATATAATTTAAAAGTTATTGGTGCATGTGAGCAAAACATATGTGCGGCAATTAGCGACAGTGATCATTAAAGGACTTTTTATGTGTTTGTCATGACTTTATGTCTGTAGAGAGCTTGACTTCCTGTGAGTTCTGTTTTGGCTCAATTGGATCCGATTGCCCCTTTCATGAGGAAATGATTATCTTTATATGTTGCGTGTCTTCTTCATAGCTTGTTTTATTTATTTCAACCACTTTCCAATCTCCATGGAAAGTTGAAAGAATAATTGCAGGTATCGGCCAGCTTGGATCAATGTAAATGTACAGTATATGACATACCTGGCCAAGGCCACTGGAAGCTGGAAATCACTGAAATAGACACTCCTACTCCAGTGATCTCCACTTGCTTCCAGGTCCCCCGGCTGCTTTTCTGCAAGTTGCTTGCTCGGCATGGGCACCATTCAAAGAATGCTTTGCATTTTCTAAATAATGCAAAGTGTTCTCTGATTGAAGGTGGAGAGTTACATAGTTACATAGTAAGTGAGGTTGAAAATAAAACACAAGTCCATCAAGTCCAACCTATGTGTATGATTATATGTCAGTATTACATTGTATATCCCTGTATGTTGCGGTCGTTGAGGTGCTTACCTAATAGTTTCTTGAAACTATCAATGCCCCCTGCTGAGACCACCGCCTGTGGAAGGGAATTCCACATCCTTGCCGCTCTTACAGTTGGAGCAGGGACATCATGCTCTCCACCTTGTCCACTCAGAGAATACTTTGCATACTCCGAATGGTGCCCATGCTAAATGGCTGACCTCCATGTATCAGGCCAACTGCACATCGCATGACCCGTGATTTCCAGCTTTTAGGGACATCAGCCAGGTATGGTATATACATAGTTATGATTGTCCAAGCTGGACAATGTAATTATGTATAATATGGAGATAAAAAAAAAAAATCGAAGAAAATTCCCAGCTCAACTTACCAACCAACCTGCAACCAACTGATTTATCCTATCTAACAGTATACGTTAAAACAGGGGTTTAGTTTGCATACATTTGCAAATACATGCGTAAGCTACAGAGCCACTTCACGGCCCCCCAGTATTATCTGCAGTCCTAACTCTAAATTTTCTGAGCCTCCATAGTAGAAGCACATGCATTAAAATAGATAGGCAGAGGGCAGTTGAGCCTGGAGGCAGCCCACCCCTCCTTAAAGGTATAGGGGCACACTAGACACCCAGCATATAGCACAATGGCAGCAAAGGTGTCCAGTGCATCCCCCTCACCAGTATTCCAACAGCACAAACAAATGGCCACTGCCTTCATTTATAACTGGCCTTTGCAGCAAAGAGCACATGGAAGGGTGGCGCATGTCAAACAAAACCAAAGAAAATTCCCAGCTCAACTTACCAACCAGCCTGCAACCAACTCATTTATCCTGTCTAACAGTCCACGGCACTCCAGTATTATTTGCAGTCATAACTCTAAATTTTAAGAGCCTCCATAGTAAAAGCACATGCATTAAAATAGATAGGCAGAGGGCAGGAGAGCCTGGAGGGAGCCCACCCCTCCTTAATATGGAGATGCCTGGAATTATTCTTTAAAGTAGAACTCAAGGCAAAAGGATTTTTTTTTCATTATTATGATACCATTGACATGGTGTAGGTAAATGGCCGAGGCGTGGAAGGCAATTAAAATAGCTCTTCAATGTATGAGAGCCACAGCTATAATATCCATGGTTGCCAGATGTACAGCGATAGCTGTAACATCTGGTGCAAACAAATGTGTGTATTTCAAAGGACAGTAAAGTGATCCTGACACAGCATACACCTCATCAGAGCCAACTTTGGTTGATGCGCCAGAAATGTAAAAAAATCCCTCTGCCTGGAGATCTGCTTTAACCCCTTCCCGTCTAGCCTATGCACATATGTGACCTCATGGTCTTCTTCTGTGAGGCAGTATACGTGCATACCGGTGTTTGTCATCTTTGGGTCTTGTACTAATGATCAGGAGTTGTGAAGACCGGTTCTCGATCACAAGATCACTGTGATAGCTTGTGATTGGCTGTTACAGCCAATCACAAGCTGTACAGCCTGACCCTGTACTCTTTCTCCTCTCGAATGGAGAAAAAAACTACTGTATCTCTTTCTCAGTGCAAGAGAAGTATATATATATATATATACTTAATACCGTAAAACCCCTCTTTTAGCTCTCTAGAAACTTGCAGCAGACTAGGCCCCCCAGCTATGCGCAGCTGGGACCTCAATGAAACTAGCAGGATTTTAAGCTGAACAACCAGGAAGGGCAGCAGCCTTTCTTGCTGGGAAGAGAAAGAGAACACAGAAGCGCCTCTAAGTGCAGACTGCCAGTAGTTTATTAAAACAAAAATATGTAAGAACAACTCACATTTAGCAAGATAAAAACAGGCACCTCAAAGTCCATCTCCAGTGGAATGGGATTCATCATCTGCGTTGTAGATGCTTACCTATGCTGCCACTGATCTGGATCCGGAAGAGCGCTGTGTATGGAGAAGTGCCTGAAGAGAGGGCTCAAGCGCTCATGGAGCACGGCATCGGGTGTGAAGACATCACAGGGCGTGTTGAAATGCGTTGCTGAACATGCGCACTGACAATGACCTGTCAGGCGCGCTCCTTTGTCAAGCTCAGAAACACAACGCAACACACCTGGTGACGTCATCACACTCGAAGCTGTGTTTCACAAGCACTCCAGCCCTCTCTCATGGCTCTCCTCCATATACAGCTGGCTTCTGGATCCAAATGAGCAGCAGTGTAGGCATCTACAGCGTGGGTGACGACCCCCATTCTACCATAGATGGACTTTAATGTGCCTGTTCTTATCTCGCTAAATGTGAGTTGTTCTTACATATCCTTGTTTTAATAAACTACTGAGAGTCTGCATTTATAGGCACTTCTGTGTTCTCCTTTTTTTTGCATGCACTTTGGAGATCACTTCTGCTCCCCACAAGAGGCTTGCCATGAGTTGCTGACATTTCTATCCTCCTACCCTCATCCCTGGATGGACTTACTTTTATGTTGTTTTTACCCATTTAATTTTTTAACATAAACTGTCATTTTCCCAAAGTGATCATAATTTGTGCCATATCCCATCCCTTTTTGTCCCTTCTGGCTGGGAACCTCTCCTCCTGGGGGAAAACAGTGCTCTCCCAGGTTCCAGACTATTTATACACTATCCCAGCCACCATCTGGGCACCTTCTCCCCAAGGATTGGCTGACTATAATCTGGAAGTCTCCAGAAGGCAATGGGAAGCAATCATACTTGCAGCCTGCAGAGCCCAGAGCAGACCAAAGCAATTACATGCTGCTCTGCTGATTACAGCAGAGCCACAAGAACTACATTTGCCTAATCCTCACTAGCAGCCTTTCAGTAATGCATTACCGCTCATTGTAGTCAACTGAGTTGGAAAAAATGGTGCACATCCACTTTTTGGTCCATTTTGGTGTGCTGGCAGCCCAGACATTATGTTGCCTCATCACTGCCTGTTTTAAACCCTAAAAACCCCCACCACCACTCTGCAACTGCATGCATTGCATGTGGTTGCTGTGCAGCCCCTTTCAGTTGCAGTACTGCAATGTTTCTCAACTCCAGTCCTCAAGTATCCCCAACAGGACATGTTTTCAGGATTTCCCTCAGATGAAATAGCTGTGGTAATTACTAAGGCAGTGAAACTGATCAAATCTGTGCAAAATAATGGAAAGCCTGAAAACATGACCTGTTGGGGGTACTTGAGGACTGGAGCTGAGAAACATTGCAGTACTGAACATGGATGGGGGATAATTTTTGGTGCGCCCCTTTGTAAAGCATCACTGCCTTGGCCTGTGTACACTCCCATCCACTCTCTTTGCAGCTTAAGGGGGAGCAGTTGGAAGGCAATAAAAGCACAGCTCAACCACATGTTTTTACCGCCTCCCAACTATAAGTGTAAAGCTAGCCTAGCTAAAGTCCAATGTCAACCAGATTTTTTAGAAGGATTTCTTGATATTTCATTGGTCTATTTTCCATGGCCAGTGTAGATACAGATAGTGCTTAATGGACTGTTTCTATAACTCACACTAAACATTATTTTGCAGATGACAACGAATGCCAAAACGCCACCTACATCTGCGGAGATCATGCCAACTGCACAAACACCAATGGAAGTTATTACTGCATGTGTGCCCCTGGCTATGTTTCAAGTGGCCTGGTGAGATTTATGACCAATGATGGGACGTACTGCCGGGGTAAGTCACGGTGCATGACTCATAATTTACCAGTACGTTTGTCCTTTCTAATCTATATTCCAGCTAATCAATTATTCATCTGCATTAATATGATTATTAATATTGTCCATTCCAGTTTTATGTTTGCACTCCGGGAACAAATGGGCACATGAGATCTATTACTCAACCTCTGCAATCCCTGTTAAGGCGTTTGATTAAAGCTACTCTCGAGGCTACTGCAAAAATACCAACCTCACCCCCCTCTAACTAATCATTCTATAGAAAAAAAAAAAATTACCTATGGTATAGGAAGGGAGGGGGTTATGTTTTGGCTGGTGATGGACATTAAAGCTGAACTCTGGAGAATAAGCTAAATCCATAGATCATATACATAGAAAAGTGGTCTTTTATTTGCTCAAAGAGCTATAAGGCTTCATTTACATGGCTATGCAATGTGCAGAGCAGGGGTGTTCCTAGGTGGGAAAAAGACCAGGGGTTTCAGCCCGGCGATAAACCGGGGGGGTGGGGAGTGAGGTGGGGTGGGCGGGGGGCGGGCTCGGGGAGGGTGATAGGCTTACTTGCTTAACACTGACCTATCTGACATACACTGACCTACCTGACATACATGACTGACCTACCTGACATACATGACTGACCTACCTAACATACATGACTGACCTGACTGACATACATGACAGACCTGGCTGACATACATGACTGACCTACCTGACATACATGACTGACATGACTGACCTACCTGACCTACCTGACATACATGACTGACCTATCTGACATACACAGATTGTTGCTGCTCAGCCTTACCTGTGTCGGAGTACACTCATCCTGGGCCCCGGCATTCACCAGCCCTGCAGGCACCAGGCAGCCAGAGCCAAGAATGAGGATAGAAGAGCCGCCCGCCTATTTACATAGAGCAAGCGGCTCAGCGGGGATCTCCCAGTGCCCAGCGAGGCCGTAGTGTCATTCCCCCCTCCCCCTGGACCCGGCAGCGCCTATGATGGATGCCACATGTCCTGCGGTCTCAGCATTGGACGAGTGTGATGTCCGTCATAGGAGCTAATAATGTAGGGCTAATGATGTATTTAGGGATTTTGAGACCCGGGGGCTTTTGGGGGCACAGTCGGGGCTCCAGCCCCCATCAGCCCCCCCCCCCCCCCTCATGACGCCACTGGTGCAGAGCCTTCATAATCACTCTCCTAGGACCCACAGCTGCCACATACAGCTGCCCACTGAGATGAATTAGAAGATGAGTGTGAGCAAGGTGCAGCATTGTGTGGCAGGCTGGGAACACACGAAGTCCGCGTTAGGCAATAAAGTTATATTGTAGAAAGGTTTAACACAACTTATTTAGGCCCGGCAGATAGGCACACCCAACTTACATACTGAGACAGCGATCTGAAGACTTGAAGATATTGACCGCTTCTATAACAAGGTTCAGATTGTGGCCTGGCTGTTCCACACCCAAAGGGAAGGCTTCCTCTGGAAACTTCCCTTACCTCCTAAGCACTACGGGCTAATGCCCCGTACACACGGTCGGATTTTCCGACGAAAAATGTGTGATAGGACCTTGTTGTCGGAAATTCCGACCGTGTGTGGGCTCCATCACACATTTTCCATTGGATTTTCCGACACACAAAGTTTGAGAGCAGGATATAAAATTTTCAGACAACAAAATCCGTTGTCGGAAATTCCGATCGTGTGTACACAAATCCGACGCACAAAGTGCCACACATGCTCAGAATAAATAAAGAGATGAAAGCTATTGGCCACTGCCCCGTTTATAGTCCTGACGTACGTGTTTTACGTCACCGCGTTTAGAACGATCGGATTTTCCGACAACTTTGTGTGACCGTGTGTATGCAAGACAAGTTTGAGCCAACATCCGTCGGAAAAAATCCTAGGATTTTGTTGTCGGAATGTCCGAACCAAGTTTGACCGTGTGTACGGGGCATTAGGGTGGGCGCAGTGTGATCTGCCAACATCCAAAACAAAAATAGAACATCAATGATTAGGTTGCATTGAGTGCATCCAGAAACACCGCCACAAATGTATAAAAAATTGTGGAAATTTATTAAGGACGTGAAGTAAAAAGGGAAACATATACCCTATAAAATGAAATAGTGGAAAAAAAACCACATACAAATATACATGTCTCGTGGCTACATATACAAAGATACCATTATAGACCATCTAATCCATCCACAGAGCCACCTATCTGCAACTTTAGGTCAGCCTAGGTGAATTATATTGGTCAACCCAACATGTTTTCGGACGTATAGTCCTTCCTCGGGGGATAGGGTATATTTCCTTCTTAAAATAGATATGTAACTGTCAGTTATTTTCATCTAGAAGTCTGTACATAAGCAAATATATGTGAACATAAATCTAGTGGTGGTATAGATTTACCCAAAATCTGGTTGCTAGTAATACTTACAACAATAGATTTAACCTACCTCCAAGCTCTGTCCCTGCCAGACGGGGAACCCGACCCTACACTAGCCACACGCATAAAGCACGCCAAACCTGAGAGCCAGAGTCTTAAGTAGACTCTACCTGACCCCAGATGGCCCCCTGTGAATGCAGAAAATCATAGAGGAACCAAGTTCCTTGCTACATCCTTCTCCTCCTATATTGCCACTTCAGTCCTACAGAGAGGAGTATAGACTGGACCTGCCTACATTCAGCTGTACATGGTTGATTGCTGGGGTTGTAAAGAAAAAAAAAAGGACACACACGGGCATGGACTTAGGTTCCTAATGTACATGATTCTCACCAGGACCTGCTCACACTAGGTGTACTGGGCAACCTTGCCCAGCACAGTCCCACCGCAAGACAAGAAAATGCCTTGTCTTCTATCAGGCCAGTTCACCCCTCCTCATTGGAGTGATGTGCACTAAAAAAAAGGCACAATGCAATGCAATTCATGAAATATCACCAACTGTTACCTATTGAACTTACCATGACTAAGGCTGGGTTTACACTTATGCGAATTGGATGCAGGTTTTACACACCTCCGGGTTGGCTGCGGAGCACACTGGAAAAGGGTCCTGTGCGTCTTCTGGTCTATTTCAGGTCCAAATTTAGGCAAAAATTCTGACCTGAAATGGAGAACAGGGATGCACCGGACTGCCTGCTGTGAGCTGTGGCCGCAGCTAGTGTGAACCCGGCCTAAAACAACTTTGTTGCTTTAAATAAAGAAAAAATTCTGAAAAAACAAAAGAAAAGAACTTCCCTGCAAAGCAGACTCATTACTTTCCCTGTCTTTGGTTGGTGGGTCCGAACTTCACTGCCTTCTAAAACTTTGGTGGTAATAGCATCTGAAAAACTACCTGGTATGTTGTATTCTTGTCCCCCCTGCTGCACGCTGTGGTTCTGTCCACCAACCCCTATATTACTATAGTACACAGTAGTGATGTAGGGTTTAGCAGATGAAACCACAGCGTGCAGTGGGGAACTAGGCATCTGAGTCTCAGAATTGTGATGGATGCTGCAGTTTCTTCAGCCACTGTAGTACTTTAGGAGAGTGAAGATTATCAGAGCTAAATTCTCAGTGGCTGTTTTTCTTAACAGGAAACACTTTTTTTTTCATTTTTAATGTGATGCCAGGCACTTTAACCACTTCAGCCCCAGAAGGATTTACCCCCTTCCTGACCAGAGCACTTTTTGCGATATGGCACTGCGTCGCTTTAACTGACAATTGCGCGGTCCTGCGACATTGCACCCAAACAAAATTGATGTCCTTTTTCCCCCCACAAATAGAGCTTTCTTTCGGTGGTATTTGATCACCTCTGCTTTTTTTATTTTTTGCACTATAAACAAAAAAAGAGCAACAATTTGGAAAAAAAAGCAATATTTTTTACTTTTTACGATAATAAATATCCCCAAAAAATTATAAAAAAAACAATTTCTTCCTCAGTTTAGGCCGATATGTATTCTTCTACATATTTTTGCTAAAAAAAAATCACAATAAGCATATATTGATTGGTTTGCGCAAAAGTTATAGCGTCTACAAAATAGGGGATAGATATATAGCATTTTTATTATAAATTTTTTTCTTATTAGTAATGGCGGCGATCTGTGATTTTTATTGTGACTGCGACATTGCGGCGGACACATCGGACACTTTTGACACATTTTTGGGACCAGTGACATTTATACAGCGATCAATGCTATAAAAATGCACTAATTACTGTGTAAATGACACTAGCAGGGAAGGGGTTAAACACTAGGGGACGATGAAGGGGTTAACTGTGTTCCCTCAGTGTGTTCTCAGTGTGTTCTAACTGTAGGGGGGATTGTCTCACTAGAACATGACAGAGATCACTGCTCCCGATGACAGGGAGCATTAGATCCCTGTCCTGTTGCTAGGCAGAACAGGGAAATGCTTTGTTTACATCTCCCCATTCTGCCGCTCCGTGTCACGATCGCGGGCCACCGATGGACACGCTCATGCGGCAGACGTGCACGCGCCCACTAGCCTGCAATTTAAAGGGGACGTACAGGTACACCCATTTGCGCAGCCCTGCCATTGTGCCGACATTTATCGTCGTGCGCTGGACGGCAAGCGGTTAATGACTTTGGAGATAATTTTAATGTTATAGAGTTATCGTTTTTGTCAGATCAGATTTATCCCATAGATTGAGACCACTGAGGTCACTGCACCAAGTTAAATAGGAATCAGCTGTATATGTGGTGAGCAAATTTTACACACATAAATTTACATATATGTATATTCAAGGCAGTTGTGGTAAACAGAACATTGAATATAGATAAAGTGCAAAGCAATCAGACCATCCCACTGGTCATATATAGCAAAAATCCAAACAGGGATTGCTGTACATAACATTTATTGAAAATCCATAATAGTGGACAAAAAGGACATGGCATCCCAGTCTTAGTCCGTAGGGTTCAATATTGAGTTGACCCACCCTTTGCAGCTATAACAGCTTCAACTCTTCTGGGAAGGCCGTCCACAAGGTTTAGGAGTGTGTCTATGGGAATGTTTGACCATTCTTCCAGAAGTGCATTTGTGAGGTCAGGCACTGATGTTCGACTAGAAGGCCTGGCTCACAGTCTCCACTCTAATTCATCTAAAAGCTGTTCTGTTGGGTTGAGATCAGGACTCTGTGCAGGTCAGTCAAATTCCTCCACCCAAACTCACTCATCCATGTCTTTATGGACCTTGCTTTGTGCACTGGTGTGCGGTCATGTTGGAACAGAAAGGCCCAACCTCAAACTGTTCCCACAAAGTTGGGAGCATAAAATTGTCCAAAATGTCTTGGTATGCTGACGCCTTAAGTGTTCCCTTCACTGGAACTAAGGGGCCAAGCCCAACCCTTGAAAAACAACCCCCACACCATAATCCCCTCTCCACCAAATGATTTGGACCAGTGCACAAAGCAAGGTCCACAAAGACATAGATGAGCGAGTTTGGGGTGGAGGAACTTGACTGACCTGTACAGAGTCCTGACCTCAACCCTATATAATAGACATGTGCAATTCGTTACATTACAAATTTGTTTTCGAACATAATTTGGCATATTTGTTGTTTCCAAATGAACGAAAGACTGAATGAACTTTGACGAATGCGTACAAAAACGAATTGTCAGAAAGAACGAAAATACGAAAGAACAAAAAAAAAACCTGAAAGAACAAAAAAATTATTCAACCTATGAGTTTTTTTGTATTGTCATCCTTTCCAACTATTCGTTATCGCTGAATATAAAGAAATAATGAATGCATTTTTGTTCTGTAGCCTCCCTGGCGGTTTTCCCGAGTGTGGCTCGGGGTTAAAATTCAGGACCATTAGCGGTAACCCCGAGCCACACTCGGGATTACATCGCAGGATCCTGGTGTGGCTTTACTTACCTTGTCCCCGGGATCCTGCGATGTCCCCCGCAGTGTCCGTGGGCTCTGTCCTCCTCCGAAGCCTCTCCTTGCCAGGCTGCGTTCCCTGCGAGCGTCGCGACACACGGGGGCGGAGCCTGGTGGCAAATTCAAAAAAAAGTAAAAATCATAACACATACAGTACTGTATGAAATGATTTCACATCCCTTTTTTCCCCAATGCTTTGGCCCATGCCCTGCATGCAGTTTTATGTTATATATACTGTTCTTTCTGCCTGGAAACTGGAGATTGTCCATAGCAACCAAAAAGTGTCCCTTTACGTCAAAAGTGGCTTTACACCAGCTAGAAAACAGCGATAGTAAATTAGAACACTTGCAAAATTGAGCGATAGTGAATCATGGGGAAATTTATTTTATTACTATTTATTTTTATTTTTTTTAATTATTTATTTTTATTTATTATATTGTAATTTATGTTTTTGTGTTTCAAACTTCATCATACCCGGGATATCTACTAGACTCTTGTTTGGACAGATTTAAGTGTGTCATTGTTAAGAATTACAGGCCTACAATATAAAACGCCAAATTTCCATGCAAAATAATTGTACCGCTTTCAGCACCTAAAATCCGAAATAATCATACCGCCAGGGAGGTTAAATACATGTGCTAGTAGCTGTCTGAGGCCTACTAAATTAATCCCAGCGCCACACGCCAACTCCGAAATAACTAATAAAATGAAAAAATCCAAACTAATGAAGGTTAGGATTAGGAATACAACCAATGTCCGAATGAATGAATGCCACATCTAAACTAATGGAACGAAACGAATATGAATGCATCCGAAGTTACGAATGATCTAAAGTAACGAATGCTGATCATAACGAATGATCCGATAAACGTGCACATATCTACGATGCTCCTCTGGAAGAATGGTCAAACGTTCCCATAGACACACTCCTAAACCTTGTGGACAGCCTTCCCAGAAGAGTTGAAGCTGCAAAGGGTGGGCCAACTCAATATTGAACCCTACGGACTAATGCCCCGTACACACGGTCGGATTTTCCGACAGAAAATGTGTGATAGGACCTTGTTGTCGGAAATTCCGACCGTGTGTGGGCTCCATCACACATTTTCCATCGGAATTTCCGACACACAAAGTTTGAGAGCTTACTATAAAATTTTCTGACAACAAAATCCGTTGTCGGAAATTCCGATCGTGTGTACACAAATCCGACGGACAAAGTGCCACGCATGCTCAGAATAAATAAAGAGATGAAAGCTATTGGCTACTGCCCCGTTTATAGTCTCGACGTACGTGTTTTACGTCACCGCGTTCAGAACGATCGGATTTTCCGATAACTTTGTGTGACAGTGTGTATGCAAGACAAGTTTGAGCCAACATCTGTTGGAAAAAATCCATGGACTTTGTTGTCGCAATGTCCGATCAATGTCCGACCGTGTGTACGGGGCATAAGACTGGATACACACTTTTAACTTTTGTTGTTCGATTTCCTTTAGTTTTACCTTTAACTATGTAGTCCAAGGGCCTGCCTGATTACATACAAATTGAACGTGTTTAAGTTTAACTTCATATAATATGGTTTTGGTAAATCTAAAGGAAAAAAGCTAAAGAGAATTGTATAGTGTGTATCCAGCTTTAGACCAGGGTGCCATTAAAGTTCATGTGCGTGTAAAGGCAGGCGTCCCAATACTTTTGATAATATAATATATATATATATATATTATTACATTTTTTTTTTTTTTTTTACAGTATCTCACAAAAGTGAGTACACCCCTCACAATTTTGCAAATATTTTATTCTATCTTTTCATGTGACAACACTGAAGAAATGACACTTTGCTACAATGTAAAGTAGTGAGTGTACAGCTTGTATAACAGTGTAAATTTGCTGTCCCCTCAAAATAACTCAACACACAGCCATTAATGTCCAAACCGCTGGCAATAAAAGTGAGTACACCCCTAAGTGAAAATGTCCAAATTGGGCCCAATTAGCTATTTTTCCTCCCCGGGGTCATGCGACTCGTTAGTGTTACAAGGTCTCAGGTGTGAATGGGGAGCAGGTGTGTTAAATTTGGTGTTATCGCTCTCACTCTCTCATACTGGTCACTGGAAGTTTAACATGGCACCTCATGGCAAAGAACTCTCTGAGGGTCTGAAAAAAAGACTTGTTGCTCTACATAAAGATGGCCTAGGCTATAAGAAGATTGTCAAGACCCTGAAACTGAACTGCAGCACAGTGGCCAAGACCATACAGCGGTTTAACAGGACAGGTTCCACTCACAACAGGCCTCGCCATGGTCAACCAAACAAGTTGAGTGCAGGTGCTCAGCGCCATATCCAGAGGTTGTCTTTGGGAAATAGACGTATGAGTGCTGCCAGCATTGCTGCAGAGGTTGAAGGGGTGGGGAGTCAGCCTGTCAGTGCTCAGACCATACGCTGCACACTGCATCAAATTGGTCTGCATGGCTGTCGTCTAAGAAGAAAGCCTCTTCTAAATATGATGCATAAGAAAGCCCGCAAACAGTTTGGTGAAGACAAGCAGACTAAGGACATGGATTACTGGAACCATGTCCTGTGGTCTGGTGAGATCAAGATAAACGTATTTGGTTCAGATGGTGTTAAGCATGTGTGGTGGCAACCAGGTGAGGAGTACAAAGACAAGTGTGTCTTGTCTACAGTCAAGCATGGTGGTGGGAGTGTCATGGTCTGGGGCTGCATGAGTGCTGCCGACACTGGGGAGCTACAGTTCATTGAGGGAACCATGAATGCCAACATGTACTGTGACATACTGAAGAAGAGCATGACCCCCTCTCTTCAGAGACTTGGCCGCAGGGCAGTATTCCAACATGATAACGACCCAAAACACACCTCCAAGATGACCACTGCCTTGCTAAAGAAGCTGAGGGTAAAGGTGGTGGACTGACCAAGCATGTCTCCAGACCTAAACCCTATTGAGCATCTGTGGGGCATCCTCAAACGGAAGGTTTGAGGATAAAGGGAGTTTAACAAGACTCGTGGCCACTCATTAAAATTAGAAGAAAAGAGGTTTAACCTTAAAATACGTAGAGGGTTCTTTACTGTAAGAGCGACCACCACAAGCGGTGGTCTCAGCGGGGGTCATTGATAGTTTTAAGAAACTATTAGATAAGCATCTGAACGACCGCAACATACAGGGATATACAATGTAATACTGACATAAAATTACACACATAGGTTGGACTTCATGGACTTGTGTCTTTTTTCAACCTCACCTACAATGTAACTACGTAACTATGGAAGGTGAAGGAGTGCAAGGTCTCTAACATCCACCAGCTCTGTGATGTCATCATGGAGGAGGAGAAGAGGACTCCAGTGGCAACCTGTGAAGCTCTGGTGAACTCCATGTCCAAGAGGGTTAAGACAGTGCTGGAAAATAATGGCGGCCACACAAAATATTGACACTTTGGGCCCAATTTGGACATTTTCACTCACTTTTGTTGCCAGCGGTTTAGACATTAATGGCTGTGTGTTGAGTTATTTTGAGGGGACAGCAAATTTACACTGTTATACAAGCTGTACACTCACTACTTTACATTGTAGCAAAGTGTCATTTCTTCAGTGTTTTCACATTAAAAAATAGAATAAAATATTTACATTATATTTATGTATGTATGTACATATACTGTGCATGTATGTATATATATATATATATATATATGTGTGTATGTATGTGTGTGTGTGTGTATATATTATATATATATGTGTATATATATAATATAATATACATATATATGTATATATATATATACTATGAATGGGTACAGTGGCTTGAGGGCTAGCACTTCTACCTTGCAGCACTAGGTTCTGTGATTTCCTGTTAAGACACCGTCTGCATGGAGTTTGCATGTTCCTTTTGTGCATGCTTGGGTTTCCTCCCACACTTTTGCTGGTAGGTTAATTGGCACTTGTGTACATTTTGTGTATGTATGTGAGATAGTGACCATAAATGGTAATCTCCTTGAGGACAGCGACTGATGTGAATGTACAATATGTAAAAAAGCTGTGTAAATTGTATAAAAATACCTGAAACAAATAAATATGTTGATCATTCAATACAGTAAAAAAAAGAATTATGGAAAAAAATACCCCTTGATGATAAAAATCATATTTAAGTAAATGGATGACATTCAACTATATATAAAAATGAACTCGTAAATCTATTTTAAAAAATACCTTTAATTTACCTTTAAGTTTTCTTTCATACAAACCGAGTTGTAATTTAGATTTATTAGCCTTTTTAATATAATCCAGGCAAGCTCTCTATTGTGGTGCTCGTGGTGCCTTTTGCATCAATGCCGTCGCAGAGTTACATGTGAAAAGCGTTAGCAACTGACACCGTCATATATTGCCAGTTTTTCTTTTATGCTGTTTTACAGTGGATGCCTTTGAAGTGTGAATTATCAGGCCATCTGGAATGCATATGTTATCCTTATTATTACATGATATGTTATATTTTGCTAATGTGCTAAGACTGCTGTCTGGAAGTGTTGGCATGTTGATCTCAAACTAACGCATTTCACATCAAAAGAAGACCAAGCTACATATTTTATAAAACCGAGACTTTATTCAATAATTCAGGCATTAACAATACCTATGTATATCCCCGTGGTCAGATCATTGTTATTTGAACATTTTATTTAATAGCCATGCAAAAAAAAAAAGATAACATTAAAAAAAAAAATCTTTTCATTTAGAATGTCATGAGACTGAAAAAGTTGGCTTATTTGGCAGTAAGAAAGAAAAAAAAATAGAAAAAAAAAAAACTAGGACATATAGGAGAATGGTTCCTGTAATTGTGTAGGATGTCTTTATAGATGCTGTTTGATGTGAATTTATGTCGCATGGGTCCAGGTCCAAGTTTAATCAAAATCCAATATGTTGCTAGAAGGCTAGGCTCAATTTCCAGGACAGCTCATATAGAGGTATTTTAAACATCTAGGAGGACAATAAAGCTTTGCAATATATAGTAATTGCAGGATATTGTCTCAGCTAAGCTTAGCACGCCCGCAATTATCTGCAGTGCTTTCTACATTGTATGGTGTATTGTTTTCTATGCTTTGTGTACTTCCCTTCTGCAAAATAAGTCAGGATTTTACTTCAGATATTATTTTGAGTGGACAATAACTAAATAAAATGTTACCTTTCCCCTCCTTGACTCTTTAATAAACTCTGGATAAAAGTAAGATTAACACTTTCTCGGCCAGAATATAGTAATGACTAAATGGCCAGGCCAACATTTAGCAGCGTAAAGATATCATAAGAAAATAATTTAGATCCTTTTTTCTTAAAGGAGAATTAAGGCACAATCATTTAAGGAAACCCTGTTTTTTTATTAACGGCTAACAAATGTTTAAACATGTTAAAAAGGAGTTATTTTTTTTTTTTAATTAATATATTATTTTTTAATACTGTATCTGTATCAGACAGTAACAATATTAAACAGATGAACATTACCACCATCAGGCTCCACTAGCATTTGCAGGTCGAGTGTTTTACTTTAAAGGATAAGTTCACCTTTTTTTTTCTAAATTCCAGCCTCCCTTTGTACCAATATAGCATTCATGTACTTTTTTTTGCAAAAATATCAAAGCTTTCCATAAAATTTACAGACAATTACCTTACTGTCCTCCATCCATGTTTCCAAACATATCTATTGCTTCTGTCTTACTTCCTTACAGACTTTAGGTTAAGATGACACAGGAAGGAGTTGACCAGCTGACCTCATTAGCACACACCCTGCATCATCCACCCTCCCATTCCCCGGTGCACGTTTTTTAACCACTTCAAAACCAGGCCCTTACGCCCCTTCCTGCCCAGGACAATTTTCAGCTTTCAGCGCTGTCACAATTTGAATGAAAATTTTACGGTCATGCAACACTGTACCCAAACTAAATTTTTATAATTTTTTTTCCCACAAATAGAGCTTTCTTTTGGTATTTGATCACCTCTGGGGTTTTTATTTTTTGCTAAACAAACTAAAAAAGACCAAAATTTTTGGAAAAAAAAAGATTTTTTTTTTTAGTTTCTTTCATAAAAGTTTGTTTTCCCCTTCACTGACGGGCAGTGATGAGGCAGCACTGATGAGGGGGCACTGATGAGTAGGCACTGATATGTAGAATTGATGGACACTGATAGGTGGCACTGATATGCAGCACTGATGGGCACCAATAGGCAGCACTGATATGCAGCACTGATGGGCACTGATAGACGGCACTGATGGGTACTGATAGGTGGCACTGATGGGCACTGACAGGCGTCACTGATGGGCACTGACAGACGGCACTGATGGGCACTGAAAGGCGGCTGTGATGGGCACTGACAGGCGGCACTGATAGGCGGTACTGATTGGCACTGACAGGTGGCACTGACAGGTGGCACTGATGGGCAGCATTAATGATTAGGTACTGAGAAGTACTGACAGGTGTTACTGCTGGGCAGTGATTGGCACTCTGGTGGGCACTGGCACACTTTTTTGTTGTGGCACTTCTGGGCACTGATTGGCAGGTGATTGTTACATTTGAGGGGTCTGTGCTGATAATCAATATGCTGATTATCAGCACAGACCTCCCCCCCTGACAGGGAGAGCCGCCGATCGGCTCTCCCTGTCAGCGTGAACCGAGGAATGTCTTTTACCGGCACTTCCTGGTTCACGCAATAATCAGCTGTAATTGGCCACAGCTGATCATGTGGTAAGAAGCCTCTGACTATGCTAGATGTGAATGGGGCCTGAAAGAGAAATTGGTGCGATAACACAAGAATAAGGAGGCTCCATTCACATCTGTGCGTTTCCTTGCATTTCAGAAATGCGCTGCACCAAAAATTGCAGTAAAAAAATGCACCAAGCTTCGCTCTAAAAAAAGTTCTGAACCTTCTTTGGGGCAATCGCTGTGTGTAGGGCAGTCCATTCAGGTGGATGGGCTGCCCTATGTGTGATGAGTGAAAATGCTCCAAAACGGCTCCCCCCACTCGCAAAAAAAAAAAAAAAACGCATATGGGAATGCGAGTTCCCGCTATGCAGTGATGTGAACGGGGCTTGACAGCTCAGTGTTTCTGTCCACTCCCTTCTATGTACTTGTATAAAGATGGCCATACACTATGCAATCTGATTGTATATATTTAGTGAGAGGGGTGATCACTGATTGATTGCATTTTATTTAAAAAAACGTGCAACTGGGAATGGGTGGGGTGCTAGTGAGTGAGGTTAGCTGGTCAACTCCTTCCTGTGTCATGACCTAAAGTCTGTAAGGAAGTAATACAGAAGCAATAGATACGTTTGGAAACATGGATGGAGGGCAGTAAGGTACGTGTCTGTAAATTTTATGGAAAGCTTTGATATTTTTGCAAAAAAAAGTACATGAATGCTATATTGGTGCATAGGGGAGCTGGAATTTAGAAAAAAAAAAAAAAAGTGAACAAAGGTGAACTTGCCCTTTAACAATGAAGCCTCCAGCCTGCATGTGAACACTATGGTGTGGGTTAACTAAAACTGGAGAGTGCAAAATCTGGAGCAGCTCTACGTAGAAACCAATCAGCTTCCAGTTTTTTTTTTTTTTTTTTTGTCAAAGCTTAATTGGACAAGCTGAAGTTAGACGCTGATTGGCTACCATGCACAGCTGTGCCAGATTTTGCACGCTCCAATTATAGTAAATCAACTTGCATGTCCTAGCTGACACGGTGCTTACATGCCCAGGAACCACTATATTACAAAGTTAGTCTAGGAGAAGCGCTCTCCCAAGGGGGTTACCTTGCGAGCGAGCTCCCGAGTCCAGCATTTGCGTCCCCCGGCACCTGTATCATTGCATTTGATTGACAGCAGCGGGAGCCAACGGCTGTGCTGCTATCAATCTATCCAATTAGGAAATGACACACTGACCGGAGCTGGTGTGTTCATTCCTGTCACGCAAATTTCGGGGCTCAGGTAAGTATAAGGGGGGCACGGGGGTGCTGCTGCATTAAAAAATGTTTTTCACCTTAATGCATAGAATGCATTAAGGTGCAAAACGGCGAGGGTTTACAACCCCTTTAAAGCATGAATAACAGCACAGTGCTTGTGCTGTGTCATTTGGCCCCTTCAATCACCTAAAAAAACCTGGCTGATCCTTCCTGGTTATGCCCTCTCGCCTGTAAAATGACCACGGTATATAATGGCTGCTGAGCCCTGACACCATGATCAGTTTACATGCCCCAGTCATCCGCAGCTCTCCTCTCTGCTCTCCTGTGTCCTCCTCCCCCCTACCCTCCCTTGCTGTCAGCTCCGTCTACTTCACAATCCTCTCCTCCTGCTGCAATCATTAGTATTATTATATATTATTATACTATATTATTATAGTATTAGCATGCCATCCCTCTGTTAAACAACATTATGTGTCCCTGTGCCTGTGCTGTATTAAAAAAAAATGCAGAATATACCTTATATCACAGCGTCTCCTGGCGCTCACATGATTCCTTGGCTCTCTCTCTCCCCTCTCCTCCCCGGCTGACATCAGTGGGAGTTCTTGGCCCCGCCCACAATAGCTGTCAGCCTAGGAGAGGAAAGAGCGAGGAGTCATGTGAGCGTCGGGAGACGCTCTGATATAAGGTATAATATAAGGTAAAATCTGCATTTTTTTTATACAGCACAGGCACAGGGACACATAATGTTATTTAAAGTGAAGGGCCACCCTAAAAAAAAAATTACATGAAAATGTTCCTAAAAATTTGGAGAAATTTTTTTTTTTTTTAACTTACCAGAAATGGCTGTTGCTAGGCAGATCATCCTAATCTGCCACTTCCTACACCGCAGTGATCTTCAGTCTTCTCCTCGCGTTGTCTTCTGGGGAATGGGGCGCGGTGTGTTCTGGGAACAGTGTGTGTCCCACAACACAGCCCGCCTCATTCACAAAGCACTGTGCGACTCGCGCATGCGCAGTAGGAAACAGACAGTGCCTGTTTTCCTTAGTTTGAATGGCGGCGCCGGGAGCCGAGGGACGGGTCGGCCTCGGGCGGCCGACATCGCGGCACCCTGGACAGGTAAGTGTGCTTATTAAAAGTCAGCAGCTACAGTGTTTGTAGCTGCTGACTTTAAAAAAAAAAAAAAATTTCAGCTGGCCCTCCACTTTAACAGAAGTGATGGCATGCTTATACTAGAATGGCTTAACAACCTCTACAACTTTAGCAATGGGACCAAAGTGTACTGTATGTTTAAAAATACCCTGGTTGATAGACAAGTTCAATCTTCTTGTATGTTCTCTTGCTCCTTCTTTCTCTCTCTTTACTTTTCTTTCTCTGTCCTATTGCTCTGTCTCGATATTCCTCAAATATGTGGGATGTCAGAAAGTTTTTCTTTTTTAACGGAAAGTTAGACGTTTTGTTCCTCAGTTGCACATAAGGCCAGCCATAATACTGGTTGCAATTCCAGACACCTGGTGGGATGGGGGATGGATTCGGGAGTTTTGGGCCCTGCCCGGCACAGCTTGATCCCCATGGGGGTGCCAGGTGTAAAGGGTTCTACCCTGGTCCATCCTAATCCTGTATGCTAGTCCGACAGACAAAAACCGACGCTAGGGCAGCTACTGGCTATGAACTTCCTTATTTTAGTCCGGTTGTACGTCATCACGTACGAATCCGTCGGACTTTGGTTGATCGTGTGTAGGCAAGTCCGTTCATTCGAAAGTCTGTCGAAAAGTCCATCGAAAAGTCCGCCCGTGTGTACGTGGCATTATTGTTCACTCCCTCGGAGTTACTCCTACACTGTAACACAAAACTCTGTTATCGGTATACTGATGTCCAATTTCGAAATGTATGTTATATCTTACACTGAAAATAAAAATTTTGAGAAATAAAAATGCCCAGGCTTTAGTATATGTAAACCCGATTACTAAAATCTCAAGCTTTAACTTAATAATTGTTCAGGCACCTCCTGGTATTGGGTGACAACCCAACCGTCTGTGTTGAAAAAGAGGGGACCATGAATATTTAGAATTTTTCTTTAAAATACACATATACCATCCCTTAAGTCAAGGGGACCATCACCAATTAAAGCACAAGAGTGATCATCATTTTAACCCAATGAGGCTTCTTTTCGCATGTACTTTTATTTTATATTAGGATTTAAAATTAACCAATGCAATAATCTGAAAGATGGATGGGAGGTTTTAGTAAAATATACATAACTTTAATAGTTAAAGAGTGCATTTATTTCTTTATTTTTCACCAGAGGTAAAGGAGAAATATGTGAGGAGGAATAAGATTTGGTTCCAAAAGAGAACTAGCCACTCCAAACATGGGATAGTTGGAAGCTACGTTAGTGATCTGTCCCTGTGTTCCAATTGTTCTCCTGTATTGTCACCATGACACACTTGCCCCCAATGGAGACTACAAGAGGCCTTTTCAATGCACAAGATGCAGACATGGTCCACTGTGGTCCCCACCCAACTCTGAATATGAACTTGTTGGACAGGCTCCATTCTTTTTGGGAAGGCTTTCAACAATATTTCACAGTGTGTCGGTGGAAATTTGCGCCCATTCAGCCAAAAGATCATTTGCGAGGTCAGGTACTGATGATGGACAAGAAGACCTGGCTCACAATCAGGTTTGAAATTCATCCCAAGGGTGTTCAGTAGGGTTGAGGTCAGGGCTTTTTGCAGGCCACTTGAGATACTAAAAAAAAAACAAAAAAAACGGTCTAACAGAACCTGTATGGTGTTGGGTTTGTACATGGGGCATAGCCATACTGGAACAGAGAAGGACCTTCCCCAAACTGTTGTCACAAGATTGAAAGCGCATAATAGTTGGAAACAGCCTTAAAAGTACCCTTCTCTGTATCTACTGTAATGCCGCGTACACACAACCATTTTTTCCGTCAGAATGAACTCTGACGTTTTTTCTGACGGAGTTAAGACGGAGTTCCGCTGACTTGCGTACACACGATCACACCAAAGTCCGATCGTTTAGAATGCAGTGACGTACAACACATACGACGGGACTAGAAAAAGGAAGTTAAATAGCCAGTAGCCAATAGCTGCCCTTGCGTCGTTTTTGGTCCGTCGGAATAGCAAACAGACAAGCGGTTTTCCCAATAGGTATTGATTCCATCGGAAATATTTAAAACATGTTCTATTTCTAGCTCCGTCAGAATTTTCGAAAAAAGAAGTCAGATGAAGCTCACACACGATCGGAATATCCGATGAAATGATTCCGTCGGACCTTTTCTGCCGGAAAGTCCGGTCGTGTGTACGCGGCAGAATACATGATATGAACAGGGGCAGACTGACAACTCATGGGGCCCCCGGGCAATAGGAGATTATGGGGCCCCCAGGAAATAGGAGAAGATTATGGGGCCCCAGGCAATAGGAGATTATGGGGCCCCCGGGCAATAGGAGAAGATTATGGGGCCCCGGGCAATAGGAGATTATGGCCCCCCCCAGGCAATAGGAGATTATAGGGCCCCCAGGCAATAGATTATGGTGTTACACAGTATACACACACACACATAAAGTATACACACAAAGACACACAATATACACACACAGTATACACACACAGAATACAAATACACACATTGAAGAGGTACTGGAGAGGTGGGGCAGCTATAATCTTGGGATTTTTAAAAAAACACAGATTTTTACATAGTGTCCCTGGTTTTATTGAGGCTGGCAACCCTGATGGGGCCCCTTAGTGGCATGGGGCCCTCGGGCAGTGCCCAAGTGCCCGAATGGTCAGTTCGCCCCTGGATATGAATTTATACTGCAGAAAACTGATGTTTTTTGGGTAAATTTGTCCAAATCTGAAAGCCAGAGACATTTTCAGATATAAAACTTTTCAGGGACCAATTTTAAACACTAAACATTCTCCAAAAATGTAACGACCGCTCGCCTCTCTGCTTATCAATTTCTCAGCGTACGCTCTTGGTTTGAGAGATGTCATTTCACGTTTTTTGAGAACTGTTTCTGATAGCACTCTCAGTGCTTTTCTTTTTTTTTTTTTTTATGCGTCCCTCTCCATTATATCATTTGCAGAATTGGCAAGAAAATAAGTTAGTTCTATCCCCGTACTTAACTCATAGAAAAATAAAAATTAAATTACCCAGACTGTTATTTTCGTTCCTTGGCTGTTTTAATGCAGTATGGCTGGAAAATTTGAATAAATAGCTTGTGTTAATGGCGTTTGCCGGTAAAGCTGAGCTTATTGTAATTCTATGTGACTCACTGTATACACAACTTCCTGACAGAGGAAGTCCCCAAATTACTGACATTCCTTCAGCTCAACCTAAAAATATTCCTGTCTTAATTTCACCATTGCTATAGTCTCCAAATAATAACATGAAGACTAAATCGGTAATGATATTTGGGGATTTTTTTTTAAATCTAATAGTTGATAATAATATGACTGTATACACTTTCTTATACCAACAGGTCATTGGTTGGGTTAACAAGCAGGCCCGTGTTGTTATGTGTTCCATAGAGCTGCTTCTATGCTTCATACATTAAATGACATTGACTCTGTGTGCTGTTCCACTTATATTATTTATATGAATTATAACCATATTCTTTTAAAGCTGAACGCCAGGCAGAAATAAAAGACACAAATAATGCAATTTGATATACCGTATATACTCGAGTATAAGTCGTTCCGAGTATAAGTCGAGGCCCTAATTTACCACAAAAAAAAATGGGAAAAACCTATTGACCCGAGTATAAGACGAGGGTGAGAAATGCACAGCTTCTGTAAGTGGAAAAGAGGGTCAACAATGCCCATTTGCAGCATCACTGTGCCCATTTGCATGCCTCACTGTGCCCATTTGCAGCCATAGGTCCCCTGAACTTCAAACTCGGTAGTTGAGGGTTCCTAGATGCCCCCTAGCTGCAGCCAAAATTTGGGGTCTCTGAACCCAAAGGGTCCCGAAATGACATTGCTGCAGATGGACACAGTTGACCGAATTTGGGGCCCCGTATCTCGGGGCCACTTAGTGCTAGGAACCCCAAATTTGGTGTTCAAACCCAGTGGAACTAGCACCATAAAATTTCCAAAGCTGGGGTTTCTAGCACCAAGTGGCCCCGAGATACAGGGCCCCAAAAATCAGTTCAGAAAATGTCAAGCACTTTTCTGCAGCAGAGAATGACATTTTCCGAACCGGTTTTGGGGCCCCGTATCTCAGGGTCACTTAGTGCTAGGAACCCCAGCTTTGGATATGTTATGGTACCCGTTCCACTGGGTTTGCATACCAAATTTGGAGTTCCTAGCACCAAGTGGCCCTGAGATATGGGGCCCCAAAGTCGGTTCAGAAAATGTCAAGCACTTTTCTGCAGCAGAGAATGACATTTTCCGAACCGATTTTGGGGCCCCGTATCTCGGGGCCACTTAGTGCTAGGAACTTCAGCTTTGGATATGTTGTGGTACCAGTTCCACTAGGTTTGCATACCAAATTTGGGGTTCCTAGCACCAAGTGGCCCTGAGATACGGGGCCCCAAAGTCGGTTCGGAAAATGAAATTTTTTGCTGCATTTTTTATACTCGAGTATAAGTCGAGGGGGGCACTTTCAGTACAAAAAAATGTGCTGAAAAATTCGACTTATACTCGAGTATATACGGTACATTTACATACATGTATATTTTTAAACGCAAGCAGTATAAGTACTTTGATTTGTCTTGGTGTCAGCCTTTTGCAGTCCCTGTACAGCACAGCCCAGCCTTGGAGAGAAATAAGCAACACAAGAAGCCAATCAGTTGTGCTTCAGTGCTAACAAGGGATATGTTGATAGGAGGAGAGGGCAGAGTGACGGGGGGGGGGGGTGAACTTATCATTCTGCTGCTTCCCCTTTCATTGACCAGTCACAGGCTGCGTGTGGGGGGGGGGGGGGTGGTCAAGTCCTGTGGGGTTGATTTACTGAAACTAGAAAGTGAAAAATCTGGTGCAGCTGTGCATGGTAGTCAATCAGCATCTAACTTCAGCTTGTTCAATTAAAGTGATATTAAAGTCTTGTTTTTTTTTGTTTAAAAATAACAAACATGTGTTACTTACCTGCTCTGTGCAGTAGTTCTGCACATAGCGGCCCCAATCCTCCTCTTCTGGGGTCCCCTATCAGCGCTCCAGTCCCCTCCCTCCTGCCGAGTGCCCCCACAGCAAGCTGCTTGCTATGGGGGCACCCGAGCTGAGCTGCTTGTCTATCCATTCAGATATGGAGCCGCAGCTCATTGACTGACTTTGATTGACAGCAGTGGGCTGCAATGGCACCAGTCTCAACCAATGAGGAGGGAGAGTCCCGGACAGCCGATATCGCTGGATCGAAATGGGGCTCAGGTAAGTATTAGGGGGGCTGCTGCAAACAGAAGGTTTTTTTTTTATCTTAATGCATGGACTGCATTAAAGTGGATGTAAACCCGATGTCATCCTTTCTAAACTACTGCCATAGGGGTTATCTATAAGGATATACATGCCTCCTGCATGTATCTTTACCTGTCAAATGTCTCCCCTCTGTCTGTTATGAGAGCCGAAAAACTGCAGATTCTGTGGGCAGGTCTGTTGTCTGGAGCTCGGTGGGTGGAGCCGTGATGTCAGTAGACTCCCCGCCCACCTCTACACTCCCCTTGTCAATATGTATTTTCTCCTGTGTATTTCTTACACTGAACTTCTGCTATGATCTCTAACATCCAGTGAAAAGACAGGAAAGTAACCACATGACTTCAGCATGCCCAATCATGCTGAGGTGTGGAACAGCCAATCCTTGCAGAGCTGCTGAAGAAAGTAGTGGTTGGGGGGGTATTAAAAAATAATGCATGTCTTAGGCTGGTGCACGAGATATGTAAATCACCTGTCACTCACAGCAAGGGGGAGGATTTGACAAAGTTTTTCTCTGTTTGTCAAGATTTATCTCACTGAACAATAAAAGAGGATTGCTCAGAGATGGATTAACTCTTTGTGGCAAGACTGGGCTCAAATCATAGGAAATCTTATACTCTACAGTATGACATCAAAAAAAAAAAAATTAAAAAAAAATTTGGGTTTACATCCACTTTAAGATTAAAAAAAAAACCTTCTTCCTTTACAACCACTTTAGACTTACTTGTTACTTATAGTGGCCCTGTTGTTTGAAACGTAAGCCCAATATATAAAAGAAGAGCATCTATACCAGTGGTGGCTGGTGTTTTTTTGGGGGGGGTTGGGGGGGAGGGGCAGCGAACAATCACCCTTCTCCCGGTCCCTATTGTCACACAACTGGGTGGGCTCGGAGCGCAGTGCTCTAGTCCCGAGCCCACCCTTTTTTGAAGCCTTTTAAAGCCTTTGGCTCTAATCACATGCTTCAAAAAAAAGTACAGTGGGGGTTATTTACTAAAACTGGAGCATGAAATATCTGGTGCAGCTCTGCCTAGAAACCAATCAGCTTCCAGGTTTTATTTTTAAAGCCTAAATGAACAAGCTAAGGTTATAAGCTGGTTGGCTACCATGCACAGCTGCATAGGCATGCGCAGCCCATTGCATTAGGGCAGGAATATTCAAACTACGGCTCTCCAGCTGTTGCGGAACTACAAAAACCATGAGGTATTGTAAAACTCTGACATTCACAGACATGACTAGGCATGATGGGAATTGTGGTTCCTGAACAACTGGAGGGCCGTAGTTTGAAGACCCCTGCATTAGGGTGTGCACCCCAATGCTCAAACACACGTGCGTGTATATATATTACCAAAAGTATTGGGTCGCCTGCCTTTACATGAACTTTAATGGCATCACTTAGTCTGTAGGATTCAATATTGAGTTGGCCCACCCTCTGCAGCTATAACAGCTTCAACTCTTCTGGGAAGGCTGTCCACAAGGTTTAGGAGTGTGTCTATGGGAATATTTGACCATTCGTCCAGAAGTGCATTTGTGAGGTCAGGCACTGATGTTGGTCAAGAAGGCCTGGCTCGCAGTCTCCACTCTAATTCATCCCAAAGGTGTTTCTATCGGGTTGAGGGCAGGACTCTGTGCAGACCAGTCAAGTTCCTTCACCCTAAACTCGCTCATCCATATCTTTATGGACCTTGTTTGTGCATTGGTCCAAATCATTTGGTGGAGGGAGGATTATGGTGTGGGGTTGTTTTTCAGGGGTTGGGCTTGGCCCCTTAGTTCCAGTGAAGAGAACTCTTAAGACAGCATACCAAGACATTTTGGAAGGCGCCTTTATGTTTCAACATGACTGCACACCAGTGCACAAAGCAAGGTCCATAAAGACATGGATGAGCGAGTTTGGGGTGGAGGAACTTGACTGGCCCGCACAGATTATTGACCTCAACCCGATAGAACACCTTTGGGATGATTGAGAGTGGAGAATGTGAGCCAGGCCTTCTCATCCACATCAGCACCTGACCTCACAAATGCGTTTCTGGAAGAATGGTCAAACATTCCCATAGACACGCTCCTAAACCTTGTGGACAGCCTTCCCAGAAGAGGTGAAGCTGCTATAGCTGCAAAGGGTGGGCCAACTCAATATTGAACCCTACGGACTAAGACTGGGATGCCATAAAAGTTCATGTGCGTGTAAAGGCAGGTGTCCCCAATAATTTCGTATTATTTTTTACAATATATTTATTTATTTATTTATTTTTTACAATTTCTTTAGAAGCTCCGTGGGGGGCTTTGGTGAAATATCATGGATCTAAACAGGCCCCTAATGTCTCACTTGTGAGACAGAGAAAAGTACTGAGGACAGATATTCCCCAGTCTCTTTCTCTGCAGCCAAGGCACACCTTGCACCCCATGTGTCGCCCGCCTATGCAGAGCTGCACCAGATTTTGTACTCCAGTTTTAGTAAATCAACCCCACAGGTCTTGGACAGACCCCCCCGATCCCAGCCTGTGAATTGTCAGTGAAAGGGGAAGCAGCAGAATAATGAGTTCATCCCCTTTCCCTCTCTCCTCCTATCAACAAATCCCTCATATGTATTTCATATGTACTTAGCGGTTTACCTGGAGTTCATCTTTAAGTCTAAAAAAGTACATTCTTTAGCAACCCACAAGACACGCTATAAACTTAGCAAAACAAGTGCCATTTTTGTCAGCTAGCTTCACATAAATAAATCTTTGGTATGTATTAAACTCATAAATACAATCTATCTTCTTAATTCCTCTGCCTCCTTGTTTATGACTGATCTGCCAGCCAAATATACAACTAAACGGCGTTAACAGTATGTGGCAGTTCATTTGAAAAACTCCCTACTTAGCCTAAGTTATGGATTTTCATAATTCTAATTACAAACATGACTAAGTAGAGACATTTTCAGGTAATTTATGAGAGCAGAATATTAGTTTTTCTGCAGCTGAATACAGAGATATCTAAATATGTTTCACAATGTTCCTTATCCAATTGAAAACAGGAATTTCTGATGTGGGAAATGATTCTACTTTTTCTTTTTCTTTTTTTTTTTTTTTTTTAATTTTTTTTTCTTTATTTTAATACGCTATATCTCATTGACACGAAATTATTGTGAGAATAACATTTCTTTTTTTTGTATTCCTCATTAAATTGCAATTTTGGGTCTTTACCACTGGAAAGCTTAGTAACAAGGGGGAAAAGTTTACATTCTGTAAGTATGTCATTAAACTCCGATTTGACATGGTGTTTGCAGGTATAAATGAATGCCATAAAAACAAGTGTGGAGACCACGCGCGGTGTGAAAATACTGCCAGAGGGCTCAACTGCTCGTGCCTTGAAGGTTATCAGTCGTCCTCAGGAAGCCTGTACTTTCAGCCAGACGACGGGACTTACTGTCAAGGTAAGTTGCGGTGCCATTAATACACCTTTTTGTGTTCTTTAATTACAATGGCTTTACAAAGGAGAGATTTTGCCTCCAGGTAATATCCAGCATAATTACATTTATTAAAAATATAATGGATGACAAAAAGGTATTATTGCAGTTTTCGATATAGTTTTAATTACTTTCAACATTTTTTTTTTTTTTGTGGAAAAAAGTGGTGAATGTACTTTTTTTTTTAATTTTCGAAAGAGTAAGGAAGGATTAGAACTCTAATCAGGTTTTTATTGCTGTCTCTGGCCCTATTGTGTACATTCATTCTCACTATTTGCTTCGGAGACCACCATCACCAAGGCAGGAAGTGATGGGAAATCCAACATTTTATGCCGTGTACACACGGGAGGACTTTTCGACCGGACTGGTCTGACGGGACAATCCGACCGTGTGTGGGCTTCATCGGACCTGCAGCCGACTTTTTCGGCCGAAAATCAGACGGACTTTAGATTTGGAACATGTTTCAAATCTTTCCGACGGACTCGAGTCCAGTCAAAAAATCCGCTCGTCTGTATGCTAGTCCGACGGACAAAAACCGACGCTAGGGCAGCTATTGGCTACTGGCTATCAACTTCCTTATTTTAGTCCGGTGTACGTCATCAGGTATGAATCCGTCGGACTTTGGTGTGATCGTGTGTAGGCAAGTCCGTTCATTCGAAAGTTCGTCGGAAGTCCGTCAAAAGTCCGTCGAAAGTCCGTCGGAAACACCGTCGGACCTTTGATGCTCAAAAGTCCGCCTGTGTGTACATGGCATTAGAGTTTACTCCAGAATAACAGACTAATAGGGGCGCTGAGAACTTTTAAGCCTCATACACAGGATCTGATTTTCCGGGAATTGTATGATGAATGGCTGTTGGCGGAAAATCTGACCGTTTGTACACTCCATCAGACAATTGTTGGCCAACTTTCCGTGGACAAATGTTGGATGGCAGGTTTATAAATTTTCCGCGGACAACGGTGTGTTGTCGGATTTTCCGAGCGTATATACACAAGTCCGTCGGACAAATGTCCAAACTACAAACACGCATGCTCGGGATCAGTGCTCACCAAACACAACATTAGCAGAAGGTGCCCAAAGGGTGGCGCCAAAGCGATGAAAAAAACCACATAGTACGTCACTATGTTCGTGTTTGTTGGCCAACAATTGTGTGCCGTTTGTCTGCAAGACAAGTTCCTGGCCAACGCCCTTTGGACAAAAGTCTGACGCTTTGACCACGGAAAATCCGATCATGTGTACGAGGCTTAAGACTTACAAGTGTAGTCAGACGCAGGAAAATCTCAAACAAGTTCTTTAGATTTGGAAAGGCGTCTCCCACACAGCAAGGCTTCCCTAGATGGATCTTCAACAATCACTCAAACCATAGAAATACAGAAAGGAGCGCCAGACCAAAATTGAATAAAAGAGTACAAGATCATTAGCTTTTGATAAAAAATTCTTACAAAATGACATTAAATAATTTAATATAATTATTTTATTAAAATATTTTATTAAATAATTTAATAAAATAATTATATAAAAATATACACACACACTATATTACCAAAAGTATTGTGATGCCTTCTTTTACACGCACATGAACTTTAACGGCATCCAAGTCTTAGGCCGTAGGGTTCAATATTGAGTTGGCCTCAGCATACCAAGACATTTTGAACAATTTCATGCTCCCAACTTTGTGTGAACAGTTTGGGGACGGCCCCTTCCTGTTCCAACATGACTGTACACAAAGCAACATCCATAAAGACACAGATGAACGTATTTGGGGTGGAGAAACTTGACTGGCCTGCACAGAGTCCTGTCCTCAGCCTGATAGAACACCTTTGGGATTAATTAGAGCAGAGACTGGGAGCCAAGCCTTCTCATCCACGCCAGTGCCTGACCTCACAAATGCACTTCTGGAAGAATGGTCAGACATTCCCATAGACACACTCCTAAACCTTGTGGACAGCCTTCCCAGAAGAGTTGAAGCTGTTATAGCTGCAAAGGGTGGGCCAACTCAATATTGAACCCTTTTGACTAAGACTGGGATGCCATGTCCTTTTTGTCCACTATTATGGATTTTCAATAAATGTTATGTACAGCAATCCCTGTTTGGATTTTTGCTATATATGACCAGTGGGATGGTCTGCTTGCTTTGCACGTTATCTATATTCAATGTGTTGTTTACCACACCTGCCTTGAATATACATATATGTAAATTTATGTGTGTAAAATTTGCTCACCATATATACAGGGCTGATTCAAGGGCTGAAAATTATCTGCACAAATGGGTGTACCTGTAAGTCCCCTTTAAATCGCGGGCTAGTGGTTGAGCGTGCACGCGGGTCCCGCGGACTCAATATCTGCCGGTGGCCCCGTTCGTGATACAGAGAGGCAGAACAGGGAGATGCCTAGGTAAACAAGGCATTTCCCTGTTCTGCCTAGCAACATACATGACAGGGATCTACTGCTCCCTGTCATCGGGAGCAGTGATCTCTTTCATGTTCTTGTGAGCCAACCCCCCTACAGTTAGAACACACTGAGGGAACACAGTTAACCCCTTGATCGCCCCTAGTGCTTAACCCCTTCCCTGCCAGTGTCATTTACACAGTAATCAGAGACATCTGAAGACATCTGTTACGATGAAACATGTCAGGCAGGCTGACATCCGTACGCTGATTGCTGCAGCCCTTTGTTCCTATCATTGATGCATGCTGTTTTAAGCTTCAACTGTAAGTTACTACAATAAAAGTTTTTTTATCTATCATTACGGGCTTCACTATGGGTCCTTCATTTTCTTTTCTCGGATATATGATGACTACATGCCTGAATGCCTAATTCTGAAGTGACCATTGGGAGATGTTTATATGTGAAGGAAATCCCACGGATGTTGTGGTCTGATGAGGGGTTCCAGTGGGCTGGATTTGCTGGATGCTATTGAGAATTTATCATCTATGCGTAATCCTTAACACCTTCTGTTTTTGATAGGTACCCTGTCCCCACTTCCGTTGGACCTCGCCACAGCAAGGTTCATCAGAAGTTTGCCCCCTCCTCCTTCCCCAGCTGCTGGGCCAGTAAGAGAGCGCAGCGTGCTTCACATGTGCGCAGAAGGGACCTGGCTGTGAAGCCGCAAGGCTTCACTGACTGGTCCCCTTACCGACAATGGCGGCAGCAGCACCCGATGGAAATATCGGTTGGGATTCTGACATTGCTGGATTCCAGGTAAGTGTCCTTATATTGAAAGTCAGCAGCTACAGTATGTTTAGCTGCTGACTTTTAATTTTCGGTGGGGGGGGGCGGAACATCGCTTTAACTCCATTTTTAAAGGAACTTGGCAGGTAGGCTGTTCCAAACATCTTGAAGAACTAACCACAGTTCTTCTGTGGATGTAGGATGCCCCAAATTCTTCTGTCTCTTCATGTAATCCCAGACAGACTCCATGATGTAGAAATCAGGGCTCTGTGGAGACCAAACCATCACTTCCAGGACTCCTTGTTCTTCTTTACACTGAAGATAGTTCTTAATGGCATTGACTGTATGTTTTGGGTAATTTTCCTGCTGCATGATAAATTTGGGGCCAATCACACTCCTCCCTGATGGTATGATGGACAAATATCTGCCTGTATTTCTCAGCATTAAGGACAACATTGATCCTGACCAAATCTCAAACTCAGTTTGCAGAAGTGCAGCCTCAAACTTGCAAGGAACCTCCACCATGCTTCGCTGTTGCCTGCAGACACTCATTATTGTAATGGTTCTCCAGACCTTTGAGAACAAACTGCCTCCTGCTACAGTCAAGTATTTTAAGTTTTGGCTCATCAGTCCAGAGCACCTTCTGCCATTTTTTTCTGCACCTCAGTTCCCATGCTTTCCTTCATAGGTCATAGAAACAAAGCTAAGCAACTTAACTATGTACAAAAGACATAGGAATGGGTGCAGAAAAATGGGCAGCAAGACCTCTGGACTGATGAGTCAAAATTTGAAATATTTTGCTACAGCAGGAGGTAGTCTATTCGCAAAGGGCTGGAAAGTGGTGGAATATTGAATGTCTGCAGTTATGTAATCCTAAAGACTAGTTTAAGCTGGAGACCATGCTGGACAGATTTAAATGGTTACTGGTAGTTATTTGATGGTCCTGCAAGTGGATGGTGGTGCTGGTCCCCATTTTTGTTTTTTGGAGGTCTGGTGCAACAGTGTCATGACTTGAGCAGAAATGATACTTGAATGCGGAGAGAGGGAAGAGCGACCAGTGTCCGGAATAATACGTGGGTGGGTGGTTGGGTGGTGGAGATACCCCCCCCCCCCTCTCCAAATACCACTGCTCACCTTAGAGGATTAGCAGTTCTGCAACTTGTTGTATCTAAACACACTGTGGAGTTGATCCACTAAAACTGGAGAGTGCAAAATCTGGTGCAGCTGTGCATGGTAGCCAATCAGCATCTAACTTCGGCTTATTTAATTTAAGCTTTGACAAAAAAATCTGGAAGCCGATTGGTTTCTATGCAGAACTGCACCAGATTTTGCACTCCCCAGTTTTAGTAAATCAACCCCTAGTATGTGATATTGCACTTACTTTCTCTACCAAAATGTTGGTACGTCCACGGAGCCCACCCATCTCCAACAAGTTAGTCCACCATTATTACCTCCTCATCCACCTTCTGCACATAGAGACAGTTCCCCCGAAACGCATTAGCCCCATCTGTATGTTTTTTATACTTTCAATAAATTTCTCTATTCTCCCATCATTTTGCATTATTCCGCACACTGGGCTCTCCTCCCTCCCCATTCAATTGATCCTAAAGAGACATTTCATAATTTGCCGAACTATTGGTATGTCTCCTAGTCACTGCTCTCTCATTAGCCATTGAGCTTCAATAGCATTGCAGGCAGCGACCAAATTAATTCTAGCAATGAGAAATAAAGTTTCATTTCAGTGATTCTGCCGCTAACAAAGTGTCAACAGCATCAGCATTGCCCATGTGACATGGCCCTAAGGACTTTTTGCCTGTTTCACAAAACAAAATCTAAATAAAAAATATAAATCCTGCTCTATAATAATAATGATAATAATTACATTCTCCAAGTAGCTAGAATAATTATCTTAGAGGTTTACCCCTGCGTACATATATATGAAATAAACAGTATGTAACAAGCAAATAAAATAATGTGCCGTTAGCTGCCCCATACAATTTCCCAACATAGGCCCCGTGTGACTATAATTCTTATTATTTAAATTATAATAGCATTGCTAAAATAATACAAGCAAATAACGGTATTCTACCAGATGGAACAAATCCACAGATAAAAAGTTCAGAGCAGAGTTATGAGTTGCTACCAATCAGAAGATTTCGGTTATCCTTCTTTTTAAAGCTGAACTCCAGGCAAACAGCTAAAATACAGTACATACGGTATATGAGAGCTGTTTTACCTGCCAAAGGATCTGTCCATCCATTCCTGGGACTTACCCAGCTCTGCAAAACTCTACAGGCATCCTGAGAACCTAGCTTACTTCTACTGAAGTTACAGTAGATTTGTAGGCAAACCCTAACTACTCTTAAAAATGCTTCCTTCCCACTCCTAACACCACTTATGACTAACCTGTGTAACAACAAACTGTATAATTGCCAAAGTATTGGGACACCTGCCTTTACACGCACATGAACCTTAATGGAATACCAGCCTTAGTCCATAGGGTTCAATATTGCATTGGCCCAACCTTTTCAGCTATAACAGCTTCAACTCTTGTGGGAAGTCTGTCCACAAGGTTTAGGAGTGTGTCTATGGGAATGCTTGACCATTCTTCCAGAAGCACATTTGTGAGGTTTAGGCACTGATGTTGGACGAGAAGGCCTGGGTCACAGTTTCCGCTCAAATTCATCCCAAAGGTGTTCTGTCGGGTTGAGATCAGGACTCTGTGCAGGCCAGTCAAGTTCCTCCACCCCAAACTCGCTCATCCATGTCGTTATGGATGAGCGAGTTTGGCCTTATGCATCGGAGGAGATCACCACCCCAAAGTATTTGGCAGTAATAGTCCACCACAATGGCAATTCTGGGTCAGCCAAACCCCCCCGCCTCTCGATCAATGGGTAAAATGAAGGACTTGTCCCAGTTGACCTTTAAACCTGTTAAAGGGGAATAGGAGGAAATCAAGGCCAGAACTTCCTTAACCACTTGCCGACCGCCTCACGCCTATATACGTGAGCAGAGCGGCACGGGCAGGCAAAATCACGTACCTGAAACGTGATTGCCTTCCCGCGGGTGGGGGGTCCGATCGGACCCCCCCCGGTGCCAGCTGCGGTCGGCATTTGGTTGGAAGCGATGAGAGACGAGGGGGAGGCCATCCGATCGTGGCCCCCCCCCTCGCGATCGCTCCCAGCCAATGAGAAACATCCCCTGCCTCTGTATAGTACACAGAGGCAGAGGATGTGATGTCATCTCTCCTCGGCTCGGGAGTTTCCGTTCCAGCGCCGAGGGGAGATGACATGTAAGTGCACCAACACACACACACACAGTAGAACATGCCAGGCATACATTACACCCCCGATCCCTCCCCCCGATCCCCCCTCAATCACCCCCCCCCCCGTCACAAACTGACACCAAGCAGGTTTTTTTTTTTTTTTTTTTTTTCCTGATTACTGCATAGTGTCAGTTTGTGACAGTTAGCAGTGTTAGGGTAGTGACTGTTACCCCCCTGTAGGTCTAGGGTACCCCCCTTACCCCCCCTAATAAAGTTTTAACCCCTTGATCACCCCCCCCCCTCACCAGTGTCACTAAGCGATCATTTTTCTGATCGCTGTATTAGTGTCGCTGGTGACGCTAGTTAGGGACGTAAATATTTAGGTTCGCCGTCAGTGTTTTATAGCGACAGGGACCCCCATATACTACCTAATAAATGTTTTAACCCCTTGATTGCCCCCTAGTTAACCCTTTCACCACTGATCACCGTATAACCGTTACGGGTGACGCTGGTTAGTTCGTTTATTTTTTATAGTGTCAGGGCACCCGCCGTTTATTACCAAATAAAGGTTTAGCCCCCTGTAGGTCTAGGGTACCCCCCTTACCCCCCCTAATAAAGTTTTAACCCCTTGATCACCCCCTGTCGCCAGTGTCGCTAAGCGATCATTTTTCTGATCGCTGTATTAGTGTCGCTGGTGACGCTAGTTAGGGACGTAAATATTTAGGTTCGCCGTCAGTGTTTTATAGCGACAGGGACCCCCATATACTATCTAATAAATGTTTTAACCCCTTGATGGCCCCCTAGTTAACCCTTTTACCACTGATCACCGTATAACCGTTACGGGTGACGCTGGTTAGTTCGTTTATTTTTTATAGTGTCAGGGCACCCGCCGTTTATTACCGAAAAAAGGTTTAGCCCCCTGATCGCCCGGCGGTGATATGCGTCGCCCTAGGCAGCATCAGATTAGCGCCAGTACCGCGAACACCCACGCACGCAGCATACACCTCCCTTAGTGGTATAGTATCTGAACGCATCAATATCTGATCCGATCAGATCTATACTGGCGTCCCCAGCAGTTTAGGGTTCCCAAAAACGCAGTGTTAGCGGGATCAGCCCAGATACCTGCTAGCACCTGCGTTTTGCCCCTCCGCCCGGCCCAGCCCAGTCCAGCCCACCCAAGTGCAGTATCGATCGATCACTGTCACTTTTTTTTGTAGCGTTTTGGTGAACTGGCAAGCACCAGCGGCCTAGTACACCCCGGTCGTAGTCAAACCAGCACTGCAGTAACACTTGGTGACGTGGCGAGTCCCATAAGTGCAGTTCAAGCTGGTGAGGTGGCAAGCACAAGTAGTGTCCCGCTGCCACCAAAAAGACAAACACAGGCCCGTCGTGCCCATAGTGCCCTTCCTGCTGCATTCGCCAATCCTAATTGGGAACCCACCGCTTCTGCAGCGCCCGTACTTCCCCCATTCACATCCCCAACCAAATGCAGTCGGCTGCATGAGAGGCATTTATATATCCTCCCAAGTACCCCTACCCAACGAACCCCCCCAAAAAAGATGTTGTGTCTGCAGCAAGCGCGGATATAGGCGTGACACTCACTATTATTGACCCTCCTGTCCTGACAATCCTGGTCTTTGCATTGGTGAATGTTTTGAACGCTACCATTCACTAGTTGAGTATTAGCGTAGGGTACAGCATTGCACAGACTAGGCACACTTTCACAGGGTCTCCCAAGATGCCATCGCATTTTGAGAGACCCGAACCTGGAACCGGTTACAGTTATAAAAGTTACAGTTACAAAAAAAAAGTGTAAAAAAAAAAAAAAACACAAACAAAAATAAAAAAAAATAGTTGTCGTTTTATTGTTCTCTCTCTCTCTATTCTCTCTATTGTTCTGTTCTTTTTTACTGTATTCTATTCTGCAATGTTTTATTGTTATTATGTTTTATCATGTTTGCTTTTCAGGTATGCAATTTTTTATACTTTACCGTTTACTGTGCTTTATTGTTAACCATTTTTTTGTCTTCAGGTACGCCATTCACGACTTTGAGTGGTTATACCAGAATGATGCCTGCAGGTTTAGGTATCATCTTGGTATCATTCTTTTTAGCCAGCGGTCGGCTTTCATGTAAAAGCAATCCTAGCGGCTAATTAGCCTCTAGACTGCTTTTACAAGCAGTGGGAGGGAATGCCCCCCCCCCCACCGTCTTCCGTGTTTTTCTCTGGCTCTCCTGTCTCAACAGGGAACCTGAGAATGCAGCCGGTGATTCAGCCAGCTGACCATAGAGCTGATCAGAGACCAGAGTGGCTCCAAACATCTCTATGGCCTAAGAAACCGGAAGCTACGAGCATTTTATGACTTAGATTTCGCCGGATGTAAATAGCGCCATTGGGAAATTGGGGAAGCATTTTATCACACCGATCTTGGTGTGGTCAGATGCTTTGAGGGCAGAGGAGAGATCTAGGGTCTAATAGACCCCAATTTTTTCAAAAAAGAGTACCTGTCACTACCTATTGCTATCATAGGGGATATTTACATTCCCTGAGATAACAATAAAAATGATTTAAAAAAAAAAAAAAATGAAAGGAACAGTTTAAAAATAAGATAAAAAAGCAAAAAAATAATAAAGAAAAAAAATAAATAAATAAAAAGCACCCCTGTCCCCCCTGCTCTCGCGCTAAGGCGAACGCAAGCGGCGGTCTGGCGTCAAATGTAAACAGCAATTGCACCATGCATGTGAGGTATCACCGCGAAGGTCAGATCGAGGGCAGTAATTTTAGCAGTAGACCTCCTCTGTAAATCTAAAGTGGTAACCTGTAAAGGCTTTTAAAGGCTTTTAAAAATGTATTAATTTTGTTGCCACTGCACGTTTGTGCGCAATTTTAAAGCATGTCATGTTTGGTATCCATGTACTCGGCCTAAGATCATCTTTTTTATTTCATCAAACATTTGGGCAATATAGTGTGTTTTAGTGCATTAAAATTTAAAAAAGTGTGTTTTTTCCCCAAAAAATGCGTTTGAAAATCGCTGCGCAAATACTGTGTGAAAAAAAAAAATGAAACACCCACCATTTTAATCTGTAGGGCATTTGCTTTAAAATAATATATAATGTTTGGGGGTTCAAAGTAATTTTCTTGCAAAAAAAAATAATTTTTTCATGTAATCAAAAAGTGTCAGAAAGGGCTTTGTCTTCAAGTGGTTAGAAGAGTGGGTGATGTGTGACATAAGCTTCTAAATGTTGTGCATAAAATGCCAGGACAGTTCAACCCCCCCCCAAATGACCCCATTTTGGAAAGTAGACACCCCAAGCTATTTGCTGAGAGGCATGTCGAGTCCATGGAATATTTTATATTGTGACACAAGTAGCGGGAAAGAGACAAATTTTTTTTTTTTTTTTGCACAAAGTTGTCACTAAATGTTATATTGCTCAAACATGCCATGGGAATATGTGAAATTACACCCCAAAATAAATTCTGTTGCTTCTCCTGAGTACGGGGATACCACATGTGTGGGACTTTTTGGGAGCCTAGCCGCGCACGGGACCCCGAAAACCAAGCACCGCCTTCAGGCTTTCTAAGGCCGTAAATTTTTGATTTCACTCTTCGCTGCCTATCACAGTTTCGGAGGCCATGGAATGCCCAGGTGGCACAAACCCCCCCAAATGACCCCATTTTGGAAAGTAGACACCCCAAGCTATTTGCTGAGAGGTATAGTGAGTATTTTGCAGACCTCACTTTTTGTCACAAAGTTTTGAAAATTGAAAAAAGAAAAAAAAAAATTTTTTTTCTGGTCTTTCTTCATTTTCAAAAACAAATGAGAGCTGCAAAATACTCACCATGCCTCTCAGCAAATAGCTTGGGGTGTCTACTTTCCAAAATGGGGTCATTTGGGGGGGGTTTGTGCCATCTTGGCATTTTATGGCCTTCAAAACTGTGATAGGTAGTGAGGAGTAAAATCCTGAAGGTGGTGCTGGGTTTTCGGGGCCCCGTACGCGGCTAGGCTCCCAAAAAGTGCCACACATGTGGTATCCCCGTACTCAGGAGAAGCAGCTGAATGTATTTTGGGGTGCAATTCCACATATGCCCATGGCCTATGTGAGCAATATATCATTTAGTGACAACTTTTTGTAATTTTTTTTTTTTTTGTTTTTTTTTTTGTCATTATTCAATCACTTGGGACAAAAAAAAAAAATATTCAATGGGTTCAACATGCCTCTCAGCAATTTCCTTGGGGTGTCTACTTTCCAAAATGGGGTCATTTGGGGGGGGGGTTTGTACTGCCCTGCCATTTTAGCACCTCAAGGAATGACATAGGCAGTCATAAACTAAAAGCTGTGTAAATTCCAGAAAATGTACCCTAGTTTGTAGACGCTATAACTTTTGCGCAAACCAATAAATATACGCTTATTGACATTTTTTTTACCAAAGACATGTGGCCGAATACATTTTGGCCTAAATGTATGACTAAAATTTAGTTTATTGGATTTTTTTTATAACAAAAAGTAGAAAATTATCATATTTTTTCAAAATTTTCAGTCTTTTTCCGTTTATAGCGCAAAAAATAAAAACGGCAGAGGTGATCAAATACCATCAAAAGAAAGCTCTATTTGTGGGAAGAAAAGGACGCAAATTTCGTTTGGGTAGAGCATTGCATGACCGCGCAATTAGCAGTTAAAGCGACGCAGTGCCGAATTGTAAAAAGTGCTCTGGTCAGGAAGGGGGTAAATCCTTCCGGGGCTGAAGTGGTTAAGGGAAGGGCCTGGGTTGTTCAAAAAAATAATCATGTTGTCGGCGTATAACATCACTTTTTTAACAATAGAGCCAACCAGTATACCTTTAATATGCGGGGAGATGCGTATGGCTTGGGCAATGGGTTCCATCATTAGAGCAAATAATGCTGGGGACAGCCGGCAACCCACCTCCCAATTTAATCCGCTTTAAGGGAGCTTTATAAAGTATTTTAATCCATTTACGGAAACGTGGCCCAAAACCAAGCACCTCCAACACAGCAGACATGTAGACCCAATCAACTGAGTCAAAAGCTTTGGCTACATCTAGCATAACCAGAACCTGGGAAACTGACTCATTTGGGAAGAGCTGCAGGTGTGTCAGGACCATGCACAGGTTAATGTCAGTTTATTTTCCTGGTATAAAACCAGTTTGGTCAATACTAACCAAGGATGTTAAAGGTTTCATCAGTCTCATAGCCAAGACATAGTTAGGACCTTTAAATCATAGTTCAGAAGGGAAATATTTCTATAAGATCCACAGAATTTGGGATCTTTCCCTGGCTTAGGTAATAGTATAATGTGTGCTTGGTACATTGATGGGGTAAGGACTGTGACTCGTAACTTTCCTCAAATACTTTGCAGAGCCTTGTCTTTTTTATGTAGTTTATACCATTCCCCAGGATTTTGTTGGGGGGGAATGAGGTCACTGCCCCTTCTATTTCAGAGATGGAAATTTCTTGTTCTAGGGATTTGGCTACTTCATTGGATAAGGAAGCTAGAGAGAGACTAAAAATGCTGAAACTCCTGTAGAATACAAGAGGGGTCAGTGATAGATTCCCCAGCCTCTGAAATAAGTTCAGAGACAACTATCAGGTGTCTGGAGTCTGCAACCAAATTGGCTAGCAGTTCACCATTCTTATCCCCGGATTCATACAATTTCCCATCCTGAATAGCAGCATCAGCATGCGTGAGGGACATGAGATGAAGCTCTAGATCTCTGCAGACCTTTGCCAGGATAGAATAGTTTTCCCATGTGGGTGAGGAAGCAAAATCACAAGCTGCCTCGGTTTCCATCCGCTCAAGCAAGGTCAACTGAGCACAATGTTCGACTCTAGCTGATTTGATGCCCGAAACATACTGCCCTCGAGTATATGTTTTAAAGGCATTCCACACCACCTGGGGAGATGCAGAGGATTCATTTGTCTCCCAATATTAAGCAGCGGAGTCCATCAGCAGCTCCCGCACCCTCATTATTAAGCCATTTAGAGTCCAAGTGCCAGCTGCCCAAGGATTTACTGCCCCCTACAACTATGGTAAGTTCCAAGGGAGAATGGTCTGAAATGCCTGCAGGCAGGTAGGAAGCCACCCTTAAAACCGATAACATCAGCCCAGAGCTGAATGCTAAATCAATATGGGAAACAGATTTATGTGAGGCGGAGTAATGCAAATAGAAATGGTCTAGTGGGAACTTAAATATCCATATTTTGGTCAAATCAAAGGTCTGAGCCCAGGACCCATGGTCCACACTAGACGCTCTCTGAGGATTAGATGAGTCCAAATCTGCCTGCAGGACAGAATTAAAATCCCCGGCCCATATGACTCTAGCAATCTGTAGCGGTACCAGTTTCTCCTGGATGGTATAAAGTATGCCAGAGGAAAATGGCAGAGGAATATACACATTGACAAAGGCATACTTCACATCACCTAATTCTAGGACTAACATAGTAAAGCAGCCTCCGGGATCATTACATACATGTTTTACCTTATATGCAAGTGATTTGTTGAGAAGTAAGGCGACCCCACTGGGCGTAGCTGAAATAGGTAGCGTGAAAAGCCTGCTGCTCCCACGCTCTACAGAGGGACAAAATTTTGTTCCCTAAGAGATGAGCTTCCTGTATAAAAATGATATGCAGTTTATGAGTATTAAGGAATTTAAACATAAGTGATTGTTTAAATTTATTGTTCAGACCCCTTATATTACAAGAAACTAATTTAAATTCCATTGGGACACTAAATTGAAATAAAATATCAACATAGGGATAGTGTTCAATGAAACATGGGTGGTACATAGGAATCGATCAAAGGAGAAGAACAAATAATGCCTGCAGGGGGAGTCGCCAATCCTCCAAACTGTAGTAACACTGTGGGAAAGAATATGAGTCAGATAGCACCAGTAGATCATAATGGACATCGTATGGTACAGTTGGTTGCCATAAAACACTAACTTAAAGCATTTGTTAACCCAAAAAATAAATAAAGATCCTGTTCCTATAACGCATTGTTTTACAGCACAGTCCCCCTCCTCTCCCCCTCCTCTCTCTGCCTGTCAGCTCGGTGCCGGTGCCGCCCCTCCTATCCTGCTGATCAAATTACTGTTTATTTGTAATACAATCTCTGTTTTTTTACTGTAATGGCCCCCTGTGATTGTGCTGTATAAAAATAGTGCTGTATATACCTTGTTTACAGAGCGCTGATCTGCGCTCATTGATGCAGCGAGCTGGCCTGGGGTTCCCCCGTTGACGTCAGTCAGGAGGGGAGGAGGAGAGGAGAGAGGCAGCCCCGCCTGCTGCATCTGTTGGGCCGATAGAGGAGATAGGCGGGGGGTCAATGAGCGCAGATCAGCGCTCTGTAAACAAGGTATATACAGCATTATTTTTATAAAGCACAGTCACAGGGGGCCATTACAGTAAAAAAAAAACTGAGAGGAAAATGTAAAGTTACGTTGGTGGGTTAACAATCACTTTAATGAACATAATTCTAAAAAGAGGAAAAAAAAAAAAGGTACCGACTAGCAACCCCAACAACTACACCAGTCAGTTTAATACCCATAACTCTAGGAACGTCTGTCTTGCTTGAAGTCTTCCTAAGTAGTGGCAATGGCAGAACATCCAAGGCCTCTTCAAGAAGGCAGAAACTTTGGGGGGTAAGTGTGGAGAACAGTCAACAAATGTTCGAGGTAGTTCTAGTAAGGTAAGGATTAAGATTAAGAAATGGCGTATAGAACCATTGGGACAACATGTGCCCCAGGACAATATGGAGTAAGCCACAAGTAGGGTAATGTGATAAAGACAACCACAGGAATGCGGATTCCATGATAGCCCTGAACAGCCCTCTGGTGCCATGTCAATCTTGGTAGGAGACATAAATGAAGGATCTGAAGATTAGTGGCATTCCCTAGTGCATTGGGTAGGAACAAACCATGTGTCCAGTACAGGAGAATGTGCTTATCGCAGGGTATTTAGCCATTCATCTGCATCAGTCAAAGAGTCAAAGAAACGGGCTGAGCCCTCATATGGGACCTTGAGAAGGCTAGGGTACAACATGCTATATTTAATATTTCTTTCATGAAGATTCTTACAGACTTCATTGAAGGTTTTCCTCTTGCGCTGTAGAGCGGCGGAGAAATCCGGATATAGTAGGATAGATGTATTGCCATAATGACGCGTGGGATGTTTGCGAGCTTCTGAGAGGATCTTTTCTCGGTCACAGTAGTTGAGGAAGCGAACCAAAAAAGGTCGGGGATTGGCTCCAGGGATAGCACGACCTGTGGGTACACGATGTGCTTGTTCAACGACATAGGTTGGGGAGACATCCATGAGACCCAGCAGGTTCTTGAAGAACCCTTCCACAAATTCAGCTGGTTTGTCACCCTCTTCACCCTCTGAGAGCCCAAGGACTTGCACGTTATTGTGCCTTAACCTATTTTCAGTGTCATCTGATTTAGTGACAAGTGCTTTTACTGTACGTTGCAGATCCGTTATGATGGTGGTATGGGCAGCTGTGATGTCTTCAATAGCAGATAGTCTGGATTCTGTTTCTGTCAGCCAACCTCTGATCTTGTCAAGGTCATTCCTGATTAAATTGCATTCTTCTGCAAGGCGATCTATGCGCACAAGCAAGGAAGTCTTGCTACGTTCAATGGCAGCTAGGATCACAGCTGTACCATCCTGAGATGATGGCACCATAGTATGGGGTGCTGCTGGTTTGGAGGATGCACTCACCGAATCCAGGACCCAAGGAAGGCTCTGTGCTCAAACAAGATGGCAGCTGGCTGCAGGACTGTGAGGGATGGTGGTCTGTACCAGGCCCCCTGCACAGGACAGCTCCAAGGGCACCAGGACCGAGGCTGGAAGCGGGGAGCCCCACCCCCCGGGTGCAAGAGCACTGACACCTGTCCAGCTGCAGAAGGATGGGGCCATCCACGCCGGCAAGATGGCGGTGGGTCTCTGCACTAAGGAGGATGGCAAATCGTGGCTCAGGCCCGCTGCAAAGAAAGACTTCCCAGGTCTGCTGCAGACAAGGGCAGAGAGTGGAGTGGCTCTATTAAGCAGGATGAGGAGCTGTTGGTCCCAAGGTGCGCAGGTGGCACCGGATTCTGTCGAATATGGCGACGGCCCGCTGGATGAGGCTGTAGGCCGCCAATCTCCTGCACTGAACTGGCCAGCTGAGAAATGATAGCGGGGAAGGAGTTAGGGAAGAGCATAAGTGCTGATGGTAAAAAAATCTTTGTCCCCAGGTTTGTAGGCACTCAAATGGAGGAGCATGGAGGTCAGGATGCCAGCAGCTCCTCACAAAAATGTCTGCTGTGATTCACATCCCGTCACACCCCCCCCCCCCCCCTTTACAAAAACTTTAAGGGTTAATTCAGACGGGCGATTAATCCCGTCCTCCATGCAGAGCCACTGGCAGGTGCATGTGCATCCACCTTGGAGCTGCATGCTGGCAACCCATAGCAGTGTTCTAGCAGTGTTCTAGCAAGTTCTAGTTGACACTTTTCCAATTTGTAGCATATTTGTTGAGTCTCTAGCAAGAGCAGAGTTGCAGTGGTGAGTCTACAGCAAGAGTGCTACAAGTCTACAGCATGCAATTTCAGCCACAGTGACCCCTGTGGTGGGATAAGTATTGCACAACATAACTGAACCAAAACTTGCAGCAGATTTGCAGATTGCTTGCAAAGAAAGTTGATCTGGAGTGATGCAATGCGGACTTGCTACAATTGTACAACAAACTTGTGAAGCCTGGCAAGTCTAGCAATAGCTTAGCAAGTCATTTTCAAACTTGCAGCACATTTGCTTGTGATTTGGGATGTGAAAGTTTGACTTGCGGACAGGAGCGGGTGCACGGATCCAAATGCAGACACTGTGCATTTGGATCTGTGTACCTGCTTCTGTCCATATGTCAAACTTTGACATGCGATTATGTCTGTGCCGCCACTGCATGTGCATCCACTTCTACGGGTAGCCAGCATGCAGCTCCAAGGTGGATGCACACGTATCTGCCAGCAGCTCTGCAGAAGATGAGATCCATCTGAATGAGCCCCAAACGTATGAAGTGAAAGCCAAAACCTCTCTTTTTTCCTTTGCTCCAGTGTTTACATAAAGGCTCTTAAGAGCCTTGTAAATTATATCATACCAAGGAAGGCTTCCAAAGCACAAAATGGCACCCAGGGCCTCACTTAGCTAAACATGGTTGAGCGTATCTGCAGGCATGTCTGTGACTTGGAAAACGGCCAGCGTATCTCCTCCGAGATTGTCTTGACATTATTCCAGAAGGCTCTCTTCAGTGTAAACATGATTTGGACGGCGTAGAGCAAAAAGGATGACAGCAAAGCTCACATGGACTCTGGAGAATGGCCCAGGGAAGGAGGAATCAAAAAGACGCTGGCGGTATGCCAACTAAGCCTCAGTTCAGAGCCAAGCTGACTCTCTGGTGCTCTACTGAGAGAACAATGGAGCTGATCTATAAACCAGAGGAAGCAAAACATAGAGGTGTTTCCTTCAGTAACCAATCAGATGTTGGCCTTCTAAGTTTATTGACGACCTTTGCTAAGCAATGCTGACACACCTTTCAAAATGTTTACATGCTATTTATTCATTTACTTTAAAGTTGTGCTCCAGGCATATAAAAGCAAATTAGTGCAGCCCTGTTATATTTAAAATATCATACGATTTTCTTTTATTTGACCTTGTATCAGCCTCTTGCAATCCACTGTACAGCAGAGCACAGACAAGAAAAGGGACCATACAGCTCCATACAATTTTTGGGGGGAGTGCTGTGCTGGTGCTGGCAGTATAGGTGGGCAAACTAAGTCCCTGATCCTGAATCCCTTGTTATAAAAAAAGCAAACATAACATTGTGACTCAATCATAAAATGAAATATGTAATCTTATATTATAGAAGCCATCCACAGTGTAATAAGAACATAGACTTTAGCCCCTTTTATTCCCTTCACGCCGACCTAACACAAATATGCGGTCCCACTAGACTGGGCTTTTTCTGTTTGCATGTCTCCCTTTGTGCTGGGAGCGCACCGTACAGTTCACTTTCCCAGCACAGAGACCAGGGTCTCAGCGTGAGCCCTTGGCCCCGTACTAAAGATTGGGACCCGAAATTCCAGGTCACCTGATCACTGTGTTAGCTTCTGATTGGCTAGCACAGTGATCAGTCACTGTGAAGCTCGCCCCCACATTGGGAGTTATTTACGAAAGGCAAATCTACTTTGCACTGAAAGTGCACTTGAAAGTGCAGTCGCTCTAAATCTAAGGGGTAGATCTGAAATAAAAGAAAGCTCAGCTGATTTTTTCATCCAATCACGTGCAAGCTAAAATGCTGTTTTTTATTTTCCTTGCACGTCCCCCTCGGATCTACAGCGACTGCACTTCTAAGTGTATTTTCAGTGCACTTTCAAGTGCACTTGCAGTGCAAAGTGGATTTGCCTTTAGTAAATAACCCCCATTGCATATCTCTCTCCTTGCGGAGAAAAAAAAAAAGTGTGTGTAAAAATAATATTAATAATAATAATGATAATAAAATAAAAAATACAAAAAACTGCCTAGATCAAGGTGGGATCTAGGCATTCAGGTCAGTGTCAGGGTTAGAGTTTGAGTCAAGGTCAGGGTTTGTATTTTTTGGGGTAGGATTTTTTATTTTTTTTTAATCATTATCAGTGACAGTAAGTGTCAGTGAGGGTTATTTACTAAAGAAAAATCCACTTTGCACTGCAAGTGTACTTGGAAGTAAAGTTGCTGTAGATCCGAGGGGGACATGCAAGGAAAATAAAAAACAGCATTTTAGCTTGCACATGATTGGATAATAAAATCAGCAGAGCTTCCACTCATTTCAGATTTACCCTTCAGATCTACAGCGACTGCACTTCCAAGTGCACTTGCAGTGCAAAGTGGATTTGCCTTTCGTAAATAACCCCTAATGTGTTTTAGGTAGGATTAAAAAAAAGCAAAATGTGCACTATTGTTTTTGGGTTGTATTACAGGTACATACAACAACTAACATACACATATGTGATATCGCTGTGATCATCAGGAGGAGCAGGAAAATTTATTTTGGGTTGTTCTTTGGTGGAAGGTTATGGTATTAGCAAGAAATATACAGTTACATAAAATAAAACATTTTTTTACTATTTTGGGACAGTTTTCCATTGATTATAAAAAAAATCAGAAGATATCCATTAGCATTTACCATGAAATTTCTCCTGAAAAAAACACAGTACAATCCACCTGGATGCACAAAGTAGTTATGATGATATGTACAGTTTTACTAACACAGGTCAAAGTTGAAAAATTGTGCTTAGGTATTAAGCGTTGTTTTACCCTTAGGCACACAGGGGTTAAGAACATTGGAGTGTACAGAGTGCAGTATTTGGAAGTACTTTGCTGGTCAGCCATTGCAAAAAATGAGTTCCATAATTGGTGTCAGTGGGAAAAAAAAACATAATGAGTTAGGAATAAAGCCTTAAAGGGATTGAGAAAAAAATATGTAGTGTGCTTTATTGTGGACTGCCCGCTACATACCGTGAAGGGATTGAGAAAAAAATAGACATGGTCAATAACGTGGTTATTATTTTATGGTGTATGATTTGTAGTGTGCCACCTTCCCCCAAGAATAGGGCCTGGGGGTACCTGGGGTGAAACATACCCTATGAAATATACCCCATTGTTGGGTGAAATATACCCTATTGTTGGTGTCAGTGGCATTTGTCAGGGCCAGCAATAACCTTAAGCAAGTGAAAGGGCCAGCAATAAAAACATCCAGCAATAAACCCCAGCAATGATAACCCCCAGCACAACAATAGTCACCAGCACAATAGCCACCCCCAGCATTATAGGAGACAGGGTGATGAGAGGGAGAGAGGATAGGAAGGACAGGGAAATGGGTGGAGAGAGCAGAAGAGAGAGAAAGAGCTGAGGAGGGAGAGAAAAGAGAACAGATGGGGAGAGAGAGCAGGGTGGAGAAAGAGAGAAGAGAGCAAAGGGAGCCGTGGGGGAGAGAGGGGATAAGGATAGAGCAGAGGAGGAGAAAGAGCAGGGGGAGAGAAAGAAGAGAGAACGGGGAAAAGATCAGCATAGAGAGAGGGGGAAACATTTTAAACATTTCTTAAGGTCATGACATTTAACACTCATGTTTTTAAAAAAAATTTGTCCCCCGATGTCCAGTTTAATATAAAAAATCAACTTATAAAATTGCTTCCAGGCCGTTCCCATATTGCTTATAAAGTAGTATACTGCAGCGCTGATGAAGATGAAATAAGCAATAAAATTATACCAATATAAAGTAAATATGATAAATGAATATTCAAAACAAAAATACACAGCAATAGAATATCACAAGGAAAGGGGCTTACCAGACAGGTAGAACCCAACTAGGCTTATGCCTGAGGAGTCAACCAAGCTTTTGGTGTAACACACCCAAGGAGGTACAGCAACCATGACTTCCAAAATGGACCAAGCCAGATAGGGATCTGTGACCGTTTTTGACATCAGTAGCTGTCTACCATAGGAATAGTGACCGGAATTCGTGAGCGATTCCTCTCAATATGACATATGGCAAAAGGAGAAAGAATAGGGTCACATAGTGTAATACCATAAAATATAAAGCATTTATTGAAAAATGATAAAATGGTCACTCACATTTGAGAAGACATCAAAAGCATTGGATAAAATCAAGGCAACGTAGTGGCATCAGCAGAGCCCGCCCCGACGTTTCGTCCTAATAGGCATCCTCTGGGGTGCTGGTCCACTGCAGCCACTGTGTATTTATAGGGTAAATGATCACCTCAAATGAGGGCCAGCTCCATGTCCACCAAAAAGCCCAAAATTCCCATATTGCTTGTGGGCATGTGAAGCCCACAAGCATAATGTTCCTGGATATGGTGCAGCTGAGCGACCAGCATGCACCGCCCGTTCTCGCGCACTCGCATTTTGACAGTATCGCAGCGCCGTCAATTTCTCAGGTTGCCATCACAACGGGCGTCGTTGTCGGAAGTGCCCGCCCCGTTGTGATGGCAACCAAGCCCTCGGCGTTGCCCACTGACCCTTGGGAATAATGACACACATCTCCCAGGAGCAGTAGCGAGCGGAGGCTGCCAAGGGAAGTGACGTAAGGAAGGGGAAGATTTGAAGGGAACTCATAGCAACAGGCATGAAAAGGTTAAAAAAAAAAAATCTCCAAATGTAATTTATTATATTATTTGCTGCACAGTAATGACATTTTTTTATGGGTGGAACTCTGCATTAAAGACATTTTGGGGGTGCTACAGTACATCCAAGCATTCCCCTGGTGCCACCATTGGGAAGAGTAAAGCAGTACAATGAATCAGTTAGAAGGAGAGAGCAGAACAACAAGCTTATCAATCTACTGCTTTGCCTATAACTATACAATTCCAGGGTGGGCATGGGTAGAAGATCCCCTAGGTGGGAGGGGCAGAGGGAGATACTAAATCAGATAAGTAAGCAATTTGTACTTGCCCAACCCAGCAAACCCCTGCCCCCCAGATATCAGCATACCTCAAACATTAGTAACCTAAAACTGTTTAATACAACAGAAAAAAACACGCATAGGTAGGATAGAACAGGTTCATGTCACTTCCTGTTGTGTCTTTATGACAGGAAGTGAAGAGTAATCTCCCTGTTAGGAAACAGACAGCAAAAAAAAAACAACCTGATTAGGGTTTTAATTGTTCCGTATTCTATCCAAATCTAAGAAACAAGTTTTGACCATACTTTCGCTTTAATGGTAGCTTGTCTTTGTTCTTATGTTCACTTTCAATTGTATTAGAAATTAAAAGCTAGCCGAAATTGCCTGAAAATGTCTACTTATACGCCCAGCTTTACAGTCAACCCAGCCACCATTCCCATTGTGAGCTGACAGCCTACCGCTCTTGACTGGGACTAATGTTTGCCCCATCAACATTGTCAATTGTTATGTTTGTCAAGATAACCCCAGCGAAACAATATAAATGTTCTTTTATCACATGGCAACTCAGAGTAATGTTGATGCTGCCGTTATGTTTTGTACATCAGCTAAAAGAACCGCGCATTGTTCTTCTGAGGAAATTACATTCATTTGCTTATCGCCTGTGCACCCATAGATGCACATTTATTTCAGCTATTATTTGCTGTAAGCCACTATGACAAGTGAACCTCTTGAAAGGAACGGTAATGACAATCACAGATGTGCATTGTGTATGTTTCTTTTTTTTTTTTTTTCTTTTCAGAGAACATAAAGATTAAATGCCATTTGGATAATAACTGTGTATCAGCAAACATTAATCAGACAATTATCAAGGTAAGTGGTTTTTGAGAGTCCTGTCTTTCCTGTGGCCGATGTGTTATCACTGTTTAAAAATAAGAACCCATATGCTGGGAGATGACTTAATGGTTACATGATTTCATCATTTTAAATTACGAGGAAAACAAAACAGGATAATTGACGTTGTTTATGTCATAGGCATGTTCTTTTTATTGCATTTGAAAGATCAGGTTCACATTTACATTTTTTTTTAACATGTGCATGATTTTTATTTATTTATTTATTTTTTAACCCGTCTTTATATAAAGTGGAAGTTCCCACAAGAAATAGCACTATGTTTGACTTCCATCTGTGCTCCAGTTGTCCATCAATCAGCATTGGAACCTGGCGGCCATTTACCTGCAACACCATACAACTCATGATGTCACTCCTCCCATGCTATCTACAACCCCAATTCCAAAAAAGTGGTTGGGTTGGGATACTGCGTGAAATCTACATAAAAACAGAATGCAAAGATTTTCAAATCTCATATTTAATTCACAATAGAAAATAGGAAATATATCAAATGTTTAACCACTTAAGGACCAAGCCTATTCCTGATATTTGTTGATTACAAGTTAAAATCGGTATTTTTTGCTAGAAAATTACTTAGAACCCCCAAATATTATATATTGTTTTTTTTAGCAGAGACCCTAGAGAATAAAAGGGAAATTGTTGCTACATGGGACAAGCCATTCTTATGTTCCCTCTACCAGGGGCGGACTGATAACTCATGGGGCCCCCGGGCAATAGGAGATTATGGGGCCCCCAGGCAATGAGAGATTATGGGGCCACACAGTATACACACACACAGTATACAATCACACAGTATACACATACATGTACACACAGTATACACAGACAGATGTAAAAAAAAACACAGATTTATACATACTGTCCCTGGTTTTACTGAGTCTGGCAACCCTGATGGGGCCCCCTAGTGGCCCAGGGCCCTGGCTCAATGGTCAGTCCGCCCCTGCCCTCTACATTGTGTCACATATCTCTATGACCAAGATGCAGACTTAATACAATGCTTAACGGTACTGTTTATTCATGTTGTTGGTATATATATATATATATATATATATATATATATAATCTATATAGATATATATATATATATATATATATATATATATATATCTAGATATATACAGTATATATGCCTCTTTCCTTTATCACTATTTCATCCCCCCATCCTCGTTCTATCTTCTATCTTCTCCCTCACCTCACCACCCCACCCCATATTCCATATGTTGGTAATTTAATGCCTCCCCTTGCTAGAGCCAATCTCCTATTGGTGACCGCTGGCATTATGTATCCAGAGATATGTCTTGACTGTTGCTATGTACAAAAATACTTTCAATAAAGAATGATAATTTAAAAAAAAAAAAAAAGGAGAGTGTTGCAATACTTTATGTCACAAGGTATTTGCGCAATGGTCTTACAAATGCAATCTTTTGGGAAAAAATACACGTTTTTGAATTCCAAAATAAGAAAACAGTATAATTTTCCCTATTTTTTGTATAATGTGAAAGATGTTACGCCAAGATGATGTTACACTTTAAAATTGCGCACGCTCATGGAATGGCGACAAACTACGGTACTAAAAATTCTCCATAGGCGACGCTTGAATTTTTTTTACAGGTTACCTGTTTAGAGTTACAGAGCAGGTCTAGTGCTAGAATTTTTGCACTCGCTCTAACGTTCACGGTGATACCTCACATGTGTGGTTTGAACACTGTTTACATATGTGGGTGCGACTTGCGTATGCGTTCGCTTTTGCATGCAAGCTCAGAGGGACAGGGTGCTTTAAATTTGTATTTTTTTTTCTTATGTATTTTACTTATTTTGTATTTTTACGCTGTCTCTTTAAAAAAAAATGATCACTGTTATTCCTATTAAAAGGAATGTAAACATCCCTTGTAATATAAATAAGCAGAACAGGGCCTCTTTAATGCAAGATCTGGGGGTCAAAAAGACATTTAACAAAAAAAAAAAAAAACGTCATTTACGGCTGGAGGGTGGAAGTGACGCTTGACGTTGCGCCGGTTCTCCAAGGGCATAGAGGCGAGTGGGGGCCATCTTGCCCTCTCTCGACTTCCTACCCATTGCTCCAGGGTATGGGATCATTTTCCCCTTTAACGACGGCTCCGGTAATCGGGGAAATGACCAGAAAGCAGTGGGAGGGGCATGTTTCTTTTGGTGGTATTTGATCACCTCTGCGGTTTTATTTTTTTGTGCTATAAACAAAAAAAAAAAAAGACAATTATGAAAAAAAAATATATATATTTTTTACTTTCTGCTATAAAACATATCCCAAAAAAATGTAAAAAAAACAAATTTCTTCATCAATTTAGGCCAATATGTATTCTACATATTTTTGGTAAAAAAAAAATCCCAATAAGCGTGTATCGATTGGTTTGCGCAAAAGTTATAGTGTTTACAAACTATGGGATAGATTTAAGGACTTTTAATTTTTTTATTGTTTTTACTGGTAATGGCGGCAAACAGCGATTTTTAGTGGGACTGCCACATTGCGGCGGACAAATCTGACCCTATGTGACACTTTATGTGGACCAGTGACACCAATACTTTACAATTAAAATGGTCTGTTGCAAAGTGGAAAACTGTTTTGTGGTCAGACGAAGCAGAATATTTTTTAGGCAACCATGGGTGCAGGGTCCTCTAAACCAAAGATGAAAGGGACCTTCTGGCCTGTTATCAGCAATCAGTTTAAAAGACTGCATCTCTGATGGTATGGGTGTGCATTAGTGTGTATGGAATGAGCAGCTTGTACATCTGGAAAGGCACTATCGATACTGAAAGATATATCCGGGTTTTAGAGCAGCATATGCTCAAATCCAGAAGATGTCTTTTTCAGTGAAGGCCTTACATATTTCAGAAGGACAAAGCTAAGCCGCATACAGCAAGGTTTCATAGTAGAGAGTGCGGGTGCTTAACTTGCCTGCCTGCAGTCCAGACCTTTCACCAATTGAAAATATTTGGTGCATCCTAAAACAAACAAATATGACAAAGAAGACCCAGGACTGTTGAGCAGTTAGAATCCTATATCAGACAAGGACAGGACAACATTCCTCTCTCAAAACTCCAGCAACTGGTCTCCTCGGTTCCCAGATGTTTACTGAGTGTTGTTAAAAGAAGAGGGGATGCTACAACATGGCAAACATGGTCCTGTTCCAAAGCTTTGGAGAAATTTCAAAATGACCTTATTATTTTCTTAAAATAGTACATTTTCTCAGTTTAACCACTTCAGCTCGTTTTACCCACTTCCCGACCAGGCCATTTTTTGCGATACAGCACTGTGTCACTTTAACTGACAATTGCGCGGTCGTGCGATGCTGTAGCCAAATAAAATTGATATCCTTTTTTTCCAACAAATAGAGCTTTCTTTTGGTAGTATTTGATTGCCTCTGCGCTTTTTATTTTTTGCACTATAAATAAAAAAAGACCGACAATTTAAAAAAAAAAAAAAAACAATATTTTTTACTTTCTGCTATATTACATATCCCAAAAAAAAAAAATGTAATAAAACGAATTTCTTCATCAATTTAGGTCAATATGTATTCTTCTACATATTTTTGGTAAAACAAATCCCAATAAACGTATATTGTTTGGTTCGCGCAAAAGTTATAGCTTCTATAAACTACGGGATCTATTTAGAGACTTTTTTACTGGTAATGGCGGCGATCTGCGATTTTTAGCGGGACTGCGACCTTGCAGTGGAGAAATCTGACACTGAGTGACACTTTTTGGTTACCAGTGACACCAATACAGTGATCAGTGCTATAAAAATGCACTGATTACTATATAAATGACACTGGCAGGGAAGGGGTTAACATCAGGGGTGATCAAAGCGTTGAATGTTCCCTAGGAAGGTGTTTACTAACTGTGTGGGGCAGTGTCACACTGAAGGAAAAGAGAGATCCGTGATTTAGCTTAGCTGAATCACAAGATCTCTCTTTTCCTCCTGAACAGATCCGCCGTTTGCCTTATTTACACAGGCAGAAGGCTGATCCGTCTCTCCTGTGAATGATCAGCGGGTCGCGGTGGCCATCGCGGCTCCCGGACCGGCTGATTGGCTCCCGCTGTGTCTAATCACAGGGGGAGCGGCGCACCCCCTAAACCGCGTGCACGTAATCACGTACATGCACGTGATTTTGCGCACCTGGGCCGCCCTGCCGCAGTAAATGTACGTGGGGTGGTTTGGAAGTGGTTAAACATTTGATATGTTTTCTATTTTTTATTGTGAAAAAAAAAATGGGTTTATGAGATTTGTAAATCGTTGCATTCTGTTTTTATGTAGATTTTACACAGCGCCCCAACTTTTTTGGAATTTGATGTTGTATGTCTTTTAATTGCAGACCTTGAATATGAAATGCTTCCTCTGTTTCCTGATGTTGTCAGAGGCCTAGATACCATGAGGGGGCTAAGCAACACCATGGGTTGCACGGTGTCGCTGTTAAAGTGGTAGTAAACCACTGGAAAAAAAAAAAAAACAGCCAAAAAACCTGCAATACAATGGCATAATGTGCTAGTATGCATGGCATACTAGCACATTATGAAATACTTACCTTAGAACGAAGCCCCCGCAGTGGCGCCCGGTCACCGCTGAGGGGGCCGACATGTTCCCCCAGCGTTTCTTCCGGGCTTGTGGGCTCCGTCGATGTGGGTGGACCTGGACCTTCAGAGCACATGCGCCGCTGATGTCAGCGGCTGCATGCAGGGTGAATATCTCCTAGATGGTGTACGTTTAGGAGATATTTATTTTACCTACAGGTAAGCCTTATTATAGGGTTACCTGTAGGTAAAAATCACAAAGCGAGGTATACAACTGCTTTAAATGGCCTGTAGTTTCCATACGGTAAGGCCCCATTCACACATGAGCGTAGCGTTTTTAGGCAGAAAGTCGCTTGATTTTTTTCAATTTTTGCAGCGTTTTTTTTCTGCATTTTTGCCACGTTTTTGCCGCGATTTTGTACAGGTCAAAAGGTGACCAATGTAAAAAGCAGAAAAACGCCCAAATCTGCCTAAAAAAAAAGTTCCAGAACTTGCCTGAGCAAAATGCCAGGCATTTTGGAGTGGAGATGTGAACCATCTCCATAGAGAATAATTGATTTTTTTCCCCTCCAGCGTTTTGTAGCTTCAGGCTTCAAGCTATAAAACGCTCAGGTGTGAATGGGGCCTAAGTGGCACTGTGTTCCATTATGAGCATACCTCTCAACTTTATGAAATGGGAATGAGGGACACCTATTAGCAAAAATACTGTATGTAGGCATAGGACACACCCCTTGCCACAATCCCCCCCCCCCCCCCCTCGCCCAAAGGAGAATTGTACAAAAAAAAGTTTGGTTAAACTTTCAAGTGCTTTTTTACCACTACTTTATTTTGCAGCCATTTGTAATTTAGATGAAAGGTTTAGAACTTGGAAATGCTTTTTGCTAGATAAGTAGTGCATTTTATATACAACTACCGTATATAGATCAGACCAATATGAGGGACAAATGAGAAGGAAAGAGGGACAGAGGGACTTTGTTCTGAATCAGGGACAGTCCCTTGAAATCGGGGACAGTTGGGAGGTATGTATGAGACCCTTCCTCACTGCTGCTGGATATAAAGAGAGTTGCTCTTATAGTATCTCCACCACTCAGGAGAAGACTTGCAATTCGTCAATGAATACAAGGTTTCCTCTTATTGAGCAAGATAAAGATTGTCACGTCATCCACCCACCTCTCCACCTCGACTATTCAGAGGAATGCCCTGTACACACGGTCGGACATTGATCGGACATTCCGACAACAAAATCCATGGATTTTTCCCGACGGATGTTGGCTCAAACTTGTCTTGGATACACACGGTCGGACAAAGTTGTCGGAAAATCAGATCGTTCTGAACACGGTGACGTAAAACACGTACGTCGGGACTATAAACGGGGCAGTAGCCAATAGCTTTCGTCTCTTAATTTATTCTGAGCATGCGTGGCACTTTGTGCGTCGGATTTGTGTACACACGATCGGAATTTCCGACAACGGATTTTGTTGTCGGAAAATTTTATAGCAAGCTCTCAAACTTTGTGTGTCGGAAAATCCGATGGAAAATGTGTGATGGAGCCTACACACGGTCGGAATTTCCGACAACATGGTCCTATCACACATTTTCCGTCAGAAAATCCAACCGTGTGTACGGGGCAGAAGCCTTGTAATCAGTGACAAATATACAAGGAAGCACCTAGGTATAGACATAATGGATGCTGGAATCACCCATTCAGAGGTGTCTAAGAGCATACTGACATACCTTTTAGAGTACCCCAGGAGGGCTAAAACTTGAGGTGCTATTCTTTTCAAATTCTGTCCGATGCCTGTGCTCAGGCCCACAAACTCTAGCCTCTAATGCTTCACTATTTGTCCCTGTCAAAGATAGATTGCTTCATTGACCAATACTGAGCTGCAAGAGGGGACAGACCAAAATTTTTTTTAGCCTATCCTAGGTTTTGAGGGTTTCTTGAAGTTCTTTCAGTGTCCACCTTTCGTGTCTAGTGACAGTTTAGAAGATGTAAAGTTTTTTTATTTACACTTTAAATAAAGCGGAGAGGGATTAAAACACCTATCATGTTTTTATTGCTTTCTGTGTTCCTGTAAGGGAGATTCACCCTCTCCATTTGTCATATTTAACATGGGAAAGAAAATCCCACATTTTGGTCCCCCCCCCCGAACAGTAATACCGCGTACACACGAGCGGACTTTACGGCAGACTTTGCACGGCGGACGGGATTTCGTCGGACAATTCGATCGTCTGTGTGCTCCAGCGGACTTTGTTTTCTCAAAATTTGGACGGACTTAGATTTGAAACATGTTTCAAATCTATCCGACGGACTCGAGTCCGGTCGAAAAGTCCGCTCGTCTGTATGCTAGTTCGATGGACAAAAAGCCACGCTAGGGCAGCTATTGGCTACTGGTTATGAACTTCCTTATTTTAGTCCGGTCGTACGTCATCACGTACGAATTCGACAGACTTTGGTTGATTGTGTGTAGGCAAGTCCGTTCATTCAGAAAGTCAGTCGTAAAGTCCGTCGAAATGTCCGCCGGGCAAAGTCTGCCGTAAAATCCGCTCGTGTGTACGCGGCATAACAAATAGGAAATGTTCCAATATGGATATATAGGAATATTGTTATTTTAATTGAACACATTTTTAAAATGCATAAATACATTTTTGGAACTTTGATCACAAGCCTTATACCCATACTATAGTTAGGGCTAGGTTTGGGGCTAGAATTATGACTAGGACTAGAATGCTAATGCCAAAGGCGTGCGCAAGGGGTGTGCCAGGTGTGCCTGGGCACACCCTAATCCTGGGGTTGGCAACCTTTCAATGGTGGGCAGGTGACAGGTAAATCGCAATCCCTCCTTGCCCACCCTCAAAACCTGGACAGGAGAGGTGGCGGGGTGGAATTTAGTGGATCTGATCTGCATTTTCCTGCTGCAGCAGCTGAAAGTAGGCTTCTCCTCCTCTCTCTTTTGTCAACATTCAGCTGCCACAGGAGGAAAATATAAGGGATCGGTACTAATATATGCCACCCCTCCTTTACCTGTTCCTCTTCCTTCTTTTGCCCGGGTCCCCCATGTGCTCCCTTGCTCCCCTTTCCTCCCATTGTTGTAGGATGGAGAGCGGGGAAGAGGCCAGTAAATATGTCAAACGCAAATGTGTTGGAGCATGGGGTGCTCACCCTAATGCAATAGGCTGCGCACACCTATGGCTAATGCTAGTATAAGGGCTGTGGCAAGTGGAAAGCTGGCCATACATATAGCAATTTGAGAGAGCATTCTATAAAAAATGTTGTCTAAATCACAAAGCAACTGATGACATAAAAACGTGATTTTGATTGCAAGAAGCCAGGATAGAAATGTCTGCAGTTGAGATATCTGAACGATTTTGAAAATTGCCATTTTTTTTAATCCCATGACATATACAAGGCCAGCCTTTGGGCTGCTACTGGGTATCAAGCTGGGATTTAGGATTAAAAAAAAAAAATGCATTTATGGTACGTCTATATCCAGGACATACGGGAAAACATGCTCAAAGTTGTATCTGAAACAAAAGTGGCTGCCAAATTATACAGGAAAAACTGAAGGAAATCATTTCTTTGTTCACATTTTTTCAGTTTTGTACATGCATAACAAACTTAAAATGGAAGGTTTACTTTACTGATAGCTCTCCACCCCCTAAATACATATTGCAGTAAAACCTTGGATTGTGAGCATAATTCGTTCCAGAAGCATGCTTGTAATCCAAAGCACTTGTATATCAAAGCGAATTTCCCCATAAAAAATAATGGAAACTCAGATGATTCGTTACACAACCATTTATTCAGAAGTCCTTCAGTTTATAGTCCATTTAAAAAGGTTATAACAATGTAAAAATGTCCATCCACAAATGGAAGCCTCCACAAGTGTATTAGAAGCAAAATCCAGCAGGAGCTCCAGAGTATAAAAGAGAAGAGAGGCGCCTCTAATGCCGTCTACACACGGGCGGACTTTTCAGCATCAAAGGCCCGATGGTCTTTTTGACGGACTTTCGACGGAGTTACTAAGGACTTTCGAATGACCGGACTTGCCCACACACGAACGGACTAAAGTCCGTTGGTTTGAACGTGATGACATACGAAGGGACTAAAATAAGGAAGTTCATAGCCAGTAGCCAATAGCTGCCCTAGCGTTGTTTTTTGTGCATCGGACTAGCATACAGACGAGCGGCTTTTTTCGACCGGACTTGAGTCCGTCGGAAAGATTTGAAACATGTTCTAAATCTAAAGTCTGTCTGATTTTTCGACAGCAAAGGTCCGATGAAGCCCACACACGATCGAATTGTCCGGCGGATTCGTTGCGTCGGACCTTTGCTGTCGAAAAGTCCGGTCGTGTGTACATGACATTAGTGTAGCAATATGGTTACATTTATTGAAGGTACAACATTTAGCAACTCACATGGTTGATGATTAAAAGAGGCCCATCTAAGTATTTAGGCATCCGGGGTAAAGCTGTCCACATAGACTGTCCTCCGCACCGCCGGTTCTCACCGCTGTCAGTCTGCAATCGTCACCGGGAAGACTACCCTGCAGTAGAGCGATCTGAAAGCGAGGCTGGAAACACGTCGATGGCGGTGCGGAGGACGGTCTATGTGGACAGCTTTACCCCGGATGCCTGCATACTTAGATGTGCCTCTTTTAATCATCAACCATGTGAGTTGCTAAATGTTGTACCTTCATTAAATGTAACCTTATTGCTACACTTAGAGGCACCTCTCTTCTCTTTTATACTCAGTTGTGACATGACGCTACTTGTATATCAAGACATCGCTTGTTTATCAAGTCACATTTTATTTAAAAGTTTTGCTTGTCTTGCAAAAACGCTCTCAAACCAAGGTTTTACTTTATTTTAAAAAGCAGTAATGTTTAAATAAAAAAGAAATAATAGATAAAAACAATAATGCTTAACAAATAAATAAATAAAAGCAATACAGTTTAAATAAAGTTTTACAAAATATTGCTATATACATATTGCTTTAAAAAGCAAAAACGTTTAAATAAAGTTTTACAAAATAATACTGACCTTGGCCTCAACTACCAATGCCTCCTGTAGACATGGATGATGTCATCACCGTGCCTCTCCACTACATCCTGGCAAAGCTAAACGCTCAAAATTCTGCAAGGACATTACAAGAGCACATTCCATGGGATTTCAAGCATCTATCTTTTTTGGAAGGCAGCAGTGAGGAATGGAGAAGTGGTCCACGTTTTTGGGAAGTGTCAGGGACGGTTTATTTTTTATTTTTTTGCAAAAGCTTTATTTTTGACAAGGTTTTCGTATTTGTTGAGTGGGGGTCAATAAAACAAATCTTCTATTTTCAAGGAAGGCTCACTGTATACGAAAATGCTTTTAACCTTGTTCGGAAAAGCCACAATTATCTCAATAAAATGTGTATTTTTCCTGAAAATACAGAAAGCATATAAATAGAAAAAGTTATTGGGATTTAAATCTGCTGCCCATGAAAGGGTTAAAGTTGAACATTACAGACAGCTGTACTGCATGTGCAGTGCTTAAAAAAAATAACCCCTACATGTTGCTGTTTCAGCACATTGTCCATAATGTGTTTGAAGGACACCTTCCTCTGTGCTAAGAGCGCTTTTAAAAACAGAGGCTGAACTCTGCTCCGCAATTTTCAAGAGCAGAGGTGTGAGTTTTTCTGCCAACTATACGGAAATATTTCCTTGTCAAGAGAACAGCTTTTCTCCTCTATGTGTAATAGAAATTAGAACCCTACAACAAGTAAATACTGAAAAAAAGAGAGATTATATACTACTGTATATGTGTATATATATGTATATATATATATATATATATATGTGTATATATATATATATATATATATATATATATATATATAGATATGTATATATATAGATATATATATATATATATATATATATTTTTATACACACACAGTATCTCACAAAAATGAGTACACCCCTCACATTTTTGTAAATATTTTATTATATCTTTTCATGTGACAACACTGAAGAAATGACACTTTGCTACAATGTAAAGTAGTGAGTGTACAGCTTGTATAACAGTGTGAATTTGCCATCCTCAAATGGAAGGTGGAGGAGCGCAAGGTCTCTAACATCCACCAGCTCTGTGATGTCATCATGGAGGAGTGGAAGAGGACTCCAGTGGCAACCTGTGAAGCTCTGGTGAACTCCATGTCCAAGAGGGTGTAAGGCAGTGCTGGAAAATAATGGTGGCCACACAAAATATTGACACTTTGGGCCCAAGTTGGACATTTTCACTTAGGGGTGTACTCACTTTTGTTGCCAGAGATTTAGACATTAATGGCTGTGTGTTGAGTTATTTTGAGGGGACAGCACATTTACACTGTTATACAAGCTGTACACTCACTACTTTACATTGGAGCAAAGTGCCATTTCTTCAGTGTTGTCACATGAAAAGATAGAATAAAATATTTACAAAAATGTGAGGGGTGTACTCACTTTTGTGAGATACTGGGTATATATATATATATATATATATATATGTATGTATATGTGTGTGTGTGTGTGTATATACCATATATATATATATATGTACAGTGGCTTGCGAAAGTATTCGGCCCCGTATTCGGTGCATTTATACAGAGACTTGATTACACACAGGTGGATTCTATTTATCACCATCAGTCATTTAGGACAACATTGGATCATTCAGAGATCCTCGCTGAACTTCTGGAGTGAGTTTTCTGCACTGAAAGTAAAGGGGCCGAATAATTTTGCACGCACCACTTTTCAGTTTTTTAATTACTAAAAAAGTTTAAAATATCCAATAGATTTCGTTCCACTTCACAATTGTGTCCCACTTGTTGGTGATTCTTCACAAAAAATTAAAATTTTATATCTTTATGTTTGAAGCCTGAAATGTGGCAAAAGATTGAATAATAATGATATACATTCGTAAAACGTCTTTAACAAACACAGTAGCAATTGTTAAGTGCACCAAATGTTATACCACTTTTCTTCATCATTGTCATTTAGGTCAGCACTATCAAAGAGCCGATTGCTATACTTAAAGAAATTCAGAGGAGCACGATGAAAGATATTCTACCTGTGGATGTAATTACCTACGTTGAAGTACTTGCAGCCTCCTCTCCACAACTAAGCACATTAAATAAGACAGCGCTGAACCCGGAATCCTTGACAAATGCCACCCTTACGGTACGTAATTAAGGTTTTATGTAAGCTTGTCATCAAAGAAAGAGTACTACAAGCTGTTGTCCACTAATTAGATAGTGTGTATGAAGTCAGATAATTAAGAATACTATATTTGTATAACGTAAGCCAAACTCCAATTATGCCCCCCCCCCCCCCCCCCCATAAAAATATACACTATATTACCAAAAGTATTGGGACGCCTGCCTATACACGCACGTGAACTTTAATGGCATCCCAGTCTTAGTCCGTAGGGTTCAATATTGAGTTGGTCCACCTATAACAGCTTCAACTCCTCTGGGAAAGCTGTCTACAAGGTTTAGGAGTGTGTCTATGGGAATGTTTGACCATTCTTCCAAAAGTGCATTTGTGAGGTCAGGCACTGATGTTGGACGAGGAGGCCTGGCTTGCAGTCTCCACTCGAATTCATCCTAAAGGTGTTCTATCGGGTTCAGGTCAGGACTCTGTGCAGGCCAATCAAGTTCCTCCACCCTAAACTCCCTCATTCTTGTCTTTATGGACTTTGCTTTGTGCACTGGTGCGCAGTCATGTTGGAATAGGAAGGGGCCATCCCCAAACTGTTCCCACAAAGTTGGGAGCATGAAATTGTCCAAAATGTCTTGGTATGTTGATGCCTTAAGAGTTCCCTTCACTGGAACTAAGAAGCCAAGCCCAACCCCTGAAAAACAACCCAACACCATAATCCATAACCCCCCCTCTACCAAACGATTTGGACCACAAAGCAAGGTCCATAAAGACACGAAGGGGGTGAAATATTCTGGAGGTCAAGTGGTAAAAGGGTTTTAACCCCTCTTTTTTTTCCAAACAAAAAAATCAAACGTGCATATACTTACTTTCTCTGTGCAATCGTTTTTCACAGAGCAGCCCCGATCCTCTCCCTCTGGGGTTGCCCCTGCTCTTGGCTCCTCCTCTTCATCTGGTGCACCCACTGAACGCTGCTTTCCCTGGGGGCACCTGTGCAAGCTCGCTCCTTAGTCCTGCTGCTGAGTCCATTGACACAGCCAATGGCTCCTGCTGCTATCAATCTGTCAAATGAGGAGAGAGACAGTGGCTGGAGCCGCTGTGCTCGTGCACATCGCTGGATTGGATCGGGCGCAGGTAAGAAAAAAGCGGGGAGCTGCAACACAGAAGGTTTGCCACCTTAATGCATAGAATGCATTAAGGGGAAAAACCTTGAGGCTTTACAACCACTTTAAGGTTGTGGTTGAGGGGAGGTAAAAATATGGATCAGCCGCATGTTTTTACCCCAACCCGCAAATGTAAACAAGCCCTTACCGCACGTTGCGGTAGCACACCGGTAAATGTAATTAAATAAACTTTGGCAATAATGGCTAATTGCCAATTAAAATATAATTTTGTTTTCCTTTAAGTAGAAAGTTTATAAACTGTAGATTTTCCACTTCAGGTCACCCACATGAATTTTAAAATGAGAACACGTTTCCTTTATTCTTTCAATCAGTTCGCTGATGCTGTAATCTTTCTTCCAATGTGACAAATTCACTTTAAAGTGAGAACAGCAAAAGGGCAAAGTATACCACCATAACGTCTTTCTCTATGTATCGGCAGACTTTTGTTAACACTGTGAACAACTTTGTTGAAAAGGATAAAATTACAGTTTGGAAAAAGCTAACAGACGAGAGCCGGAGAAAAAGTATCACGAAACTCCTGCACACCACAGAACAATTGGCTCTGGATATGTCACAGAATTTCAAGAAAACAACCCAACTGGATGTTGATGCCAGCGATATGGGTGAGGATATGACTGTGTGAAATTGTTCTTTCCTTTCAAAAAAAGTTTTTCCTCTCTTTTGATGGATGTAAGTTGTAACCTGTAAATTGGTAATGGAAGTGCAGAAGTTCAGAGACACCACAGTTGTGGAAATAAACTATTAGTTTCAAGTTAAGATTTGCGGAAAGTTTATATAATAGGCCCCTGGTTCAGAACCTGTTCCCCCTTCTGGTAACCATTGTGCACCCCTCAGATACCAGCAGCTGGCATGCAATGTTTTTCTTTATTCACAATGCCTTAAAAAGGTATTTATACCCCTTGAAATTCTCCACATTTTGTCATGTTACAACCAAAAACGTAAATGTATTTTATTGGGATTTTATGTGATAGACCAACACAAAGTGGCACATAATTGTGAAGTAGAAGGAAAATTATAAATGGTTTTCAAAATTTTTTTTTACAAATAAATATGTGAAAAGTGTGGCGTTCAGCCCCCCTGAGTCAATACTTTGTAGAATCACCTTTCGCTGCAATTACAGCTGCAACTCTTTTTGGGGATGTCTCTACCAGCTTTGCACATCTATAGAGTGACATTTTTGCCCATTCTTCTTTGCAAAATAGCTCAAGCTCTGTCAGATTGGATGGAGAGCATCTGTGAACAGCAATTTTCAAGTCTTGCCACAGATTCTCAATTGGATTTAGGTCTGGACTTTGACTGGGCCATTCTAACACATCAAAAACCATCCCATTGTAGCTCTGGCTGTATGTTTAGGGTCGTTGTCCTGATGGAAGGAGAACCTCCACCCCCGTCTCAAGTCTTTTGCAGGCTCTAACAGGTTTTCTTCTAAGTTGCCCTGTATTTGGCTCCGTCCATCTTCCCATCAACTCTGACCAGCTTCCCTGTCCCTGCTGAAGAAAAGCATCCCCACAGCATGATGCTGCTGGGGATGGTGTGTTCAAGGTGATGTGCAGTGTTAGTTTTCCGCCACTCATAGCATTTTGCCTTTAGGCCAAAAAGGTCAATTTTGTTCTCGTCTGACCAGAGCATCTTTCTCCACATGTTTGCTGTGTCCCCCATTTGGCTTCTTGCAAATAGCAAATGGGACTTCTAATGGCTTTCTTTCAACAATGGCTTTCTTCTACCCACTCTTCTATAAAGGCCAGATTTGTGGAGAACACGACTAATAGTTGTCCTGTGGACAGATTCTCCCACCTGAGCTGTAGATCTCTGCAGCTTCTCCAGAGGTACCATGGGCCTCTTGGCTGCTTCTCTGATGAATGCTCTCCTTGCCCGGCCTGTCAGTTTAGGTGGACGGCCATGTCTTGGTAGGTTTGCAGTTGTGCCATACTCTTTCCATTTCCGGATGATGGATTGAACAGTGCTCCGTGAGACGTTCAAAGCTTGGGATATTTTTTTATAACCTTCTCCACAACTTTATCCTTGACCTGTCTGGTGTGTTGCTTGGCCTTCATGATGCTGTTTGTTCACTAAGGTTCTCTAACAAACCTCTGAGGGGTTCACAGAATAGCTGTATTGAAACTGAGATTAAATTACACACGAGTGGACTCTATTTACTAATTAGGTGACTTCTGCGGGCAATTGGTTCCACTAGATTTAAGTTAGGGATATCAGAGTAAATGGGGATTTGCATGACACTCTTTTCAGATATTTATTTGTAAAAAATTTGGAAAACTATTTATCATTTTCCTTCCACTTCACAATTATGTGCCACTTTGTGTTGGTCTATCACACAAAGAGTCTATTGATACCAGGAACAGAGAAGGCACATCAGGTGTATATAAAACATCACAGGATAGGGGCATAAAGAAAGGGAGGTCCTCCGCCATCACCTCAGCACAAAGAGTCTCTTACCATGAATTGTGAACCACCTAGGATATAAGCGGTCAATCAGCGCTCAAGTAACCACTAGACACCATCAAATTTAGGCATATATAGGGGCTATGGCTTGTACAGTTTCTTCTCTCTCAGATAGTCACTCCAAACCATACTAATCAAAAAAGAGAACAGAACCGCCTCATGGTGTAGTAATAAAGAACACTTCAACATTTATTAAAACTCCAAAATACTCACATTGTTCACAATTAAACGAGCATGTCATCAAAAAGTGGAAACGTTTCAAACCAGCAAGATGGCCGCGGTCCTCGTGCGTGATGACGTCACATGTTGTAGCTCCAGGCGTGACGTCACCACGCATGAGAACCATAGATATGTTATTTTAATACAGTTTAATATTTGTTACCTGCAAATTGTGCTAGCCGCTTTTACTACGTGTATGTTATGTATCTAAAGTGCAGCTGAATTTATTCATATTAGTATTTTTCTTTGCTAGCGTGCTTGCTCATGGCCATTGATGTTAATATTAAAGTGTTTGTTATCCCAACATTTCATATTTCTGATGTATGCCTGCTGTACTGTACCATGTACTTGTGTTAAAAAGTAGCCTGTTTACTTTGTATTGCTTACTTTGTGTAAAATATCTGGTGATCCTGCCAGTCCCCCTGCTTTCCTATTTCAAACTTACCAGACTAGGCATGAGCGCACTTCCATCCTAGTGTGGTCAGTTTTCTGCCTGTCCTCCAATGACCAAGATTTGTGCTGAAACATCTCCTACAAGCCATTCACTGGGAAGATCAGTGTACTGCTTTCTCCTTGCCACCTGCTGACACCCCGCCCCGCCCTGCAGTCTCCACCCATAACTGTTACGCAGCTGAGAACAGAGGTTATGTGATCACTATATGCTTTTTGCCTTGTATTTCTATTTTGAACTCAATGGGTTGTATTACAAGGTGAGGGTTCACATATACTAGACTTCTCTATAAATGATTTGTTTTATTACTTACACTTTCTTATTTTTTCCATGCTGCCCATTCCCTTTTCTCTAATCACATATTTTTTCTCCAATCTTTTATAATGAATGTTGCTAAAAGAAACAATGCATGTGCCAACAATATTTTTTTTTATAGACTGTAGGGAGCACAAATGGGAAAACACTGATTTAGAAAAGGACTGTTATGCCCCGTACACACGGTCGGATTTTCCGATGGAAAATGTGTGATTGGACCTTGTTGTCGGAAATTCCGACCGTGTGTGGGCTCCATCACACATTTTCCATCGGATTTTCCGACACACAAAGTTTGAGAGCAGGATATAAAATTTTCCGACAACAAAATCCGTTGTCGGAAATTCCGATCGTGTGTACACAAATCCGACGGACAAAGTGCCACGCATGCTCAGAATAAATAAAGAGATGAAAGCTATTGGCTACTGCCACATTTATAGTCCTGACGTACGTGTTTTACGTCACCGCGTTCAGAATGATCGGATTTTCCGACAACTTTGTGTGACTGTGTGTATGCAAGACAAGTTTGAGCCAACATCCGTCGGAAAAAATCCTAGGATTTTGTTGTCGGAATGTCCGAACAAAGTCCGACCGTGTGTACGGGGCATAATAGTAGTAATCTCTAGCAGTCTCCTGTTACTTGTTCTGAGTTTTAAACAGCAGCATATCTCCAGTCTCCAACCACTACTATAATATGTCTTCAATCTTCGACCCTCTCCTGTAGCATGACTGCAGTCTCTGACCATCTCCTGTAGCATGGCTGCAGCCGAATACCATGTCCTAAAGCATGGCTGTAATCTTTGTCGATCCCCTGTAGAATAGTTGTGGCCTCTGACCATCTCCTGCAACATATCTGCAGTCTCTTACCATCTCCTGTACCATGATAGAAGTCTATGACCATCTCCTGTACCATGACAGAAGTCACTGACCATCTCCTGTACCATGATAGAAGTCTCTGACCATCTCCTGTACCATGATAGAAGTCTCTGACCATCTCCTGTACCACGATAGAAGTCTCTGACCATCTCCTGTACCATAATAGAAGTCTCTGACCATCTCCTGTACCACGATAGAAGTCTCTGACCATCTCCTGTACCATAATAGAAGTCTCTGACCATCTCCTGTACCATGATAGAAGTCTCTGACCATCTCCTGTACCATGATAGAAATCTCTGACCATCTCCTGTACAATGATAGAAGTCTGACCATCTCCTGTACCATAATAGAAGTCTCTGACCATCTCCTGTACCACGATAGAAGTCTCTGACCATCTCCTGTACCATAATAGAAGTCTCTGACCATCTCCTGTACCATGATAAAAGTCTCTGACCATCTCCTGTAGCATGATAGAAGTCTCTGACCATCTCCTGTAGCATGATAGAAGTCTCTGACCATCTCCTGCACCATGATAGAAGCCTCTGACCATCTCCTGTACCATGATAGAAGTCTCTGACCATCTCCTGTACCATAATAGAAGTCTCTGACCATATCCTGTACCATGATAGAAGTCTCTGACCATCTCCTGTACCATGATAGAAGTCTCTGACCATCTCCTGTACCATGATAGAAATCTCTGACCATCTCATGTACCATGATAGAAGTCTCTGACCATCTCCTGTACCATGATAGAAGTCTCTGACCATCTCCTGTACCATGATAGAAATCTCTGACCATCTCCTGTACCATGATAAAAGTTTCTGACCATCTCCTGTACCATAATAGAAGTCTCTGACCATCTCCTGTACCATGATAGAAGTCTCTGACCATCTCCTGTAGCATGGTTGCAATTTCTGACCCAGGGGCAGACTGACAACTCATGGGGCCCCCAGGCAATAGGAGATCCCGGGCCCCCTGTCCCCGCCCATGTAATGCCACTCACACTCAAGCCACACCCACACAAAACCCCATCTACATATTACACTGCCCACACTACATGCGTTCGTCACAGAATTTCTCTACACTATGTTCAAAATAAATGTTTATTAAAGAATAGAAAAGAAAACTAAACCTACATTAACCACTTGACGACCGCCTCACGCCGATGTACGTCGGCAAAGTGGCACGGACAGGCAAAATCACGTACAGTGTACGTGATTTGCCTTCCGCGGGTGGGGGGTCCGATCGGACCCCCCCCCGGTGCCCGAGGCGGTCGTCTTTTGTCCAGCGGCGATCGGTGATGAGGGGGAGACCATCCGTTCGTGGCCCCCCCCTCGCGATCGCCGCCGGCCAATGAGAATCTTCCTTTGCTGCTGTATGCTAAACAGCAGCAAAGGAAATGATGTCATCTCCCCTCGGGTCGGTATTTTCCGTTCCGGCCCGAGGAGAGAAGACATCAATGTGAGTGCACCAACACACACACACACAGTAGAACATGCCAGGCACACAAAACACCCCGATCCCCCCCCCGATCGCCCCCCGATCCCCCCCCAATCACCCCCCCCCCCTGTCACAAACTGACACTAGCAGTTTTTTTTTTTTTTTTTTTTTTTTTTTTTCTGATTACTGCATAGTGTCAGTTTGTGACAGTTAGTGTTGGGACAGATACTGTTACCCCCCTTTAGGTCTAGGGTACCCCCCTAACCCCCCCTAATAAAGTTTTAACCCCTTGATCACCCCCTGTCACCAGTGTCACTAAGCGATCATTTTTCTGATCGCTGTATTAGTGTCGCTGGTGACGCTAGTTAGTGAGGTAAATATTTAGGTTCGCCGTCAGCGTTTTATAGCGTCAGGGACCCCCCTATACTATCTGATAAATGTTTTAACCCCTTGATTGCCCCCTAGTTAACCCTTTCACCACTGATCACCGTATAACCGTTACGGTTGACGCTGGTTAGTTTGTTTATTTTTTATAGTGTCAGGGCACCCGCCGTTTATTACCGAATAAAGGTTTAGCCCCCTGATCGCCCGGCGGTGATATGCGTCGCCCCAGGCAGCGTCAGATTAGCGCCAGTACCGCTAACACCCACGCACGCAGCATGCGCCTCCCTTAGTGGTATAGTATCTGATCGGATCAATATCTGATCCGATCAGATCTATACTAGCGTCCCCAGCAGTTTAGGGTTCCCAAAAACGCAGTGTTAGCGGGATCAGCCCAGATACCTGCTAGCACCTGCGTTTTGCGCCTCCGCCCAGCCCACCCAAGTGCAGTATCGATCGATCACTGTCACTTACAAAACACTAAACGCATAACTGCAGCGTTCGCAGAGTCAGGCCTGATCCCTGCGATCGCTAACAGTTTTTTTGGTAGCATTTTGGTGAACTGGCAAGCACCAGCCCCAGGCAGCGTCAGGTTAGCGCCAGTACCGCTAACACCCACGCACGCAGCATACGCCTCCCTTAGTGGTATAGTATCTGAACGGATCAATATCTGATCCGATCAGATCTATACTAGTGTCCCCAGCAGTTTAGGGTTCCCAAAAACGCAGTGTTAGCGGAATCAGCCCAGATACCTGCTAGCACCTGCGTTTTGCGCCTCCGCCCGGCCCAGCCCACCCAAGTGCAGTATCGATCGATCACTGACACTTACAAAACACTAAACGCATAACTGCAGCGTTCGCAGAGTCAGGCCTGATCCCTGCGATCGCTAACAGTTTTTTTGGTAGTATTTTGGTGAACTGGCAAGCACCAGCCCCAGGCAGCGTCAGATTAGCGCCAGCACCGCTAACACCCACGCACGCACCGTACACCTCCCTTAGTGGTATAGTATCTGATCGCATCAATATCTGATCCGATCAGATCTATACTAGCGTCACCAGCAGTTTAGGGTTCCCAAAAACGCAGTGTTAGCGGGATCAGCCCAGATACCTGCTAGCACCTGCGTTTTGCCCCTCCGCCCGGCCCAGCCCACCCAAGTGCAGTATCGATCGATCACTGTCACTTACAAAACACTAAAAGCATAACTGCAGCGTTCGCAGAGTCAGGCCTGATCCCTGCGATCGCTAACAGTTTTTTGGTAGCGTTTTGGTGAACTGGCAAGCGCCAGCGGCCTAGTACACCCCGGTCGTAGTCAAACCAGCACTGCAGTAACACTTGGTGACGTGGCGAGTCCCATAAGTGCAGTTCAAGCTGGTGAGGTGGCAAGCACAAGTAGTGTCCCGCTGCCACCAAAAAGACAAACACAGGCCCGTCGTGCCCATAGTGCCCTTCCTGCTGCATTCGCCAATCCTAATTGGGAACCCACCGCTTCTGCAGCGCCCGTACTTCCCCCATTCACATCCCCAACCAAATGCAGTCGGCTGCATGAGAGGCATTTTCTTTATGTCCTCCCGAGTACCCCTACCCAACGAACCCCCCAAAAAAGATGTCGTGTCTGCAGCAAGCGCGGATATAGGCGTGACACCCGCTATTATTGTCCCTCCTGTCCTGACAATCCTGGTCTTTGCATTGGTGAATGTTTTGAACGCTACCATTCACTAGTTGAGTATTAGCGTAGGGTACAGCATTCCACAGACTAGGCGCACTTTCACAGGGTCTCCCAAGATGCCATCGCATTTTGAGAGACCCGAACCTGGAACCGGTTACAGTTATAAAAGTTAGTTACAAAAAAAGTGTAAAAAAAAAAAAAAAATATGAAATAAAAAAAAATAGTTGTTGTTTTATTGTTCTCTCTCTCTATTGTTCTGCTCTTTTTTACTGTATTCTATTCTGCAATGTTTTATTGTTATTGTTATTGTTATTATGTTTTATCATGTTTGTTTTTCAGGTGTGTAATTATTTACACTTTACTGTGCTTTATTGTTAACCATTGTTAACCATTTTTTTGTCTTCAGGTACGCCATTCACGACTTTGAGTGGTTATACCAGAATGATGCCTGCAGGTTTAGGTATCATCTTGGTATCATTCTTTTCAGCCAGCGGTCGGCTTTCATGTAAAAGCAATCCTAGCGGCTAATTAGCCTCTAGACTGCTTTTACAAGCCGTGGGAGGGAATGCCCCCCCCCCCCACCGTCTTCCGTGTTTTTCTCTGGCTCTCCTGTCTCAACAGGGAACCTGAGAATGCAGCCGGTGATTCAGCCAGCTGACCATAGAGCTGATCAGAGACCAGAGTGGCTCCAAACATCTCTATGGCCTAAGAAACCGGAAGCTACGAGTATTTCATGACTTAGATTTCGCCGGATGTAAATAGCGCCATTGGGAAATTGGGGAAGCATTTTATCACACCGATCTTGGTGTGGTCAGATGCTTTGAGGGCAGAGGAGAGATCTAGGGTCTAATAGACCACAATTTTTTCAAAAAAGAGTACCTGTCACTACCTATTGCTATCATAGGGGATATTTACATTCCCCGAGATAACAATAAAAATGATTAAAAAAAAAAATATGAAAGGAACAGTTTAAAAGTAAGATTAAAAAAGCAAAAAAATAATAAAGAAAAAAAAAAAAAAAAAAAAACCACCCCTGTCGCCCCCTGCTCTCGCGCTAAGGCGAACGCAAGCGGCGGTCTGTCGTCAAACGTAAACAGCAATTGCACCATGCATGTGAGGTATCACCGCGAAGGCCAGATCGAGTGCAGTAATTTTTCCAGTAGACCTCCTCTGTAAATCTAAAGTGGTAACCTGTAAAGGCTTTTGAAGGCTTTTAAACATGTATTTATTTTGTTGCCACTGCACGTTTGTGCGCAATTTTAAAGCATGTCATGTTTGGTATCCATGTACTCGGCCTAAGATCATCTTTTTTATTTCATCAAACATTTGGGCAATATAGCGTGTTTTAGTGCATTAAAATTAAAAAAAGTGTGTTTTTTCCCCAAAAAATGCGTTTGAAAAATCGCTGCGCAATTACTGTGTGAAAAAAAAAAATGAAACACCCACCATTTTAATCTGTAGGGCATTTGCTTTAAAAAAATATATAATGTTTGGGGGTTCAAAGTAATTTTTTTGCAAAAAAAAAAAACTTTTTCATGTAAACAATAAGTGTCAGAAAGGGCTTTGTCTTCAAGTGGTTAGAAGAGTGGGTGATGTGTGACATAAGCTTCTAAATGTTGTGCATAAAATGCCAGGACAGTTCAAAACCCCCCCAAATGACCCCATTTTGGAAAGTAGACACCCCAAGCTATTTGCTGAGAGGCATGTCGAGTCCATGGAATATTTTATATTGCGACACAAGTTGCGGGAAAGAGACAATTTTTTTTTTTTTTTTTTTTTTTTGCACAAAGTTGTCACTAAATGATATATTGCTCAAACATGCCATGGAAATATGTGAAATTACACCCCAAAATACATTCTGCTGCTTCTCCTGAGTACGGGGATACCACATGCGTGAGACTTTTTGGGAGCCTAGCCGCGTACGGGACCCCGAAAACCAAGCACCGCCTTCAGGCTTTCTAAGGGCGTGAATTTTTGATTTCACTCTTCACTGCCTATCACAGTTTCGGAGGCCATGGAATGCCCAGGTGGCACAAAACCCCCCCAAATGACCCCATTTTGGAAAGTAGACACCCAAAGCTATTTGATGAGAGGTATAGTGAGTATTTTGCAGACCTCACTTTTTGTCACAAAGTTTTGAAAATTGAAAAAAGAAAAAAAAAAATGTTTTTTCTTGTCTTTCTTCATTTTCAAAAACAAATGAGAGCTGCAAAATACTCACCATGCCTCTCAGCAAATAGCTTGGGGTGTCTACTTTCCAAAATGGGGTCATTTGGGGGGGTTTTGTGCCACCTGGGCATTCCATGGCCTCCGAAACTGTGATAGGCAGTAAAGAGTGAAATCAAAAATTTTCACCCTTAGAAATCCTGAAGGCAGTGATTGGTTTTCGGGGTCCAGTACGCGGCTAGGCTCCCAAAAAGTCCCACACATGTGGTATCCCCATACTCAGGAGAAGCAGCTAAATGTATTTTGGGGTGCAATTCCACATATGCCCATGGCCTGTGTGAGCAATATATCATTTAGTGACAACTTTATGAAAAAAAAAAAAAAAAAAAAAAAAGTGTCACTTTCCCGCAACTTGTGTCAAAATATAAAATATTCCATGGACTCAATATGCCTCTCAGCAAATAGCTTGGGGTGTCTACTTTCCAAAATGGGGTCATTTTGGGGGGTTTTGTGCCATCTTGGCATTCCATGGCCTCCGAAACTGTGATAGGCAGTGAAGAGTGAAAGCAAAAATTTACACCCTTAGAAATCCTGAAGGCGGTGATTGGTTTTCGGGGCCCCGTACGCGGCTAGGCTCCCAAAAAGTCCCACACATGTGGTATCCCCATACTCAGGAGAAGCAGCTAAATGTATTTTGGGGTGCAATTCCACATAGGCCCATGGCCTGTGTGAGCAATATATCATTTAGTGACCACTTTTTGTAAATATTTTTTTTTTTTTTTTTTTTGTCATTTTTCAATCACTTGGGACAAAAAAAATAAATATTCAATGGGTTCAACATGCCTCTCAGCAATTTCCTTGGGGTGTCTACTTTCCAAAATGGGGTCATTTGGGGGGGTTTTGTACTGCCCTGCCATTTTAGCACCTCAAGAAATGACATAGGCAGTCATAAACTAAAAGCTGTGTAAATTCCAGAAAATGTACCCTAGTTTGTAGACGCTATAACTTTTGCGCAAACCAATAAATATACGCTTATTGACATTTTTTTTACCAAAGACATGTGGCCGAATACATTTTGGCCTAAATGTATGACTAAAATTTAGTTTATTGGATTTTTTTTATAACAAAAAGTAGAAAATATCATTTTTTTTCAAAATTTTCGGTCTTTTTCCGTTTATAGCGCAAAAAATAAAAACCGCAGAGGTGATCAAATACCATCAAAAGAAAGCTCTATTTGTGGGAAGAAAAGGACGCAAATTTCGTTTGGGTACAGCATTGCATGACCGCGCAATTAGCAGTTAAAACGACGCAGTGCCAAATTGGAAAAAGACCTCTGGTCCTTAGGCAACATAATGGTCCGGGGCTCAAGTGGTTAAAGAAAGTGCAAAAATGGTACATTTCCAAAATTAAGGATTTCTTAAATGAACACAATATAACAGGTGCAACAAATGTCTTCATAGCTGAACAGTTTGATAAAAAATATACAAAAAATAAAAAAGCTCTGTGCAGCATGTTGCAAAATGATTGATGGCCCTACAATTGCTCTTACTCCAACGTTCCTGACGATACCATACATGTGTGGCGCCATTATTGTTTACATTCATGTGCTTGTCCTACATAAAGCTTTTCATAGAGAACGTGTGCGGGGGTCATAGGTGTGCTTTACATTTTTTTAAAAATAATTTTTATTTACTTTATAACATTTTAACTGACCGCCAATGTAAGGGGCATTCTTCCCACCGACCACCAATGTAAGAAACATTCTTCCCACCGACCACCAATGTAGGAAACATTCTTCCCACCGACCACCAATGTAGGAAACATTCTTCCCACCGACCACCAATGTAAGAAACATTCTTCCCACCGACCACCAATGTAAGGAACTTTCTTCCCACCAACCTCCAATGTAAGGAACATTCTTCCCACCGACCTCCAATGTAAAGGAACATTCTTCCCACTGACCTCCAATGTAAGGAACATTCTTCCCACTGACCTCCAATGTAAGGAACATTCTTCCCACTGACCTCCAATGTAAGGAACATTCTTCCCACTGACCTCCAATGTAAGGAACATTCTTCCCACTGACCACCAATGTAAGGAACATTCTTCTCACTGACCTCCAATGTAAGGAACATTCTTCTCACTGATCACCAATGTAAGGAACATTCTTCCCACTGACCTCCAATGTAAGGAACATTCTTCCCACTGACCTCCAATGTAAGGAACATTCTTCCCACTGACCACCAATGTAAGGAACATTCTTCCCACTGACCACCAATGTAAGGAACATTCTTCCCACTGACCTCCAATGTAAGAAACATTCTTCCCACCGACCACCAATGTAAGAAACATTCTTCCCAATTTTTCTTTATTAAAAGTCTTGCAATCAATAAGCATAAAATCACTATATATAATATACATAAATATATACATATTTACATAAATGAAAATAAATATAGCAAATCTGCTCTCAAACAAAAAATGACTTTACAGCAAAAACAAAACTCATCATGAACATGTCATTACTGGGGATAATCTCACTACAACTCACACCAATACACCAGACATCCAAACTGTGAGGTCAAGAAACAAACCTGCATCCATTATGCATGCAGCCCTTCTTCAAAAAGAAGCTACTAACCAACAAAAACTAAGGGAGTGAAAGAAATAGAAAAAGAAAAGAGCACCTCACCCAGAGATGGGCAGTTCACCAAAGGCAGGTCTGATATTCCTCCACGCCCTTTTCCAGACCGCCCGAGGCTCCCTGCCCCTCTCAAGACCCCGAATTTTCCCAACCTCACCCAGAATATTGTGCACCACCACCTCAACAGAGAGGACTTTTTTCCGCAGGGTAATCTGGCACCGTGCATTCCATGTGAAGTAACGGACAACTATACTAACTAAAAACAGTGTATCCAAATCAAAATCCCAGCAAGTCGGGAATGCCCCGTACACCCACTCCGCATAACTCATGCAATAGAAAAAGGGGATGCCTAGAGCCCTCCCCACCCTTTTATACACCTCTATGTTAAAGGGACACTGCAGCAAAAAGCGGTCCATAGACTCCACTTTACCAACACACTCCGCTCTAGGACAATCCCGATCATCCACAGGGCGATGCTTCAAGTTCCCTCTGACATAGAGCCTTCCATGGAAAGCGAGCCAGGCTTGATCCCTAAACTTCAAGGGAATTCTTTCTAAATTGATTAAACGCAACCCCTCCCTCATTACAGAGCCTGGGCAATCCCTTAAGGCCAATGACACACTGAAAGCAGAGCTCAAAATCCTCTTCTCCAGAAGCTTCCTGGGGAGGGACTTGATATCCTCCACTGTCACCTGCCACTGCCGAAGTATTTTCAGACACGGGGCAACATAAGCCGGGAGCTTGCCATGTCGGACTCTCAGACTTTTCACTGGCCCGCCATCTTCCCGGCATCGCAGAAAAGGCCTAAAACAAGATTGAAAAATGCCCACCCATCCCGGCGGGTTCTCTGCTAGCATGTTACCAAGATTGTACTTTAAAAAGAGCAGAGAAAAGAAAACTATTGGGTTGACCATTCCTAGGCCACCCTCCCGCCTAGACAGGTAAGTTACATTGCGTTTGATCAGGTTCAGCCTACTTCCCCATAACAGTTGGAAAAAACAGCTGTACACCCTTGCATAGAGAGATGCTGGCAAGATACAGACGAAGCTGACATATAAAAAGATTGGGACCAGGTACGTTTTGATCAAGTCAACCCTCTCCCTCAAGGAAAGCTTCCATTTCCTCCAGCTTGCTACTTTGGCATTGGCACACACCAACCTGCTTTCCCAATTTCGATGACCATAGTCACCAGGACCAAATTTGATGCCCAACACTTTAATTTCCTGCTGGGGCTCTGGGAAGGCATCCGGAAGTTCGAAGCTTTCACCCTCCTCACCCATCCAGAAAACTTCACTCTTTTCATGGTTGACTTTAGAACCAGAAGCCTCCGTGTACTGCTCTATCATAGAGACCACCTCCTGCACCTCCTCTGTCCCAGAGACAATAACAGACACATCATCGGCATAGGCCGACCTTCAGAGGCGGCACACCAGCAATGCCCAAAGGCACCCCGCACAAAGATCCACTCTCTAGCCTTCTTATGAAGGGGTCGATTGCGAATACATAAACCTCTGCTAAAAAGGGAGCCAGAATGGACTTAAAACACTTGTAGAATTCAGCTGTCAACCCATCTGGCCCAGGCGATTTTTTGGTAGCCAGCTTCTCTATAGCATTAACTACCTCATCCACTGAAATTGGTTCTGTCAAATCCGTCAAAGGCAACGTACCATTTCCCAATCCTGGAGTAGAATCCAGAAAGCTTTCCATCCTGTCCCGACAAAGGTCCTTTCTTCTGCGTAATATGATCTGAAGATCTCCAGGATCCCTGATCTGGACTTCACCAGGGAACCCGTACTATCCCTCAGGCCTATGACCGTCTTAACTGCTATGCCTTGCTTACAGTTCTGGTAAGGATCAGGCGAGTGATATTTTCCATAATCCCTCTCCAGAACAAAGGAGGCATGCCGGTCATATTGACACTTCCTAAGAAGAAACTTCACCTCAGAGATCTCCCCTGGATCTCCCCTATACGAGACAAGACGATCAAGCTTCCTCCGCAAATGCTGGTAGGCAACGTACATACCAAGCTGCTTCTTCTTACTTATGGCCTTGAAAAGTCCAATTGCCCTTTGTTTCACAAGCTCCCACCACTCTGACTTACTGCTGCAAAAGTCCAGAATAGAAACCTGTGCCTGAAAAAAATCCTCAAAGGATTGTCTTACCTCTACATCTTCCAGGAGAGTCGAATTCAGTTTCCAGGTACCCCTTCCCCTGGGTGGAGTGTCCGAGGCATTCAAAGTCACAGACAGCATACAGTGGTCAGAGAACTCCACCGCCCTCAACTCAGGAGCCGAGAAAGCAGAGTTCTCCTTTAAAAAAAAACCTATCTATCCTACTCTGACTATTTCCTCTCTGAAATGTGAATCCCGTGCTGCCAGGGCAGTGCTTAATATGCACATCTACCAGGCCTGCTTGTCTCACCATATCTCTAAGAAAAACGCTATCGTAACCCAGCCTGTCTATGGAGCCTCTCCTGTCTTCAGGCCTAATTATGGTGTTAAAATCACCTCCAAAGACAACCTGCTGGGACATAAAAAGGAAGGGCTTGATCTCTGTGAGGAGGCATTTCCTGCCCCATTTTGACTGCGGTCCATAGATATTGATTAGGCGCAGGTCCTGCCCCCTAACAGAGACGTCCAAGACCATGCATCTCCCCATTTCTACCTCAATTACCCGCCGGCACGTTACCATATCGGTTTTAAAAAGGACCGCAACTCCGCTGCAGGGCTCAGCCGCAAGAGACCAAAAGGAGGGACCGCATCTCCACTCCCTTTTTGCTAGATGGACATCGGCCAAAGTATTGAGCCAGGTCTCTTGCAAAAATAAAATCTCGGCATCAAACTCGCTGAGCAAAAATAAGGCAATATCACGAGCTCTTGCAGATTTAATGCTGGCGACATTAATGGTCGCCACCTTTATCGGAGTGGGAACTGCCATCAGGATGATTGGGGTAGTCGTTTCTTAACCTTTGCCACACTCTCATCACCAGAAACAGCTCTCTTCAGACTACGTGACTCCCCCTCATCCATGGATGATAAAGAGAAAGATATATCAGACATCTCATCACCTGACAAAACTGAAAAGGTGTTACCAAGAGGAACCCCTCCTGGGTCCGACCCTGAGGAAGAAATGACCACTTTACTTGTCTTCCTCTTCTTCTTTTTCTTCCTTCTAAACTTCTCCCACCCCTCATCATCCGAATCCCCCTCAACAGAGGGTGAGACATGGGATATGGACACCTTTCCCTCAACCCCTCCCCCATCCAGCACCCCCACATTCCCCATACCACATTTGTGCCGCTGAGGGACAGGGACTGGAGGCCGAGAGGGAAGATCTGCCAAACCTGCCCCCCCAGCAGCTTCTGCCAGCCTGGAGGATCTGCGTACAGCAGGATTAGGGACCACCACATGGGGGACAGACTCAGGGACCACATTACTGGGGGAAATAGAATCCGAAACAACAGATGTAACAGACACAGGAGGGACAGACTCAGGGACCACATCACTAGGGGAAACAGAATCCGGAACAGATGTAACAGAAACAGGAGGGTCAATAACAGTTTTAGCGGCCTCATCCTCCTTATCAAGTCTCTGCAACTCAGCCTCCAATCCTGGCAAGTTATGTAATGCCTCCGGGCACTGGCTATAAGGATGACCGAGCTTTTGGCACAAATTGCACCGAATTTCAGTACAATCCTTAGCCAAATGGTCCAGATCCTGGCATAGTGAACATTTCTTACGGGTACAAGTAGATGCAAAATGGCCTTTGTCTCCACATTTGTTACAGACTTTAGGCTGACCCTGGTAAAAAATAGTCAGCCTATCTCTCCCCAGAAAAGCTGAACAGGGAAGGTGTTGAACTACATTTCCAAGCACCCCCAATTTTAGTGACACTGTCCAGGCCCCTGTCCATATCCCATGCTCATCAAGGACCTTGGAGCGAGGACCTCACCATATCGGCGTAGCCATACTATCAAATCAGCCTCTGGTATGGATTCGTTGCGCACCAGGATCGTCACCGACTTTATCAGAGGCTGCCTGGAAATCACCTTTGGCACCAAACCACTCCACTGCGGAAGGCCCTTGCATCTACTATACCTCTCCCAAAATAAATCCAGACCCTCAGGCTTTACAAAGGACAAATCAAATTCATAACTCCCCACTGGGCAAATCAAAGCAAATATATCTGATGCTTTAAACCCCATTTCCAGAACCAACTCAGCCACCCTCCCCCTTACTGGTGGGGTCCCCTCCCCCTCCCACTTCAATTGAACCACATTCTTCCTCCTGTACCCACCAACCATCCCACCACCAAGCCTCCCCAAATTGTGACCACTAAAATTCCCTCCACCCTCCTTGGTGCGACTCCCCAGAACAGACGCATAACTGCCCACATTTCTCCCAGCAGAAGAAGCATTTGTGTGTTTTGAACCGTCTGTCACATTTCTAGCAGATATCGATTGTACAGATTTGGTCTACACAATCGATGAGTCTTTCCTCTGCTGAGCAGGGAGAGCAATGTCATTTTTATTTTTCCCAGCAGTATTAACCCCTTCACCACCACCCACCACATTCATTGTTTTATCATTACTGTCATTCTTAATACTTGCTGGTATATTCACAGTTCCTGTAGTCTTCCCAACAGTGTCAGTCCCCACTGCTGTGCTGGTGGAATCTTCAGCTGGCCTGTTCTCTTCCATCAGGACAGGACTTTCAGCAGGCTGTTCTGACACATCCATGGCTTCCACTACACATGGTGCAATGTGCTGATCCCCTCCCCCATCAATCAGCTCTGCTGGAACACAGAGAGGCTCAGGTGAGGCAATCTCTTTGCAGGTGTCAGCCCTCCTGTGTGAAACACATGGAGAAAACTTGGTAGAGGAACTACTGGTCTCAGAAAATGCAGGAGTAGAAACATCCATGTTCAGGGTGTTTGGTGCAGGTCCATCTTCCTTCCCAGGTTTATTTTTTTTCTCATCCTCAGGAAAATCTGATGGATCATCAGAAATGGCAAACTTGTCTGCTCTCAGGGGTGACTCCATCTGCTGGATGAAGGTCAGGGTGCCATGCTCACTCTCAACCCCCTGGCTGGTTGCCGCTGGCGATTCCAAGGCCTTACATGGGGGGAGAGGTGCAGAGGCAGATGGACCCGGGTCATCCATATCCTGAGGCTGCTGATCCATGCAACTTACTGACGACTGGCTGGCAAATCTCTTCTCATTGTCAAATTTTTCTTTAAAAGCTCCACTTCTGGCTTTTAACTTCTCCAACAATAAAGTTTGCTGCTTTACCTTTTCCTCTAATTCCTGTAACTCAGGCTTCATGGCTGTGCGATTTCTACTCCATGCCTGGAAGTATTTGGCTTTAAAGTTTTTATGTTCAGTTTTCAAAACTTGAAGTTTCTCTTCAGCCCTTCCAATTTCCCTAAAGCGATCAACAATCTTCTGTCTGAAGATACTCGCATCCATACCAGGGCCTGGACCCACAGTCAGATCCTCCACCTCCTCCTCACTAGGCCCCATGTCATCAGGGGGATACCTCCCTGGGCTTCCCCCAGGATCAGGCATTATTCCTGGGCCAAGCTAACAGGCAAGGCCCAGGCTTGAAAAAAGACTGGTTCTCAGAGAGCTCCTTGGGTGTGTCCTCCTCCTCCTTCCCACTGACCTCCAATGTAAGCAACATTCTTCCCACTGACCTCCAATGTAAGGAACATTCTTCCCACTGACCTCCAATGTAAGGAACATTCTTCCCACTGACCTCCAATGTAAGGAACATTCTTCCCAATTTTTCTTTATTAAAAGTCTTGCAATCAATAAGCATAAAATCACGGGGGGGGGGGGGGCGTGGCGTCCGAGCCCGAAGATGGCCGCTTAGCTCCCGAGCTCCGCCACTCCACTGGGGGAATCCGCTACCATCGGAGCGATCGATAGTGCCATCCGCCGCCATCCGATCCATCAGAGTCCCGTGCACACGCAGGGATGCCGCGGAGACGAAAGGACCCTCCGCCGCAGCTTAGCAAACTGCCGGAGTATTTCTCCGCCTCGCGGCCTAGCCAAAATGGCGCCCGGCCGAAACAAAAGCAGCAGCAGGCCGCATCCACGAGCTGTACGCCCGGCCTAAATAACGCCGATCCACAGACCCAGCACAGCGGATCGTCCTCAGCAGCTTCCACCCCCACTACAAGAAGTCCGGTTAAATCCAGGCAGAGGACGGCCTCTCCACAGGGGAATCAACAACATCAAGCCATGGAGGTGAGAACACATACCCCCCCACAGGCCCAGGCCTCAGCCGCCTCAGATCCTATAGAGGGATTCCCTACCACAGGACAACCTATATCAGACACTGTCCTTAAAGAGATGCTAATATCCCTGAGGGCATCCCTGCATCAAGACATGCTGATGACAGTACAACAGTGTCAAGCTGAAGTACAGGCCCTAGGAGGGAGGGTAGATTACATTGAGAATACACTAGCATCTCATGGGTCCTCTTTCAACAAGATGGTGGATGCTCACACCATTCACTCTGATGACATTTCCTGGATCAAAGATAAATTATCTGACCTTGAAGACCGATCCAGGAGAAATAACCTCAAAATAAGAGGCATCCCTGAATCTATCTCTGCATTGCAACTGCCGCAATATGTCCAAGATCTGTTCATGGCTCTGCTCCCTGCAACATCTGCATTGGAGCTCACGGTAGACAGGGTACATAGAATACCGAAACCGTCCTTTTTACCCGATGATGTCCCCAGAGATGTTCTACTGAGGCTCCACTTCTATAAAACGAAAGAAACCATTTTGGCTTCATTCCGCAACCCTGATCAGCGCCCGCCTCAATATGCATCTCTTCAGCTACTCCCTGATTTGTCACGGCATACCCTCCAGAAACGCCGCAATTTAGCCACCATCACTAAGGCGCTCCGTAACCATCGCATTCTACACAGATGGAAATACCCAGCTACGCTCTCAATCACCCATAACGGCACAACCGCCACGGTCTCCACTTTGGAAGACGGTCTGCATATCCTCAGGCAATGGGGAATCTTGCTGGAAACATCCCCAACTCCTATACAGGCTGACCCTCCTCAACACATACAGGCAGAATGGCAGGTGGTGAAAAGAAAAAAAAAGCGACAAGAAACACACTTAAATGTTTGATCGCTCCTATCCATTTCACTAAATCTTTACGTCTACACTCCCCCAGTGCAGGCACACTTGGAAATTTTTCCAAAACCCCTCAACCCTATTGAACAGTGCGTATGGATCAAGAATCCCCCTGTGGATTCTCCTATCACCCTGTAACCTCTCTTTTTTTTCCCTTTAACTTGTTTAGTTCTTTGTTTTTTGCTGTTTTTATGGATCAACAACTATCTACAGAACCAAGCTCACCTGTAACATCGTGGAAAGCAACCTACCACATCTGCATTCCAACTATCCGCTTCAAGGGATATTCTAGAGGCAAAACCACCCTGGCACCGCAGTCAATCATCAGCCGTGAGTACTGTGATTCCTTGACGTTTAGCATTCCCTCCAACATACCTCATGCCAGTTAAAATATTTTCCATCAATGCCCATGGCTTAAACCATCCAGCCAAAAGAGCATCTCTTTGGAAAGAAGTTGACTCTTCCCAATGTGATATTCTTTGTGTTCAAGAGACACACTTCCATCAAGAAGCCCCACCTTACTGCTCTCACAGAAACTTTCAACACTACTTCTTCTCCAATATGAAAGCGAAAAAGAGAGGAGTTATGGTGGCCATTAAGGACTCTGTATCATTTCAACTTCTCTCCGAAATATCTGACGAAGCAGGCCGATACCTCATACTTATATGCGATATCAATTCCACCCGCTATACTCTGGTGAATGTGTATGTTCCTAATACCAAACAAATTCACTTTCTCAATAATTTAATGAAAAAGGTTAAAAAAATCCTACAAGGTTCCCTTATACTTTGTGGAGACTTCAATATTACTCCCGATCCACACATGGACTCTACCTCGTCCTGTTCACGGAAATCTCCTTCTCTACATGCTTTTCTACGATCGCATGACTTATTCGATTGCTGGAGATGCAAGCATGCTAGTGAACGAGATTTCACATTTTATTCTCATAGACATTGTGTTTACTCGAGGATTGACCTGGTCTTGATGGATAAGTGGTTGCTACAAAAAGTATCTCAAATTCAAATAAATAACATTACGTGGTCGGACCACGCCTCTATTCTCCTGACACTTGGGGATAACTACCCTACTAATGGAGCATACCTCTGGCGCGCAAACCCCCAAGTAATACAGTCACCAACCACCAAAAAACTATTAGAGAACCACTTGTCTGATTACTTCCAGATCAATCACTCTTCCACTAATGATCCGTTTGTCTTATGGAATGCTCACAAGGCATACATTAGAGGAATATTTATTCAATTGGCCTCAAGACTTAAGAGACAGAGACAGCAGCGGCTCGACACCATACTGGCAGATATCAAATCCCTAGAGGAACTAGATAAAAAACATCCTACACACCGGAATAGTAAACGACTAACTATTCTCCGACATGATCTCAGACTAGAACTACTACACTCCTTTGAGCAAAAAGAACGACGACTCAAAATGTCATACTATTCAACCAGCAACAAAGCTGGAAAGGCACTGGCTCGCAAATTACAAGGCCAACGCTACAAAAATAAAATACCTTACATCATAAGCCCCTCCTCCAAACAAAAAGTGATTGACCCTCAAAGCATTGCCAATGCTTTTAGCGAATACTACAGTTCCCTATACAATTTAAATCAAGACAATCTTCTCAACCAACCGTCACAAAACGCCATAAATGATTTCCTAAAACACATTGACCTACCGAGTCTATCCACTTCACAAATCCAAGACTTGAATTCCCCCTTCACATTATCTGAGTTACTGAAAGTTATTGACACCCTACCTGCTAATAAATCACCAGGACCGGATGGCCTGACAGGGGAATATTATAGAAATTTCAAGCAATATTTAGGTCCTCATCTCCTCAGGGTGTTTGAGGCCGCTGCTGTCTCATCTTCTTTTCCTCCTGAGATGTTAGAGGCTTTAATAATAACGCTGCCTAAACCAGGGAAGACACCGGATGTTCCTCAAAACTTTAGACCGATTTCATTACTGAATACCGATCTGAAGCTTTATGCTAAAATGATAGCGTTGAGGCTCATTGACATCCTCCCCACTATAATTGACCCTGACCAATGTGGATTCACCAAAGGCAGACAAACATCTGACGCTACCAGAAGATTAATAGATGTGATTCATGTGACTAGGAAGACAGGGACGCCTTCTCTGCTTCTCGCTCTAGATGCAGAGAAGGCGTTCGACAGAGTACATTGGACATATCTAGCAAGCACTTTGGAAAAATTTGGTTTTAAGGGCCATATTCTATCTGCCATACTATCCCTCTACTCTACACCATCAGCCAGAGTATACACCTCAGGTATGTTATCCAAACCTTTTAAAATCACGAATGGCACCCGCCAGGGGTGTCCCTTCTCCCCACTCATTTTCAACCTCTTAATGGAACCACTAGCGTCCAGCATCAGACAAAACCCTAATATACAGGGCCTTCCTATTAATCATCACAAACATGTCATCAGTCTCTTCGCAGACAATGTAATCCTTATGTTAACAAATCCGGTGTCTTCTCTGCAACACGTGTCTCAATTACTACACGAATATGGTTTAATATCGTATTACAAAGTGAACGAAACCAAATCTTACATATTGGACCTTGGTGTAAAGGCAAACGATAAATTACTTTTGCAAAACAGATACCCGTATATCTGGGAATCCCATGAAATAACTTATCTAGGTATTAAACTAACATCCCGCCCTACGCAGCTATTTCATGCTAACTACCTTCCTTTGATACGCTCTTTAAATACGAATCTACAATCCATAAGCAAACACACATTGTCTTGGTCCGGTAGGTTAGCCGCCTTTAAGATGCAACTTCTGCCACAAATACTCTATATATTTCGTACGGTTCCTATTCCAGTTCCTCGACAGTACTTTAAAACTTTACAATCCACACTTTCTAGATACTTATGGGAAGGTAAAAAAGCCAGAAGCGCGCTCATCAATCTCCGTAAAACGAAAACAGCAGGAGGCGTTGGCCTACCGATTTTTGCCGACTACCATTTAGCTGCAATCCTGGCACAATTAAGAGGGTGGTTTCCCCACCACCAACCACCGCTTTGGTGCGCCATTGAACAATCCACAATACCAGGTGGTAACCTTTACGATTATTTGTTGGCTTTTGTGCATCTTAAATCCAAACCTTCTGACCTCTCTCTCCCGATTCTAGCGACACTCAGCTCATGGAAGACATTGTCAACCACCACATCTAGATCATCCCCCACCATATCCCTGTCAATCCCTCTATCAACACTGGCTCTACTGATCCCAGATATACCCGTGGCTAACTGGATAGAGAAAGGTATACAATGGGTTTCAGATGTACACTCTGGCCTTAATGCTAGATCGTTTGATGATCTACAACAATCCTATGACCTACCCACTTCAGACAGATTTAATCACTTCAGAATTGCCTCTTATCTCAAAACACATGACATCCAATACAAAATATTCTGGCAAATTCATGTGTACTTAAATGCCAAGCTACCTCGGAAGGGAGGTATCTCATTATTTTATACTTATCTTCACGATAAAAATATATTTACCAAAACAAACTCCATGTTAGCATGGGAAAGAGATCTCAACGACTCCTTTTCCCCACAACAATGGCATAAGGCTTTACAACACATCCATTCAGCCACCAAAAGCACCAACCTCTGGGAACTCTCCCATAAGATCACACAACGATGGTATTTATCACCCTATAGATTAGCCAAGTTTGACGTCTCCACACCTCCCACTTGCTGGAGGAATTGTGGGCAATCAGGCACTATCTACCACATCCTCTGGGATTGTAAACACCTGACCTCATATTGGTCCCAGGTCTTCAACATTTTACGTCAAACTACAAATCTCAACATAACTAACACCCCTTCATTGGCCATCCTAAATATAGGCATAGAACACATACCACCATTGCATAGACAATTTACTACCCACTTATTCCTAGCTGCTAAATTAGTGATCCTAAGAAAATGGAGATCATTGGATCCACCAGACATAGAAGAAACAGTAAACACCTTATCTTTGCATTACACTTATGAAAGGATGTTAGCATCAATTAGTGGAAAATACGATATTTTTCTCCCACGCTGGCAACATTGGATTAATTGGTACAACACCCATCGCAATCCAACATGACACTACTCACTAATACTAGAGTGCATAACATCAACCTTTTTTGGCTCACCTAGAACCTTAGCCTCCCCTTTCCATATGGTTTCTGAATTGATCCTCTATAACATACATAAGAGTTACTTTTATCTAGTTATGAGCTATATGCTCTTGTTATATGAATACCAACAGATATAAAAGGATTAACACTGATGTGGACACGTAGACATGAAAGGGCTATGCCTCCGCTGAGCCACAGAAAGTTCCCATTGGGGTGGCTGACGGAGTCACATGGCCTCTCCAGCCTTGATCTATTCCTCATAACTAACTTACGGTACTGAACGACAAACTGATGTATCTGTTAACATATATTATTTGGTTTTATTTTCTATTATTTTCTTATTCTCTTTTATTAACCCAGTTTACAATATCTCCTGTAACATGTAAATGAGATGTATATCTTTGTAAACTGACTAAATTCTGAATAAAAACTATTTAAAAAAAAAAAAAATAAGCATAAAATCACTATATATAATATACATATTTACATAAATGAAAATAAATATAGCAAATCTGCTCTCAAACAAAAAAAAAGACTTTACAGCAAAAACAAAACTCATCATGAACATGTCATTATTGGGGATAATCTCACTACAACTCACACCAATACACCAGACATCTAAACTATGAGGTCAAGAAACAAACCCGCACCCATTATGCATGCAGCCCTTCTTCAAAAAGAAGATACTAACCAAAAAAAGCTAAGGGAGTGAAAGAAACAGAAAAAGAAAAGAGCTCCTCACCCAGAGATGGGCAGTTCACCAAAGGCAGGTCTGATATTCCTCCACGCCCGTTTCCAGACCGCCCGAGGCTCCCTGCCTTTCTCAAGACCCCGAATTTTCCCAACCTCACCCAGAATATCGTGCACCACCACCTCAACCGAGAGGACTTTTTTCCGCAGGGTAATCTGGCACCGTGCATTCCATGTGAAGTAACGGACAACAATACTAACTAAAAACAGTGTATCCAAATCAAAATCCCAGCGAGTCGGGAATGCCCCGTACACCCACTCCGCATAACTCATGCGATAGAAAAAGGGGATGCCTAGAGCCCTCCCCACCCTTTTATACACCTCTAGGTTAAAGGGACACTGCAGCAAAAAGTGGTCCATAGACTCCACTTTACCAACACACTCCGCTCTAGGACAATCCCGATCATCCACAGGGCGATGCTTCAAGTTCCCTCTGACATAGAGCCTTCCATGGAAAGCGAGCCAGGCTTGATCCCTAAACTTCAAGGGGATTCTTTCTAAATTGATTAAACGCAACCCCTCCCTCATTACAGAGCCTGGGCAATCCCTTAAGGCCAGTGACACACTGAAAGCAGAGCTCAAAACCCTCTTCTCCAGAAGCTTCCTGGGGAGGGACTTGATATCCTCCACTGTCACCTGCCACTGCCGAAGTATTTTCAGACACGGGGCAACATAAGCCGGGAGCTTGCCATGTCGGACTCTCAGACTTTTCACTGGCTCGCCATCTTCCCAGCATCGCAGAAAAGGCCTAAAACAAGATTGAAAAATGCCCACCCATCCCGGCGGGTTCTCTGCTAGCATGTTACCAAGATTGTACTTTAAAAAGAGCAGAGAAAAGAAAACTATTGGGTTGACCATTCCTAGGCCACCCTCCCGCCTAGACAGGTAAGTTACATTGCGTTTGATCAGGTTCAGCCTACTTCCCCATAACAGTTGGAAAAAACAGCTGTACACCCTTGCATAGAGAGATGCTGGCAAGATACAGACGAAGCTGACATATAAAAAGATTGGGACCAGGTACGTTTTGATCAAGTCTACCCTCTCCCTCAAGGAAAGCTTCCATTTCTTCCAGCTTGCTACTTTGGCATTGGCACACACCAACCTGCTTTCCCAATTTCGATGACCATAGTCACCAGGACCAAATTGGATGCCCAACACTTTAATTTCCTGCTGGGGCTCTGGGAAGGCATCCGGAAGTTCGAAGCTTTCACCCTCCTCACCCATCCAGAAAACTTCACTCTTTTCATGGTTGACTTTAGAACCAGAAGCCTCCGTGTACTGCTCTATCATAGAGACCACCTCCTGCGCCTCCTCTGTCCCAGAGACAATAACAGACACATCATCGGCATAGGCCACGACCTTCAGAGGCGGCACACCAGCAATGCCCAAAGGCACCCCGCACAAAGATCCACTCTCTAGCCTTCTTATGAAGGGGTCGATTGCGAATACATATAACAGGGGGCTCAGAGGACATCCCTGGCGCACACCAGAGCCAACCTCAAAAGGCCGTCCAACCCAACCATTAACCAGTGGGAAGCTCTCAGCCCCTCTATATAATGTCTTCAGCCAATCTATAAACCTCCCCTGCAGGCCGTATCTACCAAGTAGCAAATACAGGTACTCGTGATTGACTCTATCAAAAGCCTTCGCCTGATCCAATGCCAGCAAGTACTTTCTCCATCCAGCAGCCCTGCATCGTTCCAAAGCCTCCCGGACAGCTAAAACCGCTGAAAAGGTACTTCTACCTTGGACCGAGCAGTGCTGATGACTGGACAACAAATCGCCTGCTACTGACGACAAGCGCCAAAAAAGAATCTTCGCCAGGATCTTTCTATCAACATTGAGAAAACTGGGCGCCAGTTCTCAATCATTGAGGGGTCCTTACCTTTTGACAGAAGAATCACAGCGGATTGCCTCATGGAGGGAGGGAGCGAACCCTCTTCTAGACAGCCGTTATAAACCTCTGCTAAAAAGGGAGCCAGAATGGACTTAAAACACTTGTAGAATTCAGCTGTCAACCCATCTGGCCCAGGCGATTTTTTGGTAGCCAGCTTCTCTATAGCATGAACTACCTCATCCACTGAAATTGGTTCTGTCAAATCCATCAAAGGCAATGTACCATTTCCCAATCCTGGAGTAGAATCCAGAAAGCTTTCCATCCTGTCCCGACAAAGGTCCTTTCTTCCCAGAAGGTCTGCGTAATATGACCTGAAGATCTCCAGGATCCCTGATCTGGACTTCACCAGGGAACCCGTACTATCCCTCAGGCCTATGACCGTCTTAACTGCTATGCCTTGCTTACAGTTCTGGTAAGGATCAGGCGAGTGATATTTTCCATAATCCCTCTCCAGAACCAAGGAGGCATGCCGGTCGTATTGACACTTCCTAAGAAGAAACTTCACCTCAGAGATCTCCCCTGGATCTCCTCTATACGAGACAAGACGATCAAGCTTCCTCCGCAAATGCTGGTAGGCAATGTACATACCAAGCTGCTTCTTCTTACTTATGGCCTTGAAAAGTCCAATTGTCCTTTGTTTCACAAGCTCCCACCACTCTGACTTACTGCTGCAAAAGTCCAGAATAGAAACCTGTGCCTGAAAAAAATCCTCAAAGGATTGTCTTACCTCTACATCTTCCAGGAGAGCCGAATTCAGTTTCCAGGTACCCCTTCCCCTGGGTGGAGTGTCCGAGGCATTCAGAGTCACAGACAGCATACAGTGGTCAGAGAACTCCACCGCCCTCAACTCAGGAGCCGAGAAAGCAGAGTTCTCCTTTAAAAAAAAACCTATCTATCCTACTCTGACTATTCCCTCTCTGAAATGTGAATCCCGTGCTGCCAGGGCAGTGCTTAATATGCACATCTACCAGGCCTGCTTGTCTCACCATATCTCTAAGAAAAACGCTATCGTAACCCAGCCTGTCTATGGAGCCTCTCCTGTCTTCAGGCCTAATTATGGTGTTAAAATCACCTCCAAAGACAACCTGCTGGGACGTAAAAAGGAAGGGCTTGATCTCTGTGAGGAGGCATTTCCTGCCCCATTTTGACTGCGGTCCATAGATATTAATCAGGCGCAGGTCCTGCCCCCTAACAGAGACGTCTAAGACCATGCATCTCCCCATTTCTACCTCAATTACCCGCCGGCACGTTACCATATCGGTTTTAAAAAGGACCGCAACTCCGCTGCAGGGCTCAGCCGCAAGAGACCAAAAGGAGGGACCGCATCTCCACTCCCGTTTTGCTAGATGGACATCGGCCAAAGTATTGAGCCAGGTCTCTTGCAAAAATAAAATCTCGGCATCAAACTCGCTGAGCAAAAATAAGGCAATATCACGAGCTCTTGCAGATTTAATGCTGGCGACATTAATGGTCGCCACCTTTATCGGAGTGGGAACTGCCATCAGGATGATTGGGGTAGTTGTTTCTTAACCTTTGCCACACTCTCATCACCCGAAACAGCTCTCTTAAGACTACGTGACTCCCCCTCATCCATGGATGATAAAGAGAAAGATAGATCAGACATATCATCACCTGACAAAACTGAAAAGGTATTACCAAGAGGAACCCCTCCTGGGTCCGACTCTGAGGAAGAAATGACCACTTTACTTGTCTTCCTCTTCTTCTTTTTCTTCCTCCTAAACTTCTCCCACCCCTCATCATCTGAATCCCCCTCAACAGAGGGTGAGACATGGGATATGGACACCTTTCCCTCAACCCCTCCCCCATCCAACACCCTCACAGGCCCCTGACCACGTTTACGCTGCCGAGGGACAGGGACTGGAGGCTGAGATGGAAGATCCGCCAAACCTGCCCCCCCAGCAGCTTCTGCCAGTCTGGAGGATCTACGTACAGTAGGATTAGGGACCACCACATGGGGGACAGACTCAGGGACCACATTACTGGGGGAAACAGAATCCGAAACAACAGATGTAACAGACACAGGAGGGACAGACTCAGGGACCACATCACTAGGGGAAACAGAATCTGGAACAGATGTAACAGAAACAGGAGGGACAATAACAGTTTTAGCGGCCTCATCCTCTTTATCAAGCCTCTGCAACTCAGCCTCCAATCCTGGCAAGTTATGTAATGCCTCCGGGCACTGACTATAAGGATGACCCAGCTTTTGGCACAAATTACACCGAATTTCAGTACAATCCTTAGCCAAATGGCCCAAATCCTGGCATAGTGAGCATTTCTTACGGGTACAGGTGGATGCAAAATGGCCTTTGTCTCCACATTTATTACAGACTTTAGGCTGACCCTGGTAAAAAATAGTCAGCCTATCTCTCCCCAGAAAAGCTGAACAGGGAAGGTGTTGAACTACATTGCCCAGCATGCCCAATTTTAGTGACACTGTCCAGGCCCCTGTCCATATCCCATGCTCATCAAGGACCTTCCGCAGTGGAGCGAGGACCTCACCATATCGGCGTAGCCATACTATCAAATCAGCCTCTGGTATGGATTCGTTACGCACCAAGATCGTCACCGACTTTATCAGAGGCTGCCTGGAAATCACCTTTGGCACCAAACCACTCCACTGAGGAAGGCCCTTGCACCTCCTATATCGCTCCCAAAATAAATCCAGACCCTCAGGCTTTACAAAGGACAAATCAAATTCATAACTCCCCACTGGGCAAATCAAAGCAAATATATCCAAGGCTTTAAACCCCATTTCTAAAACCAACTCAGCCACCCTCCCCCTTACTGGTGGGGTCCCCTCCCCCTCCCACTTCAATTGAACTACATTCCTCCTCCTGTACCCACCAACCATCCCACCACCAAGCCCCCCCAAATTGTGACCACTAATATTTACAAAATTCCCTCCACCCTCCTTGATGCGACTCCCCAGAACAGACGCATAACTGCCCACATTTCTCCCAGCAGAAGAAGCATTTGTGTGTTTTGAACCGTCTGACACATTCCTAGCAGATATCGATTGTACAGATTTGGTCTGCACAATCGATGAGTCTTTCCTCTGCTGAGCAGGGAGAGCAATGTCATTTTTATTTTTCCCAGCAGTATTAACCCCTTCACCACCACCCACCACATTCATTGTTTTATCATTACTGTCATTCTTAATACTTGCTGGTATATTCACAGTTCCTGTAGTCTTCCCAACAGTGTCCTTTCCCACTGCTGTGCTGGTGGAATCTTCAGCTGGCCTGTTTTCTTCCATCAGGACAGGACTTTCAGCAGGCTGGTCTGACACTTCCATGGCTTCCACTACACATGGTGCAATGTGCTGATCCCCTCCCCCATCAGCATCAATCAGCTCTGCTGGAACACAGGGAGGCTCAGGTGAGGCAATCTCTTTGCTGGTGTCAGCCATACTGTGTGAAACACATGCAGCAAACTTGGTAGAGGAACTACTGGTCTCAGCAAATGCAGGAGTAGAAACATCCATGTTCAGGGTGTTTGGTGCAGGTCCATCTTCATTCCCTGGTTTATTTTTCCTCTCATCCTCAGGGATTTCTGATAGATCATCAGATATGGAAACCTTGTCTGCTCTCAGGGGTGACTCCATCTGCTGGATGAAGGTCAGGGTGCCATGCTCACTCTCAACCCCCTGGCTGGTTGCCGCTGGCGATTCCAAGGCCTTACATGGGGGGAGAGGTGCAGAGGCAGATGGACCCGAGTCATCCATAACCTGAGGCTGCTGATCCATGCAACTTACTGACGACTGGCTGGCAAATCTCTTTTCATTGTCAAATTTTTCTTTAAAAGCTCCACTTCTGGCTTTTAATTTCTCCAACAATAAAGTTTGCTGCTTTACCTTTTCCTCCAATTCCTGTAACTCAGGCTTCATGGCTGTGCGATTTCTACTCCAGGCCTGGAAGTATTTGGCTTTAAAGTTTTTATGTGCAGCTTTCAAAACTTGAAGTTTCTCTTCAGCCCTTCCAATTTGCCTAAAGCGATCAACAATCTTCTGACTGAAGATACTCACTTCCATACCAGGGCCTGGACCCACAGTCAGATCCTCCACCTCCTCCTCCTCACTAGGCCCCATGTCATCAGGGGGATCCCTCCCTGGGCCTCCCCCAGGATCAGGCATTGTTCCTGGGCCAAAACTAGCAGGCAAGGCCCAGGCTTGAAAAAAGGCTGGTTCTCAGAGAGCTCCTTGGGTGTGTCCTCCTCCTCCTTCCCACCGACCTCCAATGTAAGGAACATTCCTCCCACTGACCTCCAATGTAAGAAACATTCTTCCCACCGACCACCAATGTAAGAAACATTCTCCCACTGACCTCCAATGTAAGGAACATTCTTCCCACTGACCTCCAATTTAAGAAACATTCTTCCCACCGACCACCAATGTAAGAAACATTCTTCCCACTGACCTCCAATGTAAGAAACATTCTTCCCACTGACCTCCAATGTAAGAAACATTCTTCCCACTGACCTCCAATGTAAGGAACATTCTTCCCACTAACCACCAATGTAAGAAACATTCTCCCACTGACCTCCAATGTAAGGAACATTCTTCCCACTGACCTCCAATGTAAGGAACATTCTTCCCACTGACCTCCAATGTAAGGAACATTCTTCCCACTGACCTCCAATGTAAGGAACATTCCTCCCACTGACCTCCAATGTAAGGAACATTTTTCCCACCGACCACCAATGTAAGAAACATTCTTCCCACTGACCTCCAATGTAAGAAACATTCTTCCCACTGACCTCCAATGTAAGAAACATTCTTCCCACCGACCTCCAATGTAAGGAACATTCCTCCCACTGACCTCCAATGTAAGAAACATTCTTCCCACCGACCACCAATGTAAGAAACATTCTCCCACTGACCTCCAATGTAAGGAACATTCTTCCCACTGACCTCCAATGTAAGAAACATTCTTCCCACCGACCTCCAATGTAAGGAACATTCCTCCCACTGACCTCCAATGTAAGAAACATTCTTCCCACCGACCACCAATGTAAGAAACATTCTTCCCACCGACCTCCAATGTAAGGAACATTCCTCCCACTGACCTCCAATGTAAGAAACATTCTTCCCACTGACCACCAATGTAAGAAACATTCTCCCACTGACCTCCAATGTAAGGAACATTCTTCCCACTGACCTCCAATGTAAGAAACATTCTTCCCACCGACCTCCAATGTAAGGAACATTCCTCCCACTGACCTCCAATGTAAGAAACATTCTTCCCACCGACCACCAATGTAAGAAACATTCTCCCACTGACCTCCAATGTAAGGAACATTCTTCCCACTTACCACCAATGTAAGAAACATTCTTCCCACTGACCTCCAATGTAAGAAACATTCTTCCCACTGACCTCCAATGTAAGAAACATTCTTCCCACTGACCTCCAATGTAAGGAACATTCTTCCCACTAACCACCAATGTAAGGAACATGCTTTCTGCTGACCACTAATGTCATGGACATTCTTCTCCCTGACCACCAATGTAAGGGGTGTTCTTTCCGCCGAAGTGTACATATATCAGTGTTGTATATAAGGAATAGCACTCAGTATACAGATATCAGTGTTAGGGAAAAGCACTCAGTGTATAGATGTCAGTGTAACACATAGGGAATAGCACTAAGTGCTATTCCCTATATATAACTGGTATCTATACACTGAGTGCTTTTCCCTAACACTGATATCTGTATACTGAGAGCTATTCCTTATATACAACACTGATATATCTGTACACTGAGGGGCACTCAGTGTACGGATATCAGTGTACCAGGGACTAGCACCTTGTAGATGGGCACTGGGGAAGAAGGAACACTTAGTCAGCCTGGCTGGTGATTATAGATACACACAAAACTGCAGTGATTACACACTGACCTGCTGCTGCACACAAGGCAGGTCAGGTGGCTGTCATCTCCGACATGACTGCACTTTGTCCTCACTCTGCAGCCTCCAGCTCTCTCACTGGCTTTCTCATGCGGCATGGATGTATACTGTGGCCCCACCCCTCTGCTGAATTCCCCAGGAGGAGAGGTGGCCGGAGCGCCTGTCGCTGCTATCATCCTCATGGTCCATGATCGCACTGTAATCCTGGCCAGCACCCGAGTTCTCTCATATAGCCTCATTAACTGTAGGCAGGGATGACATAGCTCACCTCCTCCGCGGTGCATAAACTTCCCCTATCCTGCATGATAAGCTGTGGGCACATCCAGGGGCAGACTGAGCTGATCATGGGGCCCCCCTTGACCCAGGGTCCTCGGGCAGTGCCCAAATGGTCTCTCCGCCCCTGCTCTTACCATGTCCTGTAGCATGTCTGCAGTCTCTGACCACCTTCTGTAGCATGCCTACAGTCTCTGACCATCTTCTGTAGCATGTCTGTAGCCTCTGACTGTTTTCTATAGCATTACATATACCAAATATAATGTGTAGCCTTTAGGTGATGTCAAGGTCCACATTGCAGCCACATTGCTCCTTAAAAAAAAAGCAAATGCACATGTATAAAACAAAGTGTGTTTAGCATTTTACTTGTTGCTGGACACCAACGAACCTCTCATTTCAACGAAAGATTGAAAGAAAAAGTTATCTTAAAGAGAGTTATCTAAGTCTATCTAAGTTTAGTATCATCCAACCATCCATGCATCCCATCTAACCAACCCATCCATCCATTCATCCACAAACCCAATCATCCATCCATTCATCCAAAACCCAACCATCCATTTATTCATCCATCCATCCATTCATCCATCCATTCATCCACAAACCCAACCATCCATTCATTCATCCATCCATCCATTCATCCACAAACCCAACCACCCATTCATTATTCCATGCATCCATCCACAAACCCTTCTATCCATTCATCCATCCATCCCCGGTGCAGAAGCCCATGTATGATTCTGGTTTTTGGGCATTATACCTCTTTAGACTTTATCTGAAGATGCAAAGCATTTAAATGACCTATGATAAACTGGCAGAACCGCCCGGTATCCCCGATCCCATCAAACTCTTTTCTCTAATGAGACCTCATCGCCAGCCAAATTGTAATAGTATTGAGTCTGTCAAAATTTAATAACTGTGCTGATGCAATCAGCTTCATTCCTTGGGGACACACCTTCTGATTAAATCATTGCTGAGCACTGATTGGTTGATGCCATAAAATGGCAAAATAAATTTAATTAAATTTCTCGCAGTTCACTCTCATTACTTTGAAGAACTCCAGGCGATTCTCCATCCAATGTAAAATAAAATTATATTGTTTTAAACCTGACAGCTGGTATTGCTATGGAATATAGATGGTGTATGCCTTTACCTCCTTTTTCCTTCAATGGGTGAGAAGAGATCCAGGATCTGATACCTTGGAAGATATTGTACCCTCACCAAAGGGAGTTTCTGTAGCATCATGGGAAAAGATCATACTTGTCCTGGTATGACACCCCGAATGCTGTCCAAAGGGCCAGGTGCTTAGCGCAGGTTTATGATTGGCTGACAGTGTACACTAGTCACAAGCTGGAATTGCAGCCCTACTAAACAGGGATTCTAACCCTTAAAGCAAAACATCACTAACTGATTATAAATTATTTAAATGTCTTCTTCCTCCCCCTCCCCTTTTTGCAATTATCCACATTTGTTTTTTATAGGTGGGGTGCCTTTGTTTTTGTGGAGCGCATGTAAGCAGGTTGTTAGGTGCTGTCCCGGCTGGGTGGGAGTTAATGCCTGTCTTGGTTCTTTGGTTTTGGCGGGTACTTCTCTGGGCCCAACCCACTAGTCCTGTGTGATATAAAAGGAACTGTGGTCTGAGCTAGGGAGGGGAGAAGGATGCTATCCATCGCCATCCAGAAGTAGAACTATCGGAACCTGGGGTTTGCCCTGAAGACACCAGCACTGGTCTGTGCCTCAGCAGGGCTTGTATCTACATGAAGATGCCTATAAAGGACTTATCTTTGCTTTGACTACACCTTAGCAGGTATACCAGGGCAGCACTCAGGCCTGTAGGTAGAGTTAGGGAATAGGAAATAATAATGCCTTTATCTGTTGGACTACACCCTTCTTAGGTAAAGTGTTTGAATCTTTGTCCTTGCCTGGTCTGAAGTTACTGAAAGGGGTGTAATGTATGTAACCGGCACACACTTAGTTCATCGAGTGGGTCTTAAACACTTTGGGGTATGAAGACATTGGTGTGGAGTGGAGTAGTGTGAAGATACAAGTGGTTACCTCGAGTAACGGAAGTTTAAACAGCAGCCTGTCGATAACATGTACCTGTTATAGGTGGAACGGCCTCTAGCAGTGAGGGAGATGTTGTCGGAACTCCTTCCACCAGTGATCTGTCTCCCAAAACAACGGGTGTGGATTTGTGCCACAGAGGTTCTCATCCTGTATAGAGGTACGGAAGTTCAAAAGTAAAGTTAAGTGCATATGTGGAGCTAGTGCAGAGTACACAGCGGGGCCCACTCCGCTACTGGGGAATACTAGTGGAAAACGCTGGACAGGTGGATCTGGACAGGGTTCCCTCCTAAGAGCAGATTACGTTGTCATGGGGAACTGAGGATTAACTAGAGAAGAGTTGTAGTGAAAGTGTACATGGTGTACGTTCATCTCTAACAGTAGAGGTCTGCCTTAAGGTTGAGTATTCCCCCACAGTGGCCTCAGCCTTGTCCTGTTGCATTGATGAAGACTAGGGATGAGCCGAACCCCCCCCCCCGGTTCGGTTCGCACCAGAACCTGCGAACGGACCGAAAGTTCGCACGAACGTTAGAACCCCATTGACGTCTATGGGACTCGAACGTTCGAAATCAAAAGTGCTCATTTTAAAGGCTAATTTGCATGGTATTGTCCTAAAAAGGGTTTGGGGACCTGGGTCCTACCCCAGGGGACATGTATCAATGCAAAAAAAACTTTTAAAAACGGACGTTTTTTCGGGAGCAGTGATTTTAAAAAAAAAAGTGAAATATTCCTTTAAATATCGTACCTGGGGGGTGTCTATAGTATGCCTGTAAAGTGACGCGTGTTTCCCGTGTTTAGAACAGTCCCTGCACCAAATGTCATTTTCAAAGGAAAAAATCTCATTTAAAACTGCTTGCGGGTTTAATGTAATGTCAGGTCATGGCAATATGGATGAAAATCAGTGAGACAAACGGCATGGGTACCCCCCAGTCTATTACCAGGCCCTTTGGGTCTTGTATGGATATTAAGGGGAACCCCGCACCCAAATTAAAATAAGGAAAGGTGTGGGGCCACCAGGCCCTATATACTCTGAACAGCAGTATACAGGCGGTGCAAACAAGACAGGGACTGTAGGTTTGTTGTTAAAGCGGATCTTCACCCATTTTTTAATCAGCATCTCGGTGGCTTCTAAAAGCAACACCGAGTGCCATATGGAGCTTTTTTTTTTTTTTTTTTTTTTTTACCTACCTTACGTTATCTGTCTTTCTTTTTTTCTGTCCCTGCGGCTGTGGGCGTGGACTTTGCGGGTATTGACGTCATATCCTTCGTTCCCCGCAATGTCTCCTGGGATCTCATTGTCTTTCATCCCAGGAGACATTGCGGATAACCTCCGCAAAGAAACAGACGGCGATGACACTGGGCATGCGCGGGAACGAGCGGTGAATGCTGGGAGGACAGCATTCACCGCATCCCGGAAATACATCCTTGTGGGTTTCAAATGCCCACAATGAAGATGGGAACCGCCGTCTTTGATTTTTAAAAGTTATTCTTTTCAACGAAATCGGCCACAATCGGACTTACTTCACAGAACATGTGAGTACATTTTCATGATTTGAAAAGTTTCTGAATGAACTCCTAAAAAAAAAAAATATTAAATAGGTGCACACCCGCTTTAAGTAGAATCTCTTTGTAATTTTGAATGGGTACATTTTTAACGTGTTTAGCTCCAGCCAAAAAATCTTTTTTAAGCTTTTTGGAAAACATAGGGAAGGGTTATCACCCATGTGACATTTGTTTTGCTGTCTTTCCTCCTCTTCAGAAGATTTCACCTCACTTTTTGTCCCAATGAAAAATGTTTTTTGAAAATTTGGATTTTTTTGTGGAACAAGGATTGGAAAGCATCAGTGGAAAGGAGAAATGTTTTTCCCATATTAACTCTTACAGGAGAGAATTTCCCTTCCTAGGGGTAGATTTTATCTCACTTCCTGTTGTCTCCTTCCGTTTGCAAGTAGGAGTCGTTTGTAAGTTAGATGTTTGAAAGTAGGGTCCTGCCCTATATACTCAGCAGAAATTTGGGCCTTAGGTGTTGCTGTGGCCACAACACTGTAAGCCCTCACAGGGCCCTGCTGTGAAATATTAGATCAAGAATTGTAATTACATGCCCCTGTTGAACAGGAGCTGAAAAATTAGGCCTTAGGCACTGGTGCCACAACACTGCAACCCCTCACAGACACTCTAGTTGGAACGCAGGAACGAGCCCTGCTGCAAAGTATTGCATCAAAAATTGTAATTACACGCCCCTGTTAAACAAGGGCTGAAAAATTGGGCCTTAGGCACTGGTGCTAGTGCCACAACACTGCAACCCCTCATAGACACTCTAGTTGGAACGCAGGAACGAGCCCTGCTGCAAAGTATTGCATCAAAAATTGTAATTACACGCCCCTGTTAAACAGGGGCTGAAAAATTGTGCCTTAGGCACTGGTGGTGGCGCCCAGAACCAAAAATGTTCTTACAAGCTATCAGCGTGATGATTGAGGAGGAAGAGGATAATTACTCAGGGATAGTCACTCAGCATCAGCATAGGCAGTCTTTGAAGGGATCTGAGATTTCAAAAAAAATTATTCGGTTACATCAGCATCAGGTGCTTGGTAGCTGGTGGTGATCCAAGACTGATTCATTTTTATGAAGGTCAGTCGATCGACCGAGTCGGTGGACAGACGCACCCTGTGATTGGTTACCACGCCTCCAGCAGCACTGAATGTGCGTTCCGAAAGAACGCTGGATGCAGGACAGGCCAGTAGCTCAATTGCATACTGTGCAAGCTCTGGCCAGTGATCCATCCTCAAGACCCAGTAACCCAGAGGATTTTCGGTGGGAAAGGTGTCCAAGTCTGATCTTGCCCCTAGGTATTCCTGCACCATGTAAAACAGACGCTGGCGATGGTTGCTGGAACCGATCATACCTTGGGGCTGCGGACCAAAAAATTGTCTGAACGCATCGGTCAGACGGCCACCTTCTCCACCGCTCCTTCTTTGACTGACCGAAGCCTCAGCAACACGTTGTCCAGAAACAGGAGTTTGTAACCTCCCAGTCTCTGGGAACGCGTTGCACAGACCTTTCTGCAAGGCCTCCCGAAGATGTTTCATCCTCTGCTCCCTCTGCGATGGCAAGATAAGGTCCGCAACCTTACCCTTGTAACGTGGATCAAGGATGGTTGCCAGCCAGTATTGGTCCTTCTCCTTGATACCACGAATACGAGGATCCTTACGCAGGCTTTGCAGGATCAGGGAGGCCATGCAGCGTAGGTTTGCTGAGGCATTCGGCTAACTCAAATCAAATGACACTGTCTCTCTCTCTGTCTATCTCTTTCAACGCCGGAACACACACTACACAGGGCCGCCGTGCAGGCGGCCTTATATAGTGTGGGGCGTGTACTAAATCCCCTGAGCCATAATTTGCCAAAGCCTCCTTGGCTTTGGCCAATTACGGCTCTCTGTTCAGGCGGCGCTGTGATTGGCCAAGCATGCGGGTCATAGTGCATGCTTGGCCAATCATCAGCAAGCAATGCACTGCGATGCCGCAGTGAATTATGGGCCGTGACGCGCCACACGAATTTGGCGCGAACGGCCCATATCGTTCGCAATTCGACGAACGATCGAACAGCCGATGTTCGAGTCGAACATGGGTTCGACTCGAACACGAAGCTCATCCCTAATGAAGACGATACAAAAGGTAGGCCTCTCATGTGACCCAGTGCTTGGCACCCAAACGAGTTAATGGGAAAACATGGAGGATGTGACAAACAACCTCTCTACCCCTATAGGCCCCACCTGTCTGTCTTCATGCAGCCTATAATTCCACATTTCTTGCCTAGACGTCCATCCACCTAAAGCCTCCTGAGATACTCATTGCACAGATCCCTTGATGCCTAGAGGCTGTATATTTGCGTACCAAAATGTAAACAAACCCGTGCCAAGAGCGCGCTCCCGACGCAGTTAAAGGTGCCTAACAGAAAACTCCCAATTGCTACTTGCGATTGGGGGCTTTCCGATCACGTGACTGCTGTGCCAGCCAATCACGGCGGTAACATGTTCATAAACCCCACCTCCCGGAATCAGCAACCCCTTAAAGGGCAGGGAGGTGTCGGTGTCAAGGGGTTCCCCACATCAGCAACCCCTTAAAGGGCTAGGAGGTGCCGGCGTCAAGGAGTTAAATGCAATTCCAAGAGGTTCAAAATTGGTTGTCATCGACTGAAAACTTCAAGGTGTGAGACCAGCTCTTCAGATAACAGAATCTAGAGTTTCCTGCACTTGGCAATGTTACAATCTGCAAATTTGTCTTTTGCCATTTAGCAGTGACTTTTCTCTATCTTCTGAAAGAAAGCTATAACGGAAAATATATGCCATCTCAGTAATTTGCCTCTATGGCTGTCCACAGATATAGATAGCACATCAGTCACAATTAGCTACGCCTTAGTCCCAAGTAAATGATGTGCGTAAGCAGGGAACTGGATTCAATACTTAAAGATTTATTTTCAGTGACAAGCTAGAATGTTTGTGTTTTGGTAGGTAGTTTTAAAGGAAAAGTTAAAATGTGGTGTTTCTAATCCCACTAGGTCAGAACCAAATTTCCATCAGTGGCAGTGCTAGGTATATGACCTTTGGTTCCTAAAACAAATATCATTTACCAAGATCACAACTTTTATATCTTCAACTTTTACTTGGCCTAACTTTGCTTAGAATATTGTGACAGTGAATAACCTGAAGATGAATTTGCCCCACACTGGTACCAGAGGATAGTTGGGTGTGCAATGAATGGTGTTAACTCGTCAGATCATGTGGAGTGACAGCAAGATGTTTGTTGAACTCTTTGCAGAATAAAAAACATGTGCTTGGGATATACTGGACTGTTCACTTTTTCTAACCGTTGTGGCTATTTTCTCATATTGCATAAATAAGCTTACATTAAATTAGGGTTGTCCCGATACCAGGACCGAGTACAAGTACCGATACTTTTTTGTCAAGTACTCGCCGATACCGATACTTTTTTTTTTAATGTCACGTGACAGTTTTTATTTTTTTTTTAACAATGCTTTTTTTTTTTTTTCAGGGGCGGGGGGGTGGGGTGAACGGTGTCTGTGTGGTTTTTTTTTTTATTTATTTACAATTTTTATTTTTTACAATAATATTTTTTTTATTCATTTTTGCAATATGTTTTTTTTTTTTTAATCAGCCCTGTTGGGGGGCTTTGGTGAGATATCAGGGGTTAACAGACCTCTGATATCTCCCCCTTGAGACAGAGAAAGGGACAGAGGATAGAGATTCCCCAGTCCCTTTCTCTGCAGCCTCAGCTGCACTGAGAATGAATGGAGAGAAGACAGCGGCTCCTCTCCATTCATAAACTGACACATCGTAATCACAGGAGATTACAATGTTTCAGTTATGTAAATGGACAGAGTCAGCTGACTCTATCCATACACAAAGGAAGGAGGAGGGGGACGGCGGAACGGAGGGGACAGCGGAGAGACACAGCAGAACGGAGGTGGACAGAGAAGGAGAGGGGGACAGAGGAACGGAGGAACGGAACGGAGGGGGACAGAGAAGGAGAGGGGGACAGAGGAACGGAACGGAGGGGGACAGAGAAGGAGAGGGGGACAGAGGAATGGAGGAACGGAACGGAGGGGGACAGAGAAGGAGAGGGGGACAGAGGAACGGAACGGAGGGGGACAGAGGAACGGAACGGAGGGGGACAGAGAAGGAGAGGGGGACAGAGGAACAAAACGGAGGGGGACAGAGAAGGAGAGGGGGACAGAGGAACGGAACGGAGGGGGGCAGAGAAGGAGAGGGGGACAGAGGAACGGAACGGAGGGGGGCAGAGAAGGAGAGGGGGACAGAGGAACGGAGTGGGCACAGAGGAGGATGAGGTGACAGTCAGCGGTGATCGCGTGGGGAAGTTACAAGCACCGATCACCGCTGTATGTCACTGAAAGCCGCGGGGGGGAAGCTTGTAACTCCCCCACACGCCGATCACCGCTGACTGTCATAGTATCGGCGGAAGCATCGGGAGCATTTGCCCGAGTACAAGTACTCGGGCAAATGCTCGGTATCGGTGCCGATACCGATACTAGTATCGGTATTGGGACAACCCTACATTAAATGGCTGATGAGAGTATATATACAGTAAGTATAACCAGAGCCTTTTTTCTCAAAGAATATGTGCAGGTATGCCCCTCTCTTGTCTTCACTCGCTACCCTCCTCCAAGTGCCGTTCCTTGGTTCCACCCCCTACCCACCTCCCAGTAATTCCCCCTTTTAAAGAATAAGAACCAAGTATTGTTTTGTGGTGCTAAGTCATTTGTATGGAATTTGTTAAAGCGGTAGTAAACCGCAGCAATTTTTTTTTTAAACCTGCAAGGTAAAGTTATAATGTGCTAGTATGCATCGCATACTAGTACATTATGTGAAACTTACCTTAAAACGAAGCCCTCCAGCGACGCACTGTCACCGCTGACAAGGCTTTCATCTTCACCTGATCTTCCTTCGGGGTTCGGGGTCCTCTGGTCATCTGATTGGCCGCGCTGCAATGACCTCACTCTCTTGTTCATGCCACTATTCACAGCCTAGGACGGGTATGCCGTACCTTCAGAGCGAATGCCCCGGTGACGTCACTGGCCCATTCACAAGTAAATATCTCCTAAACGGTGCTTGTTTAGGAGATATTTACTGTACCTATAGGTACGCCTTAATATGGGCTTACCTATAGGTAAATGTCAACCCATGGGAGTTTACTCCCACTGTAATGATAACAAGACAAGAAGTAAAATACATACCCTGCAATCGACAACAATGATCCATTCAGCAACAATAGATCTTTACAACAACAATAGACTCTTCGTGCAACAAATTCCCCCCAGCAACAATAGATTTACCATTAGCTAGCATCAGTAGACCCTCCAGCAGCCAACAAAAATAGACCCCTTCCTCAACAATAGGTCCCTACCAGCAACATTTAAACCCACCAGCAAAAATTGAACCCTCAGGCAACTTAAGACCCTTCAGCAACAATAGATCCCCCACCAGCAACTATTGAACTCCCCAACAACAACAGACCCCCCACCAGCAACTATAGAACTCCCCAACAACAGCCCTATAGCATTAGACCCCCCCCCCCCGTGACAATGGATCACCCAGCCAGCATCAGTGGACCCCCTCAGCACACCCCAGCACCCCTTCCCATTACAAACATTCATGCTGGAGGTGCTGGAACTGTGTTCCCCCGCGTTCCCATTGTGTATAACCAATAGCTGTACAAGAAAGAAATGCTTGTTTGCCTCTCCTGTCTGTAGATTCATTAATTACTCATCGACTTCTTAAAAAAAACATTTTTACTTTTGAAACTAATGATGTCCTGCAAAGAGGAGGAGAAGGGAGGGTGTGCACTTTTTTAAATGGCTGTTTGTGTTTAGGTTCAAAATATTCCCTCTCCTCTTGTCCAGGTGATAGGAACAGATAGGAATCCGAATGGACATATCATTTTTGTAGACCGTGCAGCTGCACAAGTACCCTCTGGGAGTTAGGAGGTATTTTAGAGCATATATAGGCCAGACGGGAGATGGGATCTTGGTGGTGGTGCTCATCGTCAGTCCCCGGTTCAGCATAATAGACCATAAGAAAGTTCAGGATATCAAAAAGGCTGCTCTTTGCCTTTGTGCATGTCTATATCTATCTACACATACAGTATATAAAGAGGGAATAAATATTTGTACTTGGACCTTAAAAATTCTTCTTGAACATGGACCCTTTGATGACAATGTCCTCCACTGATAAGAAGAGAAGAGAAATAACTCTAGCAAGGCCTCATACAGCAATACAAATCTAATAAAAGTTTTAATCCTTCCTTATGTTATACAAAACTGAAAAAAAATTGTCAGGAATTGCTAGGAGTTATAAAATGATGACAGTAAGAGCTTTTGAGCCTGTGCATCATTTATTGAAATGCAGGGATTTCCAGTCATGCTGCCAAATCTCTTTGGGGAAAAAGAAGCCAGACTTTCTTCTTTCTTCCTGGGAAATATATTGCCCCATTCTCTGTACCCTCAGTGTCTGCGTGACTCCTAGTTAGGCCTTTCATACAGAAGAAAATTCATTTCAATGCAGTTGATCAAATTTGAATACAAGGTGTATTTTAGAGGACACAAATTTGTAGGGCCACTCTTTTAAAAGAGATAGTTGCTTGCTCTGGCAAAAGGTTTTGAATATATTTATTATTATTATTATTATTATTATTATACAGGATTTATATAGTGGCAACAGTTTGCGCAGCGCTTTACAATGTAGAGGGAGAACAGTACAAATACAATACAGTTCAATACAGAAGGAATAGGAGGGCCCTGCTCATGGAGCTTACAATATAAAGGAAGGGGGAGGTGGTACAAAAGGTAATAGCTGCAGGGGATGATCTGATGGAGGTGACTCAGGTACAGTTTTTAGGTGGAGGTGGGGTAGGCTTCCCTTAATAAGTGAATTTTCAGGGATTGCCTAAAGGCGGACAGGGTAGGGGCTGACCGGACATATTGGGGCAGGGAGTTCCAGAGGGTGGGAGAGGCTCTGGAGAAGTCCTGGAGGCGAGCATTAGAGGAGGTAACAAGGGAGCTAGAGAGCAGGAGGTTTTTGGAGGAGTGAAGTGAACGATTTGGGCAATATCTGCAGATGAGGTTGGTGATGTAGCTGGGGGTGATGTTGTGGATGGCTTTGTATGTTGTGGTTAGTATTTAGAATTTTATATGGTGGGGTAGGGGAAGCCAGTGAAGGGATTGGCAGAGGGAAGCAGCAGTTACAGATTGGTTAGTAAGATGTATTAGTCTAGTAGCAGCATTCATAATAGACTGAAGGGGGGATAGCCTGTGTAAGGGTAGGCCAGTTAGGAGGGGGGTGCTGTAGTCAACCAAGTAGTCAACCAAGGAGTGATTAAGTTGTTTTGTGGTGTCATTAGTCAGGAAGGGGCAAATTCTGGAAATGTTGCAGAGGTTAAGGTGGAAAGATGTACCCAGTGATTGGATGTGGGGGCTGAAGGAGAGGTCAGAGTCAAGGATTACACCCAGCACCATGGCATGTGTGGAGGGACCAATGGTTGTGCTGTTGATCACAATGGTAAAGTCATGGGGAGGGGATCAGGGAGGAGGAAATATTACAAGTTTAGTTTTAGAAAGATTGAGTTTGAAGCAGTGGTGTGACATCCATACTGATATGTCGCTCAGTAAGTTTGTGATACTTGAGGATATTGAGGACGGAGGTGAGTTGAGGAGTGGAGAGACAGATCTGGGTGTTGTCAGCATAGAAGCGGTATTGGAAGCCATGGGATGTTATCAAGTGGCCCAAAGAAGGGGTATATAGCGCAAATAGGAGGGGCCCAAGGACGGAGCGTTGGGGTACCCAACAGAAAGGGGAAGAGGGAGCAGAGGAGATGGTGTTGTATGTGACACTGAAAGAGTGCTGAGATAGGTAGGAGGAGAACCAGGAAAGAGCAGAATCACATAGGCCAAGGGAGTGGAGTTTGTTGAGGAGCAGTGGGTGGTCAACTGTGTCAAAGGCAGCAGAAAGGTCCAAGAGTATGAGTATGGCATACTGGCCGCTGGTTTTAGCAGTTAGTAAGTCGTTGGTGAGTTTTAGTAGGGCAGTTTCAGTGAAATGTTGTGGGTAGAAGCCGAACTGTAGGGGATCGAGAAGGTTGTTGTCAGGGAAATAGAAGCTTATACGGTTGTGGACAAGGCGTTCAAGAAGAATGGAGACAAACGGGAGCAGGGAGATGGGTTTTTATCCATATATGGGTAGAAAAAAGTAATAGAAAAGTACCGGTAAAGCAAAAGTGGGCATAACTTTATTATTAACCTACATAGGTTGTTCAAATGTCACATGTTATAGAGTAACTCTTCCTATAGTAACCCTTCTTGTTGTTCTTTGCAGGTAAATAATGGATTCCAAGCAGAAGCAACTTGCCATCATTGAGTTCATGATGAAGAAGCGGTGCAGTCTATCTTAAATCCGCAGAGGACCACAGAATGTTTACTGAGATTATACCTTTGAGAAGAGTCACCAACGACAAGGTATAGTTCTTGTCAATGGTGTAATCTCCTAAACATTCTGTAGCCTTCTGTGGATGTCGGACAGCCTGCACCCCTTGTTCATCAAGAACTCAATGACGGCACGGTGCTTCTGCTTGGAATCTAGTATTTACCTGCAATGAAAAAGAAGAAGCGTTACTATAGAGGAAGAGTTACTCTACAACATGTGAAATTTGAATGACCTATGTAAGTTAATAAAAAATTTATGCTCATGTTGCATTACTTTCAGTCCAGCCCTTGTTTATTTGAATTGTCCTATGTTGGGTTTTCAATATGAGAAGTTTTCAGGCAGTGGTTTGTAGTAATAGGTGCAGTTATAGGTTGCAAGCATTACTAAATAAATTGTAAAAGTTTGCCTTGTCAATTCTTACCTCAGTTTGTAATAGTTTTTCCTGCCCAGATACAAAACTTATTTAGTCTTTTCAAAGTTTTTTTTTCCCCTCATGTCCTTCTGTATCACCATAGCTACAGATTGGATCTCCATATGGGAGAATAAACTTTATGAAAGCTAAAAGTGAAAAGTCGAATGTCATGGCTGAGTGTTGCTATGGCAAGACATGGAAACAAGGTGGACTCGGTTAGGTTTAAATCTGCTCTGTTCTTGATTTGCCTGCAAACTGATGCAATCAGTTCACTTTTACTCTGTACTTGGGCTGGAAGACAGGCATCGCGTGATAAGGATTAAATTGTCCGCAACAACATGCATTAATGCTAAAAATAAAAACAGCCCTCGGAATTCATTATGTGATGGACTTACTAATAAGAGTTAATGATATCTGCAGTTATTAGCAGATAAGCAGCTACCGACATTTTGCGCAATGAATTTATTAGCAGCAACAATAACAGCAGATGTTAAAGTGAACCCGTGGTCACCTCAAAATGAACAGTTCCAGCATGGCACAATGTACAGCAAGAGAATACATTTATCAAAATAAATACAAATAAATCAAACCTTTTATCCCTAAAAAGCAATCAGTAAGCTCCAGTTAATTGGCATTTGAGATGGTGTCACCAAAAGGAAGCATTTCCTTAGGCTTTTCTTTCCCAAAGTTCAGATTACATTGTATAATGTCATCTAATCTCTCCTGCAAAAGAAAATTTCCTCAAAAGATGGGACTTTAACCACTTCAGCCCCAGAAGAATTTACCCCCTTCCTGACCAGAGCACTTTTTGCGATTCGGCACTGCGTCAATTTTTTTGTCAGTGGATCCGCGCTACAGGGTGTATTTGCAACTGCAGCCCCCCTATGTAAACAAGGGACACTAACGTGTACCCTAAAACGGATAAGTATAACAAAGTAGGGAATGGCGCTGTGCAAAAAGGGTTATATTGGTATATGATATATCTAATGGTGGTGGTAGGTGCACCACTATGACATGCTGTAGGGGACACCAATAGGTAGTACCCTCAAAATGCAGCACTATTAATTCCACATATAAATGGGAAAAATAAATTAATAAATAATAATAATAAAGTGCTAATTAATAGATAATAAGTCAGTGAGTAACAATAAATATGGAAAATTACAACTGTGATCTCATGTATAAAATTATTAATATTGATATAGGTGACCACTAATAATGTGAAAAAGTGTCAAGTGCAATACAATATTCCAGCCCCCGCTGGATGATAGAAATGAACTGCAAATATTAAATTAGAATAAAGAGTAACCACAGTCCTCTATAGTGAGAAACAAAAAATGCCAAACAGTATGTGTAAAAAATATATATACATCATACACAAACATGAAGTCTATACACAACTATATATATAAAAAGTGTGTAAGGTAGAGGGTATCCACAGTCCTCTGTAATGAAGTGCTAGGAATACAAAACAATATATAATAAAAATAGATACGTGGAAAAAGTAAAATAAAAAATGTGCAGATATTAAGACCCAAAATGGTAAATAGTTAATATATATATATATAAAGGTATGTCTCTAATACCCTGATGGTAAACCAATTGTTAACAATATAGAGTCTCATATAAAAGTGGCAAAAAAGTTCATGTGATGTCTTCCACAGAATTTCCTCCAAATATTTAAACAAACTCCCCCCGATGTGATCCCACTCACCGGAACGCTGTACCCCTGCAGGGGTATAAGCATAGGAAGTATGTACGCCAGATGCCGATCAAATCCAGGTGTCAATCAGATCTTTGTATGTTGGTATCCTCTCAACCCGGATCAGCCACTCGTGAAGGAGATGGGGGAAGATGACAATCCCCTGTTGTAATCCTATTTCCGGCCGGACATCCGCTCCAGAGTATTATATGAAAAAAAGGGGATGCTCCACATAGCGTAACTCCATAAAGTAACTTTTATTTGTAGATACTTAAACAATCCAAAAGGAGCATATTAAATCCAAGGAAATAAAACAAATTTAAAAAGAGAGGAGGGAGCATGCAAGCTCTCTATCTCCCCTAGCCATTCCGGGACGCAGCGTAGTACACAGCTGCCGCTTGCGTTCCACCGGTCCGCTATCGAAAACCACAGTAACAGGAAGGGACTATCTTGGCATGCACAACGTCACTTCCTGTTACTGTGGTTTTCGATAGCGGACCGGTGGAACGCAAGCGGCAGCTGTGTACTACGCTGCGTCCCGGAACGGCTAGGGGAGATAGAGAGCTTGCATGCTCCCTCCTCTCTTTTTAAATTTGTTTTATTTCCTTGGATTTAATATGCTCCTTTTGGATTGTTTAAGTATCTACAAATAAAAGTTACTTTATGGAGTTACGCTATGTGGAGCATCCCCTTTTTTTCATATAATACTCTGGAGCGGATGTCCGGCCGGAAATAGGATTACAACAGGGGATTGTCATCTTCCCCCATCTCCTTCACGAGTGGCTGATCCGGGTTGAGAGGATACCAACATACAAAGATCTGATTGACACCTGGATTTGATCGGCATCTGGCGTACATACTTCCTATGCTTATACCCCTGCAGGGGTACAGCGTTCCGGTGAGTGGGATCACATCGGGGGGAGTTTGTTTAAATATTTGGAGGAAATTCTGTGGAAGACATCACATGAACTTTTTTGCCACTTTTATATGAGACTCTATATTGTTAACAATTGGTTTACCATCAGGGTATTAGAGACATACCTTATATATATATATATATTAACTATTTACCATTTTGGGTCTTAATATCTGCACATTTTTTATTTTACTTTTTCCACGTATCTATTTTTATTATATATTGTTTTGTATTCCTAGCACTTCATTACAGAGGACTGTGGATACCCTCTACCTTACACACTTTTTATATATATAGTTGTGTATAGACTTCATGTTTGTGTATGATGTATATATATTTTTTACACATACTGTTTGGCATTTTTTGTTTCTCACTATAGAGGACTGTGGTTACTCTTTATTCTAATTTAATATTTGCAGTTCATTTCTATCATCCAGCGGGGGCTGGAATATTGTATTGCACTTGACACTTTTTCACATTATTAGTGGTCACCTATATCAATATTAATAATTTTATACATGAGATCACAGTTGTAATTTTCCATATTTATTGTTACTCACTGACTTATTATCTATTAATTAGCACTTTATTATTATTATTTATTAATTTATTTTTCCCATTTATATGTGGAATTAATAGTGCTGCATTTTGAGGGTACTACCTATTGGTGTCCCCTACAGCATGTCATAGTGGTGCACCTACCACCACCATTAGATATATCATATACCAATATAACCCTTTTTGCACAGCGCCATTCCTTACTGCGTCAATTTTACTGACAATTGCGCGGTCGTGCGACGTGGCTCCCAAACAAAATTGACGTCCTTTTTTTCCCACAAATAGAGCTTTCTTTTGGTGGTAATTGATCACCTCTGCGGTTTTTATTTTTTGCGCTATAAACAAAAAAATAGAGACAATTTTGAAATAAAACCATTATTTTTTACTTTTTGCTATAATAAATATCCCCAAAAAATATTTAAATATTTTATTCTTTCCTCAGTTTAGGCCGATACGTATTCGCCTACATATTTTTGGTAAAAAAATCGCTATAAGCGTTTATTGATTGGTTTGCGCAAAAGTTATAGCGTCTACAAAATAGGGGATAGTTTTATGGCATTTTTATTGATAATTTTTTTTTATTAGTAATGGCGGCGATCAGCGAATTTTTTTTTTTATCATGACTGCGACATTTTTGCGGACACATCTGACAATTTTTACACATTTTTGGGACCACTGGCATTAAAAAATCGATCAATGCTAAAAAATAAAATTGTTTACTGTAAAAATGTCACTGGCAGTGTAGGGGTTAACCACTAGGTGGCGCTGTAGGGGTTAAGTGTGTCCTAGGGAGTGATTCTAACTGTGCAGGGGAGGCGCTGTGTGTGACACATCACTGATCACCGCTCCCGATTACAGGGAGAGCTGATCAGTGACAGCGCCACTAGGCAGAACGAGGAGATGCTTGTTTATATTAGCACCTCCCTGTTCTTCCCCACCGTAACATGATCGCGGGTATCCCCACGGACATTGGGTCCGCGAGACCCGCAATTGCGGTCACAGAGCTCCCGGTGGGCGTGCCCACGAGCCACCTCTTAAAGGGCAATGTACAGGTACGTTAATATGCCTGTACATGCCCTTCTGCCACAGTATATCTGCGTGAGGCGGTTGGGAAGCGGTTAAAGGACCATGAACACTCAAAAAGAAAATAAGTTTATAAAATAGAAAGTTTATTAAAACAAATAATTTACATCATATATCAAAAAGTTAAAACACATGATAAAACTGAAATGATCAGCACATGGGATCGAAACATAAAAAAAATGGAAGAGGCCCAAAGCAACTGTCAAATAGACAGATGAAATCCCGCGCGTTTCGACATGTGGGGTGAGGGTCTTCTTCAGGGCAAAGGGCTGAAAGACTTCCACAAAACTATGAACAATCCATAAGATTGATACAAAGATCATGATTATACACACAATACTATGCATTTATACAAAATGCAGCGACTAAATCTATACAAATATACATGTATGGATATCAGTACTGACTTCATGTGCTAAAGGCTTAATGCACCAGAGATCAAATGCTCAAAAAAAGAGAAGGAAAACAGGAATGCCCACAAAGAAAGCACTGAAGTCCCCCCCCTCCCCCGTGCCACCAGGGTATCACCCAAAAAGGAGGATGAGGAGAAAGGAAGGAGAGGGAGGGGGGAGGGGAAAGGCACAAATGCAAAAACAAGGGAGATGGCCGAGACACTAATCTCTCCTGCTGTTGCCCCCCGCCCACTATATTAGGCCACATGCCCTCAACATGGTGGAGGGTGTTTTGGGGCATGGGGGCTCTTGTCCTCATGTTGATGGGAACAAGGGTCTCTTCCCCACAACCCTGGGCAGGGATTGTGGGGGTCTGCGGGGGGGGCTTATCCGAATCTGAAAGCCCCCTTTAAAGAGAAAGTAAACACTGATGGGTTTTACTTCCTCTTTATTTCCCTGCAAAGGTAAAGCATAATGGGCTACTATGCATAGAGTATTAGCCCATTATGTGTCACCTACCTGAAAACGAAGCCTGCAATGTCACCGCTGTCCCCCTCTGGCTGGAAGCATCCATCTTCACCCCTCTTCCTTCTGGGGCCACAGACTCCGGCTCTGTGACTGCCTGGAGTCGCATGAGGTCACTCCCGCGCATGCGCACGGGAGCCGCCAGTCATGGCATGACCCCTTTAGAAAGGGCATGATGACGTCGGCGCGCGCGTATATTGTAAATAACTTCTAAACTGTGTAGGTTTAGGAGATATTTCCAGCACCTAAAGTAAAACCTTAATATAAGCTTACCTGTAGGTAAAAATGGTTGTACAGAGTTTACAAGCACTTTAACAAGGGGGGCCCCTAGATTCCGCCTCCCCCATGTGAATGAGTACCCCTACCCATTTACCAAAAATGTAAGTAAAAAAGTGAATAAAAACACTACAAAAGTTTTTAACAATTCCTTTATTAAAAAAATCAAAAACAATGTCCCCCGATGTAGATCCATCTTTAATCACGCCACCTGCTGCACCGCCGGACACCTAAAAAAGGAATAAAAAGGCACCGCCAGTCTCATAGAACGTTCCCGCTGACTGCCTGCTCCTCCTCTGACATTTCTTAAAAAGCTTAGAGGAGGAGTCACCCGATGATGTTAGCGGGTGACCCCGCCCCGCCCTTGTGACCTAGGATGCCCCGGCCTCCTCCCGCTCCCTAACAACCAGCTATTCTTCACACAGAATTTGAATTGGTCAATCATTTTTCGACTGATCCAAATTCGAATCGTTCCGGTAAATTTGAATTCATTTGAAAACGAATAAACGAATTTCAACAAAATTCATTACTATTTCATTTAGGGATTCGGATGTAACCAAAAATTTGTTCCAATTTACATTCAGACTGGAACATATTGCACATGTCTAGCAGATCAACAGATACAATTTTTTTAGGAGGATTTGTTTCATCTCTGTGTATTATCTGAGGCCAGTCACTTCACTGAGTATATGTAAGGGTTTACAACTACTTTAATTATTCTTCAGAAAACCGTGCTGTCAGCTAGAGCTTGTCAGACGTATGTAGTAGGCATGAAATATTAATATACAATATTTTTTATTTACCTGCTTTTAGGTGGTTCAGTAATGTTTTTATTGAACTGGGTGACCCCGCCCCATGTTTTGGCGGAACACAGGTTTTTACTTTTTTGGTGCTGGTCGGCATTCATCGTGGTTGACGCTGGATTTGCATAAAGATTTCATGTTTATATATATCTTTATTTTTTTTAAATAAAGGACTGTATTGGTGTTTTTATTTACTTTTTACATTTTTTGGGTGAATAAGTAGGAGTACTTCATATCCCATACTCATTCACATGGGTGGAGGCTGGGATCTGCCTCCTTCAGACAAGTCACCCCTCCGCACCCTCCACAACCACCGAGCGAGGCTTGTGAGGAAGAAGGGAATCCCGCTGACAGCAGATGAGTCATGGGCTGTTAAGGACGCAGCAGCTGCCCACTGCCCCGTCGGATCCATCCGACAATAGAATAAAGAATTTTGGAAAACTCTTATGAATAAACCCAGTATGACAAATTTACAGAACGAATCCCCAAGAATTGAAACAAATCACGAAAACAAAATGGACCAACACAACGAATATGGACAAAACAAAATTTCAACCTAACAAATGCACCCGCAACTAAAACGACTAAAACTACAACTAAAATTTTCCGGCATGCACATGTCAACCCTTTGGTGCCCTTCTTCTCAGTTGGTGCTTGTTTATGTTCCTCTTATCCTTCCTGAGTCTTACAAATTGTATTGCATCCTTGCTGCAGAACTTTCTTTTGTTCTCCTTTCCTCCCTGGATCCTCTTATCCACGTATTGCTGTTGCATTTACCTACTTCACCTCCTGCAATCCAGGTTTTTTTCCAATTTCTGTAGTCTACAAAATTATCGCCAAGTTCCTCCATCTCCATCAGCTTGCTCTTCTGGTTCCTAGTTCCTGGTTACTCTCCATTCATCCTGACCCTCTTCTCCAGACCGCTGAACTGTCCGTTTTTTTAATCCCTTTTATAGTTGATCACTGGCTCGGTTCCCAACCTTCATTTGCTCCTTTGCTAACAATCTGCTCATCTGGTCGTGACCTCTGACTTATCTGTGATAGTGTCTTGTATCCTTTCTAATGCTGTGTGTCAGCCTGTTTTGTATCAAACTCAGCAGTGGCATCACTAGGGTTGGTGTCACCTGGTGTGGTAAAACATGGAGACACCATGTTGTCCTGCCGCTTCTCCTAGCACAAATCCCCCCCCCCAATCCCCTCACCTAGCACAAATCCCCCCACTCCCCTCTCCAAGCACATATCCCCCCTCCTTGCACAAATCCAATCTCCTAGCACAAATCCCCCTTTCTCACACAAATCAACCCAATCCCCTTTCTTTGCAAAAATCCCCCTCCTAGCACAAATCCCCTCAATCCCCTCTCCTAGTACAAATCCTCGCACAATTCCCCCCTCCTCCAATCCCCTCTCCTAGCCTAAATCCCCCCAATCCCCTTTCCTAACACAAATCCCCTCTCCTCGCACAAATCCCCCCAATCCCCTCTCCTAATACAAATCCCCTCTCCTCGCACAAATCCCCCCAATCCCCGCTCCCTGCACAAGCCCCACTACTCGCACAAATCCCCCCCAATCCCCTCTCCTTGCACAAGCCCCACTACTCACACAAATCCCCTCCATCCCCTCTCCTAGTACAAATCCGCCCTCCTTGCACAATTCCCCCCCAATACCCTCTCCTAGTCCAAATCCCCCCCAATCCCCTTTCCTAGCACAAATCCCCCTTCTCTCACAAATCCCCCCAATCTCCTCTCCTTGCACAAGCCGCGCTACTTGCACAAATCCCCCTAAATCCCCTCTCCTACCAAAAATCCCCCTCCTCGCACAAATCCATGTGGGAATTGGAGGGATTTGTGCTAAGAGAGGGGATTGGGGGGATTTGTGCAAGGAGGGGGATTGTTGCTAGGAGAGGAGATTGGGGAGGGGTGTGCGCGAAGAGAGGGGATTGGGGGGATATGTGCGAGGAGAGGGGATTGGGGGGAATTTTGCGAGGAGGGGGGATTTGTGCTAGGAGAGGGAATTGAGGGGATTTGTGCAAGGGGGGGGGGGGGGATTTGTGCTTGGAGAGGGGATCGGGGGGATTTATGTGAGATGGAGGATTTTTGCTAGATGGGGGGGATTTGGGGGAATTTGTGCTAGGAGCAGGACAACATGCTCCTAGCAATGGCACTGAAACTCAGCCTTCCTGAATACCACGTTTTCTAGTGCATCTGCTCTGGGGAATGGTCTTCATACTAAGAGCAGATAATACAATGTTTAATTTCCTGGGGCACCGAAATTCTGTACTATACACATAATGCATACCTAAAAGGCATCTGCTAAAATGAAGCATACAGCAGCAGAGGTCACCTGATCTAAACATCTGTCCAATATGCTAAATATACTGAGATATGCAGTTTTATAAAAAATATAGAACTACCAACAGTAAATTAAGTATGTTGCATCTGATCCCTGCATGTCACTTGTAAATAATTAACTGCATATCACCATACAATATGGTAGCAATTAAAAACACAATTAGTACTACATGATTGATATATAGAATGTGATCCTAAAAAAAACCCCATAATACTATAAAGTGTTCAAATCACTCCGTCTGTCAATTATGTCAGGACATATGTAGAGAGTGTCATACAGGGCACGGCTTGTAGTCAAGTTTTTAATTTACCAATTGTTTTAATTAATGTTTAGTACAGTCGGTTTAAAAATATTCACTGTGTTGGAAAATATAATCTATTTTGATGCTCATGATGACTAGTGAGAGTGATATAATTCCTTTTTATTTTTGTGAGATCCTGTTGAGCTAATTATTAAATTGCTTTTGTTAAATCCCTTCTATAGTATATTTAAAGCAGAACTCCAGGCACAACTTAACCAGCATTGTAACAGTTATGGCCCCAGTAGCTCATCCACACACAATAACGGATTAAAACCTCCTTTTGGGTTCTTTTTCCATTTACCAGCGTGCTGACAGCGGCAGTTGGCTTTAGCTTAGTGACTGACAACAGTTAAAGTAGCAGCTTAAATAACAACTATAGCTTAAATCGGAAGCTAAAGTGGAACTCTGGGGAAAAACACAAATGGCATATATGTTACGGCTTGTCACTAATACTATAACAGCGGTTTGCCAGCCCCTCTGTAACATAGTTTTATTACCAGCTGTGACTTCTTGCAGCTTCACAGCTGCTTCCCACTGTTCATGCTGCGTGCTGCGCTTTCTGAATAGACCCACAGCCTTCGGTGACAGGGGTGTCAAACTTATTTTCACTACATACAGATCGCAGGGCTCAGGAGTGTGCTATATACAGAATACAGGGTTCAGGAGTGCGCTGCATACAGAGTGCAGGGTTCAGGATTTCGCTATGTACAGGGTGCAGGGTTCAGGAGTGTGCTACATACAGAGTGCAGGGTTCAGGAGTGCGCTACATACAGAGTGCAGGGTTCAGTAGTGCGCTACATACAGAGTGCAGGGCTCAGGAGTGTGCTACATACAGAGTTCCGGGTTCAGGAGTGTGTTACATACAGAGTGCAGGGTTCAGGAGTGTGCTACATACAGAGTGCAGGGTTCAGGAACGCTATACATACAGAGTGCAGGGTTCAGGAGTGTGTTATGTACAGAGTGCAGGGTTCAGGAGTGCGCTACGTACAGAGTGCAGGGTTCAGGAGTGCGCTACGTACAGAGTGCAGGGTTCAAGAGTGCGCTACATACAGAGTGCAGGGTTCAGGAGTGTGCTACATACAAAATACAGTGTTTAGGAGTGTGCTACATACAGAGTGCAAGGTTCAGAAGTGTGCTACATACAGAGTGCAGGGTTCAGTAGTGTGCTACATCCAGAGTGCAGGGTTCAGGAGTGCGCTACATACAGAGTGCAGGGTTCAGAAGTGTGCTATATACAGATTGCAGGGCTCAGGAGTGCGCTACATACAGACTACAGGGTTTAGGAGTGTGCTACATCCAGAGTGCAGGGTTCAGGAGTGTGCTACATACAGAGTGCAGGGTTCAGGAGTGCGCTACATACAGAGTGCAGGGTTCAGAAGTGCGCACATGCAGAGTGCAGGGTTCAGGAGTGCGCTACATACAGAGTGCAGTTCCAGAGCTGATCTATGCACAGAGTGTAGAGTTCAGGGGTGCACTATGTACAGAGTGCAGGGCTTAGGGGTGCGTTACATACAGAGTAAAGACTTCAGGAGTACGCTACATATGTGTCCTAGGCAGTCAGGGCAGAAGTCGGAGTGGCTACCTGCTAAAACTCTGTACCCACTCCCCATCCCCCCAAAAAACAAGCCTCCAAAATTGAAGGAGGTTGTGTTAAAGTAGAGGTTTTAGGTTCTGCTTTAAACCTGCCTAGACGACAATGGTGCTCCATAGATACAGCACAGAGATGGAGCGTTGTCACTGTAAGCAGTAGCAGCTGGTGCTCAATATTTTTTTTTGAGGGGGGCAAACCAATAACAATCCCCACCCCCACCCCCCGGGAGACGGAGAGGAATGTGGCTACCCGCCATGCACGGGAGATGGATGGGAATGCCGTGACCCCCCACCACGGGAGATGGATGGGAATGCGGCGATCCCCCCCACGGGAGACGGATGGGACTGCCGTGACCCCCCCCACGGGAGACAGATGGGAATGCGGCGATCCCCCCACGGGCGAAAAATGGGAATGCGGCAATGCCCCCCACGGGAGACAGATGAGAATGCGGCGATCCCTCCCCCGCGGGAGACGGATGGGAATGTGGCAGCGATCAGAGGCCTCCTTGCCTTAAGAAGGAGGCAGATCAGGCAGACATGGATCCGGGCTGCAGCTCCTCGCTCTGTGGCCATTGCTTCTCCTCCAGGCTGAACAGGAAGTGGGTCCTGACTGAGACCCGATTGACTGGGAGTCCTAAGACTCCGTGGCCAATCGGGTCTCAGGAACTGCTTCCTGATTGGCCGGGAGGAGAATCAGGAAGACAATATTAATTCTCTATCCTAACACAACTGAGTGGGCTCAGAGCGTAGTTCTCTGCGCCCCGAGCCCACCCTTTTTTGAAGCCAATTAGAGCCTCAGGCTCTAATCATGTGCTTAAAAAAAAAACCCCTATTGAAATCCATGCGTCCGGCATCCTGCATGTAGATTAGGGGGCCGGACGCATGGATGGGGGGGGCTCCGCTCATGCTCTCCCTATGAATGGGCCGCCCCTGACTCTAAGACAGGAAAGATTACTATTATCGGGATCACTGGCAGGATCATCAGGTAAAATTTGAGGGAAGAACACCTAAAAAAAAAAAAAATGCAGTCATCTGCATACTGATAAGCTGCAATATATCATATTATAGTTCTTGAGTTTCAATAAGCTTTATACGAAATATACGGTGCTATAGAATTAAATACAAAGGCCAGATCCTCTCTTCAATGCCTGGAAATAACAGAGCAAGTATTGTTTCAATGTTGTGACTTCTTCTCCTACATCCTGAAATCACACGTGTGTTTCTTTGTCTACCAAGTTTACAAAGCATTTCACCTTGAAAGAAAGATGACACGTGCCTGCGTTGGTGAAGCTTTCCTTTTCGGTGTCTATTTTGAGAAATTGTATACGTATATGTTTTGTAGCAATTATTTCCGTCAGAGCGGCAGGTCAACATGCATAATTTCTTTACTGTTTCTTCCACCAGCTCTCAAACTATTTACCTTTGACTCTAACCACATGAAACACATTCACCCGCACGCCTATATGGAGGGCGATTACATCAAGATTTCTCCGAAGAAAAAGGAAACTTCATCGCCTAATGGTAAGGATCCACGTCTCCGGCAAGGTGGGAAAGGTCACAGCAATTTGCTGCTGAGTTTTGGTGGGCGAAAATAGAATTGCGGGATATAACTAACTAATCTTAGAAATGCTCCCTACCCCCTTCTAACACCTATTCTGACTTACCTGTAAAAGAAAGATCTGTATACTTACCTATTCTCAGGCCGTTCCAGTCTGGTCACGTGATCTCCCCTGTGTCAGCCGGTGCCGGCTACAGGGGAGAGGAGAGAGCGCTCCGACAATGTCTGGAAATTAGACATGTGCAGAAAGAAAACATTTGATTTGTTTTGATTTATTATTTACATAAATTTGTTGAATTTGTTTTAAGACTATGTTTTGTTTATTCAAATTCGAACCGATTCAAATTTTTCTAATGTCATTTAAATGGCATTTGAATCTAATTCTATTCAAAATTTGAATTTTTGAAGAGGTTATACTCTTTCTATTCTATTCTATTGTTTTTTTTCTATTCTATTTTTTTTCTATTAAGTTCTTTTCTTTTCTATTATATTGTTTTCTATTCTATTCAAATTTTAATTTATTTTATTCGAAATTTGAATTTATTCTATTTGAAATTTCAATTTCAGAGAACGGTTATATTGTTATATTCTTTCTATTTTATTTTTATTTTTTTCTATTGTTTAGTCTATTCTGTTCTCTTCTATTATATTATTTTATTTTCTATTCTATTCTTTTCTATTCCATTCAAATTTTAATGTATTCTATTCAAAATTCGAATTTCAGAAGGCGGTTATGTTCTTTCTATTTTATTCTATTCTATTATTTTATTTTCTATTCCATTTTGTTCTGTTTTACTCTATTCTTTTATTTTATATTCTATCCCTGTTTTTCTATTGTCTTTTTTTCTATTCTTCTTTTCTTTTTCTTTTTTTTTTTTCTGTTACTTTATATTCTGTTCAGTTTAACTCTATTATATTCAATTATTTTATGTTCTATTATATTCAGTGATATGCTTTTCTTTTCTATTCCATTCCTTTATTTTCTATTCTATTTTGTTCTGTTTTACTCTATTCTTTTATTTCATATTCTATCCCTTTTTTCTATTTTCTTTTCCTCTATCCTTCTTTTCTTTTTCTTTTTTTTTTCTGTTATTTTATATTCTGTTCAGTTTTACTCTATTATATTCAATTCTTTTATGTTCTATTATATTCGATTATATGCTTTCTTTTCTATTCCATGCCTTTATTTTCTATTCTATTTTGTTCTGTTTTACTCTATTCTTTTATCTTATATTCTATCCTTTTTTTTTTCAATTTTCTTTTCTTCTATTCTTCTTTTCTTTTTTTTCTGTTATTTTATATTCTGAACATGCGAACAGGCAAAAAATTTGTGCGAACACCGGTAAAATCTATAAGACACAAATGTGAAAAATCAAATCAAAAATCAAAAGTGCTCATTTTAAAGGCTTATATGCAAGTTATTTCCATAAAAAGTGTTTGGGGACCCGGATACCGCCCCAAGGACATTTACCAATGCAAAAAAAAGTTTTAAAAAATTGAAGTTTTTTCAGGAGCAGTGATTTTAACAATCCTTAAAGTGAAACAATAAAAATGAAATATTCCTTTAAATGGTCTCCTTAGACTGCCTGTAAAGTAGCACATCTTTCCCATGTTTAGAACAGTACCACAGCAAAATGACATTTCTAAGAGAAAAAATTTCATTTAAAACTGATCACGGCTGTAATGAATTGTCGGGTCCCGGCAATATAGATAAAACTCATTGAAAAAAACGGCATGCCCCCCCCCCCCCCCGAGTCCATCACCAGGCCCTTTGGGTCTGGTATGAATATTATGGGGAACCCCATGCCAAACTGTAAAAAAAAATTACGTGGGGGGTCCCCCCAAAAATACATACCAGGCCCTTCAGTACCTACCTGACACACACTGACCTACCTGACCCACACTGACCTACCTGACATAAACTGACATACACGGACCCACACTGACCTACCTGACATACACTGACCTACCTGACATACACTGACCCACACTGACCTACCTGACATACACTGACCCACACTGACCTACCTGACATACACTGACCTACCTGACCCACACTGACCTACCTGACATACACTGACATACACTGACCTACCTGACATACACTGACCCACACTGACCTACCTGACACACACTGACCTACCTGACATACACTGACCCGCACTGACCTACCTGACCCACACTGACCCACACTGACCTACCTGACACACACTGACCTACCTGACATACACTGACCCGCACTGACCTACCTGACCCACACTGACCTACCTGACATACACTGACCTACCTGACCCACACTGACCTACCTGACATACACTGACCTACCTGACATACACTGACCTACCTGACATACACTGACCCACACTGACCTACCTGACACACACTGACCTACCTGACATACACTGACCCGCACTGACCTACCTGACCCACACTGACCCACACTGACCTACCTGACACACACTGACCTACCTGACCAACACTGACCTACCTGACAAACTCACCCACACTGACCTACCTGACATACACTGACCTACCTGACATACACTGACCCACACTGACCTACCTGACACACACTGACCTACCTGACATACACCGACCCACACTGACCTACCTGACACACACTGACCTACCTGACATACACTGACCTACCTGACCCACACTGACCTACCTGACCCACACTGACCTACCTGACACACATTGACCTACCTGATATACACTGACCTGCACTGACCTACCTGACCCACACTGACCTACCTGACATAAACTGACCTACCTGACCCACACTGTCCTACCTGACACACACTGACCTACCTGACATACATTGACCCGCACTGACCTACCTGACCCACACTGACCTACCTGACATAAACTGTCCTACCTGACCCACACTGACCTACCTGACATACACTGTCCTACCTGACCCACACTGACCTACCTGACATACACTGACCTACCAGTGGCCACATTGTAACTCCCGCCTTCTGGAGTCTGCAGCACCTATGATGGACGTCTCACGTCCCGCAGTCCCGGCATTGGACCAGTGGAACGTCCATCATAGGTGCTGCAGGCTCCAGAAGGCAGGACCTGGTATGTCACTCGGCTGCGCTCGGGTCAGATTGGTCCCCGCTCGGCGGCACTCCGGGCTAATAATAGAACTGTGCATGCCCGAGACCTGGGGCTTTTTGGGGGACCCGCTCGGGGCTCCAGCCACCATCAGCTCCCACTGCCTAACTAACTTTAAATTTACTCCCATACACATTCTAAGCCTAATCTATTTAAGCCTGTAAAGAAAAGATAGCTATACTTACCTATTCACAGCTGCTCTGGTCCAGTCCCAGGCAGAGCTGTCAGCGGTGGCTTCAGTGTGTAGGAGAGGCAGCCGACAGCGGAAGCCCAATAGTAAGTCTATGGGTGACATCCCCAGGCATTTCCCAGCCGTTGTCTGCTTTTTTCTGCACGCAGAGGTCAGAATTGGTAAGTATAGCAATCTTTTCTTTACAGGGTTAGATAGGCTTAGAATGTGGGTGGGAGTAGGTTTGGAGTTAGTTAGGTTTTGTCTTTACTTCCACTTTAAGAATATACAGAGAAATGATGGCAAACATACTGAAACATAGATTTAGGTTTTACATACACTTTTAAAACATTTATTAAACACAAGCAGTGTGCTTGAATTTTAGCTTCTTGCAAAACCTGTACAAGAGAGCTCAGGCTGGGAGCTAATTACTTGTGCTACAGAGCATGCTGACAGGAGGGGAGAACAAAGTGACAGAGAGATGAGCTCATCAGTCTGCCGCTTCTCCTTTCACTGTCCAGTCACAGGCTGGGGATGTGGAGGAGATCTGTAATGCTGCATACACACAGTCGGAATTTCCGTCAAGAAAGTGTGATGGGAGCTTTTGGTTGGATATTCTGACCGTGTGTATGCTCCATCCAACTTTTTCTGTCTGAATTTCTGCCAGCAAAAAATTGAGAGCCGGTTCTCTATTTTTCAGACGGAAAAAGTTCTTGATGGAAATTCCGATCGTCTGAATGCAATTCCGACGCGCAAAAAATCACGCATGCTCGGAAAAAATTCGGCGCACGCTTGGAAGAATTGAACTTCATTTTCTCGGCTCGTCGTAGTGTTGTACATCACGGCGTTCTTGATGGACGAAAGTTCAGAGAACTTTTGTGTAACCGTGTGTATGCAAGGCAAACTTGAGAGGAAAAATCTTGGATGGTTTTTCCGACAGAAATGCCGCTTGTGTGTACGGAGCATAAGTTTTAATGAACTGCAGCAGATAAAAATCTGATCTTCTGACTTGACAGTCTGTGTGGCAGAGCTGTGTAAATCTCAGAACTGGATGGACAGAAATACAAATCCTTAGGCAGATAAAAGAGTTCTCATATACCCTATATTACCAAAAGTATTGGGACACCTGCCTTTGCACGCACATGAACTTTAATGGCTTCCCAGTCTAAGGCTCTATTCACACTAATGCCTTTTTTGATGCATTTTGCATTTTGCAGAAATGCATGGGAATCTTTTAACATGAGTTCCTATGGAACACGTTCACATCAATGCATTTTTGTGCCTCTGCGTTTTTGGAAAGGGTCGGGGACTTTTTTTCATGCAAAATGCAGCGTTTTGCATGTAATAGAATTCAATGGACCCGCATCCAAAACGCAAGTACCGCATTTTTGCCGCGCTTTTACCGCGTTTTTATCACGTTTTTGCCATGTTTTGCGTTTTTTTTCTTTCTTTTTTTTTTACACTGTATACAGTATAAAAAAAACTGTAAAAAAACGCAAAACGCGGCAAAAACGCTGCAAAAACGCGGCCAAAACGCATGTTTAAAAACGCGGCAAGCACCGCAAAAAGCACTGCAGAAACGCTCAAAACCAACATGCATAGATGTGAATCGAGCCTTTTTATACTGTATACAGTGTAAAAAAAGAAAGAAAAAACGCAAAACGCAAAATGCGGCAAAAACATGGAAAAACGCCTTAAAAACGCAGTACTTGCGTTTTGGATGCGGGTCCATTGAATTCTATTACATGCAAAACGCTGCATTTTGCATGAAAAAAGTCCCCGACCCTTTCCAAAAACGCAGAGGCACAAAAATGCATTGATGTGAACATGTTCCATAGGAACCCATGTTAAAAAATTCCCATGCATTTCTGCAAAATGCAAAATGCATCAAAAAACGCATTAGTGTGAATAGAGCCTTAGTCTGTAGGGTTCAATATTGAGTTGGTCCACCCTTTGCAGTTATAACAACTTCAACTCTTCTGGGAAGGCTGTCCACAAGGTTTAGGAGTGTGTCTATGGGAATGTTTGACCATTCTTCCAGAAGTGCATTTGTGAGGTCAGGCACTGATGTTGGGCGAGAAGGCCTGGCTTACAGTCTCTAATTCATCCCAAAGGTGTTCTATCGGGTTGAGGTCAGGACTCTGTGCAGGCCAGTCAAGTTCCTCTACCCCAAACTCGCTCACCCATGTCTTTATGGACCTTGCTTTGTGCATTGGTCCAAATCATTTGGTGGAGGGGGGATTATGGAGTGGGGTTGTTTTTCACGGGTTGGGCTTGGCCCCTTAGTTCCAGTGAAGGGAACTCTTAAGGTGTCAGCATACCAAGACATTTTGGACAATTTCATGCTCCCAACTTTGTGAGAACAGTTTGGGGATGTCCCCTTCCTGTTCCAACATGACTGCACACCAGTGCACAAAGCAAGGTCCATAAAGACATGGATGAGCGAGTTTGGGGTGGAGGAACTTGACTGGCCTGAGCAGAGTTCCCGATAGAACACCTTTGGGATGATTTAGAGGGGAGACCTCGAGCCGGGCCTTCTCGTCCAACATCAGTGTCTGACCTCACAAATGCACTTCTGGAAGAATGGTCAAACATTCCCATAGACACACTCCTAAACCTTGTGGACAGCCTTCCCAGAAGAGTTGAAGCTGTTATAGCTGCAAAGGGTGGACAAACTCAATATTGATCCCTACAGACTAAGACTGGGATGCCATTAACCAGTTGCCGACCGCCGCACGCCGATGTACATCGGCAGAGCGGCACGGGCAGGCAAAAGGGCTTACCTGTACGTCCCTGCCTGGCCACGGGTGGGGGGTCCGATCGGACCCCCCCCCCCCCCGGTGCCTGCGGCGGTCGGCAAATCTCCCCCGGCGATCGGTGGTGAGGGGGAGGCCATCCATTCGTGCCCCCCCCCCTCGCGATCGCTCCCAGCCAATGGGATCATTTCCCTGCCTCTGTATAGTACACAGAGGCAGAGGAAATGATGTCATCTCTCCTCGGCTCGGTATTTTCCGTTCCGGGCCGAGGAGAGAAGACTGTAATGTGAGTGCACAACACTACACATCACAGTAGAACATGCCAGGCACACAAAACACCCCGATCCCCCCCCCCGATTGCCCCCCGATCCCCCCCCCCCCAATCAGCCCCCCCCCCCCCCCCCCCCCCCGTCACAAACTGACACCAAGCAGGTTTTTTTTTTTTCTGATTACTGCATAGTGTCAGTTTGTGACAGTTAGTGCGTTAGGTCAGTTAGGGTTAGCCCCCTGTAGGTCTAGGGTACCCCCCTAACCCCCCCTAATAAAGTTTTAACCCCTTGATCACCCCCTGTCACCAGTGTCACTAAGCGATCATTTTTCTGATCGCTGTATTAGTGTCGCTGGTGACGCTAGTTAGGGAGGTAAATATTTAGGTTCGCCATCAGCGTTGTATAGCGACAGGGACCCCCATATACTACCGAATAAATGTTTTAACCCCTTGATTGCCCCCCAGTTAACCCTTTCACCACTGATCACCGTATAAATGTTACGGGTGACGCTGATTAGTTTGTTTATTTTTTATAGTGTCAGGGCACCCGCCGTTTATTACCGAATAAAGGTTTAGCCCCCTGATCGCCCGGCGGTGATATGCGTCGCCCCAGGCAGCGTCAGATTAGCGCCAGTACCGCTAACACCCACGCACGCAGCATACGCCTCCCTTAGTGGTATAGTATCTGAACGCATCAATATCTGATCCGATCAGATCTATACTAGCGTCCCCAGCAGTTTAGGGTTCCCAAAAACGCAGTGTTAGTGGGATCAGCCCAGATACCCGCTAGCACCTGCGTTTTGCCCCTCCGCCCGGCCCAGCCCACCCAAGTGCAATATCGATCGATCACTGTCACTTACAAAACACTAAACGCATAACTGCAGCGTTCGCAGAGTCAGGCCTGATCCCTGCGATCGCTAACAGTTTTTTTGGTAGCGTTTTGGTGAACTGGCAAGCACCAGCGGCCTAGTACACCCCGGTCGTAGTCAAACCAGCACTGCAGTAACACTTGGTGATGTGGCGAGTCCCATAAGTGCAGTTCAAGCTGGTGAGGTGGCAAGCACAAGTAGTGTCCCGCTGCCACCAAAAAGACAAACACAGGCCCGTCGTGCCCATAATGCCCTTCCTGCTGCATTCGCCAATCCTAATTGGGAACCCACCACTTCTGCAGCACCCGTACTTCCCCCATTCACATCCCCAACCAAATGCAGTCGGCTGCATGAGAGGCATTTTCTTTATGTCCTCCCGAGTACCCCTACCCAACAAACCCCCCCAAAAAAGATGTCGTGTCTGCAGCGAGTGCGGATATAGACGTGACACCCACTATTATTGTCCCTCCTGTCCTGACAATCCTGGTCTTTGCATTGGTGAATGTTTTGAACGCTACCATTCACTAGTTGAGTATTAGCGTAGGGTACAGCATTCCACAGACTAGGCACACTTTCACAGGATCTCCCAAGATGCCATCGCATTTTGAGAGACCCGAACCTGGAACTGGTTACAGTTACAAATAAAAGTGTAAAAAAAAAACACATACAAAAATATAAAATAAAAAAAAATAGTTGTCGTTTTATTGTTCTCTCTCTCTCTATTCTCTCTATTGTTCTGCTCTTTTTTACTGTGTTCTATTCTGCAATGTTTTATTGTTTTTATGTTTTATCATGTTTGTTTTTCAGGTATGCAATTTTTTATACTTTACCGTTTACTGTGCCTTATTGTTAACCATTTTTTTGTCTTCAGGTACGCCATTCACGACTTTGAGTGGTTATACCAGAATGATGCCTGCAGGTTTAGGTATCATCTTGGTATCATTCTTTTCAGCCAGTGGTCGGCTTTCATGCAAAAGCAATCCTAGCGGCTAATTAGCCTCTAGACTGCTTTTACAAGCCGTGGGAGGGAATGCCCCCCCCCAACGTCTTCCGTGTTTTTCTCTGGCTCTCCTGTCTCAACAGGGAACCTGAAAATGCAGCCGGTGATTCAGCCAGCTGACCATAGAGCTGATCAGAGACCAGAGTGGCTCCAAACATCTCTATGGCCTAAGAAACCGGAAGCTACGAGCATTTTATGACTTAGATTTCGCCGGATGTAAACAGCGCCATTGGGAAATTGGGAAAGCATTTTATCACACCGATCTTGGTGTGGTCAGATGCTTTGAGGGCAGAGGAGAAATCTAGGGTCTAATAGACCCCAATTTTTTCAAAAAAGAGTACCTGTCACTACCTATTGCTATGATAGGGGATATTTACATTCCCTGAGATAACAATAAAAATGATTAAAAAAAAAAATGAAAGGAACAGTTTAAAAATAAGATAAAAAAAAATAATAATAATAAAGAAAAAAAAAAAAAAAGCACCCCTGTCCCCCCTGCTCTCGCGCTAAGGCGAACGCAAGCGTCGGTCTGGCGTCAAATGTAAACAGCAATTGCACCATGCATGTGAGGTATCACCGTGAACGTCAGATCGAGGGCAGTAATTTTAGCAGTAGACCTCCTCTGTAAATCTAAAGTGGTAACCTGTAAAGGCTTTTAAAGGCTTTTAAAAATGTATTTAGTTTGTCGCCACTGCACGTTTGTGCGCAATTTTAAAGCATGTCATGTTTGGTATCCATGTACTCGGCCTAAGATCATCTTTTTTATTTCATCAAACATTTGGGCAATATAGTGTGTTTTAGTGCATTAAAATTTCAAAAAGTGTGTTTTTTCCCCAAAAAAATGCGTTTGAAAAATCGCTGCGCAAATACTGTGTGAAAAAAAAAAATGAAACACCCACCATTTTAATCTGTAGGGCATTTGCTTAAAAAAATATATAATGTTTGGGGGTTCAAAGTAATTTTCTTGCAAAAAAAAACATTTTTTTTATGTAATCAAAAAGTGTCAGAAAGGGCTTTGTCTTCAAGTGGTTAGAAGAGTGGGTGATGTGTGACATAAGCTTCTAAATGTTGTGCATAAAATGCCAGGACAGTTCAAAACCCCCCCAAATGACCCCATTTTGGAAAGTAGACACCCCAAGCTATTTGCTGAGAGGCATGTCGAGTCCATGGAATATTTTATATTGTGACACAAGTTGCGGGAAAGAGACAATTTTTTATTATTTTTATTTTTTTTGCGCAAAGTTGTCACTAAATGATATATTGCTCAAACATGCCATGGGAATATGTGAAATTACACCCCAAAATACATTCTGTTGCTTCTCCTGAGTACGGGGATACCACATGTGTGAGACTTTTTGGGAGCCTAGCCGCGTACGGGACCCCGAAAACCAAGCACCGCCTTCAGGCTTTCTAAGGCCGTAAATTTTTGATTTCACTCTTCACTGCCTAGCACAGTTTCGGAGGCCATGAAATGCCCAGGTGGCAAAAAAAAACCCCAAATGACCCCATTTTGGAAAGTAGACACCCCAAGCTATTTGCTGAGAGGTATAGTGAGTATTTTGCAGACCTCACTTTTTGTCACAAAGTTTTGAAAATTGAAAAAAGAAAAAAAAAAAAAAAAATTCTCGTCTTTCTTTATTTTCAAAAACAAATGAGAGCTGCAAAATACTCACCATGCCTCTCAGCAAATAGCTTGGGGTGTCTACTTTCCAAAATGGGATCATTTGGGGGGGTTTATGCCATCTGGGCATTTTATGGCCTTCAACACTGTGATAGGTAGTGAGGAGTAAAATCAAAAATGTACGCCCTTAGAAATCCCGAAGGCAGTGATTGGTTTTCGGGGCCCCGTACGCGGCTAGGCTCCCAAAAAGTCCCACACATGTGGTATCCCCATACTCAGGAGAAGCAGCTAAATGTATTTTGGGGTGCAATTCCACATATGCCCATGGCCTGTGTGAGCAATATATCATTTAGTGACAACTTTTTGTATTTTTTTTTTTTTTGTCATTATTCAATCACTTGGGACAAAAAAAAATGAATATTCAATGGGCTCAACATGCCTCTCAGCAATTTCCTTGGGGTGTCTACTTTCCAAAATGGGGTCATTTGTGGGGGTTTTGTACTGCCCTGCCATTTTAGCACCTCAAGAAACGACATAGGCAGTCATAAATTAAAGGCTGTGTAAATTCCAGAAAATAAACCCTAGTTTGTAGGCGCTATAACTTTTGCGCAAACCAATAAATATACACTTATTGACATTTTTTTTACCAAAGACATGTGGCCGAATACATTTTGGCCTAAATGTATGACTAAAATTGAGTTTATTGGATTTTTTTTAGAACAAAAATATCATTTTTTTTCAAAATTTTCGGTCTTTTTCCGTGTATAGCGCAAAAAATAAAAACGGCAGAGGTGATCAAATACCATCAAAAGAAAGCTCTATTTGTGGGAAGAAAAGGACGCAAATTTCGTTTGGGTACAGCATTGCATGACCGCGCAATTAGCAGTTAAAGCGACGCAGTGCCAAATTGTAAAAAGTGCTCTGGTCAGGAAGAGGGTAAATCCTTCCGGGGCTGAAGTGGTTAAAGTTCATGTGCGTGTAAAGGGAGGTGTCCCAATACTTTTGGTAATATAGTGTATTGTATGTATGTCATCCGTGTATTTAGTATTTAGTAATTCGTTTGAATAAACTGCTTTGGAAGAGCTGCTTGAAAACACTACGCCTCTGAAAAGACTAACGATACAAATATTTGTATGCAAATGCGGCCAAACAATGAAATAACGGCATATTAACATACAGTAATTAAAGGGGAACAACCATCAATACATGAAATTGTTCATAAGGATGCCTGGCTCTGCAAAATTACATTTAATTAAACCCTATTTTGGCTTATTAGAAAAAAAAAGAAATACATTTTGAGTTGCCGTATGCAGTAGTAGCGCCTGTTGAGAGAGTTAAAGGGGGACTTTCAGTTATCTTTAAAAATTTGCATGTGTACATTGCTGATAGGTCACAATATACAGCAACAGATTTCTTTTTCAAAAATTCTTCACCTTTTATCTTTAAAAAGCAGTGCCTAAGCTCCAGTTTAATAATAATACAGCCAGGCAGCAAGGTTTACATGATTTACATGATTTGTGGGTCATCTCTAAGCCAGTATTTCAGTTCAGGTGGATAATGACCTTGTATGGTGTCTGAACAAAGATCCTTCCTTGCACCCCTGAAGACTTGTAGTCTGAAATTCAGTATACTCGAGTATAGACCGACCCGAATTTAAGCTGAGGCACCTAAATTTACCACAAAAAAACTTGGAAAACGTATTGACTCGAGTGTAAGTCTAGGGTGGGAAAATGCAGCAGCTACTGGGTAAACAATGCCCATCTGCAGCCCCACTGTGCATATTTGCAGCCTCACTGTGCCCATTTGCAGCCTCGTTGTGCCCATTTGCAGCCTCACTGTGACCATTTACAGCCTCACTGTGCCCATTTGCAGCCTCATTGTGCCCATTTGCAGCCTCAATGTGCCCTTCTGCAGCCTCACTGTGCCCATCTGCAGCCTCACTCTGCCCATTTGCAGCCTCACTCTGCCCATTTGCAGCCTCACTCTGCCCATTTGCAGCCTCACTCTGCCCATTTGCAGCCTCACTGTGCCCATTTGCAGCCTCACTGTGCCCATCTGCAGCCTCACTGTACCCATTTGCAGCCTCATTGTGCCCATTTACAGCCTCACTGTGCGCATTTGCAGCCTCATTGTGCCCATTTGCAGCCTCCCTGTGCCCTTCTGCAGCCTCACTGTGCCCTTCTGCAGCCTCACTGTGCCCATCTGCAGCCTCACTCTGCCCATTTGCAGCCTCACTTTGCCCATTTGCAGCCTCACTCTGCCCATTTGCAGCCTCACTCTGCCCATTTGCAGCCTCACTGTGCCCATTTTCAGCCTCACTCTGCCCATTTTCAGCCTCACTGTGCCCATATGCAGCCTCACTATGCCCATTTGCAGCCTCATTGTGCCCATTTGCAGCCTCACTGTTCCCATTTTCTGCCTCATTGTGCCCATTTGCAGCCTCACTGTGCCCATTTGCAGCCTCATTGTGCCCATCTGTAGCCGTACCTTTGATTACTGAAACAGCGGGTGTCTCCCGCTGTATTATGCAGTCTGTTCGGCGGCCGTCCATTGTAACAAAGCCCCACCTCCTCTTCGTCCATGATAGACAGAATACTGATACAGTTTCCCAGTATTGTATCAGTGTTCCTCTATCACGGAGGAGGAGGTGGGGCTTTGTTACAATGGACGGCCGCCGAACAGACTGCATGACACAGCGGGAGACACCTGGTGTTTTAGTAGTCAAAGGTACGGCTAATGTACGGCTCACTCGAGTATAAGCCGATGCGGGGGGGGGGGGGGGGGGTTAGCCTAAAAAATGGGCTGAAATATTCAGCTTATACTTGAGTATATACGGTACATAAAATTTTACAAATTTAGATGTTCTGAGTTGAATCCATTTTTTTGTTTTTTTTTGTTGAACGATTGCATTAGCAAAAAGGCTTATGCCGCGTACACACAGCCGGACTTTTCGACGGACTGAACTCCGAAGCACTTTTCGACGGAGTTCCAACGAAAGGGACTTGCCTACACACGATCACACCAAAGTCCGACTGATTTGAACGTGATGATGTACGACTGGACTAGAATAAGGAAGTTCATAGCCAGTAGCCAATACCTGCCCTAGCGTCGTTGTTCGTCCGTCGGACTAGCATACAGACGAATGGATTTTTCAATAGGACTCAAGTCCGTCGGAAAGATTTGAAACATGTTCTATTTCTAAAGTCCATCTGATTTTTCGACATCAAAGGTCCAATGAAGCCCACACACGATCGAATTGTCCGGTGGATTTGTTCCGTCGGACCTTTGCTGTCGAGAAGTCCGGTAGTGTGTACAAGGCATAAGGGGAGAAATTGATCAAGAATGGTCCAAAGAGTGCTTCTGCCTTATATCTGTTCTGCTGTTGCTTGGGCACCTGTAGCTTGACTGCCAGTGAGTGACACCAGGCCCCACTCTTCTATTCTAGTATTCCTGGCAGATTTGTATTTATTTTATTTTTTTTAAAGTGGTTTAGGTTGTTTTTTGACCCCATTACATAATCCAGTAGAACTGCCAGGAGCTTCCCAAACCATCCTGCAACATTTTGTCTTATTTGATGCTCTGCAATATGCACTTTTTTGGAGGCTGGTTTGGATTTCCATTGACTTCAAAGGAACTTTAAACTGTGAAATTCAGGATTTTGGAGCTTTGCAACCTCTTCAAAATGTTCAGCTGAACCACAACTGATTGACCTTTACAGACATCCGCTCATTTCTGCTGGTGATCTGATGGCTGGTGAGGTAGTGTTCAATAAGCAGCAGGAAAAGTGAAGATAGCACACATCCACAGAAATTATTACCCGAAGCAAGGAGATACTTGCACTACAGGTCCTCAAGTACAAATTGTGTATTTTAAAGGTGGCGCTTCTCTTCGAATATGTGGGGACACATGAAACATTCAGTGCCTTGAAAAAGTATTCTTACCCCTTGACATTTTCCACATTTTGCCATGTTACAACCAAAAACATGAATGTATTTTATTGGGATTTTATGTGATAGACCAACACACAGTGGCACATAATTGTGAAGTGGAAGGAAAATGATAAATGGTTTTAAACATTTTTTACAAATAAATATCTAAAAAGTGTGGCGTGCATTTGTATTCAGCCCCCTCTACTCTGCTACCCCTAACTAAAATCTAGTGGAACCAATTGCCTTCAGAAGTCACCTACTGTAATTAGTAAATAGAGTCCACCTGTGTGTAATTTAATCTCAGTATAAATATAGCTGTTCTGTGAAGCCCTCAGAGGTTTGTTAGAGAACCTTAGTGAACAAATAGCATAATGAAGGCCAAGGAACACATCAAACAGGTCAGGGATGAAGTTGTGGAGAAGTTTAAAGCAGGGTTAAGTTATAAAAAAAATCCCAATCTTTAAAAATCTCACGGAGTACTTTTCAATCAATCATCCGAAAATGGAAAGAGTATGGTACAACTGCAAATCTATCAAGACATGGCCGTCCACCTAAACTGACAGGCCGGGCAAGATGAGCATTAATCAGAGAAGCAGCCAAGAAGCCCATGGTAACTCTGGAGGAGCTGCAGAGATCCACAGCTCAGGTGGGAGAATCTGTACACAGGACAACTATTAGTCGTGGCAAGAAGAAAGATATTGTTGAAAGAAAGCCATAAGAAGTCCCGCTGGCAGTTTGCGAGAAGCCATGTGGGGGACACAGCAAACATGTGGAAGAAGGTGCTCTGGTCAGATGAGACCAAAACTGAACTTTTTGGCCTAAAAGCAAAACGCTATGTGTGGCGGAAAACTAACACTGCACATCACCCTGAAAGCCACCGTGAAACATGGTGGTGGCAGCAGTTGTGGGGATGCTTTTCTTTAGCATGGACAGGGAAGCTGGTCAGAGTTGATGGGAAGATGGATGAAGCCAAAACTTTTCAATCTTAGAAAAAAACCTGTTATGCCTTGTACACACAGCCAGTTTTGCCGTCGGAATAAACTCAGAAGGTTTCTCCGACGGAACTCTGACGGAATTCCATTCAAACGGTCTTGCCTACACGCGGTCAAACCCAAGTCCGACCGTCAAGAACCTTGCAGCAGGACAATAACCCTAAAAATACAGCCAGAGCTACAATGGAATGGTTTAGATCATTCATTGTTAGAATGGCCCAAAGTCCAGACCTAAATCCAATTGAGAATCTGTGACAAGATTTGAAAACTGCTGTTCACAGACGCTCTCCATCAAATCCGACAGAGCTTGAGCTGTTTTGCAAAGAAGAATGGGCAAAAATTTCACTCTCTAGATGTGCAAAGCTAGTAGAGACATCCCCAAAAAGACTTGCAGCTGTAATTGCAGCGCAAGGTGGTTATACAAAGTAGTGACTCGGGGGCTGAATACAAATGCGCAAAAAACTTTTCACATATTTATTTCTAAAAAAAAAATTGAAAACCTTTTGGCTGGGTTCACATCTAAGACGGATGTGGCTCATAGCAGAGGGTCCGGTGCGTCCCTGTTCACCGTTTCAGGGATGAATCAGAGACAAATTTTTGCCTGAGTTTGGCCCTGAAACTGATCCAAAGACGCACAGGGCCTCTGTGCAAGCCGCTCCATAGTCGCCACAAAGATATGTGAACCGGCCCCATAGAGAGCCAGTCACAATCTTCTGTCATGCAAATGATGCGGAAACCCGCATCCAATTAGCACTAGTGTAAACCCAGCCTAAATCATTTTCCTTCAACTTCGCAATTATGTGCCACTTTGTGTTGGTCTATCACATAAAATCCCAATAAAACACATTTATATTTTTGGTTGTAATATGAATATTTCGGGGGTATGAATACTTTTTCAAGGCATAGTATGTGAGTAGCTGCTAAAAATTAAATCATACAATCACCTAGTAACCTAATCAAAGTGGTAGCACATTGGATTTCCTTTTATCAGGTCCTCAAGTACAGTTTCTTCTCCAGCAAGGACAACAGTGAGCAGCACAGTAGTGACATCAATAAGTTCTACACCAAATGTTGGAAAAATGGCAGTTGTCAGAGGCAGCCGTGCTTTAAATCAGTAGTGCTCAACTACTGGGCCGTGGCCCATGGTCTCCCTTCTCACGGGCTCCCAGCCAGCTGCTGATTCCTTAATCTCCCATAGTGCCTCCAACTTCTCATAGTGTCCCACAGTGCCTCCAACTTCTCATAGTGTCCCACAGTGCCTCCAACTTCTCATAGTGTCCCACAGTGCCTCCAACTTCTCATAGTGTCCCACAGTGTCTCCAGGTCCCCTGAGATCCATCAGCCTCCCACAGTTCCCCCCAGTCTGCTGTTGGGGATAGAAAGATGCCTCTGTTGACCTGAATCCTCCATAGAGGATATGCCACTGGCCCAAGCTGTGGGCCCAGTAAAATCTTGTAGTGGGCCACATGTGATCCATGGGCTTTAGTTTGGAGACACCTCCCTTATATGAACTCTCACTGCAGATGTACGACTATTACGACTATTAGGCTACACCTATTTCTAGATTTTCTGCATATAATAGCAAATCATTATACATTGAGTAAGTCCCAATATATATATATATATGGCCTGTCCACCATAGCGCCTAACTGTTCTTTAGTTGGGAAACATAGTACCATTATTAGAGCCTAAAACCTTCTATCTAAGGTAATGCAACTAGAGCTAATGTTCCATCCAAAACGGTGGCCAATTCTAGCCTTGGTGTTAGGCGTAGATATAACTAAATCCCTGATCTGGGCTCACCAATATACAGCAGGCTGGTAAAAAGTTAAAAAATGCATTGCTCTCCCTCTCTTTAAGGATTCAGACAATGTATTACTGAATGTAGAACATTGTTTATGTATGAGCTTTTAATTTGCCAATTATGAATAAAACCATTCTGCTGAATTTGGATTTACATTTTCAAGTTTCAGCAAATGCGTGAATTAAATGATCCATTGCTATTTTTTATGCCGCAAACAGTTGCCGAGCCAAAGCTTATTATGTGCAATGAGCAGCCCAAATTACAATGAATTTTGTTTGATGCAGAACTACTTTGAATTGAGTCTGTATTCCTTTTAAATCTTTTCAGATGGGCGTAGTGTGGAGGGTGATGGTGATAATACACGGGGCTGCTTGAAACAAATTAACTGCATTTTCATAGGACATGGCTCTTAGCAGCTACAAAATCCTATGAGTTTCCATATCAAGGGCAATTTGACTGACAAGGAATAGTAAATGGGTTACAGAGGAAGGATTTTCCAGTATGCAGGAGATCATTCACATTGGCAAATGTACTGTCAACCTGTCAATCTAAAACCAAAGCTTCATTCCAGACTCGCCTCCCCTGTACATGAACTTCTTGGTGCTGGCCATTGTAGTCTTTCTCCACTCCCCATCAGAAATATGAAAAAATGCATCAGCCGCACTTCACTCTGAGCTCCTCTTACTGTATTTATTAGTTGTCAAAAAACTGACTGCATACAACAATGTCTCTACCTGTAAGCCAACCTTCCTCTACGCGTTTCACCACCCCTGACTTGCTAACAAGGTTAGGGGAGAAAGCTAGATCAACAGATCCTCTTATTGCTTCCTGCTCCCCTACTAGGGTTGCCAGCTCATTTCTTTAAAATGGAACACATATAAATTACAGAGTTCTGATTGGGTGGACCGGAGAGAGGTCAATGCAGTTTTAGAAATGTTTGATCAATTTTTCTAAGATATTGATTCTAATATAATTGTGATTTCTGTGCCTTTCAACCTTAAAGCGGGGTTCCCATTTAAAAAAAAAAAAATTAAAAGTCAGCAGCTACAAATACTGCAGCTGCTGACTTTTAATCTGACACTTACCTGTCCCAGGGTCCAGCGATGCGGGGGATCAAAGTCCCACTTGTCCCCCCTCCGGTCGGCGGTGCCGGCATTTTAACTGTGCGCGATCGGCTGTGGCTTCACAGCCGGGCATGCGCGAGCCGCGCCGTGCACCGTCACTGGCCCTGCAATCATCTGGGACCGGTCATGTGTCCCAGATGATTGACAAGAGGGAGGGTGGAGAGGTGATCTCCCTTTCTGCGCCGAGGGAAGTGACGTCAGGAGCCCAGGCACCGTAGGCAGCAGACTACGAGGGACCCCCTAGCAACAGGCATTTAGAGGTGAGTAAAAAAAAAAAATTCTCCAAATGTTTTTCTTTTATTTTTTTTAAACACATTACTAATTTTTTTTTTTTTTTTTGGGGTGGAACTTCACTTTAATATAGTAGATTGCTCAATCGCATTGTAAGTATTTGGCTAGTATGGTGGTCTCCAAACGCCATCCCTTTGCCTGCCTTATCCAGGCCCTGAGGCATTATTCCTGCCACTGACACCAACAATGGGGCCTAATTTCTGCCACTGACACCAATGATGGGGCATAATTCCTTTCACAGGCAACAAAAATGGGGCAATATTCCTCCCACTGACACCAACTATTTCTCCCCCTAATACCAAAATCTTGGACATTGTTTACTTCCACTGGGCACAGTCCAGCCCCCCTAAAGTCTGAAAGGCAGTAAACTGGCCCTTTCTTTAGTTCTGAGGCTAATTTATTGCAGATAAGCGACTAAGTGAGTTTAATTACCACCTTAATCAGCCACAGAACCTGTGTAATTTTATGTGTTCAGGGACGAGGTGGCAACCCTATCCCCTACTCCAGGTCCCGTCCCAAGCTGCCCTCTCCATTGTTTCCTGGTTTCTGCAGCTGACCACCCAGTGACACAGCATCAGATCTTTGCGCATGTGCAAGATCACAGTACCTGGCACATAAATGGAAGGTTATGTCTCCTGGGATATTTTATGTTTCAGTAGGAGGCAAGAAGTGAATGGGATGTTATTCTCGCCTAGGTGAGAATGGTGGTAGGAGATGGGGACAGACAAAAAATAAATAAAAACTAATTAAAAAGCAAACTAAAAAAAAAAAAAATTAAACAACAAACTAAAAAATAAAAAAATAAAAAGCTAATGTAACTTAAAAAAACTAATAAATAAATAAATAGGAAGGTCAGCTTTTTAAGCTTTTTAAAACGTGGAGGGGGAGGATATCCTTGCAGCAAACTTAAAGAAGGTCCCCTTTGTGTACTGATCATATAAAGAAAATACATTAAAACTCTATAGATTCCTTTTATACCTCAACATGAACCTAGCAACTAACAAGCTCTGCCAGAACATATAGTATGTATCTCATGCAAGGCAGTAGGTAATGTGATGACATTTTATAAATAAAGAATAATTATAATTTTTCAGGTGTATATAATGTGTGCATTCTCGCATACTCGTATGTAAGGATGTAATTGTATGGATGTACAGCAGGTATATATCTGCCCCGGTCTAGGCGCACACAGTCATGTGTGATTATTCCTCGGCTGTTTAGATACCGGGAACCTGGCTGTGAATACCAATGACAATGGAGGTGAATAACACTGCTTTCGCAGCCCTTAATAGCCAGAGCAAATGACTTTAAAGAACGATTTAATCAAAGAAATGTGCCACAGCTCATTAAAATAGTATTAGCTGAATAAATGAGCACAATGCAATGCTAGACCTGACAGCATTTGTCAAATCGCCTCCTCTAGTATTAATCTAGGCGCAATTAGGCAAACAACCATTGTCCGTTTATTTACAGGAAATATACATGTATTTACAGTGAGCGAGGATGAAAAGGCAAGAGAAGGAGCTTGGTGAATGCAGACGACAAAAAAACAAAACAATGGCGGTGTGGCAAAGATGAACGCCGCTAATCATGTCTGATAAACAAAAGCTTGCTCTGTGTATCTAGGAGCAATATATTTTATAGGCAAGCCGCACATCCTACCATCTGATTTCTGATGGAAATCTATGGGTGTTCACATTTGTAGGTTCACATGAGATCCTTTGCATTCATAACATTTGGATAAGGTTATATAAAGTATTGATTGGGTGGACCGGAAAGAGATTGATTGGGTGGACCGGAAAGAGGTCAGTGCAGTTTTAGAAATGTTCGATCAGTTTTTCTGATATATTGATCTTAAAATAATTGTAATTTCTGTACCTTGCAACCTTAATATAGTAGACTGCACTGTAAGCATTTGGCTAGCCCAGTGGTCTCCACTCTCCAAACTACGGCCCTTTGCTTGACTTTATCCAACCCCATAGGCATTATTCCTGCCACTGACACCAACAATGGGGCACTATTCCTTCCATTTACACCAAACGATGGGGCATAATTCCTTCCACTGACAATAAAAATGGGGCACTATTCTGCACTGACATCAACTATTTCTCCCCCTAATACCAAAGATCGAGCATTGTTAAATCCCACTGGGCACAGTCTCCTAATGCCTGAAAGACAGTAAACTGGCCTTTTCTTTAGAATGTTTGGAGACCCCTGGGGTAGCCTGAAGCCCAGTTGCAGTTGGGGCAAAATACTAAACACATGAAACCCCTAGGAGCTGCTAAAAAATAAAAAAAAAAACAGTTCCTGTTGCCATATTCACCTCCTATCTAGCACTGTCCAAAGCATATTTAGCCACTCACCAATCCATTGCTGCTTGTCTTCTGAACTGAATGACACCCAGCGTTATTCAAGCGACTCCGTATGAGCCTAGGGTGTCAAGAACCCCCGTCTTTAATGGATTCAGAGGAGAATGCTGCAGAGCGTGGTGCTATGTTATTATGTGGTGCCACCCTCTGCAGCATTTAGGATCTGCCCAGCTTTAAGGAAAGAAGAGGGTGAAGAGGACCTGCCACTAGACCAGACTAGAGAAAAGGCTATGGATACACCATTTAAAAAAACAAGAGCCAGAGGAAGTTTTCCAACGGGGCTATGGGGAGGCCAAATAAGGATGTGTGCTGCCAAATTGGGCTTAAAGCAAACCTGAAGGGAGGCAGGGGGGTTGTCACCTCCTAAAGCAGCCTTGATCTATAGGGACCTCTAGGTGTCTCCTTGAATTCTCAAATCATCTCCAGTGCTCCCCAGGACCCTTAAAATTCAGGCAATATATAGCAATCCTAGCTTGGGTGGTTGCACTGTGGTGAGCTAATATTAGAGTTACAGGGAAGATTAGTGTTAGGTATACAGGGAGGGTTAGTGTTAGGGTTGTGGGTAGGGTTAGAATTACATGAAAGGTTAATGTTAGTGATACATGAAGTCTAAGTGTTAGGTTAGATGGAGGGTTATGCCCCGTACACAGGAGCGGAAATTCCGCCAGCAAAAGTCCAATGGTGAGTTTTTGGTCGGAAATTCCAACCGTGTGTATGCTCCATCGGACTTTTGCTGGCGGAATTCCTGCCAGCAAAAGATTGAGAACAGGCTCTCTATTTTTCGGTCAGAAAAAGTTCCGATCGGAAATTCCGATTGTCTGTACCAATTCGGACGCACAAAATTTCTACGCATGCTCGGAAGCATTAAACTTCATTTTCTCGGCTCGTCGTAGTGTTGTACATCACCGCGTTCTTGACGGTCGACAGTTCAGAGAACTTTTGTGTGACTGTGTGTATGCAAGCCAAGCTTGAGCGGAATTCCGTCGGAATAACTATCCAAGATTTTTCCGACGGAAATTCCACTTGTGTGTACGGGGCATTATGGTTATGGGTAGAGATTGTGTTAGGATCAAAGGGAGGGTTAGTGTGAGAGTTAAAGGGAAGTTTAGTGGTGAGATTACAAGGAAGGTTAGTGTAAAGCTTACAGTGAGGGTTTTAGGGAGGGTTAGTGTAAAGTTTACAGGGAGGGTTATTAAAAGAGTTATAGGGACAGTTGGTTGAGGGTTACAGGCTAGAATAGTGTAGGCTTTACAAAGTGTGGTTAGTGTTGGGTTAGTGTTCCATAGGGTACAGCTTGTTTGTGAAGAGGGGTCAATTAGGAATAACTTTATTAAAGTATAGTTAGCGTTTAAAGTCTGGTGTGCAAAAAAACAAAACAGAAGGGGCTTTTGGACTTTTTAGGCACGATTCTAGCAAACTGTTTAAAAAATATATTTTTATTATCTTAGAAAATACATAGCAGACAAAACACAATGTCTAAAAACACACCACAACATGTGTATATAGTATTAAAAAATGCTCGCTATACAGTCTGGTGTGGTCTTTTATATTCTGTATCTTTAAAAATGCCCTCTTGTTTTCCCCAGGCACAGTGAGCATTGTGTTCCTGCGATATGACAGTATTGGCGCACTCCTTGAACCTCCAGAAAACCGTGCTCTGGCAGAAGATAATAATTCACTGGAATTTGGTGACCTGGTAAACTCACCAATTATTGCGGCAGCAATCAATTCAAATCCTCCTACCTTCTACCAACTAGAAAAAGTCACGTTCACGCTGAGACATTTAGAGGTAAGTGGTTATTACTGATGCTTTTGGCGTGTTCTGCAGCAATCCAGTAGGGATTTAGTGACTATCGTCACACCCTCCTGGGGTCAAACTACAAGCCGAGGAGAACAAAGTTTGCATGCCACCACACCCAAATTTCTTCAAAAGTTTGTGTTTCCTATTTAAGTCAGAAATTAAAAGTGAGATGTCTGTCTTTTTTTTATTGGATGGTTGCTATGGAAACTGGACTTAAGAATTTAAAAGTTTGAGTCTGGAAGAGGAAAGCTCTTCATTGACCTCATAGATGGTACAATGAGAGAATGTGCTGGCATTTTCTACATATAAAATAGAATATATTTTTTCCAATAGTCTGTCCTTCTGTAACTGTTTCTGTTTCATGGTCAAATGTATTATGTGCAAAACTTGAAATACAGGCATATTAATATGGGATAAAAGCCATGTGCATGGTCAAGTGTGTTAAGTACAGCACTTGAAATACAGGCATATTCAATATGGAAACAAAAATCATGTGCCAGGTATGACTGCCAATTACAGGGGTCAGAATCCAGTCTTCAATTATCTACTTTAGGCAAAATATTAACTCACTGGCTGCTATAGTTTAGTAAATACAAAAAAGTGCTGCACTAATCAAAAATAAAAAAATGAATATACATCAAAATTAAATCAATAAAATCAGCTAGATATCGTACATACTATGTGAATAGTTATCAAACGTGAATACATATAAAATAATAAGGTTCCACCATAATAAATAGATGCATCAGAAGCAAAAAGTCCAGAAAAATGTTCATGTGCATGTTCATGTGCTTCACCTAAAAAAGGCTTACTGGAAAAATATAGAATAAATAAATAAGTAAATACATAAAATAATAAAGAATAAAACAATAATTATTATTAATAATAATAATAATAATAATAAATGCATAATAATAATAATAATAATAATAATAATAAAATAATAAGAAGAAGAAGAATTAAGAAAATAAAATAAAAAAGATAGAGTGTTCAAAAACATGGTGCACCGCTCAAAGCACCCATCGTAAAACTTCCCCCTGCAATCCTAAGCACAGATCAGGTGCGGACATTTATCCAGGCTAGCAGCAACAGATCAGAAAACAAAGTGATAAACCAAATATTGCCTCTGGCCAGCAATAATCGTCCCTGATCAACCAACAAGCATCAGCATGGAAGACGGGGCTGGACGGTGCACCCTTGTCCTCTGTCTGCAGATAAATGCCAGAGTCCCATGCACTAGGGCTCAACTCCCAATGTGCATGAGGCCTCAATATGACAGCTTCCTGTCTGGCTGATTGTTAGAAAGCCAGCAGTTTCCAAGGGCCCAAAGATAAGGGTCGGGTATGTATTTTTAGGAGGAACTACACATCTTTTATTTGGCATGGAGTCCCCCATTAACATCTATACCAGACCCTCATGTAGAAGTAAGCAGTAGGGAACTGTCATTTACCAGATTTGATCATTTCAGTGTTTCAGTAGATTGTACACTTCATACGTTTGCTCCACTTCACAGACAGGTTCAGGACATCCTAAAGGCATGTCTTTTAAAGGAATTTAAATTATTATTATTTTTTTATTGTTGCCATTTAATGTGATTGTAAAGAATTTTTTTAAAAATAACAAATATTGTATACTTAACTCCTCCGTTCAATGGTTTTGCACAGAGTAGCCCTGAACCTCCTCTTCTGGGGTCCCCTGCCAGCACTCTGGGCTCCTCCTCCCTTCTGAGTGCCCCCATAGTAAGCCGTTTGCTATAGGGGCACCCATATGGGCTCAATCCCAAACTGGGCTGTGTGCATCTATTCAGACACACAGTGCGGCTCAGCCCTGCCCCCTGCTCTCTGCTCACAGCTTTTGACTGACCGCTGCTGTAGCCAATGGCTCTCACTGCTCTCAGCCAAGCCTATGGAGAGAGGAGAGAGGAGCTGCTGCAGACATGCACATCGCTGCATCGAAATCGGGCTCAGGTACGTATTTAGGAGGTGCTGGGGGGAGGGAGCTACTACTAAAAGTTTTTTTACTTTTTAACTGCAGAGAATGCATTAAGGTAAAAAATAACTTTTACCTTTACAACCACCTAAAACATTATTACAGCTGCTGCTCCCTACCAAACAAAATTCTATAAAAGGTTTTTTTGCTTTTGGTACATGCTCTCCAAGGTAATGTTTAGCTCTCAATGTAATTTGTTTGATAGTTTCAGGTTTGAACATTTTCATTTATAATCTTAAAAACAACTCTTTACAGCTGTCCATGGAGCCTGAAACTTCAAAATGTGCATTTTGGAAATACCGTGTGGAAACTCTTCAGGGGGAATGGTCTACTGAAGGTTGTGAAGTAGACTACACCAATGTTAGCCACACATCATGCAAGTGTAACCATCTCACTCATTTTGCTATACTGATGACATCATCCAGTCATAACCAAGTAAGTGTAAGGGGGACTACCATCCAGAGATGTTGGTTACCTTTCTACATCCTAGCTATATTCTTGGCAAAGTGGAATTACGACAATGTCTAACCAATGGGCAACACAGTACCGTCAAAGTTAGCACTTGGACTTTGCAATGTTGGGCTCAATTTTCAAAACGGTAAAAAAACGAGCTAGAACTTAAATTGTGGGAAGATATTAAAAAACACTGTTTCATCCAGTTACAGTTTGTAGTCATTTGAGCAATTGTTACATCAAATCATAGAAGAACTTGAACCAATCTTGCATTAGCCTCCTCTAATATTCTGCACAGCTGTTAAGGGAGATATGGCATCAGGCTAGAAAATGATGGATAATCCAACATTTTAAAGAGAAGGAATCTTTAATGAGGTTCTCCACCTTTTGGAGATATATTCTCTCACTTCCTCTTTTTTCTCCAAGACAGGAAGTGAAATCTCCCCAATGCAACACTGGCAGCAAAAAAAAAATTCTTAACCCTTAAGTCCTCACCCTTCTATACTCTATCCAAACAAAGGATAGAAAAAAAGCCTTAAAAAGTCTCTTTAAATTACATTATTTGGAATGAAAGTCATAATGGTGTTTTGGCTTGGGGGAAAGATCATGTGACCAATGTCTCTGAGCTTTAATTATTATTATTATTGTGTGCCATCAAGCTAATATCAAATAGTGGCAACTGCATGGGTAATGTTTCTCCAGAATGCTCTGTCTTCTCTTTGGGTCTTTTAGAGACACTTTTGCTGGACTATTTACCTGTAAAAGCTTTTGCTGTGTAGACATTCAAAAGCCCCGGGACTGCTGCTGGGTGCTGCCTTCTTGGATGTAATGTCAGCAGCCCCAGCAAGACTCCAAGCTGCCACTCAAGTGATACTCTACAGCAGCCTTTCTCAACCTTTGTAGCCCAGGGGAACCCTTACAATAATTGTCAGATCTCTGGGAATCCCTGGTAAAATTAACCTATTAAGGTCATTGGGAAAATGTTGCTTACATTAGTTGGTGGTAAGTAGGAAGAATGCTCTACCTACGGCGGGTGATCAGAATCACCCTTGCAGCCATGCCACTGGCTCTGCCAAGTGGCAGTGGACCTGGAAATATGCAGGCACCATCAGATGGGAAGTCAGTTAGCCACAGCTCAAAGAACCCCTAGCGGCTTTTGGAGGAACCCTAGGGTTCAACGGAACACTGGTTGAGAATGGCTGCTATAGCTACCCTGTTTTCCTGAAAATAAGACCTAGCGTGATTGTCAGTGATGGCTGCAATATAAGCCCTACCCCCCAAATAAGCCCCGCCCTGTTTCCCCAAAAATAAGCCCTACCCTGAAAATAAGACCTACAAGGACTTTAACTAGGGCTTATTTGGGGGGTAGGGCTTATATTGCAGCCATCACCGACAATCACGCTAGGTCTTATTTTCGGGGAAACAGGGTATATAGAGAGGTAAGATGAAGGGCAAAAGTGCTGGGTCAACACAAACAGTAATTTGACTTTCCCAGAAGACGGAAAGGGCTAAGACATGCATGATGCAAGTAGGGAGGGGGCTGTGCCAGAGAATTGACTCTTTTGGAGAAGTAAAATGTTCTAACAATTTCAAAGGCACATTGCAAGTGAATAAAGAAACATTTATGTAAAGGAAAAACACTGCAAATGAAGCAAAATACTTGATGTTTCTTTCCTTTTATCTGCATTTTTAAGCAGGTGGCAGGGTCCCTTTAAGTCTTTATAAAGGCATGTTCATACATTAATGAGCAGAATTATCAGTATATCTGGAGGGTGTTTTTAGAGCTTTTGGTTCCGCTTTTTCATATACAAAAGATAAATTTTATGTTTGACATTAAAAATACCTTTTTTCATTAAAATATATAATGTCTGCCTGTACTGGAATGCTAAAGGTGATCTTGGGTCCTTTGTGAGTAATTCTTTCCCACTGAGATTCTGCACAATACCCTATTCAACGAGCATACAAAGTACATGTACACACATATAAAAATAAGAAGGTATTTTGACACAAGAACATCAACACAAGATGAATTTACAGTTCTTGCAAGGTTCACAGAAGGCAACTGATAGCAGCTCAGGCCTCATCTGACTCTGTGTACCGAGCTTTAAATAAATAATGGTTCCTCAAGTTTTCTAATTATCGATCAGGTAAAACCCAATCACAGACTTCATATTATTTTCTCATTGCTTTCAGGAGAGAATTACTTTGTGCTTAATGGATAACTCGGCAGAGAAAATGAGTTTTAATCTGTCCTTGATCTTGCTCATGCTCACCGTCCCCATATTGCATCTTTTTCAATTTTACATCAACCTTCTCATCTATTTTCTAGCTTGCAGAGACTAATAAGGAGTAGAAAATATTATTATTGTTGTTGTTACCATTAGTAGTAGTAGTAGTATTGTTGTTATTATTATTTATATTATTAATAACAATAATGCAAGTTTGTAAGGGCTTGATTTATTTCCCATATTTGTATAGTGCTAGCATTTTACCGAAACTTTAAGAACCTCTGGGGAGTGGCGTGGGAGGTTCATTAGACTATAAAATCTTTTGGGTAGGCATATCAGTTCCCTTAGCAGCTTGCAATGTAATGTCACCTTTTGCAATCATACAACAAATCCTTTCTCTGTAGGATCACCAAAAGCAGAAAACAGTTAAAAGTATATTTAAAGCCAAAAAATTGTATCTTTTAAATGGAGCAGGGAATAGTTAAAGCCCCATAATTACACGTAGATTCTTTTGGGTAGGGAAATCAGTTCCCACCCCTGAGCAGCTTGCATTCTAATGTTACCTATTATTGCAATTACACAACAAACATGTTTTCTGTAAGATCAACTTAGGAAGAAAACAATGAAAGTATGTTTAACCACTCGCCAGCCGCTGCACGCCGATATACGTCGGCACAATGGCAGCGTTGGGCAAACGGGCGTACCTGTACGTCCCCTTTAATTGGCGGGGCTAGCGGGCACGCATGCCCGCGGGACTCGATGTCCGCCGGTCTCCTGGCGATCGCGTCACTGAGCCGCAGAACAAGGAAGTGCCTATGTGAACAAGGCATTTACCCGTTCTGCCTTGTGACATGACAGAGATCACTGCTCTCTGTCATCGGGAGCAGTGATTGCTGTCATGTGAGTGGAAGCCCACCCCCCCCAGTTAGAATCACTCCCTAGGACAGAATTAACCCCTTGATCGCCTCCTAGTGTTTAACCCCTTTCCCTGCCAGTGTCATTTACACAGTAATCAGTGCATTTTTATAGCACTGATCGCTGTATAAATGACAATGGTCCCAGAATAGTTTCAAAAGTGTCCGATGTGTCCGCCATAATGTCGCAGTCATGATAAAAATTGCAGATCACCACCATTACTAATAAAAAAAAATTTATAATAAAAATGCAATAAAACTATCCCCTATTTTGTAGACGCTATAACTTTTGCGCAAACCAATCAATATACGCTTATTGTGTTTTTTTTTTACCAAAAATATGTAGAAGAATACATATCGGCCTAAACTGAGGAAAAAAATCATTTTTTTTATATATTTTTGGGGGATATTTATTATAGCAAAAAGTAAAAAATATTGCTTTTTTTTCAAAATTGTTGTTGTTTAGAGCGCAAAAAATAAAAACCACAGAGGTGAGGACCAAAAGAAAGCTCTATTTGTGGGAAAAAAAAGACGTCAATTTTGTTTGGGTGCAACATCGCACGACCGCGCAATTGTCAGTTAAAGCGACGTAGTGCCGAATCGCAAAAAGTGCTCTGGTCGGGAAGGGGGTAAAATCTTCCGGGGCTGAAGCGGTTAAAACCAAAAATATATATATATTTTTTTAGCCGTGGTCTGCAGGCACCCCTTTCCAGCCAGTGTCATTAGTACAGTTACAGTGCATATTTTTAGCACTAATCACTGTATTAGTGTCACTGGTTTCTGCAATGTGTCAGTTAGTGTCCGAAAAAAGTACAAAAAATTTTGCTTTTTTTTTTTAATTGTTGGTTTTTGTTCTTTTTGTTTATAGCGCAAAAAATAAAAACCACAGAGGTGATCAAATACCACCAAAAGAAAGCTCTATTTGTGGGGAAAAAAGGACATACATTGTATTTGTGTACGGCGTCGCACATCCACACAACCGTCAGTCAAAATAACGCAGTGCCATAAAAAAATGGCCTGGTCAGGAAGGGGGGAAATCTTCCAGAGGTCAAGTGGTTAATACCATAAATAATAACATGTTATTCGATTTCTACTCCAGGAGTATATAATGAATTTGACAATTCTAGAGAAATGCTTAAATAATGCATTACAATGTAACTAAACCCATTTGATTAGACTAAAATGTGCTGGAAATTTTAGTTGACTAAAATACGACTAAAACAAAATCAATTCAGATAACTAAAATACAACTAAAACTTTAATGGTATCTTAGTCAAAAGACTATGACTTAGGCCTGATTTACACCTATGCATTTTTAGCGCTTTTTGCATTTTGCAGATTTACAACTACAGTACATTTAACATGGTTTCCTATGTAACACGTTCTGTAGTGCAAATATGCAAAAAGCACTAAAAACTATTCACTAGATGTGAATCAGGCCTTAAGCAAAATAAATTGACGCCAAAATAAACACTGATATGTTGTGACCATGGCCTCCTGTGTCTGTATCCTGATATTTATGGGCTTTGCTTGCTTCCTTTAGGTGTCCATTCATCACAGCGTCCTGACCAGGATCACACAGCTAGGGATCATCATCTCCCTGATCTGTCTCTCCATGTGTATCTTCACATTCTTCTTCTTTAGTGAAATCCAGAGCACCAGGACAACCATTCATAAAAATCTCTGCTGTGCTTTATTCTTGGCTGAGCTGCTTTTCCTCGTCGGCATCAATATGACCAAAAATCAGGTGGGTAACGTTTTTGAGAGTTCAATAAAGCCAAAATCACATGGTGAGAACAAGGTACAAGCCAGGTACAATCCAGTCGAAGTTGAAATCACTTTCACAGCAGGTGGATGAGCTTCACTGCAGTGGCGGCTGGTGCTCAAAAATTTTGGGGGGGCGCAAACAAACTGAAAAATACTGAAAAAAAAACCCCATCAATTGCAGCCTCACTGTGCCCATCAAATGCAGCCACTGTGCCATCAATTGCAGCCACTGTGCCATCAAGTGCAGCCAGTGTGCCGTCAATTGCAGCCACTGTACACATCAAATGCAGCCACTGTGCCCATCAAATGCAGCCACTGTGCCATCAAATGCAGCCACTGTGCCCATCAAATGCAGCCACTGTGCCCATCAAATGCAGCCACTGTGCCCATCAAATGCAGCCACTGTGCCATCAATTGCAGCCATTGTGCCATCAATTGCAGCCACTGTGCCCATCAAATGCAGCCACTGTGCCCATCAAATGCAGCCACTGTGCCCATCAAATGCAGCCACTGTGCCATCAATTGCAGCCACTGTGCCCATTAATTGCAGCCACTGTGCCATCAATTGCAGCCACTGTGCCCATCAAATGCAGCCACTGTGCCGTCAATTGCAGCCACTGTACACATCAAATGCAGTCACTGTGCCCATCAAATGCAGCCACTGTGCCATCAATTGCAGCCACTGTGCCATCAATTGCAGCCAGTGTGCCCATTAATTGCAGCCACTGTGCCATCAATTGCAGCCACTGTGCCCATCAAATGCAGCCACTGTGCCATCAAGTGCAGCCACTGTACACATCAAATGCAGTCACTGTGCCCATCAAATGCAGCCACTGTGCCATCAATTGCAGCCACTGTGCCATCAATTGCAGCCAGTGTGCCGTCAATTGCAGCCACTGTACACATCAAATGCAGCCACTGTGCCCATCAAATGCAGCCACTGTGCCCATCAAATGCAGCCACTGTGCCATCAAATGCAGGCACTGTGCCCATCAAATGCAGCCACTGTGCTCATCAAATGCAGCCACTGTGCCCATCAAATGCAGCCACTGTGCCATCAATTGCAGCCACTGTGCCCATTAATTGCAGCCACTGTGCCATCAATTGCAGCCACTGTGCCCATTAAATGCAGCCACTGTGCCGTCAATTGCAGCCACTGTACACATAAAATACAGTCACTGTGCCCATCAAATGCAGCCACTGTGCCATCAATTGCAGCCACTGTGCCATCAATTGCAGCCAGTGTGCCCATTAATTGCAGCCACTGTGCCATCAATTGCAGCCACTGTGCCCATCAAATGCAGCCACTGTGCCGTCAATTGCAGCCACTGTACACATCAAATGCAGCCACTGTGCCCATCAAATGCAGCCACTGTGCCCATCAAATGCAGCCACTGTGCCATCAATTGCAGCCACTGTGCCCATTAATTGCAGCCACTGTGCCATCAATTGCAGCCACTGTGCCCATCAAATGCAGCCACTGTGCCGTCAATTGCAGCCACTGTACACATCAAATACAGTCACTGTGCCCATCAAATGCAGCCACTGTGCCATCAATTGCAGCCACTGTGCCATCAATTGCAGCCAGTGTGCCCATTAATTGCAGCCACTGTGCCATCAATTGCAGCCACTGTGCCCATCAAATGCAGCCACTGTGCCGTCAATTGCAGCCACTGTACACATCAAATGCAGTCACTGTGCCCATCAAATGCAGCCACTGTGCCATCAATTGCAGCCACTGTGCCATCAATTGCAGCCACTGTACACATCAAATGCAGCCACTGTGCCCATCAAATGCAGCCACTGTGCCATCAAATGCAGCCACTGTGCCTATCAAATGCAGCCACTGTGCCCATCAAATGCAGCCACTGTGCCCATCAAATGCAGCCACTGTGCCCATCAAATGCAGCCACTGTGCCATCAATTGCAGCCACTGTGCCATCAATTGCAGCCAGTGTGCCCATTAATTGCAGCCACTGTGCCATCAATTGCAGCCACTGTGCCCATCAAATGCAGCCACTGTGCCGTCAATTGCAGCCACTGTACACATCAAATGCAGTCACTGTGCCCATCAAATGCAGCCACTGTGCCATCAATTGCAGCCACTGTGCCATTAATTGCAGCCACTGTGTCATTAATTGCAGCCACTGTGCCATCAATTGCAGCCAGTGTGCCGTCTATTGCAGCCACTGTACACATCAAATGCAGCCACTTTGCCCATCAAATGCAGCCACTGTGCCATCAAATGCAGCCACTGTGCCCATCAAATGCAGCCACTGTGCCCATCAAATGCAGCCACTGTGCCCATCAAATGCAGCCACTGTGCCATCAATTGCAGCCACTGTGCCCATCAAATGCAGCCACTGTGCCATCAATTGCAGCCACTGTGCCCATTAATTGCAGCCACTGTGCCATCAATTGCAGCCACTGTGCCCATCAAATGCAGCCACTGTGCCGTCAATTGCAGCCACTGTACACATCAAATGCAGCCACTGTACACATCAAATGCAGTCACTGTGCCCATCAAATGCAGCCACTGTGCCATCAATTGCAGCCACTGTGCCATCAATTGCAGCCAGTGTGCCCATTAATTGCAGCCACTGTGCCATCAATTGCAGCCACTGTGCCCATCAAATGCAGCCACTGTGCCATCAAGTGCAGCCACTGTACACATCAAATGCAGTCACTGTGCCCATCAAATGCAGCCACTGTGCCATCAATTGCAGCCACTGTGCCATCAATTGCAGCCAGTGTGCCGTCAATTGCAGCCACTGTACACATCAAATGCAGCCACTGTGCCCATCAAATGCAGCCACTGTGCCCATCAAATGCAGCCACTGTGCCATCAAATGCAGGCACTGTGCCCATCAAATGCAGCCACTGTGCCCATCAAATGCAGCCACTGTGCCCATCAAATGCAGCCACTGTGCCATCAATTGCAGCCACTGTGCCCATTAATTGCAGCCACTGTGCCATCAATTGCAGCCACTGTGCCCATCAAATGCAGCCACTGTGCCGTCAATTGCAGCCACTGTACACATCAAATACAGTCACTGTGCCCATCAAATGCAGCCACTGTGCCATCAATTGCAGCCACTGTGCCATCAATTGCAGCCAGTGTGCCCATTAATTGCAGCCACTGTGCCATCAATTGCAGCCACTGTGCCCATCAAATGCAGCCACTGTGCCGTCAATTGCAGCCACTGTACACATCAAATGCAGCCACTGTGCCCATCAAATGCAGCCACTGTGCCCATCAAATGCAGCCACTGTGCCATCAATTGCAGCCACTGTGCCCATTAATTGCAGCCACTGTGCCATCAATTGCAGCCAGTGTGCCCATCAAATGCAGCCACTGTGCCGTCAATTGCAGCCACTGTACACATCAAATACAGTCACTGTGCCAATCAAATGCAGCCACTGTGCCATCAATTGCAGCCACTGTGCCATCAATTGCAGCCAGTGTGCCCATTAATTGCAGCCACTGTGCCATCAATTGCAGCCACTGTGCCCATCAAATGCAGCCACTGTGCCGTCAATTGCAGCCACTGTACACATCAAATGCAGTCACTGTGCCCATCAAATGCAGCCACTGTGCCATCAATTGCAGCCACTGTGCCATCAATTGCAGCCACTGTACACATCAAATGCAGCCACTGTGCCCATCAAATGCAGCCACTGTGCCATCAAATGCAGCCACTGTGCCTATCAAATGCAGCCACTGTGCCCATCAAATGCAGCCACTGTGCCCATCAAATGCAGCCACTGTGCCCATCAAATGCAGCCACTGTGCCATCAATTGCAGCCACTGTGCCATCAATTGCAGCCAGTGTGCCCATTAATTGCAGCCACTGTGCCATCAATTGCAGCCACTGTGCCCATCAAATGCAGCCACTGTGCCGTCAATTGCAGCCACTGTACACATCAAATGCAGTCACTGTGCCCATCAAATGCAGCCACTGTGCCATCAATTGCAGCCACTGTGCCATTAATTGCAGCCACTGTGTCATTAATTGCAGCCACTGTGCCATCAATTGCAGCCAGTGTGCCGTCTATTGCAGCCACTGTACACATCAAATGCAGCCACTGTGCCCATCAAATGCAGCCACTGTGCCATCAAATGCAGCCACTGTGCCCATAAAATGCAGCCACTGTGCCCATCAAATGCAGCCACTGTGCCCATCAAATGCAGCCACTGTGCCATCAATTGCAGCCACTGTGCCCATCAAATGCAGCCACTGTGCCCATCAAATGCAGCCACTGTGCCCATCAAATGCAGCCACTGTGCCATTAATTGCAGCCACTGTGCCATTAATTGCAGCCACTGTGCCCATTAATTGCAGCCACTGTGCCATCAATTGCAGCCACTGTGCCCATCAAATGCAGCCACTGTGCCGTCAATTGCAGCCACTGTACACATCAAATGCAGTCACTGTGCCCATCAAATGCAGCCACTGTGCCATCAATTGTAGCCACTGTGCCATCAATTGCAGCCAGTGTGCCCATTAATTGCAGCCACTGTGCCATCAATTGCAGCCACTGTGCCCATCAAATGCAGCCACTGTGCCGTCAATTGCAGCCACTGTACACATCAAATGCAGTCTCTGTGCCCATCAAATGCAGCCACTGTGCCATCAATTGCAGCCACTGTGCCATCAATTGCAGCCACTGTGCCATCAATTGCAGCCACTGTACACATCAAATGCAGCCACTGTGCCCATCAAATGCAGCCACTGTGCCATCAAATGCAGCCACTGTGCCTATCAAATGCAGCCACTGTGCCCATCAAATGCAGCCACTGTGCCCATCAAATGCAGCCACTGTGCCATCAATTGCAGCCACTGTGCCCATCAAATGCAGCCACTGTGCCCATCAATTGCAGCCCCTGTGCCCATCAATTGCAGCCACTGTGCCATCAATTGCAGCCACTGTGCCATCAATTGCAGCCACTGTGCCCATCAAATGCAGCCACTGTGCCCATCAAATGCAGCCACTGTGCCATTAATTGCAGCCACTGTGCCCATTAATTGCAGCCACTGTACCATCAATTGCAGCCACTGTGCCATCAATTGCAGCCGCTGTGACCCCCCATGGCACTTACCAGTCCAGCACCCCCTGTCCGCTCACTGTCTGGCTGGCCCTTACCCCATCTTGGTGACAAATCAGGTAGCAGGTAACGGTGGTGAGCTGTGGGACAGGCAGCGGCTCCTGTGTCCTCCATGTTTACTCCAAGCTTTTCCTCCTGCTAGGCGTCCAACAGCAGTGCCTGTCCTTTCAGCCAATCAGGTGACGGGTATCAGACCGTCACCTTTAGTGTTACAAAAGCGAATATTCATTTGCTTTTCTAACACACCTCGGTGGGCTCCGAGCGCAATGCTCTGCGCCACGAGTCCACCCTATTTTGAAGCCTATTAGAGCCTGTGGCTCTAATGAGGTGCTTCAAAAAAACACCCCTGCCGCTGTAGTGCAAGCGTCCGCCATTCTAAAAGGGGTCGGATGCCTGAATAGGGGTGGCCACGGCGGCCATGGATAGATACGTGCTATGCAGGGACGGCGGCGGGGTCCGGGTGCCCCAAATGGACAGGCCACCACTACTTCACTGTATGAAACCAGACTCAATTTATCCCAATGGATGAATGAAGCTGTCAAACAGATACAGAATAGGTAATCAAAGGATGGACACAAGGATGACTTTCCTGGCTGTATCCCTGATGAGTGGACGGGCACTGAGTTAGAGGGAGCAAAGAGACTGAGTTGTGTGAGTGTGATGGACAATTACTCTGGCAGTTCACAGGGTGAAGGGCTGCAGAGGGGCCGGCTTGTGTGGCTTTGATGGATTTTTACACTAGCAGGTCAAAGGGTGAGTTAGAGGTAAATGCAGGACCAGGACAGGGGGCGGGCAGCAGGGGTGGCTGTGGTATCATGTGAGGTGGGGGTCACAGTTTGGCATGTTACTCCTGGACACTAGATGACTTTGTCCTGACACTGGGTAAACAGTAACGGATTAAAAAACAGCAGAAGTGGGGTTGAGCTTTGTGAAACATGCAACCAAAAACATAAAGGAGAATTCTTACAGGCCTAGTTTACATTTGTGTTTGGGGGGGGGGGGGTGAGCTGCATTCTTACCTTTTACCAACCACCTCCCTCCCCCCTAGGTTGCAAAGGGAGCCATATGGGGTATACACATGCTGTAATGCTTTGCATTTCGGCACAGCAAATAATCCCCAGACAAGTTTCCCAGACGACAAACGTTGACCCTTAAAAATCTCCATCGGCGACATTTAAAAATTTCTACAGGTTACCAGTTTTGAGTTATAGAGGAGGTCTAGTGCTAGAATTATTGCTCTCGTTCTACCAATCGTGGCGATACCTTACATGTGTGGTTTGAACACCGTTTTCATATGCGGGTGCAACTTGCGTATGCGTTTGCTTCTGTGCATGAGCTCGGTGGGTTGGGGTGCTGTCAATTTTTTTTTTTTTTTTTTTTTTACTTTTTATTTTTACACTGTCTTTAAAAAAAAAAAATAATAATTGGGTTACTTTTATTCCTATTACAAGGAATGTAAATAGAAAAAAAGCATGACAGGACCTCTTGAATGTGAGATCTGGGGTCAAAAAGACCTCAAATCTCATATTTACACTAAGATGCAATAAAAAAAGAAAAATTTAATGTCATTTTTTTTTTCAAAAAAAAAAAAATCCCCTTTAAGAGGATTGGACGGAAGTGACATTTAGCGCCGCTTCCGCCATCCAATGGTGTGGAGCCAAGCGGGGACCATCTTTCCCTCACTCGACATCCAGCCTGTGAGGGAAGAGGACTGATCGTCTCAGCCACTGCCGACGGCTCCGCTAAGTGGCGGAAACGACCGGAGCGCGGCGGGAGGGGGGGGCCCTCTCCCGCCCCCCGATAAGAGTAATCTTGCGGCCAATCTGATGCAGGGACTACTTTTATCTGAAAGCGGACAGCCCGCTAAAGAAGAGGATACCGGGGTTAGGGCAGCTACCTGCTGCCCTAACACTGGTATTCCTCTTCAAACAGCCACCATATAATGACAGCTAGCAGTCGGTAAGTGGTTAACAAGTTCTGTACAAATTAGTTAGTACCACAAATGTTTCTGTATTCTCTAAAAGGGTTGGTCTTGGGAGGTGGGTAGGGGGTGGAACCAAGGAACGGTGCTCGGAGGTGGGTAGTGGGTGGAACCAAGGATCGGTGCTCAGGGGTGGGTAGGGGGAGGAGACAAGTGGTGACTTGGAAAGGGGGAGCTCCTACACCTATTCTCTGAGAAAATCCCTGCCCAAAACTGAACGGCATATTCAAGATGCCTTACTAATGCTTTATACCCAGCACAGGTTTCCTGTAAAACTTTTGTTAAAAAAAAGAAGAGAGAAATTGGCTGAGCCATTAATCAGCTGAGCAATGATTCCTCAGCATATAGCACTTTACTACCAAACAAAGAGCCTCCTTCCTATTTCTCATTCGCCATCATTAGATTGCCATTGTGAAATAACTTCAGATTGTTGTCTTGCTGACTGAAGTCATAATGCAGAAAGCAATAACTTTTCCTAGCATGTATATATGTATTTAAAGAAGCTTCTGTCAGGGGAAATCAATTCCTCTGTGTGACACTGAATGCTCAGGAAGCAACGCACACCGGAATAATTGCTTTTATTTTATTGTTTAAATATTGGGAGGTGGTAATATTCACTAGGCACAAGATGGCAATAAGTAATGTTTATTCCCCCTTGAGGGACTCTCATTGAGCTTCTCTATAGCCCTCCTTATATCTCACATTTCTGCAGAAACTTCCATGTAATGTTTGGAGTTTTGCAGTGCAGCAGACACTAACCAAGACTCTTTGAAAAGTTCAGTTTGAGTTTATGGAAGTTGTAAAGCAAATGACTTATTTTTCCCTAAAGATTCACAGCTGAGTATTTTTTCTCTTTTCTAGGGAACAATACATTTTGTTGATTAAAAATGTTTAAGGTGTGTGTACTATTATTATTTATTATTATACAGGATGTATATTGCGCCAATATTTTGCGCAGCGCTTTACAACATGAGGGCAGACAGTACACTTACAATACAAATCAATACAGGAGAGATCAGAGGGCCCTGCTCCTTAGAGCTTACAATCTAGAAGGGAGGGTCAAGTGGAACAAAAGGTGATAACTGTTGAGGATGAGCTGATGGAAAAAATGAAAATACAATTGTTAGGTGTGGGTAGGGTAGGCTTCTCTAAAGAGAAGGTTTTTCAGGGATTGTCTAAAAGCTAATAGAGTAGGAGATAAGCAGACAGATTGGGGTAGGGCATTCCACTGCATTGGAGAGGCTTTGGAAAAGTCCTGGAGGCGAGCATGGGAGGAGGTGACGAGGGAGCTAGAGAGCCGGAGGTCTTGAGAGGAACGAAGAGAACTAGTAGGTTGGTATTTAGAGACTAAGCTAGTGATGTAGCTGGGGGCTAAATTGTGGATGGCTTTGTACGTAGTTGTTAGTATTTTGAATTTAATTTGTTGGGTGAGCCGAAGCTAGTGGAGGGATTGACAGAGAGGGGTAGCAGAGACAGAGCGATTGGTAAGGTGGATGAGTTTGGCAGCGGCATTCATGATGGATTGAAGAGGTGATAGACTATATAGAGGTAAGCCAATGAGAAGGGAGTTGCAGTAGTCGAGACGAGAGATGACCAGGCAGTGAATTAAGAGCTTTGTTGTGTCATTGGTTAGAAAGGGGCGTATTTTGGAGATGTTGCAGAGGTTGAGGCGGCAAGATTTGGACAGTGATTGGATGTGGTACTTAAAGGAGAGTTCAGAGTCTAGGACTACACCTAGAACCTTGGCGTGCGGGGATGGGCTTATAGTTGTGCCATTGATTTTGACAGAGAGATCAGTGGAAGGCAAAGGGGCATATGGGGGAGGAAAAATTATAAGTTCAGTTTTGGATAGATTGAGTTTGAGGAAGTGGTGTGACATCCAGACTGATATATCTGATAGTAAATTAGTGATACGTGATAATAGATAAATGATAATAGACACATGCCGCAAAGAAGGGAGATAGGGGAGGAAAATATTTTGTATATGGCAATAAGTCTAGTTTAACATCTATGCAATTGATTAGGGTTTCAGGAGCGTTTAACATTTTTAAACCCACGTTTTTGATGTGTTTTTGCATGCAGTTTTCATGCATTTTGCGCTTTTTTTCTCTTTAAACACACTGTATATAGTTGGTTGCTAAGGAGCGGGTCGGGAAGCTGGCCACCACGTCCTTAACAACCGACGAGTCATCAGCTGTCAGCGGGGTAGCCGGCAAAAAAAAATGGCATGGGGTCCCCCCCAAATCCATACCAGGCCCTTCGGTTCTGGTATGGATTTGAAGGGGAACCCCATGCCAATTTTTTTTTTTTTAAATGGCGTGGGGTTACCCCCAAAATCCATACCAGACCCTTATCCCTGCATGTAGGTCAGGAAAAAGGGAGGGGAGGAGTGAGCGCCCCCTCTCCTCCTGGACCATACCAGGCCACATGCCCTCGACATGCTAAGAAGCAGGCTGGGAAGCTGGCCACTACATCCTTAACTGGTCTCAGTTTCTTATGAAAAGTAGTCCAACAGGTTCCCAATCACTGTAAGAGCCAGTCATGTATTCGGGAAACCGCGCTCCACGGTCCAGTGTTAAAACCCACTCAAGCCTTGGACACATCTACGCGTGTCGGGAACAAGCACAAAATCGTTTGCTTTCCTGACATCCACAGAAATGTGCTGCCATTTAGCAGACCCGATTAGCAGTAATTGTTAACAGCACCCCCATGCATCTACAAACTTGTGCGGTTTTGCATACGCCAATCTGCATGGTTCCGTAGCACCGTGCAGTTCAGTGTGGCGCATTTTTGGAAAAGAGTCTAGCTAAGTTCATATCTATGGGTGTCGGGAACATGTGCAATATCCCGCACTTTCTCGACATGCACAGAAATGTGCTGCAATATAGCAGATATGCAGCAGTGCCATTAATTGTTGATAGAACCCCCCACACATCTTCAAACTACGTGCCAAACCACGTGGTGCTCAAGCATCATGCAGTTCGGTGTGTTTTAGAAAAAGAGTCACAGGCTTCTTTTCTGTGTTTCTTGCTCGTAAGGCAGCCCATTGAAATAAAATTGGCTGACCTACACATGATACGCAGGAGTGCGCCAAAAGCACACAACATCACACCCGCTCTTGGTCGCACCTGTAGGTGTAAACCAAGCCTCAGGGGAATCTTTTTTGTGTTCCTTGCTTGTAGGGCAGTCCATTAAAATTAAAAGGCTGCCTCACACGCAACACACAGGAATGCACAAAAAAAATTGCGAAGACGAAGGGTGTAGGTGTGAACCAAACTTTAAAGCTGAATTCTGCTGCTTTCTAAAAACTGCAGGCATACCATGGGTTAAAGTGATACTAAATGTTTGATTTTTTTTTTTTTTTTAAATAACAAACATGTCATACTTACCTCCACTGTACAGCTCGTTTTGCACAGAGTGACTCCAAACATCCTCTTCTGGGGTCCCCCGGCGGCTCTCGCGGCTCCTCCCCGCATTAGATAATCCCCTAGGAGAAGCGATTTCCCAAGGTAGTTATCTTGCGGGCACTTCCCAAGTCATTCATTAGGCGTCCATAGAAGCCGAATGTATGACTCGGCCCCGCCCCCCGGTGCCCTGGTCATTGGATTTGATTGACAGCAGTGGGAGCCAATGGCTGCGCTGCTATCAATCTATCCAATCAAAGCCGGGACTCCGTGGAGAGAAGGACGGCGCATCCCAACCGAACAAGATGAAGATGCTCAGGTGAGTACAACGGGGGGGGCTGGGGGGGCAGTGACTGACAGGTGTTTTTTCACATTAATGCATAGGACAACCCCTTTAAGTCTAATGCCCCGTACACACGGTCGGACTTTGTTCGGACATTCCGACAACAAAATCCTAGGATTTTTTCCGACGGATGTTGCCTCAAACTTGTCTTGCATACACACGGTCACACAAAGTTGTCGGAAAATCCGATCGTTCTAAACACGGTGACGTAAAACACGTACGTCGGGACTATAAACGGGGCAGTGGCCAATAGCTTTCATCCCTTTATTTATTCTGAGCATGCGTGGCACTTTGTCCGTCGGATTTGTGTACACACGATCGGAATTTCCGACAACGGATTTTGTTGTCGGAAAATTTTATATCCTGCTCTCAAACTTTGTGTGTCGGAAAATCCGATGGAAAATGTCCGATGGAGCCCACACACGGTCGGAATTTCCGACAACACGCTCCAATCGGACATTTTCCATCGGAAAATCCGACCGTGTGTACGGGGCATAATGCCGCGTACACACGGTTGGATTCTCCGATGGGAAATGTTGGATGTGAACTTGTTGGCGGAAAGTCCGATCGTGTGTACGCGGCATTAGATTAAGTTAAGAAAGGAAAAAAGTTGGGACTTTATATGAGGCATCATGTAATAAGAACTGAGTGATAATCAAGTTAGCACTTTTATTGATATATACATACTGTATGTCATGTCACATTGCATTTTTAAGCATATGTGAACATAATATAACACGAATAAATTCATAAAATGTTACAATACATATTTTAGATAAGTAGGTAAACAGCACATAGTAATAATAAGTATTCATATATATATATATATATATATATATATATATATATACATATATTAGTAGGCGTTACATGGCAGTGACTGGTATTCAGACAGATACATGGATAGATAAACAGCACATTGCAGTAACCGATGGGCAGGGTAAAAATGCTCCATATGGTAAAATTTGTAAAAGTATTGAACATATGTTCTAAAATGAAAGTACAAATTTATAAGCCTAAAATATGGCAGCGTCCTGGTGCCCAACATGTTTTGTGGGTGAAATCAGTTCATCAGAAGCTGATGCATCCAAAGGTCTGTAAAAAAATATAAATATCAATATAGTCTAACTAAAATATCAAAAAGGTATACATAAGGGAAAAGAATATGCCGAGCCCTAGATACTCACTTGGGGCTAGGGTATAGGAGCATGTGGTGCTGCAGTATGGAAAACGCTGGAAAATGTTTTCCAGATTTAGGGACGGAGATGTATGATTTTATGTATCTCATATAAAGTCCCACATTTTCCCTTTTCCCTTTCCCCTCAATATTAAGATTAAGTTAAGACTTACCTGTATCTCTATTATTTACATGTGACAGGTTTAATGTGCTCCAGGAAGATAACTTCCAGAGCTCCAAGGCTTTTCACTGTGGTTTCAGTTTCTTCAAGAGCAGAGCCACTGGAACTGCCATGCCTGCCCCTCCCCTCCTTCTGCCCATTCACAGAAGCCTTTCTATTATATGAACTCATTCACAAAATACAAAGGCTTCTGTGAATGGGCAGCAGAAGGGAGAGGCAGGAATAGCCGCTCTGTGTGCTTCTCTCCTCTCACAGCCAGAGTGCATTAAACCTGTCACATATAAGTAATAGACAAAAGTCCTGAAAGTGACATGCAAATTGGACTTAAAGTTTTACTACACCCAGAACCCTGCATTTACTATATCTGGTCTCCCACAGTACACAGAACATGGAAATGCAATCGTTTTAGTAAATATAAACTGCTAGATACCTTTTCTCATCAGCAGTATACAGGTAAAAGCCAGTAAATTAGAATATTTTGAAAAACTTGATTTATTTCAGTAATTGCATTCAAAAGGTGTAACTTGTACATTATATTTATTCATTGCACACAGACTGATGCATTCAAATGTTTATTTCATTTAATTTTGATGATTTGAAGTGGCAACAAATGAAAATCCAAAATTCCGTGTGTCACAAAATTAGAATATTACTTAAGGCTAATACAAAAAAGGGATTTTTTAGAAATGTTGGCCAACTGAAAAGTATGAAAATGAAAAATATGAGCATGTACAATACTCAATACTTGGTTGGAGCTCCTTTTGCCTCAATTACTGCATTAATGCGGCGTGGCATGGAGTCGATGAGTTTCTGGCACTGCTCAGGTGTTATGAGAGCCCAGGTTGCTCTGATAGTGGCCTTCAACTCTTCTGCGTTGTTGGGTCTGGCATTCTGCATCTTCCTTTTCACAATACCCCACAGATTTTCTATGGGGCTAAGGTCAGGGGAGTTGGCTGGCCAATTTAGAACAGAAATACCATGGTCCGTAAACCAGGCACGGGTAGATTTTGCGCTGTGTGCAGGCGCCAAGTCCTGTTGGAACCTGAAATCTCCATCTCCATAGAGCAGGTCAGCAGCAGGAAGCATGAAGTGCTCTAAAACTTGCTGGTAGACGGCTGCGTTGACCCTGGATCTCAGGAAACAGAGTGGACCGACACCAGCAGATGACATGGCACCCCAAACCATCACTGATGGTGGAAACTTTACACTAGACTTCAGGCAACGTGGATCCTGTGCCTCTCCTGTCTTCCTCCAGACTCTGGGACCTCGATTTCCAAAGAAAATGCAAAATTTGCTTTCGTCAGAAAACATGACTTTGGACCACTCAGCAGCAGTCCAGCTCTTTTTTTCCTTAGCCCAGGTGAGACGCTTTTCGCGCTGTTTCTTGGTCAACAGTGGCTTGACACGAGGTATGCGGCAGTTGAAACCCATGTCTTTCAAGCGTCTCTTGGTGGTGGATCTTGAAGCACTGACTCCAGCAGCTGTCCACTCCTTGTGAATCTCCCCCACATTTTTGAAGGGGTTTTTTTTCACAATCTTGACTAGGGCGCGGTGATCCCTATCGCTTGTACACTTTTTCTGACCACAGTTTTTCCTTCCCTTTGCCTCTCTATTAATGTGTTTGGACACAGAGCTCTGAGAACAGCCAGCCTCTTCAGCAATAACCTTTTGTGTCTTTCCCTCCTTGTGCAATGTGTCGATGGTCGCCTTTTGGACAGCTGTCAAATCTGAAGTCTTCCCCATGTTTGTGTAGGCTTCAGAACTGGACTGAGAGACCATTTAAAGCCCTTTGCAGGTGTTTTGAGTTAATCAGCTGATTAGTTTGTGGCACCAGGTGTCTTCAAAATTTAACCCTTACACAATATTCTAATTTTGTGACACACGGAATTTTGGATTTTCATTTGTTGCCACTTCAAATCATCAAAATTAAATGAAATAAACATTTGAATGCATCAGTCTGTGTGCAATGAATAAATATAATGTACAAGTTACACCTTTTTAATGCAATTACTGAAATAAATCAAGTTTTTCAAAATATTCTAATTTACTGGCTTTCACCTGTATAGCAGTCTTGTGACTTCTATCAGTGTCCAGCCAAATTAAGGCTTGTAGGTGGAGTTTTCATTCTCCTCTGACTGTCCTATGAGGCTGCAGGACCCCTGACCCTCTGTCTGGACAGTGCTGATTGGCCCTGTGCCGATCACATGCACTCCCCCAAGAAAAGAAAAAAAACTCTCTAGCAATACACACCAAACTGAGCATGTGCAGCTTGCCCCCAAGTTTCTGTACTATCAGGAGATGGATTGGGGACTGTGGGAAAAAGGGAGGATCAGAGAAGACAGGATCAAACGGCCTTTTTACATAATGAGGAGGATTAACCCCTTAGGTTCCACAGTGAGAATAACAAGCATGCTTTACTGCATATACAGACTGATTTTACTGTTGTGGGTTTAGTAACACTTTTTAACTCAACTTTTTGCAAAGTTGCTGAATTCCTGGAATTTTGCTTTAAATGACCATCAAAAGGCATTGGGAAGAGGTTGACATGCAAAAAGAAGTTTCTGCCCAGGGTTCAGCTGTAAGCGTGCACCCACAAAATAGTTTTGAAAAACTTGCTCGGGTTACTTTTCTTTGTTCTGTTTCCATTTAAAAAAAGAAACATTTTTTTTTTTTGTAATTTATATTTTTTTCTTTTCTTTGCTTTTGTTCCAAACCTTTTCCTTTGTTTGCAGCTTAGTATGAGATCTCGGTGACTGAACAAGTTTTAATAGCTAACAGCATCATCTATCTTGTTTTATTTTCATTCTGCTCAGGGGGGAGAAGAGATTACATAACCGCCAGTTTGTCATACCTCTTTTCACTTACCATGATCTTGTTTTTGTTTTGTTTTTTTACCTGTGGAAAGAGTGAAGCTGTGCCGTGTTCCTGTACTTATCTCTGGAGAAACATCGAGTCTATTAATGTTCTCTTTCAATGCAGTAATTAAACTCTGAATGCACCCAAACACAGTCTGGGTCTAATGTTAGCTGAAATGTATCGCTTGCTAAGATGGCTTTATTCCTAACAATAATGCAGAATAATAGGCGCGTTTTTTTACGATAATCTTCTAATAGGTACCCAGATGTCGTTATAGCACGGAAAAAAAAGGTATGTATCCAAATTAATAATCCCAAAAGAAAGATAGCAAGCCTGACATTTTTATTATTATTATTATAATTATTATTACTATTAATATTAAAGGCATTATTTATAGTATGTTATCTCTTCAATGTACATTTTAAGGTCGATTTGTAACATTTACCTGAGAGTAAACTTTAACATGACTGGCGTTTTTGTTTTCTCGCTAATCCCTCGTTTTATTGTTTGCAAGCTTTCTATTACTAACAGTCATCAGTATATCAGAGAATGGGATCAGCATCCTCGTTTAACTTCTTTGTGACTACCCAACGCATACACCATATTGCCAACAGTATTGGGGACGCCTGCTTTTACACCCACATGAGTTTTAATGCATCCCAGTCTTAGTCCGTGGGATTCAACATTGAGTTGGCCCACCCTTTGCAGCTATAACAGCTTCAACTCCTCTGGGAAGGCTGTCCACAAGGTTTAGGAGTGTGTCTATGGGAATGTTTGACCATTCCTCCAGAAGCGCATTTGTGAAGTCAGTGACTGATGTGGACAAGAAGGCCTGGCTCGTAGTCTCCACTCTAATTCATCCCAAAGGTGTTCTATCTGGTTCAGGTTAGGACTCTGTGCAGGCCAGTCAAGTTCCTCCACCCCAAACTCACTCATCCATGTCTTTATGGACCTTGCTTTGTGTACTGGTGCTCAGTCATGTTGGAACAGGAAGGGGCCATCCCCAAACTCTTCCCACAAAGTTGGGAGCATGAAATTGTCCAAAATGTCTTGGTATGCTGACACCTTAAGAGTTCCCTTCACTGGAACTAAGGGGCCAAACCCAACCCCTGAAAAATAACCCCACACCATACCATACCTCCACCAAATGATTTGAACCAGTGCACAAAGCAAGGTCCATAAGGACTTGAATGAGCAAGTTTGGGGTGGAGGAACTTGACTGGCCTGCACAGAGTCCTGACCTCAACCCAACAGAACACCTTTGGGATGAATTAGAGCGGAGACTGCAAGCCAGGCCTTCTTGACCAACATCAGTGTCTGACCTCACAAATGCGTTTCTGGAAGGATGGTCAAACATTCCCATAGACACACTCCTAAACCTTGTGTACAATCTTCCCATAAAAGTTGAAGATGTTATAGCTGCAAAGGGTGGGCCAACTCATTATTGAACCCTACGGACTAATGCCCCATACACACGGTCGGATTTTCCGAAGGAAAATGCTCTATAGGAGCTTGTTGTCGGAAATTCTGACCGCGTGTAGGCTCCATCGGACATTTTCCATTGGAATTTCCGTCACACAAAATTTGAGATCTGGATCTCAAATTTTCCGGCAACAAAATCCGTTTTCGTAAATTCCGATCGTGTGTACACAATTCCGACTCACAAAGTTCCACTCATGCTCGGAATCAAGCAGAAGAGCCGCACTGGCTATTAAACTTCATTTTCTCAGCTCGTCGTACGTGTTGTACGTCACCGGGTTCTTGATGTTCAGAATTTCAGACAAGATTTGTATGACCATGTGCATGCAAGACAAGTTTGAGCCAACAACCATCAGGAAAAAATCCATGGATTTCGTTGTCGAAATGTCCGATCGTGTGTACGGGGCATAAGACTGGGATGCCATTAAAGTTCATGTGCATATAAAGGTGGGCATCCCAATACTTTTGGCAATATAGTTTATGTGTGGCAGCAAAAGTGAAAAAAGTTTGTGAAACAGAACTTTTGGGGAGGAGGGGGAAGCAGGCACCCGAATTTGACAGGTACCTGCTCCCACTTCCGTTCAGAAGCTCTCCCTCTCAAAGTCTTCTCCTCCTAGAAGACCTCTGGGCCAGTCACAGACCGCAGTGCCACTCGCGCATGCACAGTGGGCACCTTGCTGTGAAGCCGCAAGCTGTCACAGCCGGGTGCCCATAGTAGAGATGTGGGCGCCGCCGAGGGAGGACATGGGGAGAACACAGCTGTGGTGAGTACACCGCTGGACCGTGGGACAGGTGAGTGGATATTAATTCAAAGTCAGCAGCTACATTTTTGTAGCTGCTGACTTTTATTAAACAAACAAATGACTAGAACTCCGCTTTAACGCACAAATACGGCTCCGGGCTCCCAGAGCCCTTTCCTTTTCAATCTGCAGTCACTGTAATTTTATTTAAAATTCAATACAATATGGCAGCCTGAAGGTGTTCCGTACACTATTGGAGTACAGAACTTCCTCAAAAATGTTATTTCCTGCTTGTGTGATTGGCTCACTGATTTCCCCAAGAGTCTGCACTAAGATACAAGTCAGATTTTACACATCTCATGCAACAAACATCAACTGAATAATAATGAAATAGTCACTAGTCACTATTCAGAATCACTCTGCACACAACAAACAGCTTCTTCTTCAGAGCAGAACCAGGCAGGAATCCCCAACAAAGTTTATTAAAATCCTTGCAATGTAAATATAGTGAATATCAATCTGCGCAATCTCGTGAAATAAAGTGGTGTAAACTAATTTTCAATAATAGCTGTTATAACTAACAAGTGTTCTCAATTCACTTAAAAGGTGCAAATAATTAATAGACAGAGCTGGGCTATAAAAAAAAAAACATTAATAATAATAAAAGTGTAACTAAAAATGGTAATCAATAAGCATATATTGCTGAAAGATCATACAGTATCTCACAAAAGTGAGTACACCCTTCACATTTTTGTAAATATTTTATTATCTTTTCATGTGACACTTTTTTTTCAATTAAGAATACATACTTGAATAGATTTTGTTTTAAAGGCAGAGTTAAGTTTCACTTTAAAAAAAAAAAAACATGATATGTTCCATTAACAAAAAAAGAGCTGGGTATAAGCCTAAGGTTGGGGGCCCAAAGCTTTGCAGGCACCACTCCAAGTGAAAGTGTTTTCCACTTGTTACCCCTTTCCTTTGCATCAAATTACACATTAAGGTCTTGCTCACACTACTCATAGCGAATGGGCTGCCCTATGCACGATTGACGCTCCAAAGAAGCTCAGGGACCAATTTCGCTCTTGCGTTTTGCCAGGTGTGGGCAGGTTAAAACAGTTAGGTGCTGTCCCGGCCGGGAGAGTAAGAGCTAATGTCATGCGTGGTTTCTTGGTATTATTGGTGTGTTCCTGTCTGGGTCCAGCCCACTTGTCCAGTGTTTTCTAAATTGGTATTGGTATGGTATGAAAGCTTGGGGATAGAGGTGAGTGAGTCTCTAGAGAGTTTCAACACAGCTGTGTGTTGTGGGACCTGTAAGGGATTGAGACGGAAGATGAGACCCAGAAGCAGTGGCGCTGCTAGGGGGTGGCTTTTGGGGCTATAGCCCCGAATCTGGGGCCCATAGCCCAGAGTCTCTGCAGGAGTCCCCAAGGGGAGGGAAGGCTCTCTGGGGACCCTGATGCTAAGGGGGGGCTCTCTGGGGACCCTGAATTTAAGGGGGAGGCTCTCTGGGGACCCTGATATAAGGGGGAGGCTCTCTGGGGACCCTGATGTAAAGGGGGGCTCTCTAGGGACCCTGATGTAAAGGGGGGCTCTTTGGGGACCCTGATGTAAAGGGGGTTCTCTGGGGACCCTGATGTAAGGCGGGGGGCTCTCTGGGGACCCTGATGTAAGGGGGGCTCTTTGGGGACCCTGATTAAAGGGGGGCTCTCTGGGAACCCTGATGTAAAGGGAGGGCTCTCTGGGGACCCTGATGTAAAGGGAGGGCTCTCTGGGGACCCTGATGTAAGGGGGACTCTTTGGGGACCCTGATTAAAGGGGGGCTCTCTGGGAACCCTGATGTAAAGGGAGGGCTCTCTGGGAACCCTGATGTAAAGGGAGGGCTCTCTGGGGACCCTGATGTAAGGGGGGCTCTTTGGGGACCCTGATTAAAGGGGGGCTCTCTGGGAACCCTGATGTAAAGGGAGGGCTCTCTGGGGACCCTGATGTAAAGGGGGGCTCTCTGGGGACCCTGATGTAAGTGGGGGGCTCTCTGGGGACCCTGATGTAAGTGGGGGGGGGACTCTCTGGGGATATATGCACACACACACACGTATATTACTGTATATACATGTGTATGCCCACCCAAGCTTATGACTTTCTTTACTACACTGCTATGGGCTCTAGCCCCAGATATTTTGTAGACCTAGCAATGCCCCTGCCCAGAAGGCTGTTGTGTGCCACTGTCCATATGTAGAGACTTTTAACTTGCGGTTTGCCCTGAAGACACCAGAACTGGAGTATGCCTCCAAAGAACTTACACTTGCATGACAGAGCCTATGAACGAGTATGATTGTGGGTCTACACTTCTTCAGGTATGCCGGGACAGCACTCAGCCTGTAGTTATAGTTAGGAAATTAGGAATGAAAAATGCCTGGCTTGTTGGACTGTGGAATGCCTTGCACTTTTTCTAAGTAAAGTATTAAAACATGGAAACATAACAAGCAGCCTGTGGATAGCGTGTACCTGTTCTAGGTGGCACAGCCTCTAGCAACGAGGGAGCTGTTGTCGGCACTCCTTCCACCAGCGGTCTGTTTCCCAGAGCAACGGTCGCGGATTGTACTGCAGAGGTTCCCAAATCATGACAAAACACGCCCGTATGTGAATGGGGCCTTTTTAGTCATATTATTGGGAAGACTAAACCTCAAGCTACTGACAGAAGTAATAGAGGACAGGAAATTGACGTAACAAGTTGTTTGTGGATGAATGGTTATAGAATAAGAATAAAAAGCACTGGAGATTTAGCTAGAGACCTATAAATATGAAGTGGAATTCAGGCCTGGAGATCACAATATAATAACCAGGAGCAGCGAAGAGAGAGAAGTCCAAATATTACATTAGTCAGGCTACTGCCTGGTTTACTAAACTCTGATAAGTGTCAACATCTGCTCTTCATTCTAATGGAAGCCATCAAGCCAACATCTATCTGATGGGTTATAATCTGGTTTCTGTTTAGTAAAAATCACCTTTTATCATGTATCTGCAGAATGTGAATAGCGTTTTGTGGCCGTCTGAGAAAACAAGAGAATCAGATTGCCTCTTTAACATCAGGCGGCACGTACTCGCAGCCTAACCTGTTTATCATGTACATCTTATGAAACCGGGGCCTCTAATTCCCTTTTCAATTTTTGTAATAATATTGTCCTCAAACTGCTAGAAAACCAGAATAACAGTGATTGTATTACAGTCTAATCCTCTAAGAGCATATGCAATCTGCTCTGAATAGGTAACAGAGGAAATTTAGAGGAAAAGGCAGAGATTGGCATGGCCTGGTTTTTTAACGATTATTTCAACTTTCTGCCAAAAATTGGTACATCTTTGGAACAACCCTGAGGTTTTGTTTGCCAATTGATTCCATTTGGGTAGTGAATTGGTTCCTTTCTGCACTTCCTAGTGCAGGGGTCTCCACACTATGGCCCATGGGCCACATCCAGCCACTACAAGATTTTTTCCAGCCACAGGTTAGGGTCTGTGGAATATTCTCAATGGGGGGGGGGGGGAGATTTACTAAAACTGGAGTATGCAAAATCTGGTGCAGCTCTGAACTTAAATCAATCAGCTTCCTGGTTTTATTGTCAAAGTTTAATTGAAAAATCTGAAGTTAGAAGCTGATTGGCTACCATGCACAGCTGCACCAGATTCCGAGTGCACCAGTTTTAGTACTGTACATCTCCCCCAGTGTCTACCGATTAAGGATTAAGGTCCACAGACTCAAGGCTGTCTGTGATGTTTGCTTCTAATGTAAGGTGGGACTCCTAAAGCAGACTCTGATGTAAAGGTGGCTTTGATGGGGACCATAATATAAGGCAGGACTCTTAAGGGGTCCTTGATGGGAATTTTTTTAGGTCCATGATTATTTGTAATATATTTGTTGCGCCCCTCCTACTAAAAAGTTTGGAGGCCCCTGCCCTAGTGCAAGATGACCTAGGTTGGCACCATAGGGCATGGGAGGCAGTGCTGAGGTCTTCCATTGAGTGCTGTTGGGTGGGCCCATATCACTGTCCAGTGCCAGTATTTTCTACACCAACCCCCTGATAGTATGGAAACTCCGTCCAACAGATGCCAGCACTTGCAGCCCTGTGAGGCTAGTGTGCCCTTTATACCAGCAGTTACCAATCAAGACTTTAGGGCCTTAAAGTCCCACTTCAATTATTTTATTATTGGTTTTGTTGGTTTACCGTCTTTATCAGTCATTTACTGCAGGCAGTTTGTGACCTCAATGGGCAGAATTTACTGACTTTCTGTATGGTCACAGGGACAGGAAGTGAGAGGAATCTCTACAAAGGATACATTTAAAGTAATTAACCTCCCTGGCGGTATTCCCGAGTCTGGCTCGGGTTGGATTTTTTATACCAAAAGCGGTATCCCCGAGCCAGACTCGGGCTTGCATCGCAGGATCCAGGAAGAGTTTACTTACCTTGTCCCCTGGATCCTGCGATGTCTCCCCGCTGTGATCGGCGAGCCGCTGTGTCTCGTTCGATTCACAGTGCCGAGCTCCGTTCCCTGCGAGCGTTGCGACGCACGGGGACGGAGTTCGGCGGTAAATTCAAAAGTGAAACAAACAGTATAGATACAGCATACTGTAATCTTACAGATTACAGTACTGTATCAAATAACTACACATCCCCTTTGTCCCTAGTGGTCTGCCCAGTGTCCTGCATGCAGTTTTATATATATAAAACTGTTCTTTCTGCCAGGAAACTGGAGATTGTCCATAGCAACCAAAAACTATTTATAGTTATTTATTATATTATAATTTTTTATTTCGTTTTTCAAACTTTCATACCCGGGATGTCTACTAGACTCTTGTTTGGACAGATTTAAGTGAACTATTCCTAAGAATTACAGGCCTACAATATAAAACGCCAAATTTCTGTGCAAAATAATTGTACCGCTTTCAGCACCTAAAATCAGAAAGAATCATACCGCCAGGGAGGTTAAAGAACTATTGTTTGCATAGGTAAAAAAACAGTATAAACCAGTGTTTGAAATTGTAGAGAAAGCATGATGATACGATCCATTGTGTCCCCGGAAACACCACTGAGTCCATGAAAGTTTCAAGTTTGTTTGCAGACACCCTGCTTTTCACAATGCAATCATGCAACGCAAGGCTTTAGTATAGGGGTTCTTGTCTCAGTTGGGACAGGAGGCAATAAAAACCGACAGTTGAACCAGGGTTTTAGTGCCCCCAACCGCTACTCCTTTAGCAGCAGCGGCAGCAGCTGCAACTGGGGACATACACATGCCGAAGCCGCAAATTTTTGCCTCTGTTGCTTTTGGTGGGCACTACCACCTGCCGATTACGGCACATTCAAGTGAATGGGGCAACTTTGCAAGCACCTCACAACCTAGTGTGGGTCCAAGGAGTTAAAGCAGGTGATAAGGAGGTGATACCATGATTCCTCACCGCCTGTCAACGGTCCGTGAAGCACATATGAACGAATCCTTAAAGAGGATTCTTCGCAATATTATGTGAGTAACATTGTCAGTAACTGGACATTGATTCCATGTTTCGATTGCACAAAAACAGCAAACAACAAAAATCTCACTAGTTATAGCTGGCTTGTGTAGTCATGATTCACCGTTTTTACTTTAAATGAATTTGATAAAATCTTGAAATCCTTATGGTTTATTTCAGCTGTTCTGTTCCTTGTTATCTAAATATATACTATATTGACATCTTTTGAAGTTATATTGGTATCTAATAGGATTGGCAATGATTATGTTTTTGACATTCATGTGAAGGGGGTTTGGGGACATTTTGGGCAATCTATTGGGGGTCAGTAATGGTAAAAAAAAGTTGGGCACCCCTGTCTTAAGGACCTATTATAAACACAGCCACTTAATATGTGGAGATAGGGCATCCCTATGTAATGACTTAAAGACAGCCATAAGCTGCATAGACATTTCAAGAGACTTTCTGCTATAGAAATCTCTGCATTAAGGTAAAAAAAAAACTCTCCACTATCTGTTACACCCCCCCCCCCCCCAATCACTAAACACTTACCTGACCTCTTTCACCGCTCCAGCACTGTCCTAGCTGCAGCACCACTCTCCTCTCTTTCTAGTCTCATAGGAGACACTGAGAGCAGCAGTAGCCATAGGCTCCTGCTACTGTCAGTCAAACTCCTGTGAGGAGGGAGTGGAGGTGTGGCTTGCGATCATTGTGCATGTCTATAGATTCACACAGCCCAGCTTGCATGGTTGCCCCTTAGAAGGGGAACTTCAAAGAAGAAACATACAGCGCTGGAGAGGGACCACCTAAAGCGGAGGTAAGGAACCCCCTTTGTGCAGTATTGCTGCATAGAGCAGGTAAATAGAGCATCTTTTTTGTTTAAATTAAAAAAATACCCTTTTATTATCACTTTAATCACAGTTTATAATTGTAGCAAGATCCCAGGCCTCCTTTAGTCTAATGAGAACCTCCAGAGCCAAGAGCTGCTGACATCCTTCTGTATAGCGTGGGTTATAAGGCATAGTGGGTGTAGTACAAGATAGATTAATGGGCACCAGACACTTCTTGAATGCAAAGAGATTTTATTTCTCTTGAACAGAACTTTGGGAGAGAGGGTTAGGGCCAGGACACCCTTAGATAGTCGCAATGTGAATTGGCAGTCTCCGAGACTTCTACAGGTAGACAGCCATGCATGGAAAGGCATCCAGCAAGACACCACATCTGCATGCGTAGAAGCGTTGTCTCCTATGGCAACAGTCTTAACCACTTGCCGCTCGCCATATAGCAAAATGACAGCGGCAAAGTGGTTTTGATATCCTGACCGGACGTCATATGACGTCGCTGGGATATCAAGCCGTTGTGCGCCCCCGGGGGCGCGCATAGCGGCGATCGTTGTTGCGGTGTTTCAGTCTGACACGCCGCAACACCGATATAGGTAAAGAGTCACTGACGGAGACTCTTTACCACGTGATCAGCCGTGTCCAATCACGGCTGATCACAGTGTAAACAGGAAAAGACATTGATCGGCTTTTCCTCACTTGCGTCTGTCAGACACGAGTAGAGGAGAGGCGATTGGCTGCTCCTCTGACAGGGGTTTTGTGCTGATTGATTATTAGCGCAGCCCCCCCGAGGATGCCCACACTGGATCCTAGTATATAATGGAGATGTAGACATGGCCTGCAACTTCTTGGGTGACCAGTGGTTTGTGGATTCCCTACAACAGAAGTTGCTGGTACAGCGCCGCCCGTGGCTTCTCAATGATGGAGAGCAGCAGCAAATTGGTTGATTTGTAAAGGAATTTTCCAACCTGCCCTTCCTTACAATAAAGGGAGCTGGACATATGGTACCAACTGACAAACCCAGCCCGGCCTTTATCGTGTTCAGTCGCTACATCAACAATGAGCCTTTTTTAATCTGATTACCTGTCACCACCAGGTATGCCACCCTAGACCACCAGGGATGCCAATCAGTTCCCACAATGGATGCCAATCAGTGCCCACAATGGATGTCAATCAGTGTCCACAATGGGCATCACTGATTGGCAGGCATTATTGTTTGGCACTGATTGGCATCCATCAGTACCATCTATTAGTGTACATCAGTGCCACCTATCAGTGCCCATCCATGCCCATCTGTGCCACCTATCAGTGCCCATCTGTGCCACCTGTCAGTGCCCATCCGTGCCACCTATCAGTGCCCATACGTGCCGCCTATCAGTGCCCATCCGTGCTGCGTTTCAGTGCCCATCCGTGCCGCCTTTCAGTGCCTATCAGTGCCACCTATGTGTACCCATCAGTGCTGCATATCAGTTCCACCTATCAGTGCCCATCAGTGCCGCCTATCAGTGCCCCATCAGTGCCGCATATTAGTGCCCATCATCAGTGCTCATCAGTGCCACCTCATCAGTGCCACCTCATTGGTGCCACCTCATCGGTACCCATCAGTGCCATCTTATAAGTGCCTGTCAGTGCAGCCCCATCAGTGCCCATCAGTGAAGGAGAAAACCTTATTATTTACAAAGTATTGTAACAGAAACAAAAAAAACTTTTTTTTTTTTTAATTTACGGTCTTTTTTAATTTGTATAGCAGAAAATAAAACTCACAGAGGTGATTAAATACCACCAAAAGAAAGCTATATTTGTGGGAACAAAATGATAAAAATTTAGTTTGGGTACGGTGTAGCATGACCGCGCAATTGTCATTCAAAGTGCGACAGCACTGAAAGCTGAAAATTGGTCTGGGCAGGAAGGTGTATAAGTGCCCTGTATTGAAGTGGTTAAAACAGTTCCTAACACAAGTTGTAATGAACTCCTTTACTCCAGTCACTTATTGTAGGTTCTCAACCCATTGAGCCCCAGTCTCTCTCACTGGACTTGGTGATTCACTGCCACCGAATCCTTTGAGCTCTTCCAATGTTCACTTAAGTATCTTCCTCAAGCGTCACCCCCCCTTCTCTGCTGGGTCCCGAGCTTGGCACTCCAGATACTTCTCAAGCTTAATGCCACTGGCCTGCTCAGTCCCTGGCTTGACACACAAGGCTGCTTTGCAAGCGTCACCTCCGCTGACTGGGTCCCTGGCTTGACACCTGCTAAATCTTCACCATCCCCGGTTGGTGAGAATACTGCTCCGGTACTTGCTTCAGCTACTCACTGTGGTCCCTGGTAATAAGGTGTATGGTCCCTTAGTGGCCACAGCTTCCCCTCTACCTCCGACAACTAAAGGTTCTCTGGCCGACAGAACTGTCACTTCTGGTTGGACTGCACGCTGCAATCCCAACCCTGAGCTGCTCTCTTGGTTCTGGATAGGCCCTCAGACAGCCTAGCAGCCAGATGTGCCTGGGATAGGCCCAAACTCCGGCCTAGCAGCCTGGGCAGTACAACACATGTCCACCCAGACAGCCGTCCCGGTGGCACAGAACACTGATCACCTGACTCCACCCAAATATATACAGTAGGTTCTCCTAGCAGGCCAAAGGATTTAAAAAAAAACCCTGCCTATTGGCTGAGATACCCCATATACTCCTAATCTGTCCTTGCCTTGCCCTTCTCTTATCTAATGTCACCAGGTACCCAGCCGTCCAGTAGCAGAAGAGAGAAGTGCAGCAATTCCAGACTTAGGGTGAACTCAATTGATCCCTAACAATGAGCCAAGGTAACTACACCTTACAGGTACACTTAGGAGCAATCCTGCCTAAACATCAGGGTGCTACATAATTAAAAAAAGGTCTCAGTTTGGGTCTCCAAGAATAAGCCATTGAAGGTTTCTCAAAATGAAGGGTATGCGTAGTCCTCACTCTTGGAAACCAATATTATATTGCCTTGTTTTTATTTATGACAAGTTGGCTTTGAATTAAACAAAAGAAATGTTTAAAATTAATTAAATTAAAATAGCTCCTTTTTCATTTTTAGCTTTTGTGTGCCGTCATCGCTGGAATGCTACATTACTTCTTCCTTGCAGCTTTTGCCTGGATGTGCATTGAAGGAATCCATCTCTATCTCATCGTCGTTGGTGTCATCTATAACCGTGGATTCTTGCATAAAAACTTCTACATTTTCGGTTACTGCAGTCCGGCTGTGGTGGTTGGCATCTCTGCTATTCTGGGATACAAGTATTATGGCACGGATAAAGTGTGAGTATGCTAAAGCGAAGGCTCTGCATTTAAAAATATTTTCTCAAATAAATGAATTATTTATGCAATAATATTTTATTTATCTTGAAGATGTTGGCTGAGCACGGAGAACAATTTTATATGGAGTTTTATTGGACCGGCCTGTCTCATCATTCTTGTGAGTACGGAGTTTGTGTTTTATTAATATTCACCAGTGTTTATTGTCTTTTTTTGCATTAAGTAAGATTTGAAGGCTGGTTTAACTACACTATGCACATAGCTCAGATGGGCTGGAACAGGTAAGGACTGATATAGAAAAGTTTTTATAGATGCATCTTCAGTACTGACAGCCGCTTTGACAAACAAATAAGTATTGAAAAGGGTGGACATTGTGGCACCAGCACCCAGTCCCCTTCCTGGTGACAGCAATCCACCTTATTATGACATTCTGGTGGGGCAGAAATAAAAACCCTTGCTAATTTACATTAATATTAGCTACAGTTTACAAATTTGCCTGGTTAAATTCTAATAGGGCATACACACGGTCGGACTTTGTTCGGGCATTCCGACAACAAAATTCTAGGATTTTTTCCGACGGATGTTGGCTCAAACTTGTCTTGTCTACACACGGTCGCACAAAGTTGTCGGAAAATCCGATCGTTCTAAACGCGGTGACGTAAAACACGTACGTCGGGACTATAAACGGGGCAGTGGCCAATAGCTTTCATCTCTTTATTTATTCTGAGCATGCGTGGCACTTTGTCCGTTGGATTTGTGTACACACGATCGGAATTTCCGACAACGGATTTTGTTGTCGGAAAATTTTATCTCCTGCTCTCCAACTTTGTGTGTCGGAAAATCCGATGGAAAATGTCCGATGGAGCCCACACACGGTCGGAATTTCCGACAACACGCTCCGATCGGACATTTTCCATCGGAAAATCCGACCGTGTGTACGGGGCATTAGAGTTCAGTTTGAGGATGGTTGACTACAGGACCTTGGGTCAGTGGTACCCTGCCCCTTTCCTGGCAAAACCAACCCACATCGCCACATATCTGTAGGCAAATGTAGACATTCATTACTTTCTACTAGTAGTGACAGTTTACATATTTGCCTGGTTATATCCTAAGAGACCAACTTGAGTGTGGTTGGCCAAAGGAACTTGGGTCAGTTGCGCCTCATCCCCTTCCTAGCAAGACCAACCCACATCACTATATCTTACCTATGAGAGAAGTAGAAACTCTTGTTTCATTACTTCCTCCTAGTAGTGACAGTTCACACGTTTGTCTGAGTATATCCTAGGAGTTCAGTTTGAGCATGTTTAGCTATATGACCTTGGGTCAGTGGCACTGTCCACTTCCTGGCAAGACCAACTCACCTCACTATGAAAGTAGAGATTCTTGTTCCTACGTTACTACTTCCAACTAGTAGTGGCATTTTACACATTTGCCTGGTTATATTCTAAGAGTTCAGTTTGAGGATGGTTGGCTATAGGACCTTGGGTCAGTGGTGCCCCGTCCCCCTCCTGGCAAAACCAACCCATATTGCTATGAAATATCTGTGAGGCAAAAGCAGAAACTCCTACTTCATTTCACTTTCTACTAGTAGTGACATATTACGTATTTACCTGGTTATATTCTAATGCCCTGTACACACTGTCGGACATTGATCGGACATTCCGACAACAAAATCCTAGGATTTTTTCCGACGGATGTTGGCTCAAACTTGTCTTGCATACACACGGTCGCACAAAGTTGTCGGAAAATCCGATAGTTCGGAACGCGGTGACGTAAAACACGTACTTCGAGACTACAAACAGGGCAGTGGCCAATAGCTTTTGTCTCTTAATTTATTCCGAGCATGCGTGGCACTTTGTGAGTCGGATTTGTGTACACACGATCGGAATTTCCGACAACGGATTTTGTTGTCGGAAAATTTTATAGCAAGCTCTCAAACTTTGTGTGTCAGAAATTCCGATGGAAAATGTGTGATGGAGCCTACAAACGGTCGGAATTTCCGTGTGCTATCACACATTTTCCGTCGGAAAATCCGACCGTGTGAACAGGTCATAAGAGTTCAATTTGAATGTGGTTGGCTGCAGGTACTAGTGTCAGTGGCACCTCATCCATTTTCTAGCAAGACCAACCCATATCACTATGACATACCTGTGAAGCAGAAGTAGAAACCCTTGTTCTTGCTTCATCACTTCCTGCTTGCAGTTCCAGTTTTCACATTTGCCTGTTGATCATGGTAGACTATACAACCTTGAGTTAGTGACACCTGTCCCCTTCCTGGCAAGACCAAACCCATCTCACTATGACATACTTCTGTGGAAGAAGTGAAAACTCTTGTTCTTACTTTACTACATCCTACTAGCAGTGACAGTTTACACGTTTTCCTGTTTATATCCTTGGAGTTCAGTTTGCGCATGGTTGGCTATAGCACCTTGAGTCAGTGGCACTGTCCCCTTTGTGGCAAGACCAATTCACCTCCCTATGACAGACCTGTGGGGAAGAATTTGAAATTCTTGTTCCTATGTTACTACTTCATACTAGTAGTGACAGTTTACACATATAAATGGTTACATCCTAGGAGTTCAGTTTGAGTGTGGTTTGCTATAGGACTTTGGGTCAGTGATGCCCTATCCCCTTCCTGGCAAGAACCCCCCCCCCCCCACGTCACTATGACATACTATCTGTGAGGCAGAAGTAGAAACTGCTACTTCTTTACATTCTAATAGTAGTGACAATTTACACATTTTGCCTGATTATAACCTAAGGGTTCAGTTTGACCATGGTTGGCTGTAGGACGTTGGGGCAGTAGTGGCCTGTCCTCTAAATGCTATGACATATCTGTGAGGCAGAAGTAGAAACTCCTACTTCATTACTCTCTACTAGTAGTGAAAGTTTACACATTTGCCTGGTTACATCCTAATAGTTCAATTTGAGTAGGTTTGGCTATAAGAACTTGGGTCAGTGGCGCTCCCATAGCCTTTCTGGCAAGGGCAACCTGCATCACTATGACATACCTGTGAGGCAGAAGTTGAAATTTTTGTTCTTTCTTCATTACTTCCTACTTGTGGTGAGAGTTTACACATTTGCCTGGTTATATGCAAAGAGTTCAGTTTAATTGTGGTTGGCTATACAACCTTGAGTCAGTGGTATCTGTCCCCTTGCTGGCAAGACCAATCCATCTCACTATGACATACCTGTGCAGAAAAAGAGGGGAAGGGGGTTTGGGACTTTGAATGAACCACATAGGTATAAAGAATTCAGTTTATTGTATAAATTAACATACAAATGCATAGTCATGTGTAAGTGTATATCCAATACAATTATAATAACTGGTACAGTTCATAAAAATGTATATCTATACATACAATGTAGATGGGTTGCCACATGATTATAAACGATTAATATCAAAAACTATACATAATGACAGATATCAATTGAATCATAGAGACATGGCATATAATAGCTCTACGCATTTTGTGGATTGATCCACTCTTCAGGAGCATGAGCGTGAGTTCAATAAAATATAATAAAAGGAGTTGCTGTATGGTCTGATCCTACCCAAGGAAAAAAGAAAAATCATAAAGAATAAAATAAAATGAAACCAAGTATAAAAACACACTCTCTACCATACTTACAAGGTTGACTACATAATAAAAGTGTGGCACTGTAGATCGGGGACCCCTAAAGGGGGGCATCTCCAACGGGAGCTGAGGTGGTGTGAGTGGCCTGCTGTCCAGCAAGAAAATCATCCAGGGGAGACAGATTTCAAGAAGTTGAAGTAGTCAGAGTAACCATAAGTGCTGAGACCATCAATGAAGGACTTCTGAAAAAATATATATGTATATATTTTTTTTATGTAGTTATAGTATGACACGTGCAAGGTGTCCTGTGCTCGGTAAAGAACAGGGGGTTGAAGTATATTTGTTCAGAAGTCCTTCATTGATGGTCTCAGCACTTATGGTCACTCTGACTACTTCAACTTCTTGAAATCTGAGAGTGGGTTTTTATACTTGGTTTTATTTTATTTTATTCGTTATGATTTTTCCTTTTTCCTTGGGTAGTATCAGACTATACAGCAACTCCTTCTATTATACTTTATTGAACTCATGCTCCTGAAGAGTGGATCAATCCACAAAATGCATAGAGCTATTATATGCCGTGTCCCTATGATTCAATTGATATCTGTCAGTAGGTATAGTTTTTGATACTAATCGTTTATAATCATGTGGCAACCCATCTACATTGTATGTATAGATATACATTTTTATGAATTGTACCTGTTGTTATAATTGTATTGAATATACACTTACTCATGATTATGCATTTGTATGTTAATTTATACAATAAACTGAATTCTTTATAACTATGTGCTTCATTCAAAGTCCCAAACCCCCTTCCCCTCTTTTTTTGACATATAGATAGTAGACTTGTGCACAAAGGAAAAATTTGTTGTCATTCGTAAAATACATAATTTCGTTCTGTTATATTCGTTATGTTACGGATAATTCGTTATTATTCGTAGAGTGTCGATATTCGTTATACTGAATCTCGAATCATGTCAAATTTGTTTGTTAGATTCGCTATAATTTCGTTTGTATTAGTTGAAATTCGATATTTATGTATGTATATATATTCGTGATAATGATTCGTAGTTTGTAAAGTCGTTTGTTTATTGAATCTTTTAACACACCCAATGACAATATCTCTTCTCCTCTGCTCAAATACAATACAACACCCTTCTCTCACTCAGTTCTCAGGAATGCACTTTGCCAGTAATCCAACCTCCAGCCCAAAATTAATCAGCTGATTGGACTGTAAGATTTACTTTGAGTTGACCTTTTGTTTCATTAGATCTTTAACGAATTACCGAATCATGTCGAATTAATTCGTTATATCCGCTATAATTTCTTTCGTATTCGTTGAAATTTGTTATTTTTTTTTATTCGGATGCATCCGAATGTCCGAAAGATGCAAAATTCGGCCGAATTTCGATCCATTACGAAACTTATTGCACAAGCCTAATAGATAGGGATGGAGGCAATTGACCTTACTAGGTCACCGCCTCATATAAAGTCCTAACTGTTCTCCTTTTTCTTATACCTGTGCAGAAGAAATGGGAACTCTTGTTCCTAATTCACTACTTCCTACTAGTACTGACAGTTTACAAGTTGCCTGGTTATATCCTAGGAGTTCAGTTTGAGCAAGGTTGGTTATATGAGTTTGGATCAGTGGCGCTGTCTACTTCCTGGAAAGACCAACCCACTTCACTATGAAAGACTTATGAAGAAGAAGCAAAAATTCTTGTTCCTACGTTACTATTTCCTACTAGTAGTGACCGTTTACACATTTAAATGGGTATATCCTAAGGGTTCAGTGTGAGTGTGGATAGCTATAGGTTCCAATATATCAATGAATGAGGTGTAAGACTCAGCTTTTGGTATTGCACAGACCACATTCCCACAAACAGCAACCGAACCAAATTAAAACTAAAACATAAGCAATCTTTATATATTTTACCCCCCCCAAACAAAAAAAATATACAGCACCAGCCGCCAGTACCTCCAACTGATTTTTAAACACTTCCATCAGCTCATCCCCACAGTTACAACCTTCTGTAGCACTTGCCCCACCCTATTAGATTGTAAGCTCTTACGAGCAGGGCCCTCTTGCCCTCTTGTGTTTCATTGTATTGTAACTGTATTGTCTCCCTTTTTATTGTAAAACACTGCGTAACCTGTTGCCGCTATATAAATCCTGTATAATGATAATAATAATACTATCCTTGCATGTATTAACCCTTGGGATCTGACTTTTAAGCCCTCAAGTGGCCTCAAGTCGCTTTACTGTGAATGAGAGTGTCTTAATTGACACTACTGAAGTCGCTCCGACTTCAGAGCGTACTACTTGTACTACTTGGATCCGACTTGTAGGCGACCTGTACCCATAGAATTCAATGGAAGTCGCCTCCAAGTCGGATCTCCATCTACATTCAAGCGACTTTACAGGGAAAAAAATTAGTTTGCCCAGGCAAACCCCTCCCTCCCAGAGAGCTGATTATTCTGTGATTGGCCACAGCTAAAGTCGCCTGTCCTGGAGGCGACTTGAAGTCGCGTTGTAATTTGCTTAAAGTCGCGCTGAAGTCGCGTTGAAGCCGCGTTGAAGTCGCCTTGCAAAGTCGCGCTGAAGTCGTGTTGCCCCTGTGTGAATCGAGCCTTAGAGTTATCATAATGCAATATTGTTTGTAATAGCTGTATTTTAAGCGATAGTTATGCAAGTGCAAGCACAAGACGGGATACCCCTTATTTGCACTTCAAGTTCTTGCATTGTAGAATTTTCAAAGTTAAAGATCCCCCCTAGCAGCCAATCTGTGAATCTCTAGAATTAGCTGCTGCATTTTGCCAAGTTTTAAAGAAGCTATTTAGAAGTCGATAATTTTGAAAGTAATTGCAAATCATTATTGAACTGAGCTCACGCCGATCTTCAGCTTCAAGTTTGCTCATTTTTTTTTATTGAATCCTTGGGTTAGTGGTAGTTGATGACACATAACAAGAATCATTCGGCTTCTTACAAGTGCCAGCTGCCGCAGATTGTTAGTCAATAGTGATGATGATACAGATAATGTTAAGAGGACTCCAGTTTGATCACAGCAATTCCTGTTGCTGTACAAATAAAGAAAAAAGCTTTATAGGGGAACCAATCAGCCATTGGGATATGAACAACATTTATAAGAATAATTAGAGATCAGTTACATTTTTTTATCCTTAAAATTGGCATTTTTAAAATGTAATTTAATGTCAAAATATCGAATCGTTGGGATTATAGATTAAATGGTATTTGGACCCTTTGAAAGGTAGACTTTACTCTGTATCTGTGATTGGTAAAGTCACAATACTTTACTACTCTAATGCCCTGTACACGCGACCGGTTTTACCGTCGGAATAAACTCCGAAGGTTTCTCTGATGGAATTCTATTCAAGCGGTCTTGCCTACACACGGTCAACCCAAAGTCCGACCAAAGTCCGACCATCAAGAACGCGGTGACGTAAAACACTTACGACAGGACTAGAAAAATGAAGTTCAATAGCCAGTAACCAATAGCTTCCGTATCGTACTTGCTTCAGAGCATGCGTCGTTTTTGGTCCATCGGAACAGCATACAGACGAGCAGTTTTCCCGATAGGAATTGGTTCAGTCGGAAATATTTAGAACATGTTCTTTTTCTAGGTCCGTCTGAATTTTCGAAAAACAAAGTCCGATGAGGCATACACACAATCGGAATAGACGATGAAAAGCTTCCGTCTGACTTTTTCTGTCGGGCATTCCACTCGTGTGTACGCGGCTTTATCCCAATGGGACATATGGGTAATGTGTAGGCTGCTTCCATACACCAAGGGATCTCTGCAGAAAACCTTGGGTAGTATAAAGGTTGGACCAAAAATTAGGTGCAGCACACCAAAATGTTAAAATCCAAATAGAAGTTTTTATCCCAAATCATGTAGTGAACTCAATATCCAATGTGATTCAGGGGCTTCACCCCTTCATTAGGGCTACAATGTCATATGAAAAATATATAAAAACAATAAGATAGTGATGGCCAGGGCTTTTTTCAGTGGGAACGGAGGATAACCAGTGATGGCTGGTGCTCCATATTTTTTTTTTGGGGGGGGGGGGGGGCAGCAAACAAACCACCCACTACCCAAACCACCCAGTGCTCTGCGCCCTGAGCCCACCTTTTTTTTAAGCCAATTAGAGCCTCAAGCTCTAATCATGTGTGTAAAAAAAAACAACATTGAAATCCATGCGTCCAGCGCCCTACATTTAGAGTAGTGGCCAGGGGGGTATGGAATAGGGAGGTGACGCCCTTGCACCCCTAATGGAGGGGCTGCCACTGGGGAGAACACAGTTCCAGCATGAATATATGTAATGGGAAGGGGTGCTGGGCTGTATTAAGGGGGTTGGTGTTGCTTGCTGCTGGATGTCACAGGCAGGGGGGAATCTATTGTCACTGGGGGATCTATTGTTGTGGGAATGGCCTATAGTTGTTGGAGGGGATCAATTGTTGCTGGGGGATCTTATGTCGCCTGAGAGGTCAATTATTGCTGGGGGGGTTAATTGTTGCTGGGAGGGATCTATTATTGAGGGAGAGTTCTATTGTTGCTGGCTGCTGGAAGGTCTATTGATGCTGATTGATGGGAAGTCTATTGTTGCTAGCGGGATCTATCGTTGCTGGGGAGGATATTTGTTGCAGGGAGGGTTTATTCTTATTATGATATCTATTGTTGCTGGGGTGTTCATTTTTGCTGACTGCAGGGGATGTATTTTATAGACATGTGCGATTCAGTTCGTAACAAATGGATTTTCGGACGAATTTGTTAGTATTTGTACAATCGGATCAATTCGGAAATCCAAATAGCTGAAAGAACCAAAATACGAAAATTCCGAAATTAAGAATAAGCACAATAACGAACACGCGAAAATACGAACTTGCGAACGGACAAACTTATGAAAATATGAAACTCCGCAACAGTAAAAGAAAGAAAATGACATCTATAACGAATGATTTACATTTCGTATTTTCAATCCTTTGTTCATAATTTCGTATGTTCGTATTTTCATTAGTGTGTTCCTAATTTCGTTTCTTCGTCTATTCGTAATTTGTTTGTTCGTGTTCTTGAAACGTTCTTTTGAATGGACAGTGTAAGTGTATCTTAATATGTATGTTCGTAATTTCGTATGTTCATAATTTTGTGTTCTCGAATCGTTCCTTCGAATGGGCAGTGTATTAGTGAGTGATGTATCTTACTTAATATCTTTAGCCAATCAGCTTATCCTATTTGTGTCTGAGTCACACTGCATTGCTGAATCTTTTTAGATTCAGTTGAGGAGGAGGCGGAGTCAGGTCTCGTGACTGAGGGAGTGGACTGGAGTAAGTACAGGACTTATTAGAAAAGCAAGCATAGGATTATTATTCTTTATTTCCTTTGAAATTACGAATCAACGAAAAAGACAATCTCACAAAAGTAACAATTACTAAATTACGAGTAGTGTACCGAATAAACGAAAATTATTATCTAATAAAATTATGAATTTCGAATCAAAGAAAATTAGACTAACGGAATTACGAATCGTTTCATATCAACGAAAATAAAACTGTTACAAAAATACTAACGAGTCCGAATATGAAAACTCGCATCTTGCGAAATCACGAATCGTTACGAATCACCAGAAACGTAAAGAAACAAAACAAAACTTAATTTTTTTGTTGTGCACATGTCTAGTATTTTACAGCTTTTCTTGCTATCATTAACACATTCCATACAAAGTACTTAGCACCACAAAATGATCCTTAATTCTGTATGCTCTAAAAGGGGCGGTACTGGGAGGTGGTTAGGGGGTGGAACCAAAGGATGGTGCTCAGAGGTGGGTAAAGGGCGAAGACAAGAGGTGACATGGAAGGAGGGAGTACCTGCACCTATTCTCTGAGAAAAAAAGGCCCTGTGATGACCATACAAATAAAAAAGTAATAATAATAAATGATGATAAATAATAATTATTAAAAAATGAATTTAAAAAATATGCTATGCAATACTAAACTAATAACTGCTAAAATTAATTTAAAACAATCCATATCCTAAGAAAAATGGCTTTTGTAGGACTCAAGCTGGAGATGGGATTAATAATGAAAACAGTAACAAATGGTAACTTTTTGCTAAGAAATCAAATGTTAAAATCAGAGGTTTGGGCTCCTTTTATGTAAATCTTGGACCTTGCAGCAGAAAGCTGAAAGGATTTGAGAGCTCTTGACACTAAAGCTACTAATTACACTACAAATCATTATTTGAAATTACCATGTACATTGCCAACATTAAACTACATCTAAATCAAAAAAAGATTGTTAGGTTTGACAAATGTGTTTTACCAACTTTTTTTCCTTTATAAACGATTGTCCTTACAATACAACCTTTCACCCCTTTTTGCATATCAGCACTGCTGATCTCCCCCAGCTTTTAAATTACTTCATGTCTACATGTACTCGCTCCAGCTTCAGCTGCACATCATTGCACTAGACTGGCTTCCTAATGGTGGCAACCTAGGGCCATGACTGCGCAAAGTGTGGCAGCATGATCACATGTGGTCGGGGCATACTGCGCCCAAGTGCGGGACTCAGAACGAGCTGTCGCTAATGCCCCCCAGAGGAGGGCTGAGGCCGACTTTCATTCTGATGTGGCACTCCAACTTAAAAGCATGGCTCCTTCTCGAGAACATATTTAACTCTTTGTAATCCGTGGCCAACTTCTATAACACTTCACATTGCTCACTACGGACATAGTTCCTCACTCCGCTTTAGAATACTTCTCTCACTTGTTGTTGTGCAGCATTTCTGAGCCGGTACAACTGAGTTTGTACCGGTCTCCACCAATCCAGTGACCTGTCACCTCACTCCTAGTGACCTTGATCTGCATATTTCACGTGGATACTAGGAAGCACACTTGTACATATCCCGTGCTTATTCTTCTCCCGGGGCCTCAATACATCTTCCTCCGTGCCTCCCAGGCTAGGTCCCTAAGAAGCCACGTGCCATGAGGTCAGTCCCAGTATGTGGGGAACCAGTTGCTAGGGAAGGAGCCTAAGCACCAAGCTCCTTCACTAGCATGACCTCCGTCAGCCTTACCATGTCATATCACTTCCTGATTGGCTGGCTGCTTATGCACACAACACTAGTACTGTCATCATTAGCAATGGAAATATAGCCTTCTTTGGATAGCTTCTCTGCTCGTTAGACCTCTGTACCGCATCCCCACTAACTAATCTCCATCCCTTGTCAAGCCCTTTTCTTTGGATATGCCATGTATGCACCCCTTTAGTGACTTCAGATGAGGCAATTTATATAATAACAAAGTTATTTTTATTGAAGTAGTTAATTGTAACAAATGAGCAGTTGTCAAAGACTTCTTCCATACACATTCTTATACAAAGTCCTCAAAGTGCCCCTTTGTTGTGTCCCTGGTGCTCCCTTTTGCCTCAGGAGATAGTTATATCTTAATTAAGTGAAAGTGTCTTTTAGAGCATTAGTCCAATCAGCAGCATAAGTCCATACCCTTGGAACCTCAACTGGGCATTCACAAGATATGGTAAAGTGGCAAAGGGGCTCCCACATTCTCAGAAGCACTTTCCTTCTCTTCCCATGCAGCGAGCAAACCAGAGAACCCCAAGAACCTTGACTTAAATACAGTTTGCCTTTTTAAAAGTTTTGTCCTGCAGAAGGCAGTACTTGTCAGAAAGGCCCAGGCCAGCAGTGTTAAAGGGGTTGTAAACCCTCATGGTTTTCACCTTAATGCAGTCTATGCATTAAGGTGAAAAACCTTCTGTGGTGCCGCAGCCCCCCCCCCCCGAGCCCCTGTTTTACTTACCTCACCCCGTTCTTTCTCCAGCCGGGAATGAGCACACCAGCACTAGCTTGTGTCTCATGTCCTGATTGGATAGATTGATAGCAGTGCAGCCCCACTGCTGTCAATCAAATCCAATGTCATGGCGCCGGGGGTGGGGCCGGGTCCTGCATTCTGTGTGAATGGACACAGATGTGGGACTCAGGAGTGCGCCCGCATGGGTGTCCACCAAGGAGAGCTGTTCTCCAACGTGGACACTCGATGTGGGCAGGAGCCACCAGCGCCACTGAGGGACCCCAGAACAGGAGGATCGGGGCCACTCTGTGCAAAACGAACTGCACAGTGAAGGTAAGTATGACATGTTTGTGTTTTTGTTTTTTTTAAAACGAGGCAACCCCTTTAACCCTTACCTCTCAGGCAGCACCAATTCTACTGGGCAACATTAACTCAACGGTGGAATTAACACAGCAGAAAATACACTTAAAGTGACATTAAACCTTAATTTTTTAAATTAAAATAACAAACATACCTACCGATTCTCTTCTTCTGGGGTCTCCCACCGCCACTTCAGGTTCCTCCTCTTCGGTGAGTGCCCACCCATGCAGGCTCACTCCCAAACTGCCCTGTCTGCCTTTATTGACACAGAGCAAGCGGCTTGGCCCCACCCCCTTCCTTGTCACAGCATTTGATTGACAGCATTGGGAGCCAATGGCTCCCGCTACTATCAACTTGCCCAGTGAGGAGGGAGAAAGCGGCAGAAGCCACTGCTCTCATGAACATTGCTGAATCAGATCAGGTTCAGGTAAGAATAAGGGTGGGGGGGGGGTTGGGGAGATCCTGCAGCACAGAAGGTTTTTTACCTTAATGCATAGAATAACCTTGAGGATTTGGAACCACTTTAACTCAGAAAGATAATTAACACAGGCAACACAATACCTTATTAAGCACCTGATTACACATATACCCTCCAATACAAGGATATTGGTTAGGGCATGGGTGCTCAATCTGTAGTTCTTCAGCTGTTGCTGAACTACAAGTCCCAAGCGGCATTGCAAGGCTGACAGTTACAAGCATGACTTCTAAAGGCAGAGGCATGATGGGACTTGTAGATCTGCAACAACTAGAGGGCCACAGGTTGAGAACTCATGGGTTAGGGTAACACTACAGGAGCACATTTTGAAGACAGCTATTTTCACCCATCAACCCCGTTAACCCCAAATTAATGAATGCTGCAGATATAAAAGGATTGAAAAAAAGCTTTAGAATTACATGAACATGTTAAAGAATGTATGAGATTTTAGTGGCTGGAATAATCATATCCTTCATATTCACTGGCGGCATTAACCTTTAGAATGTCTTGCTGACTACATGCATATGGTTCTCTTATTTGTTCATTTCTATTTGGCAAACTTGAAACCCTAAATGTTAAAAATGTACAATTTTTGTGGGCTCTATCATCATATTAAAAGAAAAAGAAAAAACAATAAAATATACATAAAAAGAAAAACCTACTTACTTCTCAAAGTTAACTGGCTGGCTCCAGACTGCATTGTTCAAAATGTCAGTTTCTTGCAATATAAGAGGTATTACACTAACATCTCCAGTGGCCATGCCTCTTGTCTTCCCTCAACACTTCTGAGTGTGGTTTCATCCACTAACCACTACTGTACACAGGCATCCTTCTATTGCAGGGGAGCGTTGTTTTGATGTATTGACCTTTACAGGGGTCTTTTTAAATGATCTTCTGGAACCCTGAGATTCCCTGGCCATTCACAGCCCATTGCACCCTTAAAAACCACCTTAAATTTTGCCAAAATGTCTCAGCTTCGCTAATCCTTACTTGTAAGCCTCAATTAGCACAAAATGTCAGATAACCTAGAGCAACATAGCATTACCTACAGTGAGGGAAAAAAACTATTTAATCCCCTGCTGTTTTTGTATGTTTGCCCACTGACAAAGAAATGATCGGTCTATCATTTTAATGGTAGGTTTATTTTAACAGTGAGGGACAGAATAACAACAAAAAAATCCAGAAAAACGCATTTCACAAAAGGTATAAATTGATTTGCATTTTAATGAGTGAAATAAATATTTGATCCCCTATCAATCAGCAAGATTTCTGGCTCTCAGGTGTCTTCTATAAAGGGAGTGCTCCTAATCTCAGCTTGTTACCTGTATAAAAGACACCTGTCCACAGAAGCAATCAATCAATCAAATTCCAATCTCTCAACCATGGCCAAGACCAAAGAGCTGTCCAAGGATGTCAGGGACAAGATTGTAGACCTACACAAGGCTGGAATGGGCTACAAGACCATCGCCAAGCAGCTTGGTGAGAGGGTGAGAACAGTTGGTGCTATTGTTCGCAAATGGAAGAAAAACAAAATAACTGTCAATCTCCTTCAGTCTGGGGCTCCATGCAAGATCTCACCTCGTGGAGTCTCAATGATCATGAGGATTGAGGAATCAGCCCAGGACTACACAGGAGAATCTTGTCAATGATCTCAAAGCAGCTGGGACCATAGTCACCAAGAAAACAATTGGTAACACACTACATAGTGAAGGACTGAAATCCTGTAAGGCCCGCAAGGTCTCCCTGCTCAAAAAAGCACATGTACAGGCCCATCTGAAGTTTGCTAATGAACATCTGAATGCTTCAGAAGAGAACTGGGTGAAAGTGTTGTGGTCAGATGAGACCAAAATCGAGCTCTTTGGCATCAACTGAACTCGCCGTGTTTGGAGGAAGAGGAATGCTGCCTATGTCCCCAAGAACACCATCCCCACCGTCAAACATGGAGGTGGAAACATTATGCAATGGGGGTGTTTTTATGCTTAGGGGACAGGACAACTTCACCGCATCAAAGGGGTGATGGATGGGGCCATGTACCATCAAATCTTGGGTGAGAACCTCCTTCCCTCAGCCAGGGCATTGAAAATGGGTCGTGGATGGGTATTCCAGCATGACAATGACCCAAAACACACAGCCAAGGCAACAAAGGCATGGCTCAAGAAGAAGCACATTAAGGTCCTGGAGTGGCCTAGCCAGTCTCCAGACCTTAATCCCATACAAAATATGTGGAGGAAGCTGAAGGTTCAAGTTACAAAACGTCAGCCCGAAAACCTTAATGACTTGGAGAGGATCTGCAAAGAGGAATGGGACAAAATCCCTCCTGAGATGTGTGCAAACCTGGTGGCCAACTACAAGAAACGTCTGACCTCTGTGATTGCCAACAAGGGTTTGGCCACCTAATACTAAGTCATGTTTTGCAAAGGGGTCCAATACTTTTTTCAGTCATTAAAATGCAAATCCATTTATAACTTTTTTTTAAATGCGTTTTTCTGGATTTTTTTGTTGTTATTCTGTCTCTCACTGTTAAAATAAGCCTACCATTAAAATTATAGACTGATCCTTTTTTTATCAGTGGACAAACGTGCAAAATCAGCAGGGGATCAAATACTTTTTTCCTTCACTGTACATGGAAGATTTTAACTTTCAGTACAAGTGTATGGAATTTTACATAAAGTATTTTTTTTTCATATACCATTCCTTTAACTCCACTTCAAAGTACACCGAGTCAATCACGGTTTCCTGCCAAGCCTTTGCAGCCTTTAATATTTTTCTCCAGAAGTGACTCTAAACATCTAAATTGTTCCTGAAACTTTGAAAGTTCAAAAATAAAGTTTGAAATGTCAGCCGTACGTTGGAAAAACCCAGCAGGAGGTTGAAGAAGAAAACGGTGTCAACAGTCTGATAATCTGATAGTTCAAATATTGCCTCGTATCACCTGTTATTGGTGATCGGACATTGTGGAAGATTACACTGTCATCTTCATGTTTCACAAATTCTGCGGTACCCTGTAATCATCACGGCTATTTTTAACCCAAATTGTAGCATTAGATGGGAGCTGGCTATTTCACGCGAATGGATGAGACGAAATTCAAGCTCTAGCAGAGAAGGCTTTTCTGGAAAAATCTTTTCCCTTTATCAGTTTGTTAAATCTTTGGGGGCACATTAGTTTTAAAAACTCATCCTGATCTTTATGGTCTCATCTGGAGTGTACGCCGGGGCAGCCAAGTGAGCTGGATTTATTTACTCTTTCAAAAGAGGCTCTTAAAGTGATCTTGACCAGCCTAAAGCTTTTATTGTGTTCACAACAGTCCTAAAAATGTGGGGATTTGTGGTACAGGAAAGTGTCTCTTCCAGGGAGCCCCCTTAGATCCTACGCCTGGGCTGTACATGGGACATCTACTTCTACTCAAGTAGAGAATATGGTCTGTAACCTCTTAGCACCCACCCTATTATTCCCAGCCACCACAATGCTCAGATACTTCTACTGCTCACCGAAGTTCTGGCATTTCACAGATTAAAGCAGAACTTAACTCCCAAAAGGGAGTTTTTTAAAAAAAAAAAAAAACTTTTTATTTATGGCCCTGCCCCCACCACCATTCCAACCTAGGCTAGAATGAGGTGAACTTGTTCCTGCAGCCTTTTGAGAAACTTACATCACATTTCCTAGAAGGTTGTACGATTAGTACTGTCAAGTCTGTAGTGTGAGGCCGGGTTGCTGAGAGGGCGCCCCTTGCGGCTGAGTGCAGCACGTCCCTGGATTTGGGTACAGGGAATGCGATGCACAGAGGTGCACGGGTTGCCAGGAATACTGCAAGCTGGCTGGTTGGCTGTAAGTAGCTAGAGTGCGTTGTGGCAGCCGTGCGGAGAGAAGTCTTGAACGGTAACAGCAGGGTAAATCAGGAACAGGGTCCGCAGCCAGGCCAGGGATCAGATACCAAAAGACAGTCCGAGAGAAGTACAGGAACAAGCCGGATCATACACAGAGGGCAGAAGATCGGAGAGTAGTCAGCCAAGCCGGGGTCAGAGCGAGGAGATAAACAGGAACACTGGTCAAGCCGGGCAGAGGTCAAGCAGAGGTCTTCAGAGTTTACAAGGCACAGGAACACAGGAGCTGTTTGATAATCCAGCAAACTGCAAGTGTCAGTGGCAGGTTTAAATAGGCCAGAGGGGTGTGCCTACAAGATCAGGGCGTGCTCACTAGACTCGCCTGCCACCATGACGGTTACTGGCGGAATTGCCCACAACACGGCCATTTCCCTGACATTGCCCCCCCCCAAGGGGCAACCTCCGGATGCCCAACCTGGCCCATCTTTCGGGGTAACGAACTCGGAATCTCTGCAAAAGTCTAGGAGCATGTATATTGGCTGCAGGTTCCCAAGAACTTTCTTCTGCTGGGTAACCCTTCCACTTTATAAGAAATTGAATGATCCTACCTCTCCGGCGGCAGTCCAGGATGGCCTCAACTTCATACTCTGTTTCATCTCCCACAGAAACTGGAGGTGGAGGATCTTCTTTCCTTCCTGAAAAAGGACTAGAGATAACAGCTTTAAGTAAGGAGACATGAAACACAGGGTGCACTTTATAAGAACTCGGGAGTGACAGTTCAAAGGCTACTGGATTGATCTCCCGTCTAATCTTGAATGGGCCAATAAATCTTGGTCCCAATTTCCGGGAGGGACAAGGAAGTTTAAGATTTGCAGAGGAGAGCCAAACCTCATCTCCAACCTTAAAGCTAGGACTCTCCCCCCTCTTTTTGTCATATTGTTCCTTGTAGTCCTCTTGGGCCTTTTGCATGGTTAACCGGAGAGTTTGAAAGTTAGTCTGAATGGATTTTATCCTGTCTTGAACTGCTGGAACTGAGGTCTCTGGAATGACATTAGGTAGAAATGAAGGATGGAACCCATAGTTGGCCCAAAACGGTGATTGATCGGTGGTTGAGTGTACTGAGTTATTGTATGCGAATTCCGCACAGGGGAGTATCAAGTACCAGTCATCCTGGGAAGTGGAGCAAAAACAGCGTAAATATTGTTCTAAGGTCTGATTAGTCCTTTCAGTCTGACCGTTGCTCTGGGGATGATAGGCAGAGGATAGGCAAACTTCAATAGACAAAACTTTGCAGAGCTCTTTCCAAAATCGGGAAGTAAATTGGACTCCTCTATCAGACACAATGCTGTCAGGAAGGCCGTGAAGTCTGACTATCTCTCTTATGAAGGCCTTTGCTGTGTCTGCAGCTGAAGGAGTACCTATCATAGGCACGAAGTGTGACATCTTGGACAGACGGTCTACAACAACTAGAATCGTTGTGAATCTTTCAGAGGGTGGCAGCTCTACTATGAAGTCCATAGATATATTCCTCCATGGTTGTTCTGGTACCGGCAAAGGACGTAGCAGACCCCAAGACTTAATGTTGGACCCCTTGTTTCGCTGGCAGGTAGTGCAGGAGCTTACATACTTTTTGCAATCAATTTTCAAGGTAGGCCACCAAAAGGATCGCTGAACAAGATCTATAGTTTTCCGTACACCGAAGTGGCCAGCAAGTTGATGGTCATGTAAAGTTTGTAAGACCTGGATTCTTGCTTGTTGTGGGACAAAGATCTTGTCCTGATACCAGAGATACCCCCCCTGGCTTCTTAAAGAGGAAGTCTCTGGTTCCTGGCATTGGCGGGAGGCCTGTTCAAGAGAAGACCTTAGATCAGGTTGAATCAAAAGGAAGTTCTGTGGAGACAAGATTGTACTGGATGTTGTTTCTTCTGGGGTATCAGGAAACATTCGGGATAAAGCATCGGCCTTGCCGTTCTTGGAGCCAGGGCGGTAGGTGATGTGAAAGTTGAATCGTGAAAAGAACAGAGCCCAGCGAGCTTGACGGGGTCTCAGGCGTTTGGCAGTGCGGAGGTACTCGAGGTTTCTGTGATCGGTGAATATCATTATTGGGTGCGTGGCTCCCTCAAGAAGGTATCTCCACTCTTCTAAGGCTGTCTTAATGGCCAGAAGCTCACGATCACCTACGTCGTAATTCCTCTCGGGTTGGCTCATTTTCCGGGAGGAGAAGGCCACAGGGTGCAGCAGCGACTTGGGTCCCAGGCGCTGTGAAAGTACTGCTCCTGTAGCTACCTCTGAGGCATCGACCTCTAAAATATAGGGCAGGGCAGGATCGGGGTGTCGAAGAATTGGTGCAGAAGTAAACAAAGACTTCAGTTTCTCAAAGGCAGATTGGGCTTCGGAGGACCACAGGAAGCGAACATGTAGGCGGGTTACTTGGGTTATGGGCGAGATGATGGAAGAAAAGTTCCTTATAAACCTTCTATAGAAGTTTGCAAACCCTACAAACCTTTGTACACCCTTCTTGTCTGACGGAGTTGGCCAGTCTAGGATTGCCTGCACTTTCTGTGGATCCATAGCTACACCACCGGTAGAGATGATGAGCCCTAGGAATTGTATGGATTTCTTTTCAAAGTCACACTTTTCTGCTTTCGCGTAAAGTCCGTGTTTTCTTAGTGTGAGTAATACTGTCTTTACGTGAGTCCGATGGAGCTCCAAGGTGGTTGAGAAGATAAGGATGTCATCCAGATAGATGATGACGAAGTAGTCAAGATATTCCCGGAAGATGTTGTTTATGAAGTGCTGGAAAGTAGCCGGGGCATTACAGAGCCCAAACGGCATCACCAAATACTCAAAGTGCCCAAACCTCGTTCTGAATGCCGTCTTCCACTCATCGCCCTCACGGATGCGAACGAGGTTGTAGGCACCACGGAGGTCGAGTTTGGTGAACACTTGAGCTGAACGAAGTCTCTGGAAGAGTTCGGGGACCAGTGGGAGTGGATATCGGTTCTTTATGGTGATTTTATTTAATTCCCTATAGTCCACACATGGTCTTAGAGTCTTATCTTTTTTTTCGACAAAGAAAATGCCGGCACCGGCAGGAGAAGAAGATGGACGAATGAAGCCCTTTGCCAAATTTTCATCTATGTACTGTCGTAGTGTCCCCAATTCCACTTCAGAGAGGGGGAATATACGTCCAAATGGAACTTCGGCCCCTGGAAGCAGCTCGATAGGACAATCATATGGTCGATGTGGTGGTAGAACCTCTGCCTTTTTCTTATCAAAAACGTCCAGGAATTCATGGTACGCCTGGGGTACATCCTGGTTGGTGGAGGATACCGACTGGACTGTCAGACAACTGGTGGTATCTCTGGATTCAGGGATGAGGCAATGTTGTTGGCAATAGGGGGAAGTGAACAGGACTTCCTTCTTAATCCAATCGATCTGGGGGTTATGGGCTTGGAGCCAAGGGATACCCAAGATAATTGGAGACATAGGTGAACTCAAAACGTCAAAACGTATGAATTCCCGATGGCCATCGGGAGAGGTAATAAGGAGAGGAGAAGTCTCTTGAGTAACAAGGCCAGAGTTAGGTAGGGTGCCATCTGCTAAACGGACTTCCAGACCCCGTTTCTTGTGGAGGAGGGGCAACCTAAGGTTCCTTGCCAGGTTCAAGTCCATGAAGCAACTGCATGCTCCAGAGTCGATTATAGCCTGGAGCCGGACCTCTTCTTCTCCCAACTGCAGTGAAATGGGAAGAACGAGTTGTGAGGGAGAAGTCCCAGAAACCTGGAAATATGCTGGAGAGTAGGTAGGTGGCTTCTTGAACTTCCTGGGACAGTTGCATAGAAAATGTCCATTTCCTCCACAATAGAGGCAAAGATTGGCTAGGATACGACGACGTCTTTCATCAGGAGTTAGTGCGGAACGTAACAGGCCAATCTGCTTGGGAACTGATCCAAAGGTGGGTGTACTGGCGGGTCTGCAGGTTCGTGATCGTTCGGACTGTCTCTCCCGCAAACGTCGATCCAGTTGGATGGATAATTGGATGAGACCCTCAAGTGTAGTGGGAATCTCGATCCTGGCCAACTCGTCCTTGAGGGATTCGGAGAGTCCTAGACGGAACTGGTGTAGTAAAGCTGCCTCATTCCAGGCTGTGTCTGCGGACCACCGCCGGAAGTCCAGGGTATAGTCCTCTACTGGTCGCCCACCCTGCTGCAGAGAGTGCAGAGCGGCTTCAGCGGTGGCAGTACGCTGGGGATCTTCGTAAAGCTGTGCCATAGCTGCCAGGAATGCATCCACCGTGCAAATGACGGGACTCTTTTGTTCCCATAAGTTATGGGCCCAGGCCTGAGGTTCATCGGACAGCAAAGAGATGAGGAACCCGACTTTAACAGTCTCTAAAGCAAAAGTCCGGGGTTGCAGGGCTAGGTACAATAGACAGGCAGTCTTGAATGATCTGAACTTTTTACGGTCTCCGAAGAATCGCTCCGGAATGGGAACTCGGGGTTCTGGAGGCGGGAACATCATCAAGGAAGCCGCAGAGGTTTGTTCATGAGCAGGTGACTCTGACAGGTGTTGCAACTTATCCGTTAGTTGCAGATAACCTTCCTGTAATTTCTGAACTGCTTGGGTCAGAGTGATGGCTTGTTGGCACAAAGTCTCTAATGGGGACGCACCTCCACCGGCCTCAGTCATGGCTGGATTATACTGTCAAGTCTGTAGTGTGAGGCCGGGTTGCTGAGAGGGCGCCCCTTGCGGCTGAGTGCAGCACGTCCCTGGATTTGGGTACAGGGAATGCGATGCACAGAGGTGCACGGGTTGCCAGGAATACTGCAAGCTGGCTGGTTGGCTGTAAGTAGCTAGAGTGCGTTGTGGCAGCCGTGCGGAGAGAAGTCTTGAACGGTAACAGCAGGGTAAATCAGGAACAGGGTCCGCAGCCAGGCCAGGGATCAGATACCAAAAGACAGTCCGAGAGAAGTACAGGAACAAGCCGGATCATACACAGAGGGCAGAAGATCGGAGAGTAGTCAGCCAAGCCGGGGTCAGAGCGAGGAGATAAACAGGAACACTGGTCAAGCCGGGCAGAGGTCAAGCAGAGGTCTTCAGAGTTTACAAGGCACAGGAACACAGGAGCTGTTTGATAATCCAGCAAACTGCAAGTGTCAGTGGCAGGTTTAAATAGGCCAGAGGGGTGTGCCTACAAGATCAGGGCGTGCTCACTAGACTCGCCTGCCACCATGACGGTTACTGGCGGAATTGCCCACAACACGGCCATTTCCCTGACAAGTACACAGAGAATGTGGTGGGTGGGCCAATCCAGCACGTCATCAGAGCTGGCTGCCTGCCCCCGGAATAGGCAGCCAGCTGAAGAGGACCAAGATGGTGGTATGTGACCTGCTGTATAGCACCTGAACAGTGGGTTGAAGTGGGACAACTTCTATCAACACAATACCCACCAGTAGCTAGTACTACTTTCTGCATACCGACCTTGCAACTGCAATGTTGGTTCAGAGGGTTTGATAAATACCTACTCCTTCCAAGAATGGAGAAGCATATGGCCTTCTCCCAGGATGTAGTGTTTGATCTGAGTGGGTGATTGCTAGGTTCAAACACTGTCACCTAACCATAAGGAGAAAGACTTTAACAGAACACCTTTTAACATGGTGTTTACACAGGGTTAGGACACAGTGCTTCGATGGACCAACATTCAGTGAGGGAGTACTGAGAAGATGAGTATAAATTATTTGAGGGTTTCTTACAAGGGAACCTGTGACTAGAAGTGGTCAAAGTGACAAAGTCTCTTTAAGCACAGCGTTAAGCCATGTCATGTCTATATTAAAGTCATATTCCACTACCTACACTAGATTTCAATGCCAAAGAGAAAGCACCGGTATCATTTGGCATTGGGTTTTTAGCTTTCAAAGTTAGAGAAAAAACCTCTCTAATCTAAATGCTAACCTTTAGCCCTAACCTCAGCATCTCAACAGACAGACTTAAAGTAGAACTATAAGCATTTTTTTTTCTTTTTGGATAGAGTAAAAAAGGGTTATAATCCCTATAAGGTTTATTTTTGCCATCATTGCCCCATTGGGGAGATTTCCCTTCACTTCTTGTACCATAGCCAAACAGGAAGTTAGAGGAAATCCCTGCAAATTTAAGGAATCTATTGAGGACCCCCAGATCACCAGAACGAGTGTCCCCATTTGATTATTTCCCCTCCATTACTTTTCTGGGGACAACCCAAAATTTGTGATTTTCCCTTTACTTTCACTTTCAATGATAATGGTAAACAGGACAAATAGAGAGGGTAAATTTTCCTAACAGGGGCACAGACAGCAAACAAAAGTGCCAGGGTTCTAATCCTTCTCCACTCTATCCAAAACTAAAAAAAAAAATTTGCCTTTAGTTATACTTTAACCTTAGTGGAGCAAAGTAACAGTGCCCAGAACTACCAGTCCCATGCCAAATGTGAAATATTCTATGCCAAATGTAACTGTAGTTGTCATCTCTGTTTTGGGTAAGTTGACTGCCATTTTTTCTCATGAGAGTGCCCCTAATTATTGTGGAGGCTTTCATCGAACATGGTGATAGCAACTGGAAGGAAGATAAAGAAATAATACTAAATCAAAGAGACAAACATAGGCAAGTTTGAAAAGTTTGAACCTCTGACAAATTTTAAATGCTTTGTAACAAATCCATCTAGCATCATAACCTTGTGTTTTCTTCGCCGAGAGTACACAGATAACGGTGACACCATCAACAACAAATGGAAGAGAGAGCCAGTACTCAACCCATCGACCTCGAGATTTTAAGTGCAAGAGTAATATACAAAAATGCAGAGTAAACAGTAATACACCAACATTTTGGGGGCTACCACCTTAAAAAACGGATGCACTGTGGCCCCGCAATATCAGTGTGTTTTGGTTTACTCTGCATTTTTGTGCATTGTTCTTGCACAATGACCTCATTAACCACATTCTGCCCCCCGCCATATAACAGAATGACGTGCGCAAAGTAGTTATCCTGACTAGACATCATATGAGGAGTATAAGCCGCGATCGCGCTTATCACTCTGACACACTGCAACTCCAATCGCCTATGACGTGGGCTCTTTACCACGTGATCAGCTGTGACCAATCACAGCTGATCACAGCGTGTAACCAGGAAGTGCCGGTAAATGGCTTTCCTTGGTTCGTGCTGACAGGAGAGAAAATCGGCGGCTCTCCTGTCGGGGGGGGGGGGGGGGGTCTGCACTGATAATAAGCCCATTTATTATCAGCTCAGCCCCCATCAGAGGTGCCCACCACATCTGCCAATCACTGCCCATCAGCTGCCAGTCAATTCCCACAAAAGTGCTAATCAGTGCCTATCAAAGTGCCAATTAGTGACCATCAGTAATGACTGTCAGTACCTCATCATCAATGCTGCCCATCAGTGCCATCTATTAGTGTGCTGCAGTGCCGCCTGCCAGTGCCCATCAGTGCCGCCTGCCAGTGCCCATCAGTGCTGCATATCAGTGCCGCCTATCAGTGCCCATCAATTTTACATATTATGCTTCCTCATCAGTGCCCATTAGTGTCACCTTATAAGTGCCAACTCATCAGTGCCTGATAGTGAAGGAGAAAACAAAATTTTATAACAGAAACTAGGAAAAACGTTTTTTTTCAAAAATTTCGGTCTTTTTTTGTTTGTTTAGAAAAAAATAAAAACCCCAGTGGTGACCAAATACCACCAAAAGAAATCTCTATTTGCAGGAAGAAAATTATAAAAAATTTAGTTTGGTTGCATGACCACGCAATTGTCATTCAAAATGTGACAGCGCTGAAAGCTGAAAATTGTCCTGGGCAGGAAGAGGGGAAAGTGCCCGGTATTGATATGGTTAGAATCCTGAGGTTGATTAGTAGAGTGCTTGCTCTCTCTTCTATTTTAAGTTATAAATACTGTCTGTCTCCCTGTTGGAGAGATCTCCCCTCACTTCGTTAGTCCTTCACCCCCCAGCCTATCACTTTAATTCAGGGGTACCCAACCTTTTGAAGAGCGGGCAAAAACGAGCGCAGCAGACAAATGACAGGTCCGTGTCCACTCTGCATATGCAGGGCAGACACGGACACAGCCCACTCTACTCTATGGGCCCTCCGATCCACCCAGACGGATGGGGATGGATCCCCTCCTGTTTTGTTTTTTTTAGCGGATCAGATTGGAGGTAGGCGAGTGTAAAAGGACACAAGTCTGTTTACATTTGTCGCTCCATAGAGGTGAATAGAGGGTCCGATTGGGTGAGTATGAAAAACGACAGGCGGACACGAGATCGATTGTGTGAAAAGGGCCTAAGGATGCTTTCACACTGATGCCCTGTGGTTTACGCACCTGTGACTTTCCTGCAGTCTATAGTCTTTGCTTTATACTTCTATTATATCTTGCAGGTGTGGTGCACTTTCAAAAAGCGCACTATACCTGCAGGTAATAACAGAAGTCTTTGGCTCAGTGCAGGTAACCCGCAGTACGCTGCGGTGCACCTGCGGATCAGTTTGAGAGCAGCTCAGTAACCACTGCAGAAGAGATATGCCCATACAATAAAACCTTGGATTGCGAGCATAATCCGTTCCCGAAGCATGCTTGTAATCCAAAGCACTCTTATATCAAAGCGAATCTCCCCATAAGAAATAATAAAAACTCAAATGATTCGTTCCACAACCATTTATTCATAAGTCCTTCAGTTTATAGTCCATAAAAATGATTATAATAATGTGACCAGGTTGTGTAACCATAAAATGTCCATCCACAAATGGAAGCCTCCACAAGGGGATTAGAAGCAAAATCCAGCAGGAGCTCCAGAGTATAAAAGAGAAGAGAGGCACCTCTAAGTGTAGCAATATGGTTACATTTAATGAAGGTTCAACATTTAGCAACTCACATGGTTGCTGATTAAAAGAGGCACATCTAAATATGCAGGGATCTGGGGTAAAGCCGTTCACATAGACTGGCTCTCACTGCTGTCAGTCTGCAATCGTGACCGGGAAGACTACCCTGCAGTAAAGCGATCTAAAAATGAGGCTTGAAGCGCTCGTGGAGCGGAGCATGGAAGGGACGACATCTATGGCAGTGCGGAGAATGGTCTGTGGACAGCTTTACCTCGGATACCTGTTTTAATCATCAACCATGTGAATTTATAAATGTTGTACCTTCATTAAATTTAACCATATTGCTACACTTAGAGGCGCCTCTCTTCTCTTTTATACTCAGTTGTGACATGACACTACTCTTATATCAAGACATCGCTTGTATATCAAGTCATAATTTTGTAAAAAAATTTGCTTGTCTTGTAAAATGCTCTTAAACCAAGTTACTCTCAAACCAAGGTTTTACTGTACTGTATATACAATGTGATTTTAGAATATAAACTGACCTTTAATAATAATCTTCCATTCAGGTATCTCCCTTGCTGCAAGTATTGCCGGTTGTTGCTGTCACAGTTGGTATCACTCCGCCTATGACAGGAGTCGGCACTATAAAGGAAGCATTGCCTTATGCGGTTCTGCTCCCTCCACAGCTCTGCTTCCTCTAGTGCCGGCTCCATTTAGAACACTGATGCTCTGTGATTGCGGGTCAAGAACCTGTGATCTGGGCTTGCCAACTCGCCATCGCAGAGCAGGAGGTCGTGGGCCAGTTTGGGAGGGCTCGGCGGGTCACATGTGGCCAGCAGTTGGACACCCCTGTTTTAATTCATCCATGCTGAGATCTCTAATGCCGCGTACACACAAGCGGACTTTACGGCAGACTTTGTCCTGCGGAGTTTTCGACGGACTTTACGACGAACTTTCCGAATGAACGGACTTGCCTACACACGATCAACCAAAGTCTGACGGATTCGTACGTGATGACGTACACCGGACTAAAACGAGGAAGTTCATAGCCAGTAGCCAATAGCTGCCCTAGCGTCGGTTTTTGGCCGTCGGACTAGCATACAGACAAACTGATTTTTGGACCGGAATTGAGTCCGTCGAAAAGATTTGAAACATGTTTCATTTCTAGGTCCGTCGAACTTTTGGGGAAAAAAAGTCAGCTGGAGCCCACACATGATTGAATTGTCCGACGGACTCCGGTCCGCCGAACCAAGTCTGCCGTAAAGTCCGCTCGTGTGTACGCGGCATTAGGAACACAAGTGGTTGTAAACCCACAAAAAAAAACCTGCATGACAAAAGCATAATGAGCTTAGATTGAAGCTGGTCCTGGCACACCGATGTGGCCGGCGACATGTCTCCCGGAGTTATTTCCGGGTATCGTGGGCTCCGGCTCTGTGATTGGCTGGAGCCGCAATGACGTCACTCCAGTAACGGCACAACAGCTGAAGAAACAGCACAAGGGAGCCATTTCTTCAGTGCGCATGTGCCGATGACGTCGGCACATGCTGATACAGTGATACAGTGATTATCTCCTAAACCGTGCAGCTTTAGGAGATATTCATGGTACCTACAGGTAAGCCTATAATAAGGCTTACCTGTAGGTAAAAGTGGTGTGTAAGGATTTACAACCACTTTAACCAATTCCCTTGTCCTTCAGTGGCAGTAGCACCCTGCACCAATCCTTGCAAGAGCATTGCTAATATTTGATGGTGCCAAGATCTCTGCCTTAAAACAAAATGATTCATTAAACAGTAAATCCCCTATAAGACTTTCTCCACAGCCTGTATTAGGAATGATCCACAGTGTTGTCTTTATATGCCATTTATATTCCCTTCTTTTATTTTGCAGGTTAATTTGATGGCGTTCGGTGTGATTATTTACAAAGTTTTTCGGCACACTGCAATGTTAAAACCAGAAGGTAGTTGCTATGAAAACATAAGGTGAGTAATCAGAAATTCTAAAGCGGCCGTATACAGGAGCATCTCAAACGGGGAAGAGTATTAATAAAAACTGGTGCAACTGTGCTTCAAGGAATACACCATATTTATGACACATTTGACAGCACAGTGAAGCAATAAACAATATTTATTACCTTTCTTACAATGTTACTCCTCGTTTATTTGTAGTATCCCTTGTGCCCAGTGGGATATATTCAAATTGCTTCTCGCCATGGGGATGCGTCTAAAGTTGTCTACAGCTGGTTGTGGAATATCCACAGAGATGTTATTCCTTAGTGCCTACAATTCCTATCAGTAACAATAGAGCAAATATGAAACCCAATAATGGATTAGTGATGAGCAAATCCAAAATTTGACTCAACATTCATTTTTTAAGTTTTAAATTTGAATTGCATTAAAGTTAGTGAAGGGCCATTTTCAATGGTCACTGTTGGCTCTTTTTAGGGCTGCTAGACAACCTTTTGTCACAAAAATGTGTATTTGTGTATTTCTCAGGTCTACCTGGCATTCCATAGTACCTCAAGGATGACATGGGAAATGCACTTAAATTTAAGGGAAATGTATTAATTCCTTAAATTTACATTTTTTTGTTTTGTGCAATTAGCTGTGTTTAGAGAACAGCAGAGATCTACGATGATTTCAATAATTCCTGTCAAAGTAAATTTTTTTCTGATAGTTTTGGTATTAATATGTGTATTCACATAGGCGTGCGCACAGGGCGTGCCAGGTGTGCCTGGGCACACCCTAATCACCCCATGTGCATTAGCATTATCCAGGGACAGCACCAGGTGGGTAGTTGGGGGTGACAATGGCCAGTGTAAATGCCCCCATTATATTAAACGCTAGGTTGAACAGTAGGAAAATGTTACACCCGTATTTAGGGCGTAACGTAATATGCTCCCAATCAACTGTCTCCCACCACCAGAGCCTCCTTTCTGTGACAGCAGGTGGCGTTCACGTGTGTTTGAGATTTGGGGTGCACACCCTAATGCAATAGGCTGCGCACACCTATGTGTATTCATCAAGTGAAGTCCAACCTGTATGATCAGCAGGAGCCCTTAATTTTTCATTTGACTGAAGACAGGCCTCAAAGGATGTGAAGAGCCCTATGGTTCTGCACCAAAATTTATCAACCACAAATTCAATCAGACTTTAAAAATTGAAATGTTTGACATTCAGGAAAAATTGGGTGCAAATTTAATCTAAAAGAGGATCGTCACCCATTCTTCTGTCCCATTCTTCTGTCCCATTCTTCTGTCCCATTCCATCTTTTATGCTGGGTTGTGCTCAAGAAACATACTTACCTGGCCAGCAAATCTAGCGCTGTTCTGTAGGGCTCCACCATTCTGCTGCTGCACACTACATCCTGTATTGTCATCTTCTTTTCCTTCGTCATCGGGAGCCGTCTCTCTCATCTGAATTTTTACAGCCAGCCCCATATTATGACGCATCGCAAGCTCCTCCTCTTTTAGCACTGTGTCTATGCCACTGATACCTCCTAGGATATCCAAGAATGTTGTCATTCTTGCCTATGTAATAATGGGTGTAGACTGGACTGTTGTACCAACAAAAAAAAAGAAAAGATTATTATCTATTTTATGTTACAGAAGGGGAGAGTACACACGAGCGGACTTTACGGCAGACTTTGCCCAGCAGACGGGATTTAGTCGGACAATTCGATCGTGTGTGGGCTCCAGCGGACTTTGTTTTCTCAAAAGTTGGACGGACTTAGATTTGAAACATGTTTTAAATGAATCCGTCGAAATCGAGTCCGGTCGAAAAGTCCGCCGTCTGTATGCTAGTTCGACGGACAAAAAGCCACGCTAGGGCAGCTATTGGCTACTGGCTATGAACTTCCTTGTTTTAGTCCCGTCGTACGTCATCACGTACGAATTCGACGGACTTTGGTGGATTGTGTGTAGGCAAGTCTGTTCATTCAGAAAGTCCGTCGTAAAGTACGTCAAAGTCCGCCGGGCAAAGTCTGCCGTAAAGTCCGACCGTGTGTACGCGGCATTAGAATGATTTAACGTGATTGTAAACCCTCACCTTGTAAAACAACCCATTCAGTTTAAAATATAAATAAAAGAAAAACCATTTGCATATAGATATATATAAAAAAAACATTATAAATACCCTTTTTCTCTGTTTTTATAAGTGATCACATTCCCTCTGTTCCCAGCTGCATGAGAGCTAGGGGAGGAGAAATAGCAGTACACTGGTCTTTTCAGTGAGATGCTGTGCAGGGTGGGGGGGGGGCATGTCAGGACAAGTCTGATCCTTAAAGTAGAGCAAATTGAGTTCCCAGCATAGCTATTGAACTGACCATGGTGTATTATCCTGCTTAGTGTGGTCAGTTTTTAATATGAAAGCAGAGGGACTGGTGGGAACACCAGGTATGTCACACACAAAGGAAGCAATACAAAGAGAACAGGATAATTTTCCATACAAGTACATGGAACAGCAGGCACACAGCAGGAATATGAAACGTTGGGTTTAAAGGAAAATTTTAGAGTATAGGTCCACTTTAATGCTAGAAGGGATACTTCAAATCTGAAATTTAGGTATAGCACATTTTACATTCAGTTCAATTGGTCCAGCTTGGACTAATATAAGCATGCATGTGCCATACCTATGGGATCCCCATGGAGGCTGAAAATCACTGTAGTAGGCACCCCTGCTACAGTGATCACTGCTAACTTCCATGGGTGCTGTGCCAAGCAGATGCCCTGCTACTTACTGAACACAGGGGCATTCAGAGAACACTTTGCAATGTCCCATGAATGCATAGGGGTTGATTTACTAAAGGAAAATAGACTGTGCACTTTGAATAGGACAGTTGCAAGAGCAGTTGCTTAGTAAATAAGGTAAAGCTTCACTTTGCAAAGAATACCCAATTACATGCAAGGAAAATAAAAAAAGACAGCATTCTTGCTTGCACATGATTGGATGATGGTCATCAGAGCTTCTTCTCATTTACTAAGCTCTGGAGCAACTGCTGGAGTGCAACTGCACTTTGCAAAGTGCACAGTCTATTTGCCTTTACTATATCAACCCCATTGTTTTCTCTGATTGGACAAGGTGGAGATTGTGATGTCCCTGCCACGCCTCTCCACCTTGTCCAATCAGATATTGTTTTGCATTCATTGAGAAAAAGCAAAATGTTCTCTGAATGGCTCCCATATTGACAGAGCAAGCTCTTGTGTTCACAATGCAGTAGGACAGCCATTCAACACTAGACCCAGGAGCTAGCAGCTATGACCATGGGCATCCGCATGGGGGGGCAAGGCCCCCCCCCGGAGCAAGGTGTCCGCACACGGACACTCAGGGCTGATCCTGAGCAGGTGCCCAGGGTGCACCTCGCCCAGGCACTGCAAGCTGCCACAAAGGGGGGGGGGGGGGCGCCAAAGCTGTAGCAGTCACGTACTGTTACATTCAGCAGCAGCGGCGCCGCCCTGACTCCCTAGACTCTCTTATTGCACCATCCGGCATCTAGCAACCAGTGACGTCACGTCATGAGGCCGAGGCGAGGCCCCAGCATTCAGAGCGGAGGAGGAACGTCTTCCTCCTTCGCACCTGGTCAGTTTTTGCTCCACCCACCTCCTCCATCTTCTCCGGGCAGCGTGGCTCAGATCCTGAGGAAAGGAAGGGAGCACGTCTGAAGAGCTGAGTGTGAGCTGTCCACCTGCACCAGCACCTGCCTGGGGTGAGGCAGCCTGCGTCCATGTTCTGGAGCTCATCTAACAGCATTACTTGTATAATTGCGGTCAAGGTGTTAAATTAATTATTTCATGATAGATATGCGGGAGATATCATTGCTAACCTTCTAAAAATGCTTTTTACCTGGCTGACCCGTGGGACTGAATGCTTTCTAAGCCAGAGCTTGTATGCACATCAGAAAAGATTAAGGAAAGTTAATCTGCATACCTCCCCCAGGTTAATGAATATAAATATTGGAACAACAGAGCCATGGTGGTGGCATTTTCAGAAAGGAAAGTCAGTAGTGGAAACCTCTGTAAACATAAAAACAGATTAGAAATTGCTAATCAGACAATGGCAGCTTGATCCTTCTATTAAGCTTTTGCATAAGGTTTCTCAAACCTTTGCATGCCTGCGCTTTATATGATGACTAAGCCCCTCCCCTTCATTACATTATTAAAAAGGGGAAGAGCATGGTTGACCTTAAAATGACGCCCCCCTGAAAATGTTCTGCGGTTGCCCATGGCTATGACTGTAGTAGAGGTGCATATTTCACTGATTTCCAGCTTCCTCTGGGATCTCAAAGCTATGGCACATACAGACTTACAATGGTCCAAGCTGAAACAATGTAACTATGTAAAATTTGCCATAACTAAACTTCAGCTTTAAAGTGGTTGTAAACCCTTTACAACCACTTTTTGCTATAGGTAAGCCTATAATTAGGCTTACCTGTAGCTACACTGGACATCTCCTAAACCTGCACGGTTTAGAAGATATCCCCTGTAATTGCATGTGATGACGTCATCACGCGGTTGAGCGGGAGTGACGTCATCACGGCTCCGGCCAATCACAGCGCCGGAGCCCGCGATACCCGGAAGTAACTCCGGGAGCGATGCCGGCCGCCGGAGCAGTGAACGAGGACCGCTGCGGGGGCTTCAATCTTAGGTAAGTAATTCATAATGAGCTAGTATGCTATGCGTACTAGCTCATTATGTCTTTGACTTGCAGGTTTCTTTTTCTTTTTTTTTTTTTTTTTTAGGGTCTAAACTTTACAACCACTTTAAGTGCCTGTTTCACTAAGAGGATGAAAAATAGGTAATAGCTTCTATTTGTAAAGTTTATTACTTCACTGCCCTGTCTCACAGCATTACATTTCTCAGAAGGTGTAAAGAGGTGACGTTATGCATACAACCAATATACATGCTTTAATTATTTCTGTTCTAAAAATAAAATGGTAGTCAGGCACAGGGAAACGCTGATTTTCTAAGCTGCACCAACTTTCTCGTTATTGAAGACAGACGTTTCCTAAAGGGAATTCTTCGGAGTAGATTAAAAATGAATCATATGGCATTGCCAGGCTTGCCAGTCTCTAGGGAAGTCCATATTTACTAAAGATTTTTATTTTAGATTACATCTGTGCAATCACCATAATGCTGCGATAGAGGAGGGCTAGGAGGTAGACAGCGTGCTTGGCATTTCCAGAGTTGAGGATTTTTGGGTATTTTAAAAGTATTACATTTAGTCTGGGATCACACTATTGTGAATTGGATGTGGGTTTCACCGCATCCAATTTGTATGTCAGGAGATTGTGACTGATTCTCTATGGAACCGGTTCACATATCTCGGGAGCGGATGTGGTCCGAGTTGCACAGGAGTCCTGTGCGTCTTCTGGTCCATTTCAGGTCCGAATTCAGCCAAAAATTTGGACTGAAATTGGACCTGAAACAGTGATCAGGGACGCACCGGACCCCTGCTGGGAGCCGCGCCGTGCGGCAGGGTGAACCCAGCCTTAATGATTGTGTGTGTCCATGTTCCTAGACTGTTGCCATGTCAGTACTAGCAGGTTAGTGTGCTTGAGCGTTAGGGTTGGTACTCTATTGTTCCGAAAAGCACATTTAAAGCATTTGTTACCCCAACACTTCATATTCCTGATATGTGCCTGCTGTACCATGTACTTGTATGAGAAAGTCTCCTGTTCTCTTTGTGTTGCTTCATTTGTGTGAATTCCCTGGTGTTCCTGCTAGTCCCTCTGCTTTTAAGACTGACCACACTAAGCAGGAGAGCACAGCGTTGTCAGTTCTCTAGCTGTGCTGGAGCAGTGGGGTGAGTTTACTAAAACCTGAAGCACTCAGAATCTGGTGTGCATGAGAGCCAACCAGCTTCTCACTTCAGCTTGTTGCGGGGAGACACGGGTATGTAGGGGACAGTGGTGGGGACCCCGGCCTGCTGTTTGCTGGTCGATCCAGTACTTACCCCATCGGCAGTAGGTGGGTGGAGGGTGGCAGGCAGCGTGGTGCAACAGCTCTGTGTCCTCTCCTCTATGGTAGCTTCCAGCTCCTCCCCTCCTCCTCCTAGGCATTCAATAGGATTGCCTGTCCTTTCAGCCAATCGGGTGACCAGTGTCAAAACCAGCTTCCTGATTGGCTGGGAGGAGGATCAGTGTTACTAGAGCAAATATTCATTTGCTGTTCTAACACACCTGGGTGGGATCGGAGCGCACTCTCTGCGACCCGAGCCCATCCTAAATTGATGTCTATTAAATCGGTGCTTCAAAAAAACAGGGCTTGGGATAATGGGATAGACGGGGTAGGGGGGCGCCCGTGCACCCTAAATGGATGGGCCCTGCCTCTGGTCGTGGATTTCATGTGCCTGACTAACGTAATACTGTATACAGGAAAAAATGTATTATGTATTAAAAGCTGGAATATTTAGTATTCATAGTTTAAAATCTGGAAGTCTGATCTAAAAACATGGAAACAAGAATTATTTAAGTGCCAAGTTTGTCAGTATACTTGTTTCAATGTTTTTTTTCAAATCCCCGACATACCCCCTAATGGGAAACTCGGGGACAACACCCTGTCATTTTCATAATTGATTTCCTGGGGATTGTGCAGCTCATTTTTTTCTTTTTTCACAAGCTTCCCCACCCAATTATTTAAGGGGGGTTATTTACGAAAGGCAAATCCACTTTGCACTACAAGTGCAAACTACAAGTGCAAAGTGCACTTGAAATTGCACTGAAAGTACACTTGGAAGTGCAGTCGCTGTAGATCCGAGGGGGACATGCAAGGAGAATAAAAAAACAGCATTTTAGCTTGTACATGATTGGATAATAAAATCAGCAGAGCTTCCCCTAATTTCAGATCTACCCCTTAGATTTACAGCGACTGCACTTTCAAGTGGACTTTCAGTGCAATTTCAAGTGAACTTTGCACTTGTAGTTTGCATTTGTAGTGCAAAGGGGATTTGCCTTTGGTTAATAACCCCCAAGGTCTTGCCGTTGCTAATGGCAGACACAGATCTACAGCTGTGAAAATAAACTAGAAAAGAGAGGGCTGCAAAAAGACTTCATGAATTAACACCAATATATTTATTATTAAAAATAGGAGTTTTATGAATATTATTGAAAATATGTTTTTTTTTTTTTTATAATAAATACATTGGTTTCTTGAGGTCTTTTGCACCTTCTCTTTGCATCTTTGTTCTCTGAGTTGTGTTCTGTCTATACCTCGCCGTTAACGTGTGTTTTATTATTTGTATGTATATAACATAATATTGCATGGCTGTTGTTGCAGGTCCTGTGCTCGGGGTGCCCTTGCTCTTCTGTTCCTCCTCGGTGCCACCTGGATGTTTGGTGTCCTCCATGTTGTAAATGGCTCACTGGTTACAGCTTACCTCTTCACCTTCGCCAATGCCTTCCAGGGAATGTTTATCTTCATCTTCCTATGTGTGTTATCCAAGAAGGTAAATCAAAAAATAACAATACAGTAATAAAAAAAAAGAAAAATGATAACAGCATTTCACAACTAAATACCAATAAACAAATAATGCTGACAGCCAAAAGAGAAATATTAAATATTTACAGTTAGATGCACTTTTCCAGTCGGCAAGGTTGGGAGAAAAATAATCTTTATCATAGGATGACAACCAAAAAATAAAGCAGGAAAGTGGACTCGTTTTAGAAAGTTTATCTAAACCCCAAAACAAAAAATATATATTGCAGGTTACCAGATGCGATGGCTGCATTTGTTTTCTTTTTCGGCTTTGTTTCCTTTATTTTCACCTGGTAAATCTGCCAATAACACACTTCCCCTCCAAGTGTGACAATTCATTCTTTGCACTGCATCTCTGGGGGAGCATAGTTGCCACCATAGGACAGGAAGTGAGTTGGGACTACAGAACACCCCCTTCTCATCTCTAAAAACATAGAGGGGTGTTCCATAGTCCACATCGCATTGTGCGGCAGCAATAATTCACAAAGTCAGGTGCAATGGACTTGTATTGAAATAGCACAGCAACAGTTCACAACAAACCTGATGGGAAGGCTGCCCAACCGGGTGCACTCACGGTTTCCATTAATTAACAGCATCTGTAAAGAAATCAGCGCGCGGCCTGGCTGTCTTGTGCCCAAACAGTACGGTGTCCAAGGAGATGCAACCCTACACTTCCCCTACTCGTCAGGAACCTTTCCCTACCACTAGTTCTGGCCCTTAAAGGCGGGGTACCAGTCTCTACTCTACCAATTAGAAAAATGTGCACCAAACCTGGGAGCCGGGGGCCTTAAATAAGCTCTGCCTGACCCAAGGTGGCTGCTAAAGTCACATGGGGTGGCAGCATCCAATAGGATAATTCCCCAGTGACTCAGGAAACCATAGAAACCATCTTCCTCTTGACTTCCTCTCCAACAACAGTGCTGCTGTGCAAGAGCGCCACCTGCAGTGGAGAAAGTAAGTCTGCACCTGCTTACACACAGAAGTGAACAAGACAGGGCTGATAACACTGACTGAGATAACAATGCATCATACACAGGAAATTAGGAGCTCACTGGATTTCTGACAGAATCAACAGGTATTTGTTAAATTTTGGGCAGAATCAACAGGTATTTTTTGCACTTATAGAACCAATATAACAAAACGCTTTCAAGTGCATATTTATTGATGCTTCAAAGCATTTTCAAAGCTTCCATAGAAGTCTATGACAAAGCTCGCTTAACCACTTAAGGACCGAGCCTCTTTTTGAGATGTGTTGTTTACAAGTTAAAAACAGTTTTTTTTGCTAGAAAATTACTTAGAACCCCCAAACATTATACATTTTTTTCTAACACTCTAGAGAATAAAATGGCGGTCGTTGCAATACTTTTTGTCACACCGTATTTGCAGCGGTCTTACAAGCGCACTTTTTTTTGGAAAAAATTCACTTTTTTTAACTAAAAAAATAAGACAACAGTAAAGTTAGCCCATTTTTTTTTTAATATTGTGCAAGGTAATGTTACGCCGAGTAAATTGATACCCAACATGTCACGCTTCAAAATTGCGCCCGCTCGTAGAATGGCGACAAACTTTTACCCTTAAAAATCTCCATAGGCGACATTTAAAAAATTCTACAGGTTGCATGTTTTGAGTTACAGAGGAGGTCTAGGGCTAGAATTATTGCTCTCGCTCTACCGATCGTGGCAATACCTCACATGTGTGGTTTAAACACCGTTTTTATATGCGGGCGCTACTCACGTATGCGTTTGCTTCCGCGCGTGCTCGTCGGGACAGGGCGCTTTAAAAAAAAAAAATTTCTTATTTATTTTACTTTATTACATTTATTTTTGCACTGTGTTTTTGAAAAAAAAATTTGGATCACTTTTATTCCTATTACAAGGAATGTAAACATCCCTTGTAATAGAAAAAAGCATGACAGGTCCTCTTAAATATGAGATCTGGGGTCAAAAAGTCCTCAGATCTCATATTTGGACTAAAATGCAAAAAAAAAAAAAAAAAAGTCGTTTGAAAAAATGACATAAAAAAAATATGCCTTTAAGACATATGGGCGGAGCTGACGTTATGACGCCGCTTCCACCGTCCAATGGTATGGAGACGGGTGGCGGCCATCTTAGCCTTACTTGTCTCCATACCTAGGCACTGAAAGGTCCCGATCGCCTCCGCCGCTACCAACGGCTCCGGTAAGCGGCGGAGGGCGCAGGAGAGCGGCGGGAGGGGGGTGGCACCTCTCCCGCCGCCAATAACGGTGATCTCACAGCGAGCCCACCGCAGAGACCACCATTATCGTACACAGAACCGGCTCCTGTAAAGATGGATACCTCGGTTGTGGCAGCAGCTGCTGCCGTTACCGAGATAACCCTCTTCAAAGTGCCGACGTATACGTACAGGAGCCGGTCGGTAAGTAGTTAAGAGCTATGGGCGGAAGTGAAGTTATGACGTCCCTTCCGCCCTGCATTGTTATGAAGATGGGTGGGGGCCATCTTCCCCTCACTCGTCTTCATGCCCAGCAAGGGTGAAGAATCGATTGCCTCCGCCGCTGCCGACGGCTCCGGTAAGCAGCGGAGGGCACCGGAGCACGGCGAGATAAAAGTGATAAAAGTGATCTTGTGGCGAATCCGGACCGCCCGCCGAACAAGAAGATACCGGGGTTATGGCAGCTGGCTGCTGCCATAACAACAATATCCCCCTTCAAAGTAAGGACGTATATTGGCATGCGGCGGTCAGGAAGTGGTTAAAGCACCTGCAGCTTTTGAAGGCTTTTAGGAGGTATGAGAAAAGCACAAGCAAAGCATCACCGAAGCACCACAGAAGCATCAAAAACACATCAAAAAAGCACGTTGAAGCGGTAGGTGCTTTAATGTGTGTTGAAGTCGAAGCAAGTTATGACAAGTTGTGTTTCTATATGATTTCCTCGGTCACTCGGACAGTGATCCAGTTGGAAGCATGTGACCCCTGATAGCCATCTTAGGTCAAGCAGAGTCTATTTAAGTGAAAAATAGAAGAACCTCGCGCTATGGAATAGCTAAATAAACTAGATAATTGTGAATATATATAAGCTGCTCCCCTCAAAGTGCAATAGTGCTAGCCTAGTCTGATTTGGGGTGTGTAATAATAGGGGGCGCTATGAACTTAATAAATTATACAAAATGTTGTGCATATACAAATATGGTGCATGGTGCTCAACTAGATGATAATTAATGATTACCGTATATACTCGAGTATAAGTCGAATTTTTCAGCACATTTTTTTGTGCTGAAAGTGCCCCCCTCGACTTATACTCGAGTCAAGCACTTTTCTGCAGCAAAAAATTTCATTTTCCGAACCAACTTTGGGGCCCCGTATCTCAGGGCCACTTGGTGCTAGGAACCCCGAATTTGGTGTACAATCCCAGTGGAACTGGTACCACAACATATCCAAAGCTGAAGTTCCTAGAACTAAGTGGCCCCGAGATACGGGGCCCCAAAATCGGTTCGGAAAATGTCATTCTCTGCTGCAGAAAAGTGCTTGACATTTTCTGAACCGATTTTGGGGCCCCATATCTCAGGGCCACTTGGTGCTAGGAACCCCAAATTTGGTGTTCAAACCCAGTGGAACTGGTACCATAATATATCCAAAGCTGGGGTTCCTAGCACCAAGTGGCCCTGAGATACGGGGCCCCAAAACTGGTTCGGAAAATGTCATTCTCTGCTGCAGAAAAGTGCTTGACATTTTCTGAACTGATTTGTGGGGCCCTGTATCTCGGGGCCACTTGGAGCTAGAAACCCCAGCTTTGTAAATGTTATGTTTCTAGTTCCACTGGGTTTGCACACCAAATTTGGGGTTCCTAGCACTAAGTGGCCCCGAGATACGGGGCCCCAAATTCGGTCAAATGTGTCCATCTGCAGCAATGTCAGAGACCCCAAATTTTGGCTGCAGCTAGGGTTCATCTAGGAACCCTTAACTACTGAGTTTGAAGTTCAGGGGACCTATGGCTGCAAATGGGCACAGTGAGGCATGCAAATGGGCACAGTGATGCTGCAAATGGGCATTGTTGACCCTCTTTTCCACTTACAGTAGCTGTGCATTTCTCACCCTCGTCTTATACTCGGGTCAATAAGTTTTTCCCATTTTTTTGTGGTAAATTAGGGCCTCGACTTATACTCGGAACGACTTATACTCGAGTATATACGGTAATTATTAAGCCAGTGTTGAAATAACAGTGTTTTAAAATATTTCATTAAAAACAAATATTTCATCAAAAAAACAAAAAACAAAAGTACATAAATCTTTTGTGATGCAACTTCAATCTTTACACCATCACCAATGGCAACAACTTGGTGAGAAAACACCCGGTGGATGTGAGTGAAATTCCTACTCACCAGACCACCATGACCTCTTTAACCACTTCAGTACCGGGCCTATTCTGGCACTTCTCTCCTTCATGTAAAAATCATCATTTGTTTTGCTAGAAAATTACTCAGAACCCCCAAACATTATATATTTCTTTTTAGCAGACACCCTAGGAAATAAAATGGCGGTCATTGCAACTTTTTATCTCACACGGTATTTGCGCAATAATTTTTCAAACGCCTTTATTTTTGGAAAAAAAAACAGTTTCATGCATTAAAAAATAACAAAACAGTAAAGTTAGCCCAATTTTAGCGCCAAACGTCATTACTTAAAAATCTCCATAGGCGCCGCTTTAATTTTTTTTACCAATTTAGAGTTACAGAGGAGGTCTAGTGCTAGGATTGTTGCATGCGCTCTAATGCCCCGTACACACGGTCGGATTTTTCAACGGAAAATGTGTGATAGGACCTTGTTGTCGGAAATTCCGACCGTGTGTAGGCTCCATCACACATTTTCCATCGGATTTTCCGACACACAAAGTTTGAGAGCAGGCTATAAAATTTTCCGACAACAAAATCCGTGGTCGGAAATTCCGATCGTGTGTACGCAAATCCGACGGACAAAGTGCCACGCATGCTCAGAATAAATAAAGAGATGAAAGCTATTGGCCACTGCCCCGTTTATAGTCCCGACGTACGTGTTTTACGTCACCGCGTTTAGAACGATCGGATTTTCCGACAACTTTGTGTGACCGTGTGTATGCAAGACAAGTTTGAGCCAACATCCGTCGGAAAAAATCATAGGATTTTGTTGTCGGAATGTCCGAACAAAGTCCGACCGTGTGTACGCCCTATAACGCACGCGGCGATACCATGTGTGGTTTGAGCGGCGTTTACATATGTGTGCGTTCGCTTCTGAGAGCGAGCTACTGGGGACAGTGGCGTTTTAAATTTTTTTAAATTTTATTTTACTTAATTTTTTTTATTTTTACAGTTTTTTTTTAATGTAAACAACCCTTGTAATAGGAATCTATGTGACAGGTCCTCTTTATGGAGATATATGGGGTCAATAAGACCCCACATCTCTTCTCCAGGCTGGAAAGCATGAGATCGGGAAAAAAAAATTCACCAATCTCGTGCTGACAGCCGTGATCGCGGCTTTGTTTATTTCCGGGTACTCGGGCGTGACGTCATAACGTCGCACCCGGGCCTCCGACGGACGGTCATAGAGATGACTGGTTACCATGTGGTCACCGGAAATCTCTATTGTCCTCATCCGGCGCCGGCCGATTGTTTCTCCGGGCCCCCGATGGCACGGGAGAGCCCGGAGAAGCACCGGATGGTGGCGGGACGTCCCCTCCTATCGCCTATAAGACGGGAGGGGCCGCTATGATCCTTCTTATCGTGCACAGAATCGGCAGCTGCAAAGAATGATATCTGAATGATGCCTCTAGCTGCAGGCACCATTCAGATATCCCCCCTAAAAGTCAAGGACGTCATTTTACTATGGCCGGGTATTAAAGTGGTTAACTAAAAAGAAGGTCAGATGGGGCTCTTTTATTGTGGGTCTGTGGTCTTGCTGGTATTTCAGAGGAGATGTGGCTGGAATCTTGCTAATACTCCACCATACAACCCATTGGAGTTGATTCACTAAAGGCAAATAGACTGTGCACTTTGCAAAGTGCAGTTGCACTCTGAAAGTGCAATTGCTCCATAGCTTAGTAAGTGAGATGAAGGTTCACTTTGCAAAGAGTACCCAATCACATGCAAGGAAAAAAAAAGCAGCATTTTTGCTTGCACATGATTGGATGATGGAAGTCAGCAGAGCTTCCCCTCATTTACTAAGCTCTGGAGCAACTGCTCTTGTAGAGGGCAACTGCACTTTGCAAGGTGCACAGTCTATTTGCCTTTAGTAAATCAACCCCTATATGTATTTGAATAAAAAAAAAATGCAAGTGATAAGACAGCATATAACAATATTAAAATACATTTATGTATCTAGATGCTACATAGTTACATAGCCAAGTTAAAAAAAGATACGTCCATTGAGTTCAGCCAATATGAAAGATTGTAATAGCCCTTGGGCTGCTGAACCATTTTGGTGATTGGCTAGCTTTCAGTTTCTTTCTTTTTATCGGAATCATGCAGCCGGTGTTATCGCGCCGTGGCTATTCAGGCAAAATCATCCAGCTGTTCTCAGTTTATAGGCAAACTACAGAACTTTTCTCATCAATAGCAAAAATGATGATTTTCAAAGCCAGTTAGCAGCACCCAACAGCTATAATAGGTTTGCTGTACGGTAATTGGTGAACCATTACCTGTGATTTAAATCAATATAAGCTCTATTTACTTATACCAAGTCTTTCTGGAAGATGATGAAGCCTGCTGTTGTTAGTAATCCTTATTGGTAACCCTTTTTTTAAGGCCTGGGATATGTGTTTGTCGAGAATTTTTAATAAATAGTAACTATGCTGTAACTTTGCTACTTATGGCAACATAAAGCCGTCTGATAGAGCAAAGTCCGCGCTTGCCATTACATCGCTTGTTTATTTGTTTGTTTGTTTTCTTGGCCTCATGTTATATCTGCATATCAATTACCGCACGAGAGATCATTCGTATGCAAAGCACTTCCTGTGCTCTCTGAATATTTCCATACATTATCTCTGAAAATGACTGGGTAATTCCAAAAGGCTGGGGAGCACAGGCATGTTAAAGACTTTGGCTTTATGGAGCTCTGTAAACTCACTGGAGCCTATTTACTAAACAACTAAAAGCATTCTTCTGGGGGTAGAAAAGCAAGCTTTAGGATATTTCAACAAAGAAAAAAAATGAAGGCTGGATTTCAAAACTTAAGGGGAACCTGTACATTGCCCTTAGGGGGTGAAGTACCAGGTTCACGTTTTTTTGTAGAGACCTGTAGCAAGACTTACTAGCTTTTTTTTTTCTCCCTGTCTACTTGACCCCCTTCCGAAGCATGGAGCAAAATGTGATGCCCTTCCTGTCTGCCCCCTGATGCAGGGCTTATTGCCTGGACAGCCAATCACAAAGCCTGATCAATGCCATGTGGGAGAAGGGGGAGTGTGCACACTCTATTACCATGGGATTAGTCAAATGCTTAAAGTGTATATAAAATCGAAAGCAAGGAAAGCATAAAGATGGCCATAAATGGTTTAAAATTCAGCCGGTTCAGCAAGGGCCAATCAAATTTTGATTAAAGTAGTAGTCCACCCTAACACTAAAATCCCTACAGACATCCATGATCTAACACTAACCTAGCCATCCCTGTAAAGAAGAAATTGCTAAACATACCTTTTCTGAAGCCGATCCGACCCGATCCCACGCTGAGCTGTCAGCGGCGGCTTCGCTGTGGAGGCGGGTGCAGAGGACACGTCCGACAACGGAAGCCCCATAGTAACTCTATGGGTGACATCACTCCCCATTCATTTCACAGCCGTTGTCAGCTCTGTGCTCTGCAGAGCTTCCACCTCTGGAGATCGGACCGGATCAGCTTAAAAAAAGGTGCGTATACTGATTTCTTCTTTACAGGGCTAGATAGGTTAGTTTTAGATTGTGGATGTCTGTAGATGCAGGGATTTTAGTTTTAGGGTGGACTTCTACTTGAATCTATGGTTGTTCCTGCTCACCAGAAGTCCATCTAATGCCCCGTACACACGGTCGGACTTTCCGACGGAATATGTGCGATCGGAGCTTGTTGTCGGAAATTCCGACCGTGTGGGGGCTCCATCGGACTTTTTCCATCGGAATTTCCGACACACAAAGTTTGAGAGCAAGAGATAAAATTTTCCGACAACAAAATCCGTTCGCGTAAATTCTGACCGTGTGTGGACAATTCCGACGCACAAAGTGCCACGCATGCTTAGAATAAATTAAGAGATGAAAGCTATTGGCCACTGCCCCATTTATAGTCCTGACGTACGTGTTTTACATCACCGCGTTCAGAACAATCGGATTTTCCAACAACTTTGTGCGACCGTGTGTATGCAAAACAAGTTTGAGCCAACATCCGTCGGAAAAAAACTATGGATTTTGTTGTCGGAATGTCCGAATAATGTCCGACCGTGTGTACAGGGCATAATGATTGACTACTGTTAAACTGGACTGTTGGAAATTTTAATTTGACCATCAGCTGCAGCCAATAGGCTGTAGTGCTCATCAGTGTATTCTGAGAGCGGGGAAGTCCCCACTGTCACAATACAGTAGCACAGCGGGGAGGATTCCATCTTGGTAACTAGGGTTGGGTGAATCTGTTCCAAAAAATGATCCATCTATGGTCAGCCTAAGATCCCCTGTCAAGTTTGTATTGTTGTCTGTGTCCCCACTGGGTCGGTCTCTATTTAAACCAAATGATTATTTTCACCAAGACAGAAATGAGAAATCCAAAATTGTACAGCTTCCAACAGAACAAGAGGTGAGGATCAGGGATATCTGCTCTGGTTACTTTGTCTAAGAACGGAATTACCTTCACCCTGTAGAGATTTTCTGTCACTTCCTGTTGTATCTCTAGGACAGGAAGTGAACAGAAATCTCCCCAATTGGAAACCAACATGAAATGTAAACTATTAATGGCTTAAAACATTACCTATTCTATCCAAAACCCCAAAAAATTTTTTCAATGTATACACAGTACATAAAAAAAGCTTATGCCTGATTTTGAGGCCGTGAGATTATTTGAAGCCTGTGACTCTCCCATTGTAATAGGCCATGTTTACATTTTATTTATTAATCTGCTGGTTTTCCTGTACTTAGTAAACTTTCCCAGAAGAGTTGAAGCTGTTATAGCTGCAAAGGGTGGGCCAACTCAATATTGAACCCTACGGGCAGACTTTTCGACCGGACTGGTCCGACGGAACGAATCCGTCGGACAATCCGACCGTGTGTGGGCTTCATCGGACCTTCAGCTGACTTTTTCTGTCGAAAATCAGACGGACTTTAGATTTGGAACAGGTTTTAAATCTTTCCGCCGGAACTCCGCCGAACCCAGTTCCTATTGAGAAATCCGCTCATCTGTATGCTAGTCCGACGGACGAAAACCGACACTAGGGCAGCTACTGGCTATGAACTTCCTTATTTTAGTCCAGTCTTAAGTCATTACGTACGAATCCGTCGGACTTTGGTGTGATCGTGTGTAGGCAAGTCCGTTCGTTAGAAAGTCCGTCGGACATTTGATGCCAAAAAGTGCGCCCGTGTGTACACGGCATAAGACTGGAATGCCATCAAAGTTCATGTGCATGTAAAGGCAGGCGTCCTAATACTTTTGGCAATATAGCGTATGTATATAAATAATATATGCAAGCTAGTTTATCTGCCCAAATATTTTGTATTTTTGTCCATTCAGTTTTGAGATTTAAACAGCTCTGGCACCCAGCACAGCACTGTTTCTGATTCAAGGTAGGCAACACAACCCAACCCAACACAACCCCCAGCCTGTAACTGGACAGTGAAAGGAGAAGCAGCCGAATAATGAGCTCATCCCCTTGCCACTCTGCTCTCTCCTGTAAATGGCTTCTTGGGCTAACCCTACCACTTCCAGTCTGAGCTTGGCAATACAGGTAATTACAAGATGCCAATTACAATCCAGGTACTTACAGTGCTTGCATTTAAAATATATATATTTACTGGGGCAGTAATGAATTTGTGTTTTTCTACCTGCCTGGATTTCAGCTTTAAACAAAAGTCCATGGACAGGAGTTCATGAGCAACGTACTTTTTATCTTATGGATTGGGTCAGGCTGGAGGGTCCTCAAGGATAGTCACTGAATCTTAACAAATGTACCCACTTGTATGTGTTCCGAAACAGAAAAAGATCCTGCTTTCCTTTTCAAAAACATGGTGAATTATCGCATCTTAATGTGTGTTGAAAATGATTTACTCTGTAAATAATTGGTTTTAGATAATTTTCCTGTAGGATGACACATGTTTCACACATTGTCTTCACTTTTTTCAGATACAGGAAGAATACCGCAGGCTATTCAAGAATGTGCCGTGTTGTCTTATGTGTCTGAGATAAAGAGAAGGTAGAATTATAATTCACAGCAAACGTTTGTGACAGCGCAGTAAAGCAATAACCACATCGTGAAGTAGAGGCGCCATTCAATTTCACAATGACCATAGCGGTATTTTGGATACTTAAGGTTACAGCATGTGTCTTTCTGTTACATGCCCTAGACCAATTTTTCCAATATTGACCCAGCATCAAAATTACAGTCTATAAAAGTGTCTAAAATATGAGTGGTCTGTTTTCCCCTAGAGCAATCAATTATTGATCAGCTGAACCTCATGATAGTATGCCTAGAGAAGGTTTGGATCTTATTTCTCATACCAACCAGTCAGTTCCTATCTTCCATGTTCGAGAGCAAAGTTGAAGAATGGCTAGCCTGGTTACTATGAACAACAAGAGCAGTTCCTTCTTTTAGAAATCTTTTTGCATGTGGTCGATTGACCTTGCGTTGACACCTACCCAGTAAAATGTGCCTTGTTGCCAATATTTTAATAAGGAAAAGCTCATAAAGCCAACATTTTGCCCCAGAAATACTGGAAAACTTATTTGGACCTCAGTTATCAAAGTGTGTGAAGGAGGTTGTTTCTGTTGATAGTAACCAAACAGATCCTCAGTTGCCTTCTATGTGTTAGAGGGTCTTGATTTATACAAGGAACAAAGGTTGCACCCAAGAAAGTAAAACTAGCCACATACCAGTTAGGTTGTTCTTAGAATTGAATTGCTAAAGTATATTCCCAACCAATTTTTTCTAGTTCTGGATAGAAAGGAAAAGAGTTAAAACCTCTCAGTTTTACTGACTGTCACCAGAACACCTATTACTAATCCCTGTGGCCATTTTGGTGAGAATTCCCACCACTTATTGCACTAGTGGGAAAGTTGTTACCAGAATAGTTTTTATTGATCCCTGGAGCCACATTGGGGAGACTTTCTATCGGTTATTACACCAATGAGAATGTTGTCACCAGGGTAGGTTTTACTGATCCCCGTGGCCATGTTGGGGAGACTTTCCATCAGCTATTTTATCATTGAAAATGTTGTCACCAGGACAATTTTTACTGGGCCCTGTGGCCATGTTTAGGAGACTTCCCACCACTTACTGCACTAGTGAGAAAGTTGCTACCAGGATAGTTTTTACTAATCCCTGGGGCCATGTTGGGGATACTTCCTATCATTTATTGCACCAGGGACAATGCTGTCACAAGGGTAGATTTTAGTGAACCCTGGGCCATGTTGGGGAGACTTCCCTTCAGCTATTGTATCGTTGAGAATGTTGTCACCAGGACAGTTTTTTTTATGATCCAGGGGCCATGTTGGGGCAACTTCCCATCACTTATTGTACTAGTGACAATGTTGTCACCAATACAGTTTTACTGATCCCTGGGACCATGTTGAGGAGACTTTCCATCACTTAATTTACCAGTCAGAATGTTGTCACCAGCACAGAAAAAGTCCAATAGGGGTTGATTTACCTGCTGCAGCTGTGTATTGTATCCAATCAGCTTCTGACTATATCAAGTGAACGTACTAATGCGCAAACCAAAATAAATAATAAACTAAGCAGCTGCCAACATAAATGGTGTTCCCACACAGTGCTAATAATAAAATGAGCAATGTGGCGCATACTCAATGTGTAATGTGATGTATCTTCAAACACAGTAATATGTCAAATAAACAAATATGCTAATACTTAATGTGCAACTATACACAAACAGTAAATGAATAAATGGCATTTTCATCACACACACAATAAAGTGCAAAAAAGTGACAATGCAGTGAAAAAATGTGATGAACGTGCCTAATCTCAAAGTTCATAAATAAAGTGCTTGTGCAAAAATGGAATCCAGTAAATCCAAATGCTTCCACCATCCGTAATGTGCCAGTGGTTTGTCCCAGCCTCTCACCTTAGACAAAGACCCCCTACAGGTCAAGTAAAGCCTTTGTATAATTGTGACTCCAAGCTTCAAGGCAGTGAAATCCTTTCTCCAAGGACATCCAGCCAGATAAACATTCGGCTCCTCCCGACATGTTGCGTCACAGATCACGTGACTTCATCAAAGCTATCACTTACCCTTGATGAAGTCACGTGATCTGTGACACAACGCGTTGGAAAGAGCCGGGTGACGTCACTTCCGGCCGCGGCCGAGACTGGAAGTCCTGTTTGTTAAGCTGAACATTGCTATTTTAAAATGTAAGTTACTGCTTTGTTTAATACATTTTATATCGGATTACTACACCATGGAGACCTTTCTTTGTTGCATGTAAACTGCATATGATGGGAAGTAAGGATCTACAAAGAGATTATCACCACCAGTGGAAGCCGTATTGTCTATCTGGCTGGATGTCCCTGGAGAAAGGATTTCACTGCCTTGGAGCTTGGCGTCACGTTTATACAAAGGCTTTACTTGACCTGTAGGAGTCTTTGTCTAAGATGAGAGGCTGGGGCAAACCACTGGAGCACTACGGATGGTGCAAGCATTTGGATTTACTGGATTCCATGCACAAGCACTTTATTCATGAACTTTGAGATTAGGCACGTTCATCACATTTATTCACTGCATTGTCACTTTGGATTTATTACACTTTATTGTGTGTGAAGAAAACTCCATTTATTCATTTACTGTTTGTGTATAGTTGCACATTAAGTATTAGCATATTTTTTTATTTGACATATTACTGTGTTTGAAGATACATCACATTACACATTGAGTAAGAAAAACATTATTCATTATATTGTTAGCTTCTGACTATAGCTTGTTCAATTAAAGTGGTTGTATGGGCACGAGGTTTTTTTTAACCTTCATGCATTCTATGCATGAAGGTAAAAAACCTTCTGTGTACAGCAGCCTCCCAGCCCCCCTAATACTTACCTGAGCCCCCTCTCGATCCAGTGATGTACACAAGAGCTTTGTCCCCCTGGGGACCTGCACTCCTGATTGGCTTTTGGCAGCAGCAGGAGCCATTGGCTCCCACTGCTGTCAATCATAGCCACTGAATCAATCAGGAGATAGAGGGCCCAACCAAGCCACAACTCCATGTTTGAATGGACACACAGAGCCGCAGGTCGGGAGCGCACCTGCTTGGGTGCCCCCAGGGCAAGCTGCTTGCTTTGGGGGCACCCGGCAGGAGGAAGGGGCGGGAGCGCCATTGTGGGACCCAAAAAGAGGAGGATCCGGGCTGCTCACTGCAAAACCACTGTACAGAGCAGGCAAGTAGAGTCGCTGGACTCCAGGACAGGTAAGTGTCCAATTATTAAAAGTCAGCAGCTGCAGTATGTGCAGCTGCTGTTTTTTAATTTTTGCAGTGGTGGGCGGACCTCCGCTTTATGCTTTGACAAACAAACCTGGAAGCTGGTTGGTTTCTATGCAGAGGTGAACAAGATTTTGCACTTTCCAGTTTTAGTGAATCAACTCCAAAAACTCTTAGGGTAAGGCTTATTACAGTTGTCCCTTCCAAAGATATTCCATCACTTCCTGTTCTGGTGACAGCATTGTCCCCAGGATAGAAATCGAAAGGAAATCTTCTTCAACAAGACCACAGATAACAATAGAAACTCTAACCCTTTCCAAATCTGTCCTTAAAAAAAAAACATGTTTTTGCTGGAGGTATATCAGATAACTTTATATCAGATACTTTTATCAAGAATTTTGTAGGTCAAGTGCCTGGTGAAATAATCCATTCAATATATATCCAGTTAGGTGGGCCCTCACACTCTTGCTAAACTTCTCTGGGCTACTAAATCAAGTCTAATGTAGCCCAGTAAAACCTGCAGAAATTGTCATCTTTATATTTTAAGAATAATTGGGAGATACATTTATAGATAAATTAAAGCAGCCATTAATACCCGTGTAAAAATGTATTTAAACATTGTTTCTATTCGAACATTTTCCAGTAGGTCACTGCATTTTGATTCAGCTAATAAATTAAATGTTTGGTGACTGCATGAGCAACCTTTGCCATATTCCCATTCAGAGCAAGCATACACATGTCATATCATAATAACTTCAATTATCAATATGTTTGCTGCATTTACATGTACATCTTTCCCATGTTCCATTCTCCCCAGAATAGGCCATTGAATTGTGAAACCAACATTTCGGTTTTTTTTTTTTATATAGATTTTATTTATAAGAAGAATATATTTTAATAGTTATTTTGCAGTCGCATTGTATTATTTTCTATAGTTGACTAGAATTTATATGTAATTGACAGCTGAAAACCTGCAAATTTGCATATCATCCGCAGCTACAATTTCTGAAGATATTTACAACATAATGATGTCACATGCTCTCTTGGAATATCAATGAGCGGGTCTGTTTATGACAGATGTGCATTAAGTATTAGCAGAAGGGAACCTTAAGCGATACAGTGATAATCTATGTTAATTTGATCAAATGCATTATATAACTCACAAAGCTGTTTATATGCTTGGGTGGAGAAAGGACTGGCATTTAATACAAGGCATGGCGCGTAGAGGTATTCTATAAAATAGCCCAGACAAAGGTTCCCAGTTCTTTAGACAAGTGATTTTGGAATGACCTTTTGCTGTACAAGCTGTAACAGCAATAGGAAGTTCCAAACATTTAGCTAAATATACACCAAGGGCCAAAAGTATGTAGACATCTGACCATCAAACCTATATGAGAAATCCCTTTCCAAAACTCTGGGCATCAATATAGAATTGGTCCCACAATTGTGGCTATGACTGCTTCCACTCTTCTGAGAAGACTTTCCACAAGATTTTGGAGTGTGGCTATAGGAACTTGTGCCCATTCAGCCAAAACAGAATTTGTGGCGTCAGGTATTGGTGTTGGATGAGAAGACTTGGCTTACAATTGCCATTTCAGTTCATTCCAAAACTATTCAATGAGGTTGAGGTCTGAGCTCTGTGCAGGCCACACCAGTTCCCCAACATCAGACTCCTCAAACCACATTTGGAGCTGAGAATGGATATGCCACGAAGATGGGCACTGACAAGCTAGAACAAAAAAGGGCCTTCCCCAAACTCTTGCTAAAAGTTTGGAAGAGCACAAATGTCAAAAATGTCTTTGTATGCTTTAGCATTAACAGGGTTGAGGTCAGGGATCTCTGCAGGTCACTTAAAGTGTTACTAAACCCACAACAGTAAAATCAGTCTCTATATGTAGCATAACATGCTTGTTATACTCACAGTGGAGCTTAAGAGGTTAATCCTCATTGCTGTTTGATCCTGTATGCACAGATCCTCCCCTCCTGCACTGTCTATCTGAGGAAGGCCAGCTAACACAGGTAGAGTAGCTGACCTGCACATGCTCATTTGTGTCTTTTATGCTGGAGAGAACATTTACTTGTTGATCAGAGCTAGCCAGGTCACATGATATTGCCATCACACATGTGAGCGTGTATACAGGCTGTAGTGGAAATCTCCTCCTCCCTGAACTCTCAGCACTGGAGAAACTGTGCAGTTTATCATGTAACCATGGTATACGGACCATCCAAGGTATTTAGTGGCAGTATTTTAATGTAAAAAGAAGATTTATAAGCTGTTGGCACTGTGGGGGGGGGGGTGGATGAACTCTTTTCATATTACTGTGTTTAATAACACTTTAAAGTGGATGTAAACCCAATGTCATCCTTTCTAAACTACTGCCATAGGGGTTATCTATAAGGATATACACGCCTCCTGCATGTATCTTTACCTGTCAAACGTCTCCCCTCTGTGTGTTATGAGACCCGAAAAACTGCAGATTCTGTGGGCGGGTCTGTTGTCTGGAGCTCGGTGGGTGGAGTCATGATGTCAGTGGACTCCCCGCCCACCTCTACACTCCGCTTGCCAATATGCATTTTCTCCTGTGTATTTCTTACACTGAACTTCTGCTATGATCTCTAACATCCAGTGAAAAGACAGGAAAGTAACCACATGACTTCAGCATGCCCAATCATGGTGAGGTGTGGAACAGCCAATCCTTGCAGAGCTGCTGAAGAAAGTAGTGGGGGAGGGAATCAAAAAATAATGCATGTCTTAGGCTAGTGCACGAGATATGTAAATCACCTGTCACTCACAGCAGGGGGGAGGATTTGACAAAGTTTTTCTCTGTTTGTCAAGTTTTATCTCACTGAACAATAAAAGAGGATTGCTCAGAGATGGATCAACTCTTTGTGGCAAGACTGGGCTCAAATGATAGGAAATCTTATACTCTACATTATGACATAAAAAAAAAAAAAATTGAGTTTACATTTACTTGAAGTTCCTCCACACCAGTCGGATCAAACCATCTCTTTATGAGGCTGACCTTTTGCACAGGGGCAAGGTTATCCTGGAATAAAAAAGCGATTTCTCCAAACTATTTCAAATAAGGCTGAAAGAGCACAATTGTCTAAAATGTCTTTGCATACTATAGCATGAACAGTATGCTTCACTAACACCTGAATTAGAAAAATGGGTTGTCCACATACTTTTGGCCATATAGTGTATATATGAATTGTATATGTTTACATTTGTAGATCTTTGGAAAAAACATATATATTGATGGATTTCAAACCATTATTTAGGGCTTTGTCTAATGCCGCGTACACACGGTCGGACTTTTCGTCTACAAAAGTCCGACAGCCTGTCTGACAGACTTCCGGCGGACTTTCGGCGGACTTGCGGCGGACTTGCGGCAGACTTTCTAACGAACGGACTTGCCTACACACGACCACACAAAAGTCCGACGGATTCGTACGTGATGACGTACACCGGACTAAAATAAGGAAGTTGATAGCCAGTAGCCAATAGCTGCCCTAGCGTGGGTTTTTGTCCGTCGGACTAGCACACAGACGAGCGGATTTCGGGGTCCGGCGTAGTTACGACGTAAAGATTTGAAGCATGTTTCAAATCTAAAGTACGTCGGATTTGAGGCTAAAAAAGTACGTTGAAAGTCCGGAGAAGCCCACACACGATCGGATTACCAGCCAGCTTTAGTCCGTCAGCGTCCGTTGGACTTTTGTAGACGAAAAGTCCGACCGTGTGTACGCGGCATTAGAGAACTGCAGTCTAAACACAAAATTACAGGTACACTCAGATTAAAATTGAAAAATGAAAGCTTGAGATGTATACAGGGAGGACATGCTTTTTGCTGAGAAGTTTTTGTTTTTTTGTCCTGGCATTGCTGTACAGCATTAGGACACCACTCTATCCTTTTGTTGGTAGTCTGGTGATCCTGGAACACACCTACTAGTGATGCTGGGACAAAATACTTACTCTATCTCATACACAGAGGGCTGATGTAAAAATGCTATAATTAAGAAAACTCACAGCCAGCAACAAGATCCAGCCTGCCTTGATAGACTGAATGTGATCAATGATGCAGAACAAACTGGTTTCAACATTTGAGATACAAAAACAAGTCCCTTAAAGTGGTTGTAAACCCTTACATATACCCAGTGAAGTGACTGGCCTCAAGTGATGAACAGAGATTAAACAAATCCTCCTGGATAAGTTGTACCTGTTTATCTATAGCGGTCTGTCCCCTACATCTATTTAAAGTGCAGAATTTCCACAGGATCTCTCAGCTCTGAAAAGAAGGGGGTGGAGAGCTGAAGCTACATCAGTAAGGAGAGCTCTGAGAGCTGATTGGAGAGAAGTGACACACCCCCTTTTTACACAGCACATGGGAACAGAGCTGAGGCTGTCCATCTGCTGGAGCTCCCTTCCCCTGTCACCATTTTTCTCTGGTGTCAGGAAAATTCAAAGTGACTTATGCTTATAGCAGAGGAAAGAGACAGCAGAGAGAAATGACACTTTGGATTGAGGTCAAGCACACACTATAGAGGGATATGCTATGTTCATATTTCATGTCTGAGGTTTACAACCACTTAAAAGCATAACTAAACCCTCTTATACTTTTCAGCCAAGGAAGCTGTCATCTTAGTTTTGCTTGATCTGCAACTGCTATGATGCTGCACATGTGATCAGTTAAGACTCCAGCCATTTGATGGTTTGACAGTTTGGTTGAGAGCACATGCAAATTCTGGCATGTCTGGAATGTTTTTTTTTTTTAACCATTAAATCAATAGGTTTAGTTCTGATTTCAATAAAACAGTTATACCCCACTGGGTGGTGTAAAACAGAGTGGTGATTTAATACAAACACTGCATGTAATTTATGTCATTAATTTCCTATACAATTGTAAAAGTAATTCACTGTTTGCACCTTAGTAAATGTATTGTAGTTACCCTTGTTTTACCAAATATTGGCATGGTTAAATTTACGCTTTACAAGTTAAAATATTATTGAATAAAACAGATTATTGCATTTTGGCAATTAAACACTGTATTGTTTTATATTTTTACTGTGTGCGTGTATATATTCTGTTACTTATATTGAGTCTTTTGAGCTTTTATGTACCATTTGGATGTACTGTACTGTTGGCTTTTTATGTTACAATAAATACTTTCTCATTTTGTATTGTGGTTTTATTTAAGGGAGAAATCCAATATAAAGCAAAACGTGTGATGGACCGAAATCTGGTTGGTTCAGCTAGAACCTGCCGCATTTCAATCTGTGTGTAGCCCTCCCTGTTAGACAGACTCGCTGGAAAACCTTCACACAAGTGGTTTTGGCCACATTAGCTAGAGGAAAAGGCTTAAAGCCGAGCTCGAGACAAAACACCATTTTTGCTTGGTTCTGGATAGGATAGGGAAGGTCTAGGGCTGGGGGAGAGCTGGGAGGTAGGAGAACAGTCCTCTTTTTATCACACAAAGCATCCCCCATGTTTAACCTATATTTGTGAAAAGGTATGTTTCAGTAACCCACCTTTTACCAAGAGCACCATGATGCCACACTTTGCGTGGTCCACGTTTAGCATGCAGAAATGTGATCTTACCATGAAAGGTTTAATTGGTTACATTTACCCCCATAAACTAAAAGTTCCCAGTTCTATCCTGGTTAGATCCTCATGGTCAGTGTTTCTCAACTCCAGTCCTCAAGGCATCCCAACAGGTCATGTTTTCAGGATTTCCCTCAAATGAACCAGCTGCGGTAATTACTAAGGCAGTGAAACTGACCAAATCACCTGTGCAAAATAATGGTAAGCCTGAAAACATGACCTGTTGGGGTGCCTGGAGGACTGGAGTTGAGAAACACTGCTCTAGGTGTCAGTCAGTAAATAAGTCTCTCCAATGGAAACTAAGGCTCCATTCACCCTTGTACGACTCCAAATTTGCGCCGACTTTGGAGTACCACTTTGGTGCAACTTTGATGCAACTTTGGATGGGTGCAACTTTGAGATGACTTTGGCTTTGACCATTGAAAATGGACAACTGTTGCATTGTATAACATTCAGGTACGACTTTCATGCAACTTCTGAGGGTTAACTATGGCCCTCAAGTTTCATGAAAGTCTGACTAAAGTAGTGCATGAACTACTTTGAAGTCGCTGCAACTTTAAGTCACGCATACATATGAATAGCTAGCATTGTAAAACATGGGGGATGACTTGTCATGCAACTTTGATGTCCAGAGTTGCATGACAAGTTGCACAAGTGTGAATGGAGCAATTCTTCACTCGGTCCAAATTTTAAATATAATAAAATATCCTGGATGGAGTTATACAAGCTTGTCAGCTGCCTTTTGTGGTACAGCAGAAAGGAACACTTCTAAGCACATCTTAACAGAAAAGTAAAATGTACAACTGGGTTACCATAGAAATGGACCATCCAGGGACCTCCATGCATCATGCTTCTGTAACATGACAGTTATAAAGTCAGATTCCATACACTAAGGGGCCTATTTATTAAAGGTCGAAATGATATATTTAGCCTTTTTTTGTAGCAAATATAGAATTTGACAGTCTTGACTGTTTGCAAAGCTCTTCAGGGCAATGTGTCAATTCAATTTTGCAATAACTTCAACTATAAAAAAATTAGTCCAGAAAAATATTTTGATCCATGATTTTGCCAGTTTAGAAAGAAAATTTTTCAAAGCAAATTTCAGCGACAATCTGTGCCACCTTTAATCTGGTGCAGTCCTTCATCTTCAATGTAGACAAGTGGGAAATAGAGCTTTTCCTAAAGCGTTTCTTTAACTAGAAACAAAACAAATTTAAAGTCAGCAGCTACAAATTCTGTAGCTGCTAACTTTCAATAATGGGACACACACCTGTCCAAGGATCCAGCGTAGTCCTCACCCGAGCCAGCTTTTTGGCTGTCTTCGGGTGCCCGGCACCAACATGTTTACTTTGGGAAGCCGGCTGTGACTACTTGCGGCTTAACAGCTGACTTCCCACTGTACATGCTCTGTGAATGGTCCCCCAGCTTTCTGGGACCTGTGACATGTCCCAGAAAGCTACAGGGGAAGGAGGGGGGCGAAATTCCCATTGGATCACCGCCAGAAGTGGGAGTAGGTACCTGTCAAAACCAGGTACCTGCTCCCCAAAAACACAAACTGCCAAAATTTAGGAGGAGGGGGGGAGGAGGCATACAAGCGGAACTCCCCCTTTTGGTAAAGTTCCGCTTTAAAGTGTCTTTTTAGCTAGTTTAGTTTTGGGTAGAGTGGAGATAGCTTCTACTGCTATCCGGGGCTTTCATGGAGTGATTTCCCCTCACTTTCTGTCTTGCTGGGCACTCTCCAATAGCAACAGACAGAAATAAAAATGCAGACAAGCATATCACCAGGCCGTTGTGGATAGGTCAGCAAATTACCCAAAGTTTCACCCTATGTGGTTCTACGGAACTCAAGTCACTGGGGTCCTTAGGCTCGAACTTTTGTATGCAATTTACTGTCACATAAAAAAATCTCTTAAACTCTTCCGTCCCTTTACCCTATGTTTTTTTCTTTACTTTTAACTATCTTGTACTAAACTATGGTGATAGATAATAGTCTAGAAATGTCAACGTAGATATAAGCAGGGCTTTTTTTCAGCAGGAACGTGGGGGAACGCAGTTCCGGCACCTCCAGCACTGAGTGTATGCAATAGTAAGGGGTGCTGGGGTGTGATGGAGGGGCTCTATTTTTGCAGGGTAGTCTATTGTTGCTGGTGGGGACCTATTGTTGCTGGGGCTGGGTCTTATATTACTTGGGGGTCAGTTATTGCTGGGAGAGATCTACTGTTGAGGGATGGGTCTATTGTTGCTGGCCGCTGGAGAGTCTATTGTTGCTGGCTGTGGGGAGATCTGTTGTTGCTGCTGAGGCACATTCTGTTTCAGGTGGTCCATTGTTGTTTGGCGGGGCTATTGTTGCTGGAGGGGGCTCTATTGTTACTGGCTACAGTGGACCTATTTTACTGCTTTTTCTGTTATCATTAACACATACTTGGTTCTGTATTCTTTAAAAGGGCAGTATGGGAGGTGTGTACGGGGTGGAACCAAGAAATGGTGCTCGGGGGTGGGTAGGGGCGGAGAAAAGGAGGAGTTCCTGCACCTTTTCACTGAGAAAAAAAGCCCTGGATATAATACTCTTTCATGTAGGCTAAAATAGGGTTGGATCGAGCACACAGCCATTTTGAGGTAATAACTTACTAAAAACACGGATGTTCATGTGCCAGATGTGTTAAAAAGTCCAAACACTAACACAATCTTATGCATGTAAATTTGTGTGGATCAGCCTTCAGATCAGACCCCTTTTTCTGTAAAGCATTGCAAACAAACCCAAGATCAAACTCTTTAATTCTGCTTCCTCAATATTAGGGGGAGCAAAAGATAAACCGCCGTACATATAAGCAATGAGTCTTTCTGAATAATACATCAGAGGATACAAGGCACTTCATACTCATGCCTACTTAGGATCTGTTGCCACCTTTAGGTGATTGGACACTGGCTAAAAAAAGCAGGAATTCTCTGCCCAGGTATAATTCCTTACCACCCAGGTTAGCAGTGCACTATGCTATGTGTCCTTAGGCGATGGATGTGCTTACAGAAGGCTCTCTGAATATCTACTTTTGGGGCCTTTAGTTTCCTATTTTGGTCTGTTCTGAACACCCCTGCTGGGGTAGGAAAAGACTTTATCCACATTAATTGTCTACAGCCAGGATGTCAGGAAGGACTGTACCTGGACCCTGCATGCAAGAGCCGGAATGTCCTGTAATATTGCTGGTTGGTGCTAGATCCTGCTGGAAGCGATCTCCAGGGTACCATATATCTGTGACCTCGTTGGCAGGTATCTATACAGGTCCAGGGCAGTGAACCTTTTAGGGGGAGTCTAATCCCTAAAGGCCCAGTGGAGCACACCCACCATGAGGGGTGAAAATTGGGCCATCTGGCCCTGCAGCATGGAATGGTAAGGGCCTCAGTGAAGGAGCATGAGGCAGTTTCCCCTAAATATGTTCTCTGGTGCATTTGAGGGCATTACGGGCTGGTTTCTGTGTGCAATGCATGCATACAATACTCCAGGTCACAGCAAGTATTGGGGTGCATTTGAATCGGGGGTGACTTGCCACTCTCAGCTGTGTGGCTGCTCCCTTGGCCTATGAACCTCCAGCAAGCCATGGCTTTAAGCACGTAGAGAGGTGGGGAAAAAAACAATAACCCTCTACTAGGTAGGGAGTCCCCCATAATATTTTAGCTTGTTATGGCTTCCCTAAGGGTCAGATTAGCTCTGAATTCCTGCCCTTATTTGGCAAATATGGATACAATCCTCTGGTTTCTTTGTGTCAAGGTGAGGAGTTTTCTGCAGCTGTTTCTGGTTTGTGAGATCAGCTCTCAGAAGTTCTCAATGGTTTGAAATGTCTGAGATGCAATCAAGGATGCTCTCCTTTCCCTACCCACCTTTTGTGGAGGTGAAAGCTGGAGGAATGGGAATCTATTCTGAATGTGTCAAACACAGAAGACCATAGTGGGCTTTCTGATGAGCTTGATGCAAACGAACTTGATGTTACTCCCAGAGTCCTGTTTCCTTAACCGTTTGCCAACCAGCCGCCGTCATTTTACTGCGGCAGGTCGGCACGATCCCGCGAACCGTCGTAGCTATACGTCGGCTTGCGGGGACCGGGATAGCAGGTGCACGCACACGCACACTGCACAGCGGGGGGGGGGGCGATGCTCATGGCTGCCAGTCACGATGACCACCGGCCACGAGCAATCGCGAGCACGAAGGGCAGAACACGGAAGTGTGTGTGTGTAAACACACAAATCCCTGTTCTGAGAGGAGAGGAGTGACAGATCATGTGTTCCTATTAGCTGGGAACCATGATACGTCACTTCCTCTAGTCAGTCCCCTCCCCCTACAGTTAGAATCATCTCCCAGGGAACACAGTTAACCCCTTGATCGTCCCCTAGTGGCAACCCCTTCACTGCCAGTGACATTTTTACAGTAATCAATGCATTTTTATAGCACTGATCACTGTATAAATGCCAAAAGTCCCAAAAATGTGTCAAAATTGTCCGATGTGTCCGCCATAATGTCGCAGACACAATAAAAATTGCAGATCGCCGCCATCACTAGTAAAAAAAAATTAATAATAAAAATGCTATAAATCTATCCCTTATTTTGTAGACGCTATAACTTTTGCGCTTTTTTACCAAAAATATGTAGAAGAATACATATCGGCCTAAACTGAGAAAAAAATTTGCTTTTTTTTAAAAAAAAATGGGGATATTTATTATAGCAAAAAGTACAAAATATTGTGGGTTTTTTTTTTCAAAATTGTCGCTCTCTTTTTTGTTTATAGCGCAAAAAATAAAAAAAAGCAGAGGCAATCAAATACCACCAAAAGAAAGCTCTATTTGTGGGAAAAAAAACAATGTCAATTTTGTTTGGGTACAACGTCGCACGACCGTGCAATTGTCAGTTAAAGCGACATAGTGCCGAATCACAAAAAATGGCACGGTCATTCATCAGCCAAATCTTCCGGGGCTGAAGTGGTTAAAGTCACAAAATTTGGATCCTGGCGACCAACAAAACATTCCAAATCTTTTTCTGTGTGGCCTTACTTGCAGGAAGTGATGTACAGTATGTTAATTGGCTCGCCCAGGGAAGGTGTTTTCACCACCTAAGCATTTCATGCAGCATTACCTCACTGAGGAGGAATTCTACAAGAAATGGGATTTTCCACGTGTTGACCCAGCCATTTTCTATTTGAATAATATCCTGATGGCCCCAGTGGATGAGATCACCGTCTTTAAAAACACAGTTAAGCAGTTAGAGGCTCTCTTAAGGGGGTCTTCTCCTTGAGGTCTTTGGAACAGCCCTTTAGTCAATTTGGTTCTGTATAGGGATGCTGGGGAAGGTGGTAGCCACCTTCAATACATTTCATATAGCCAGTTTCATTCCAACTCAATATCCTGTAGGTTTGGGATAAGTATCAGGAGTCCTTGGATCTGCCATTACATAATTCACAAGCTCAGGTCAGCTCTGGAAAGATGAATCTACACACAGACGCTGGATACATACAGCCGTGGTCAAAAGTTTTGAGAATTACACAAATATTAATTTTCACAAAGTCTGCTGCTTCAGTGTTTTTAGATCTTTTTTGTTAGATGTTACTATCGTATACTGAAGTATAATTTCAAGCATTTTACAAGTGTCAAAGGCTTTTATTGACAATTACAATAAGTTTAGTCAAGATCAGTCCAGATTTGCAGTGAATGACTGATGGCAGCCCATTCTTGCATAATCAATGCTTAGTTTGTCAGAATTTGTGGGGTTTTTTTTGTTCATTCGCCTCTTGAGGGACCACAAGTTCTCAATGGGATTAAGGTCTGGGGAGTTTCCTGGCCATAGACCCAAAATTTTGATGTTTTGTTCACCAAGGTTATCACTTTTGCCTTATGTCAAGGTGCTCCATCTTTCTGGAAAAGGCACTGTTCGTCACCAAACTGTTCTTGGATGGTTGGGAGAAGTTGCTGTTGGAGACTGAGAAGGAACCCCACACATGAATGGTCTCAGAATGCTTTACTGTTGGCATGACACAGGACTGATGGTAGCGCTGACCTTTTCTTCTCCAGATAAGGTTTTTTCCGGATGCCCCAAACAATCGGAAAGGGGATACATCAGAGAAAATGACTTTACCCCAGTCCTCAGCAGTCCAATCCCTGTACCTTTTGCAGTCCGTCCCTGAAGTTTTTCCTGGAGACAAGTGGCTTCTTTGCTGCCCTTCTTGACACCAGGCCATCCTCCAAAAGACTTTGCCTCACTGTGCGTGCAGATGTACTCACACCTGCCTGCTGCCATTCCTGAGCAAGCTCTGCACTGGTGGTGCCATAATCCTGCAGTTGAATCAACTGTAGGAGATGGTCTTGGCTGGGGCTTGCTGGACTTTCTTGGGTGCCCTGAAGCCTTCTTCGCAAAATGCAGTGGAAATTTTTTTTGGGATTAAGTTCATTTTCATGGCAAAGAGGGACTTTGCAATTAATTTGAATTCATCTGATCACTCTTCATAACATTCTGGAGTTTATGCAAATTTCCATCATAAAAACTGAGGCAGCAGACTTTGTGAAAATTAATATTTGTGCCATTCTCAATACTTTTGGCCACAACTGTACAAACTGTAAGGTCTTGACAGCAGATGCCTGTCAGGCTGGGGTGTTTTGGAGAACCTCTTGGGTGAACACCCTGGAGCTTCATGTGATTTGATTGGCTCTCCTTCACTGGTCTGTCTGTCTTCAAGGTCTACCTGTCATGCCCCGTACACACGGTCGCATTTTCCGACGGAAAATGTGTGATAGGACCTCGTTGTCGGAAATTCTGACCGTGTGTAGGATCCATCACACATTTTCCATCAGATTTTCCGACACACAAAGTTTGAGAGCAGGATATAAAATTTTCCGACAACAAAATCCGTTGTCGGAAATTCCGATCGTGTGTACACAAATCCGACTGACAAAGTGCCACGCATGCTCAGAATAAATAAAGAGATGAAAGCTATTGGCCACTGCCCCGTTTATAGTCCCGACGTACGTGTTTTACGTCACCGCGTTTATAACGATCGGATTTTCCGACAACTTTGTGTGACCATGTGTATGCAAGACAAGTTTGAGCCAACATCCGTCGGAAAAAATCCTAGGATTTTGTTGTCGGAATGTCCGAACAAAGTCTGACCGTGTGTATGGGGCATCAGGGTGCAGTCAGACAATACCATGGCTAGTATACATTAACCCCCAAAGAGGGATAAGAAGTCATACTCAAAGGCAGACCTAATCTTGTACTAATCCTTCCACCGTGCACGTTACCGGCATGGAAAATTGGCAGGTAATCAACAGCCGAATCTGAGAGAATGAGCCCTTAACCCTGAGGTGTTTGCAGAGATTTGAATGTGGTGGGGGATGCCAGGTATGAATCTCTTGGCGTCCAGATTCAAAACAAGCTGGAAGATTTGTGTGTTTGGCCAAGAAGAATGTAGTATGCAGGCATCGTAGATCACTTCATAGAGGAGCCATGTGATCTTTTAGATCAGTCAGATTTGCTGTCACAGGTTACAACCTTCCATGCTGGCTTTTATGGCTGTTGAATCCCATGTCCTGAGTGCTGGGTGTGTTTCGGACTCTGTTAATCCTATCCTTCTCAAGGCAAGAAAGTCAACCTCCAGGAGAAGGTGTACTGTTGTAAAGTCCCATGATAAAATGTTACAACCAAAAACATAAATGTATTTTATTGGGATTTTATGTGATAGACCAACACAGAGTGGCACATAATTGTGAAGTAGAAGGAAAATGATAAATGGTTTTCAATTTTTTTTACAAATAATTATCTGAAATGGGGGACAAGGGCCTCTTCCTAACAACCTTGGGCAGAGGTTGTGGGGGTCTGTGGGCAGGGGGCTTATCGGAATCTGGAAGCCTCCTTATCCCGACCCTTCCCCCATTTGAAGGAGTATGGGGTACATTGTACCCCTAATCATTCACCAAAAAAAGTGTCAAAAAGAAATAAAAACACAGAGACAGTTTTTGACAATTCCTTTATTAAAAATAAATGAACAATGTCCCCCGATGTAGATCCACCATCACTCATGATGCCTTCCGCCACTGCTGGACCTGAAAAAAGAAAACGCTCCGCCCTCAATGAAGGCTAACCACCGTGTGCCTGCTCTGCCATCTGACAGTTCTCAAATAGGTAAGGGGCAGAGCTACCTGGCAACGTCACCTGGTGGTTGGTGACCCCATACCCCATACAATGTACCCTATACTCATTCACATGGGGGGGCCGGGATCTGGAGTCCTCTTGTTAAAGGGGGCTTCCAGATTCTGATAAGTCCCCTGACCACAGACCTCCACAACCATAGCAAAGGGTTGTCGGGAAGAGGCCCTTGTCCCCACCAACATGAGGACAAGGTGCTTTGGGGTGGGAGGGCAGAGCCCCCTACCCCAAAGCACCCCCCCTCGCATGTTGAGAGCATGTGACCTGGTATGGTTCAGGATTTCATTTGGATTTTTTCCGTATTACCTTTTACTAATAAATTTTGATTAGATAACGCTGCTTGGTCATTAATTGCCTACGTTGCAGTTTGTACTACACAACTGTGTTCTCTTTTGCTCAGTGTTTCACTTAGGCACAGACCATACCTCACCGGTGTGTCAGTGAGCTACATATTCTTCTTCTTGGGTGATTTGTTAGCCACCTTTTTTTAAAAATAATGGTTCGGGACCTGCCTGGCTGCATGCTCGGATAAGGGTCTGGTTTTTTTTTTTAAATTGGCTTTTTTTTAACATTTTTGTTTTGCTAGCAATGGTGTTGTATTGCTGACAATTTAAATGTCATTGTTTTCTCTTTATAAATGTTAGCTGCAGCAGGTTCTATACATGGTACAAATGTGCCACTTTATAGGCAAACTAAGGGGACCCCCCAGGCACTATATTTAAATGAATTTTATTGTTTCATTTCAAAATTTGCAATGATACATGTCCCCCAGGGCAGTACCTGGGCCCCCATATGGACAATAACTTGCATATACACCTTCAAAATGAGGACTTTTGATTTTTCAAGCTCGGGTCCTATAGACTTTAATAGAGTTTGCAGCTTGGGTCCAAACTTTTTACATGTTCAGGAATTTTGGTGCAAACCAAACCGGGGGGGTGTCCGGCCCAACTCTAGTTGTCACATGGATTGATCCTCCTGTACAGCCTCTGTGGTCCTCCTGGAAACTCAATTTGATTTTGTTGTTTTGCAGGCTTCCCCTGCTGAGTCTTTCTGAAAGATTCTCTTGATGCTTCTTACACACAAGGTTGTCTTTCTGGTTGCCATTACTTTGGTTTGAAGGGTCTTTTGGAAGACTTCACTTTTCTGCAAGAAGCCTTTCCTGGTTCTCCATCAGGACAAGATGGTGCTGAGACTTGAGTTCTCTTTTTTACCTAAGGTGGTTTCTTCATTCCATCTGAATTAGGACATCATGTTGCTATCTTTTTGTCCTAATCCTAAATATTCTAAGGCGAATGCTCTTTGCTCTGTGGATGTTGTTTGAGCTGTTCAAAATTATTTGACGTCCATTGCTTCATTTTGACAGTCTGAATCCATGTTGGTTTTACTCAAATGTCCGTCCACTATTTTGAAGTATTGGGGCAATGTTCCTCCTTTTTTCCGAGCAAGGCCCATTCCACCAGGAGTGTTAGTGCTTCCTAGGCTATTCAACATCAAGCTTCAGTTGTTCAAGTCTGTTCGGCTGCTATCTGGTTTTCTCTTCACACGTTTGTAAGGTTTTAACAGGTAGATGTTCACCCCTCTGAGGATGCCAGTTTTGGGTGAACAGTCTTGTAGGCTGCCTTGCAGTGGAGCTCTCCCTTATTCTCTTTTGGGTCTTCGACATGTTGGCTTTGTTGTTGAGTTGCCCACTCCTCATGTTCAGTGCTTTGGGACATCCCAAGTAGGCATAAATATAAATTGTCCTGTGATGTATGATTAAGAAATTAGGAATTTTGGTCTGCCTGTAAAATCCTTTTATTTGACTATACCACAGGACACAGGGATCTCTCCCCTCTTTGTCTTTGTGTTCTTCATTGCTTGCTACAAAACTGAGGCTTAGCTGAGCTGGGTGGGGAATTACTGCCCATGTGTCCATTCATTCATCTGAAGGTGCAGCATAACCCAAGTAGTCATAAATATAAAGTCCTGTGATGTACTCCAAGAAAAAGATTTTTCAGGTAAACCAAAATAACTAATTTAGGGGTGATATAGCTCTTCTTGTCTTTCTGCCATTTATTTAGCATGCCTGGGGTCTAAACTGAGATGTGCTGGCACTGTGTTATACATTGGGGCTCAGCTTTTATTCAAAAAGCAGATGGCATTTGCCATGGACAGGTAAAGCCTATAGACATTCCTTGTTTCAACCTGAAAGTTCTAGATCTGGTGAATACCAGATGTCTGTGGGCACCTTCACAGGCCTATGATATGCAAATAACATATACACACATACATATTTTATATATATATATATATATATATATATATATATATTCAGAATTTCAGCAGTTTTTTATTTTGTACGTTACATCCGCACATGGATCTCATTAGCATGGCCCCTCCATCACCATTTAGATTAAATGGGAATTAATAAATGGAGAGTGACCGTGATCATTCGCAGAGTTCAGACACAATGAAACTGTTTGAACGAGACTCTTTTCCTTAAGTAACTCAATCCAGATGAGGAGATTACGTTGGACGGTTATTTGAATGTTTTACAGTGGTTGTTAATGTAATTCTTTGCACCATACTGTGATAAAAACTCAGCATTAACATTTGTAAATTAAAGTAAAATATCATTTCCATAATAGAATACAAATCCATTGGAACTGAAATGACCTACATGTAATATTCCTTAAAGAGAAAGTCTAACTATATTAAAAAAAAATGTTTATAATTTATTTTTTACTGCGGTAAAAATAGGGTTTTTTAGAGCAGGGATGAGGTCAGTGCACAGCTTGTGAAACATTATGATAATCTGTCCATTTCTATTGATGATTCACCTCCCTTGTACATCTCTACAGTATGAAGGAGGTGATACCTCACGTTAATCTGACCTTTATTAACAATTTTACCATTAACCCCCTGCTAAGAAAAATATTATATATACATTTCACAGTACATTAGAATGATTAGTATGTTTTATATATTATAATAGATAAAATAATATATAATGTAATTTTCCTCTGGTATTTGAGGTATATAGGGGATAATTGTTTTGTCCCACTTAACCCGTCTCTACACAGCCAAAATTATTTTCATTAACAATCATGAATTGAAACATATAATATTAAATGGCCAGAAAAGAAATGAGCAGTGAAAATTGTAGTGTCTCTTTACATTAGTGGTTAATGGAGAAATGTTCCATTACATTGGTAGACAGTGTAGTGCCTCTTTGCATTGATGATCAGTGAAAAACTGTCCCTTAAGGCCTGTACACACGATCGGACTTTTTGACAACAAACATGCAAATTAACTGTTTTGAAACAACATCCGACCGTGTGTATGCTCCATCGGACAAACTTTTTCTGTTTCCATCTGACTTTTGTTGGCTGTGCGAACGCACAAACTTTCCAGCAACAAAAGTCCGATGGAGCAAAGTCCGATCGTGTGGACACAAAAGCATCGGTCTTTTGTACAAACTTCAGTACGCAGCCGTGAGAATGTTTCCAGCGCGATCCGATCACGCTGGTTCTCGGCAATAGGGTACTGTACATCTCACGCTGGCTGCAATAGGAAAAACACATTTTCCTACTGCAGCGGGCACGAGAGAGAATTCCCCTCTGGGGGAATACCAGGCCCTTCGGTCTGGTATGGATTTTAAGGGGAACCCCCTACGCCGAAAAACGGCATGGGGGGTGCCCCCAAAATCCCCACCAGACCCTTATCCGAGCATGCAGCCCGGCCGGTCAGGAAAGGGGGTGGGGACGAGCAAGCGCCCCCACTCCTGAGCCGTACCAGGCCGCATGCCCTCAACATGGGGGGTGGGTGCTTTGGGGGAGGGGGGCGCCCTGCGGCCCCCCACCCCAAAGCACCTTGTCCCCATGTTGATGACCCCCAGAGTCGAAAGAAGACCCCCGGAGCTGCCTAATAAATTACTTTAAAAACCTGTGTACTGTGTTTTTTTATTGACACTTTTTTCCCTAGGTGAATGGGTAGAGGTACGATGTACCCCATACTCATTCACAAAGGGTGGGGGGGCCAGGATCTGGGGGCCACCTTATTAAAGGGGGCTCCCGGATTCCGATAAGCCCCTCGCCCACAGACCCCGACAACCAACGGCCAGGGTTGTCGGGAAGAGGCCCTTGTCCTCATAAACATGGGGACAAGGTGCTTTGGGGTGGGGGGGCTGCAGGGCACCCCCCTCCCCCAAAGCACCCACCCCCCATGTTGAGGGCATGTGGCCTGGTACGGCTCAGGAGGGGGGGCGCCGGGCTGGAGGGGGGCAGCCAGGCTGCGTGCTTGGATAAGGGTCTGGTATGGATTTTGGGGGGACCCCCATGCCGTTTTTTCAGCGTAGTGGGTTCCCCTTAAAATCCACACCAGATCTAAAAGCCTGGTATGCCCCTGGAGGGGAACCCATGCCGTTTTTTTATTTAAAATTTGGCATGGAGTTCCCCCTCAAGATTCATACCAAACACAGTGCCTGGCATTGGCGGGGATCCAAGTCAGATCCCCGCACCAGTGTGAACCCTGCTCGCAAGGTGTCAATCTCGCTGATAAAAGTGGGGAGATTGACACAATATCAGACAACAATACAGAAGTTGACCAAAGGGTGGTGGAAAAGAGCTGAAAAACCACGTGATTTGGTGAAAGTTGGCTGGAAAAGTCCTGCCGTCTGTATGCAATACAAACTTATGGCCAACGCCCTTTGTACAAAAATCCACAGGAAAGTTTGTACAAAGTCCTATCGTGTGTATGGGGCTTTACATTGGTGATCAGTTGGAGAGGTGCCCCCTTACATTAGTGGTCAGTAAGAAGAATGCTCCAATACCGAGACCAACCTCCCTACATAATGCTCAGTGTGAGAAAGACCACTTTACATCAATAGTTAGTGGAAAGAATGCCGCAATACATTGGTGGTCAGTTGTAAAATAACACCCTGAGGTTGGTGGTAAGTTAAAAAACAACCTTTTACATTGATGGTCAGTTGTAAAATAACCCGCTTACACTGTGATCGGTGAGAAGAATCCCCACTACACTGGTGGTCAGTTTGAGAATAATCTCCTTACACCGGTGATCAATGGTAGGGATCAGTGGGAGAAGGTGTCTCTTGCATTGTAGCCCAAAGGGAAGAATGTGCCTTATAAATATGACTTTTGCATTGGTGGTGCGTGAGAAAGTACCCTCCTACTTTGGTGCTCAGTGGGAAAGGTTCCCTCTTACCTTGGTGGTCGGAGAGAAGAATGCCCCGATACATTGCGGGTCAAATGGAAAAATGCCAATTTCATTGGTATTAAAGCGGAGTTCCGGCCAAAGTATTATTATTTTTTTTATTGATCCGAGCATTATTAATTATTAAATTTAAAAAAAAAAACGAGTATACAAGGTTAATTGTGGATGTTTTTTAAAATATAAATTTAATACTTACAAGTTTCTCCCTCCTGTTGTGGCTGTTGCCATCGTGATTGTGGGCATGTGAAGCCCAATCGATATCTCTTGCTGGATAAGCGTTGGAGAGGTGCATGCTGGGTAATGAGCATGCAGCTCTCGATCTCGTGCATGCGCGATTCACCGGCAGCCGTAGCGCGGATTGTTTCTAAAGTTGCCATAAAAACGGGCGGCGACAGAGGAAGGTGCCGCCACGTTGTTATGGCAACAAAGGGCTTTCTTCCCTTTTTAAAAATGGCGCTGTGATCCGCCTTAAATTGCGTAATTTCCTGTCAAGAAATAACACGATTTTCGATCACAGTACTGCCCACAGACTCCTGGGAAATGATGACACATCAATTCCCAGGAGCATAGGTGAGGGAGGAAGTGACGACCAGCTCCGCGGACCAGGAAGTGGCTGATTAGGAGGACTACATAGCAACGGGGCGTTTTCCTCCAAATGTTTCTTTATAGGTTAAAAGGAGCCTGTTAATGGGAAAAAAAAAAAATTCAGGGTGGAACTCCACTTTTAGTGGGAAGTATACCCCTGTTACAGACAGGTAACAAGGTGTTTGAGGGAGTTGGTTATGCTAGAGGCAGTCTAGGTAACCACAAGCCTTTATAGGAGCACTCCACACTTTGGTTCCTAGGGCATTAACCTCTTCATGCCCAGAACCAATGAACACTGTAGACTTGACCACTGATTTTCAGTATTATTTAGCATTACAAGAAGGGAATGCAGAACATGTCCCCATGTTCACCAGCCTCTTGCGTCTCTTCCTGATATCCCAACCACAACACTACCTGCCTGGAGTTTGCATGTTCTCCCTGTGCCTGTGTTTGTTTCCTACGGGTACTCTGGTTTCCTCCCACACTCCAAAGACATGCTGGTAGGTTAATTGACTTCTGTCCAAAATTGGCCCTACCCTGTTTCCCTGAAAATAAGACCTAGCGTGATTGTCAGTGATGGCTGCAATATAAGCCCTACCCCCCAAATAAGCCCTACCCCCCAAATAAGCCCTACCCTGTTTCCCCGAAAATAAGCCCTATCCTGAAAATAAGCCCTACAAGAACTTTAACTAGGGCTTATTTGGGGGGTAGGGCTTATATTGCATCCATCACCGACAATCACGCTAGGTCTTATTTTCGGGGAAACAGGGTAGTATATGGGTGTGAGTTGGGGACCTTGGATTGTGGGCTCCTTGAGGGTTGGGACTGATGTGAGTGTGTGATGTATGTGTGGAGCGCTGCGTAAATTGACGGTGCTATAAGGGTACCTTAAATAAATAATAAAAATAGATGAGAATCTTAATGAGACACAATGTACAGGGATAGGGACAATTGTAGACACCTCACTCAGGTTGAACTGGATGGACTGGTGTCTTTATTCAACCTTACTAACTATGTAACATCCTTGATGGTTTAGTACTACACATAAAATATTTTGTAACCCAGATACTATGTGCTATATGCCTATCTTCCCTTTAATTCAGTATATACAGGGGTTGGACAAAAATATGGAAACACTATATGATTTGCAGGTGTGAAAGTGACGACATGTTTCCCGTTGAAAGCAGAAGTGATGTAACATGAGACGGTAGGCGGTGTAAACTCTAAACATACAAAGAACACTAGACACACCAAATTGGATTAATAATGCACAAAGCAAAGTCCATAAAAGCATGGATGAGCAAGTTTGGAGTGGAGGAACTTGACTGGCCTGCACAGAGTCCTGACCTCAACCCGATAGAATACCTTTAAGATGAATTAGAGAGGAAACTGCGAGACGGGCCTTCTTGTCCACATCAGTGCCTGATTTCACGCTTCTGGAAGAATGGTGAAACATTCCCATAGACACACTCCTAAACCTTGTGGACAGCCTTCCCAGAAGAGTTGAAGCTGTTATAGCTGCAAAGGGTGGGCCAACTCAATATTGAACCCTATGGACTAATTTTGGGATGCCATTAAAGTTCATGTGTGTGTAAAGGCAGACGTCCCCAAATTTTTGCTAATATAATGTATGTGTGTGTGTGTTTATATATAAACCAAAAAGACAGAATATGACACATTTTCAGAGGAAGTTAGTCACACACGACCGGACAACTGGAGCGATTAGCCAAAAAAAATATTAAAGCTTCAGACACCAAAATAAAAAAAATTGGCAAACATAATAAAATAATAGCATAAAGTAGGCACCTGTCTACAGGTGTTGTTGGCTTCAGTGGTGTCAGTGTTATCACTGACACCTAAAAGAGATTCCACTGGTACCACTATGTACAAAATAATTCTGCGCTGCCAGAGAAGAAACAAGCAGCTAACACAACCAACAAGATATAAACAATAGAAAAAACAAGATAAGTGTAGCCCTATGAAATTATGAAAGAATCCACTGTAGAAAACAATAAACCAGCAGTTCAAGATATAATTGAACTGCTGGTTTAAAGAGAGTCACGGAGCTAAGGGGAACACTAGGCGTAGGGACGGCATGACAGTGCTGGACAGCACAGTTGCCGTTTTAAGTAGGAGGAAGATTGCCCCTTTTAGAGAAGGGGAGGGGTTAGGCCAGGAAGAGAAGGAGATGTAGTTGTAGGAGGAAGTGACGTCATTCGGAGAGCGGTGAAGGACGAGAGTAGCTGTGCGCCTCACCTCTCTCCATTTTCCCGGGCTGTACTGCTATCTTGGCGGCGATGGAGGGTTTCATGGAACAGCTGAGAGCGGCTGTGGCCGCGAACGGCGCGGACTGGTTGATACAGCAGCTCGGTGCGATAGCTGGCGGCAGAACGGCGGTGAGCGGGGGGGGGGGCGGCAACACCTCGTGCGCGGCGGTCACGGCCGCCGGAGAGATATAGCCCTGAGTCAGGGCTAGGAACGGCACGAGCAGAGCAGCGGAGGGCACCTGAGGGAGAGACACTGGGACCCGCTGGGCAGGGTCAGCAAACGGAGGGCAGAAGAGAGGTGAATCGGCGCAAGGGAGGTGTGACTGGGGGAAGGGGGCCCAGCAATACACGCGGCTCTTCCCCCCCGGCACGGAGGAGATGCATGGAACAGCCAGAGGGGTCTACAGGAGAAAGACAGAGAGGTCGGGACACTCCGGTAGCTACCGCAACCAGTGAAGCAGCTGCGCAGACATCTGCAACGGCCAGTAACCTTCTGCGAGGCGGGAGAGGGGCAGCCAGAGTCATCAGAGCCAGTGGGGGAGGGGGTACTGGACGGTCAACGCGCACCCCAAAAGACGGCAGGCGTAGGAGTCCATCACCAGGGGCGTTCAACGGGTCTGGCGGCACTCCGGAGAGAGGTGGACGTGCACAGCACCGCAGGCCCTCGGCAACCACTGCGACTGCAGTTGGGGTGCAGCAAGAGGTCAACAGAATGGACCATAGCGACGATCGGTCGGAAGGGGAGCTGTCCGGGTCTGACGGAGGCGACGATCAAGGACGGCAGGCTACGGTGGTTCCAGGAGTGGCGGCTGTTGGGCCCAGTCCAGGGCAGCCCGGTGAGTGCATTTCTTCCAATCCGGTTACTATGTTACTGCATAACTTGTTGGGGCAAAAGGAGCAGCGGAGTATTTCAAGGTCGGGGGGTTGTGATAGGTCAGGGGGGGTTGAGACTGGCCCTGCCATACCGCCTGCAGTAGTGCCGCAGTTGAGAAATGAAGGTTTACATGAGTTGTTAACAGGTCTTAAGGAGCTAGTGGCTAGGGTAGAATCGGGGTCAGGTAGCGGTCCAGCAAATGCGTGGACATCAGATAAGACTCCTCCGCTGAGGGAGGTCGCCCCACCAATTGCGAGTGGGGTACAGATTGAGGTTACAGCGGTGGGGGTGTCCCCCAGCACGTCAGGAGTGGTTGCGACTTCGGGGGATACGGTGAAGACAACGGAAAAAACAGCAGATTCAGTTAGACTGGCAGATGCGGCTAGGAGCGAAGTTTATGTCTGTTTTGGAGGCCCATTGGGGGCTCACTTGAAAGCGGAGATAAAGGAAAAAATATGGAAAGGCGATTACGTTGAAATTTTCACGTTGCTGCCTTTAGAGAAATTTAATCTGGATAGATTAAAACCGGTAGAAGGAAAAAAGGAGGACGAGGAAAAGCGAAGGTATCGCTTAATTCCGCGCACATTTTCCAACTGGTTACAAGCGTTTGCCATTCTGGCGAGTGTGGTTGGTGAGAAGGCGCCTGAGAATTGTTCAGCGCTGTTCGTATACCTGGAGGCTATTAGTGAAGCCCACAGGACATACGGGGGCTTGGCGTGGCTACGCTATGATGAACAATTTCGTCAGAGGATGGCAGTTAGACCGAATCTACGCTGGGATCATAAGGACATCAGCTTGTGGATGAGGTTGATGACGGCGGCGAGGGCCCCTAGTCAGTTTTTTCAGGCAGGGGTCGGAGGTTCAGCAACTCCGGGACAACCGACCGAGAAGAGATGGGGTTACTGCTGGCAATTCAATGAAGGAACATGTAGATTTGGATCCAACTGTCGCTTCAAGCACTTGTGCTCCGGCTGCGCGGGATCACACGCATTGGCAAAATGTTTCAAGAAAGGAAAAGGTCGTGCCGGAGATACTGCGGGTAAGAGGGAGGACTCCGGTCCGAGTGGAAAGGATGCTGCCTTTCCTCAATAGATACCCAGATCGGGCAGCGGCCGCCATTTTAGAGGCAGGGTTTAAGAATGGTTTTGTTATTCCTTGTTCTCTGGCGGTGGTGCCGCCAGAGGCCAAGAATCTTCGGTCGGCCTTGATGCAATCCCGGGTGGTTACTGACAAATTGAAAAAAGAGGTTTCATTGGGACGCATGGCGGGCCCTTTTGAAGAGGTACCACTATCGGGGTTGGTGGTCTCTCCTTTGGGGGTGGTACCCAAAAGGGAGCCGAACAAGTTCAGACTCATACACCACCTCTCTTTTCCAAAGGGAGGGTCGGTGAATGATGCAATTGCGCCGGAAGATTGTGCGGTCACGTACACATCTTTTGACGCCGCTGTAGCATGGGTTAAAAAATATGGGCAGGGGTCATTAATGGCGAAGTCAGATATCGAATCGGCTTTTCGGCTCTTGCCAGTGCATCCCGACAGTTTTAGATGGTTAGGATGTAAATGGGAAGGGGCCTACTATGTAGACCGGTGTCTCCCAATGGGCTGTTCTATATCCTGCGCTCTTTTTGAGTCGTTCAGCTCATTTTTAGAATGGGCCGTTCGGGATGTAGCAGGTATCAATTCAGTTATCCATTACTTGGACGACTTCTTATGCGTTGGTCCTGCGGGTTCTAACCTTTGTGCAGTGCTGTTGGGGACATTGCAATACCTGGCGAAAAGATTCGGGGTGCCGTTAGCCCCGGAAAAGACAGAGGGTCCAACAGCGATTATCACATTTCTCGGAATTGAAATAGATTCGTTGAGGATGGAATGCAGGATTCCGATGGACAAACTGTTGAAGTTAAAAGAGGAAGTTCGCGGGACTATTGGAGTTAGGAAATTGCAGCTTCGCCAACTCCAATCACTGCTAGGTAAGTTAAATTTTGCCTGCAGAATTATTCCTATCCGCCGTATATTTTGCAGGCGGCTTGCTGCCGCCACTGCAGGTGTCCGAGCACCTACACATTTCGTGAGTCTTACGAGGGAACATAGGGAGGACTTGCGTGTGTGGCAGGTATTCTTGGAGTCCTTTAATGGAAGGGCTCTTTGGATGGCCGGGCCCATCAGCAACTGTGATTTAGAACTCTTCACGGATGCGGCGGGTTCGACGGGGTTTGGTGCCTTTTTTAAGGGGCAATGGTGCGCAGCCAGGTGGCCTGTGGCATGGCAGGAGGCGGGGTTCTTAAAGAACCTGGTACTTTTGGAGTTGTTCCCCATTGTTGTTGCCATGGAATTGTGGGGTGAGGCATTCAGGAACTTGAAGGTCCGATTCAATTGTGACAATCTGGGGGTGGTGCAAGTGGTTAATCGGCTGACCGCGGCATCTGTGCCGGTGGTCAGGCTTTTGCGCCATCTCGTACTTCGCTGCTTACAAGTAAATGCTTTCATATATGCTGTGCATCTCCCGGGGACCGAGAACACTTTGGCTGATGCTTTGTCTCGTTTTCAGTGGGACAGGTTCCGGAAGTTGGCACCGGAGGCGGATCAGCAAGGGCTTGCTTGTCCCGGCTGGATATGGAACATTGCCTTGGAACAGCAGCAAAATGGATTCAACAATCTGTGAGTACGGCTACATGGAATGCCTACTCGAAGGTATGGAAAGATTGGTTTGCCTTTCTGTCTGACTTGGGCATGGGATCGGATGATCCGGACTTGGACAAGGCGGTGCTGTATTTTATAGTTAGGGATTTTGAAAAAGGTTTCTCAGCGGCGGCCATCAATCGGGAATTGGCAGGTTTGGCCTTCCTGTTTAAATGGCAGGGGCATCGTGACCATACCAAGGAATTTCGGTTACGACAGGCAGTCAAGGGATATAAGAAGGCGCACAAGCAGAGGGATGGGAGGCGCCCTGTCTCATTCGAAATGCTGAAGCAATTGATGCTGAGCTTGGAAAAGGTCTGTAGTTCACATTACGAATGTGTGCTATTCAAAGCATCGTTCGCGCTTGCCTTCTTTGGGGCGCTGAGGGTAAGTGAGCTGGTCAGCCCTTCTAAGGCAGCTCCGGGGGGGCTCATGCAGAGCGAAGTTGAACTATGGGTGGATAAGGTTCGTATAAGGATTAGTAGATCGAAGACGGATCAAACAGGGAGGGGTAGGTATTTGGACCTCGGGAAGATTGCTGAGTGTAACATTTGCCCGGTTAGGGCGGTGGGAGCCTTTATGGAGGTTAGACCAGCTCACACAGGCCCTTTTTTGATGCACGAGGACGGTTCATGTCTGTCCAAATACCAGTTTACAGCGGTTTTTAAAAAATGCGTGGTTATGGTGGGGTGTGATCCTTTACGGTTTTCTTCACATTCATTTCGGATTGGGGCGGCCACAGAGGCTGCTAGGGCAGGTCTGAGTCAGGAGGTAATTAGACGTCTGGGCAGATGGGAATCGGATAGATTCAAGTTATATATCCGTCCGCACATGGTTCAAATGTAATGTATGGTATTTGGAGGATATTTATGTATATGAGTTGATTATTGTGTGTTTATGTGGTTTTGCATTGTTCCTTTCGTTAACAGGTCAAACAGTGGGTCTTGTATGGATACTCGGACACTCTTACGTGTTCTGGGGGGCCAAGAGAGCTGACGTTCGGCCGAATGGCAGACAGCTAAGGATTCCTAGACAAGAGGCGCTTATCCGGTGGATTGGGGTACCGGGGATGCAATGGAACAGGGTGTTGGGGGAAGTGTATAGATTCTCTCGCTTAGACAGGTCCCCCGATGTCTTGTTATTGCATGTGGGGGGTAACGATATGGGAGCTAGATCAATGAGGGACCTCATTAGAGATATCAAATGTGATTTCTTAAGGTTACGAGCAGCTTATCCCAAGATGGTTTTGGTGTGGTCCGATATGGTGGGGAGGTTGTCCTGGCGTTGGGCTTGGTCTGATAAAAAAGTGGACAGGGCCAGGATTAAAGTTAATAAGGAGGTGAGCAGGTTCTTTATAAAAAATGGCGGGTTAGCCGTTCGTCATAGGGAGTTAGAGGTGGACACCTGGCGGTATCTCCGCAGTGATGGTGTGCATCTCAATGAGGTAGGGACCGACTTATGGTCGTTAGGTTTACAAGAAGGGATACAGAGAGGTCTGAGTGTGTGGAGGTGCGCGCAAGGGTAAGGGGTTACCCCTTTCGCGCGGTGGCAGTTTTTGGTTTCCTTTAATAGGAAAAAGTTATGTTACAAGTGATAACATGTGTTACCCATCCAGGGGATGGGGGGTTGTTTGATGGTACCCATCCATATGATGGGGGGTTTTGCTGTTACCCATACATGGAAGGATGGGGATTGAAGTGGTACCTTCAGGCCTTAAGGGTTAACCTGGAGAAGTTTAGAAGGTTAGGTCACTGGGGTAGGTCGTGATCATGCCTCCGAGTCAGGGGTTCCCGACTGGTAGGTTTAAAATTAAGTATGCCCCCCAGTGACCATGGTTATAGTTGTTGTCCTTACAGGTAATTTACCCTCAGAAGTTATTTAAGAAAGTTATAGTTATTTATATATTTATGTTATCTTATAAGTTTTAATAAATAGGCCGTAAGGCCATTTTTACTCCAAGAACTAGTCTGAGTCATCTATGATGTTTTTGGAGGGAGGGTATGTATAGAAAAAGGTTAGTAGTTTAAGTAGCTGGGCTTAAGTCCTACAATGTCAAGAGAGTCACGGAGCTAAGGGGAACACTAGGCGTAGGGACGGCATGACAGTGCTGGACAGCACAGTTGCCGTTTTAAGTAGGAGGAAGATTGCCCCTTTTAGAGAAGGGGAGGGGTTAGGCCAGGAAGAGAAGGAGATGTAGTTGTAGGAGGAAGTGACGTCATTCGGAGAGCGGTGAAGGACGAGATTCCCACCCACCCTCCCGACTATGGGCAGTTTTTGGTTTCCTTTAATAGGAAAAAGTTATGTTACAAGTGATAACATGTGTTACCCATCCAGGGGATGGGGGGTTGTTTGATGGTACCCATCCATATGATGGGGGGTTTTGCTGTTACCCATACATGGAAGGATGGGGATTGAAGTGGTACCTTCAGGCCTTAAGGGTTAACCTGGAGGAGTTTAGAAGGTTAGGTCACTGGGGTAGGTCGTGATCATGCCTCCGAGTCAGGGGTTCCTGACTGGTAGGTTTAAAATTAAGTATGCCCCCCAGTGACCATGGTTATAGTTGTTGTCCTTACAGGTAATTTACCCTCAGAAGTTATTTAAGAAAGTTATAGTTATTTATATATTTATGTTATCTTATAAGTTTTAATAAATAGGCCGTAAGGCCATTTTTACTCCAAGAATTAGTCTGAGTCATCTATGATGTTTTTGGAGGGAGGGTATGTATAGAAAAAGGTTAGTAGTTTAAGTAGCTGGGCTTAAGTCCTACAATGTCATGTTTTTCTACAGTGGACTCTTTCATAATTTCATAGCGCTACACTTATCTTGTTTTTTCCACTGGTACCACTACACTGACTCCGCTGATTGATGTGGGTGCTGAATCTATGCCCACGTATACGCTCATGTAACCCCTAGCAGCTTCTGGACGAACCCTCGGATTCCCCCTCAATCCTGGTTTAGAAAGGTTTGTTTATTCTGTTATGGAGGATCCATGAGGGACTTTGTAAGTGCCATCGTACTGAGTGAAACAGGGAATCCTGCTGGAAACATTTTTCCTTGTGATTCATTATGCCAACCACCATTCAAAACTAAAATACTAGATTTGCATTTGCTTAGTTCTTCCCTGCTGATCTACAGAACACATTCCCTCTTCTCATCTCTACAATGCCAGGTGTAGGAGTCCTATAGTCCAGTGGGAGAGAACTTATAGCGGGGGTCCACCTATCTATCGTTTTTTTTTTTTTTGAGTTCATTCGCAAACTTTTCTTCTCAGCATTACATACTCACATATTGTGTGTCATATGTCCGCCTGTGTCAGATTTCGTCGGAAAGAATAACTTATATTATTCACTGCAGGCGGTTTCCATCTTCATTGTGAGCATTTGAAGCCCACAAGCATTTATTTCCTGGATGTGGTGAATGCTGTGCTCCCAGCATTCACCGCTCGTTCCTGCACATGCTCAGTGGCATCCTGGGAAGCCTGAGACTAGCTCCCAGGAGTCTGGGAGAGGCTAGAAACACGCCTACTCCCACGGGAGGAGAACCAGGAAGTGCAAAGAAGAATAGAAAAATAAAAGGTAATTACGGCGATTTAAATTTTTTTAAACGGCATGTCAGTATCTAGGCAAGGAAGAGAATACATACAGATATTGTTCAAAATTTGGGTGGAACCCCGCTTTATGTTTTTATTTATTTATTACAGGTACTAATGCAGCCACCATATATGATGACTGGTAAGCTGCAATTTAATACATTTTTGGTTTTGGGTTTAATACCACTTTCAAGTTTATGTCATAGGGTTGCCACCTTTTCTTCAAGCCAAACCCAAACACTTTTGTGGTACAGGGCAATTTTATGCAGCGCTTAGGCGGAGCTTACCATCTTACAAAAGGAAGTTAAGAGTGCACTGGATTTCTGGCAGTATTTTTCTGTTCAATTACTTAGGAATAGCAGCTACACACCAAAAAAATCCTGATTAACTTTATTGATCCAAGGCACAAATCATCTTCTGATTCTGATTCTTCCATTCCTAATTGTCGTGAGGTATTTTTCTGCATTTTTTTAAAACTCAAAATATTGGGAAATGTGTTTGTGCTGCAGAGATGTTTTTGCCCTGACATAATAGGGTTGCCACCTGTCCAGGATTCACCTGGACAGTTCAGGTTTTGAAACATGTGTCCGGGTTTCAATCCACCTGAAACCCGGACACATTATTCAGACCAGGCTGTTGCTCCCCAAGTAACCGAGATAGTCATACACAAATCTGTTACCCCAGTGGGCGGCTGTTTGGGGGCAGATTTGGCATCACTGAAGGGTGGGGTGATGATGTCAGCAAGAGCACTTTGGCCACTGACGTGCTCTGTGCGCTACCTTACTACTCTCCTTGGGGCACCCAAATGTGTCCCAGGTCTTTTATAATCCTATAGTGTTTACTGCAAAAAAATAAATAAAAACTTGCCCTGTACCACAAAAGTGTTTGTGTTTGGCTTGAAGAAAAGGTGTCAACCCTATGACATAAACTTTAAAGCGGTATTAAACCCAAAACCAAAAATGTATTAAATTGCAGCTTACCAGTCATCATATATGGTGGCTGCATTAGCTTTGTTCTTGATCTGGCCAGTAACACACCCAGGGCTGGGACAAGGGGTGGGTAGGAGGGGGCAGCTGCCCTGGGCACAGCAGAGAACAGCATTTTCAGTCTGGTGAGAGGGGAGTGTTAAATGTATTAGATTTAGAACCACTAATAAATTGAAGCCAAACTCCAGCTCAAACTTTATAATCAGTTACAGCAAACAGTTATTTTTTCCTTTGGGATAAAGATTTTGCACTAATCATTAAAAGTTTATCATTTTAATCCCCCTGCTAGTGCTAAGTGGTTTGTCTCATCCATGTAAACTGATACATTCTGCTGGAGGGCTTGTACTTTTAAAAAACAACAGATTTGCTGGCTGAATCAGCAGATGAAAATAGAAGAAAGAAAGCCTAATAAAGGAAACAAATACAGCCATGATAACTAATAATTGATAAACTGCAATATAATAAATGTTTGCTTTTGGGTTTAATCGGTGGCGGCCCGTGATGCAGGGCGACGGAGGCACCGCCCCCCCCCCCCCCCACTATCCATGCATCTAGCCCCCTAATCTACATGTTGGATGCCAGAGCACTGCACCCCAAGCCCACCCACTTGTGTGACAATAGCAAATTAATCTTCGTTATTGTCTTCCTGATTTTCCTCCCGGCAAATCAGGAAGTGGCCGCGGAGGAAAAGGAACAGCCCCGGAGAGAGGTCTTCATGGACGGCTCACCCGCAGCCACATCCAGCACTCCGGCTCAGACGGTGAAGGGAGGGGGAGGGGAGATCACAGTATTATCTAAGGTAAGGAGAGGCCCTCCACCTTTCTGTCCGTCCATTCCTTTGGTGTCAGGACACCAAAGAAATGGCAAACCCTATCAAGGAAATCATTCAAGGACAATGACACGCTACAGGATCCGGTAAGTACTTTTCAAACTCCTCCTTTTTTTAGATGTGGAACTGTTTTCTTACATACTACCCTACCTTGGATTATAAAAGGCCCAACGGGATTACAACTGGTAGTGTTTTGTTGTGACATTGCTGGTGAACTCACGATACAGTGCGAGGGAGATAGCTCAGGACACGGATTGTTTTACAGATGGTTGTGTGGAACCATGAATTTCATGTTGTTTCAAAATTGTCCGTGACATCTGTACCTCCTCTGGACCACTGCTACAACATATTCAGCTACACACCAATTTCCCCACTGGGCCTCCATCTTGCTCAGATTGCATGTACTTTTTGGAACCCAACAATCCAGTGTCCAGTCGATCCTTTTATAGGATCCTTGATGCATATTCCATTTCATCTGCAGGTACAATGCTATAATAATTCATGATGATATATATATATATATATATATATATATATATATATATATATATATATATATATATATATATATATATATATATATGTATGTATACAGGCATACCCCACTTTTAAGTACACAATGGGGTTTATTTACTAAAGTTAGAAAGTGCAAAATCAGGGGCTCACATCCGCATAGAAACCAATGAGCTTCCAGGTTTTATTACCAAAACTTTATCAAACAAGCCGGGGTTAGAAGCTCATTAGTTTCTATGCAGAAGTGAGCCTGATTTCGCACTTTCCAGCTTTAGTAAATAAACCCCATTGTGTATGTAGCAATAACTCTCAGTGGAGCTGCTGGTTTAAGCGGGCTTGTTACCTTCACTCTCCTTCCCTCTGTTTCACCAGCACCGGGTCTAGGGTTCCGTTGAGTTTACCTCTGGACGACACACGCACCAACACTTGAGTACGTTTTCAATGCTTTATTAAACCATCAACGAAGGAAGGAGCAGGAAAGAGGCAGAAGAAAAACCGCAGAGGAAAACTTAAATACCTTTTGTAGTAAGATTCTTGACAAATGTCCTTCGGAGTTGGATATTTCAGTAGAATGCACTCCCTTGGTGGGACACACTCCTTGCATGCCTGGATAGGCCTCTCTCACTTGCCTAGCAGCCAGTACGTAGCACGAACAAAAGTCTCTGCCACAGACTTGTTTGGGATGAACCCGTACGATCGATCCTCTGCCACAGGATGTATTGGTTTTTTCTGCGATGAATGTCAGTCACAGTGCTTGAACCTTTAAGCCAAACCCGGCAACACTATGCTGTATAATTACTTTAGGATACGTCCTCCAACCAAGTCACCAGGCCCCTCTCCAGACCAGCACGTTGCATGATCCTTCCATGACGGGTCCTCCCCTGGGATCTCCTCGGTTGTCCAGCTTCTTCACTCTGGATAGACAGCTCAGGACCATTCCTCGGCCTCTGTGGTAGGCCCCAGACAAGCTTCTGGGCCCACCCCTGCGCCGCAGCGACATGGGCCTCCGGAACGGAGGACCACGAGATAGCTCTCTAATGCATACCTGTCGGCCAGGAGGGCCAGCAGGTGGCTGTAAAACGAACCCCAAAATATGGCGTCTGTCCCATAAATACCCTCGCCCAGAATGCAACTCGGAGGACCACCTCCACCGAGTTGTCTCCGGGACAGAAGAGCATCCATACGCTTAGACACGCTGCCCCTCCAACAACACTAGCCAGCGGCAACAGCGACACCCACGGCTCAGTATGGAAACACACGCAACGCCAGCCAAGCTGGAACAGAGGCAAATCTAACCTTCCTAACGAACAAGTTACTAAATTTACCTATCAGATAGTAGATCGCAAATCTACCAGCGCTACATGTACCTAAAAGTGGGGTATGCCTGTATATATATATATATATATATATATATATATATATATATATATATATATATATATATACAATCCACACCCTCTCCTCCCACATTAACAAAGTGGGTGTAATGGTATTATCTTATTCACAAATTTCTGACTATTGCGTGGCTTGAACTACATGATTTAAGAGGTGGCCATGGTGTTTTATCAGTATGCGCGATTGATTGTATGATGATTTTAATGTGTTTTTTCTATATCTTCATTTTGTTCATAATAAATATTTGTTAATTGGTATATACAGCGGGTTGTGGCTTTTTGTTCACTAACAGGGATAGTTGAGCCTAATCATTTTTTTTTATTTTTGCGTTACCTTCATTTCCATCTCCCATGGGGGGTGGGAGTGGGGGGTAACGGCTCCCCCCCACGTCTCCCACTCCCCAAAATATTGGGCACCAGCCGCCACTGGGTTTAATAGCGCTTTAAAGCCAAATTCCAGGAATTAGGCCACTTAGTAAAAAGTGAAGGCATGGATTAAGTCCAAGAAGCTGCATGGCACACCCGAAACTTATCTCTATTATTTATATCTGACCGTTTTATTGCTCTATGAGACACTATGGGCTGTGAGAGAGGAGAAAGGCACAAAGAGCAGCTATGCCCACCCCACCCCTCTGCTGCCTAATCAAAGAAGCCTGCTGCCCAATAAAAAAAGCTTTTGTATTTTGTAAATGTGTTCACATAACACTAATGCCCTGTACACACAGTCGGACATTGATCAGACATTCCGACAACAAAATCCATGGATTTTTTCCGACGGATGTTGGCTCAAACTTGTTTTGCATGCACACGGTCGCACAAAGTTGTCGGAAAATGTGATCGTTCTGAACGCGGTGACGTAAAACACGTACGTCGGGACTATAAACTGGGCAGTAGTCAATAGCTTTCGTCTCTTAATTTATTCTGAGCATGCGTGGCACTTTGTGCGTCGGAATTGTCCACACACGGTCGGAATTTACGCGAACGGATTTTGTTGTCGGAAAATTTTATAGCCTGCTCTCAAACTTTGTGTGTCGGAAATTCCGATGGAAAAAGTCCGATGGAGCCCACACACGGTCAGAATTTCCGACAACAGCCTCCGATCGCACATCGAAAGTCCGACCGTGGGTACAGGGCATAAGGCTTCTGTGAATGGGCAGGAGGAGGGGAGGGGTGGGCACAGCAGCTGCAAAGACTCTCCTGTTCAACATGCATAGCTCAGAAAGATCAGCGTCACTCTCTCGGGACTACAGCTATAGTTTTCTTCCGGGAGTACTATAAAGTTGTCAAAAATAATTAATAGAGCTAAGCCAAGAAGATGTCATGCACCTTACTGGACTTAACTCAATAGCGGGAGATTTACTAAAACTGGTGCACAGAGAATCTGATGCAGCTGTGCATAGTAACCAGTCAGCTTCTAACAACTTACAGCTTGTTCAATTAAGCTTTGACAAAAAAAAACGAGAAGCGGATTGGTTACTATACAAAGCTGTACAAGGTTCTGTGTTCTCCAGTTTTAGTAAATCTCCCCCAGTGTACCTTCATTTTTTTTACAAAGGAGCTGAATACTTGGAATTGAGCTTTAAGCTTATGAATGGAAATATTACATATTATGGTAATGAGCAGCAGAAAACAGTGAGTTTAAGACATTCAATTTAAAAACACTCTTTAATTATAGATTACTGTGTAGTGTGTCCTAGAATTTGATGCATATGAGCAGAATATTTTATACTTGTTTTTTTTTGTTTTTGTTTTTTTTTTTTGTTTTTTTACCAAACTATGGGAATCATTTTGAATAATTTAATATCAAAAATATAATTTATTTTTTTCTTATTCCAATACTTGTAGGGAAATTAAGAGAAAATTATATTACACCCTTGCATCCATTTACATCTATTTTACAAACTCTTTTGTAATATTGTTTTGATAATGTATCTCGTCCAATCGCTACCATCATGCACGCCGGCCCGGCGAGTATATTATCTAGCTGGGAGAATACACAGTGCTGCTGCAATTTGCAGTCTGCAGGAATGTGCAAAATACTTGACTCAGAGAACCGAAATGTTTCATAAAACTCTTTAATAAGAAAATATGTGCTTCCTACATTTTTGATGACTTGTTTAGTTTTATCCTTTTTTTATGAAAACTTTTCCTCCTTTTTTTTTTGTTCAAAGATTAGCTGGCAAAGATTTTAATTGTAACCCATTATTCTTCCTAAAACACAAGTTCACAAAAGACCACAGCGGGATGTTAGTTAATGAAGATAGTTTTATTTTCCATTCCCCTTTTTTTGGAGAAATATGAATTATACATTTATCACAGTGGTAGGAAAAAAAAAATATAATGAAAAAAAAAAATCAGACATCTTCTGATTATTTGTATCTTGTTTAAATAGTTTATAGAAAGTTGCCGAGAAGCCCGCGGTACTTTACTGAAGCCCTTAATAGCTTTGTTTGAGGTCAGCTAAATATTGAATGTTATATAGGCAGTTAGTAGAGCACTACAGACAAGGCTCCCCGAAATGAGCGCCTAGCGGGAGGAAAAGGACCCTGCTGTTTCAGCAAACACGGAATCAAAATTAGAAAAGGCCATTTCCGCTTTATCAATTCTTCAATTTTCTTCTGAAAGGCAATTTGCTAGGCTGCCTATTAATTCTTTCAATTAAGAGCTGGTTATCATGAGACTAGCAGGAGAAGTGAAGACTTTGTTTGTTTTTTTGCACAAAGGACGTCCGATGTTCGCCAGCGGTCCTGACTAATTAATCATGTTTAATTCTGCTTTTCCTATAGTCTCCCGTAAATTTCTTTATGTTCCACACAGGCCGATGTTAATATATGTTTTTGTAAATGCTAGCTGGGGTGAACATGACTGTTGAGGAATTTTCAATTCATGTAAAAAAAAAAAAACTGAAAAGGTTTTAATGTTAAAGGGGTTGCCCGTTTTTCTCAATTAGAGAAGAAAATCTGTACATGTTCAAAGGGGTGTAATTATACAGGCTGGGGCCCCATCAAAATTATTAGGGGACTTGCCCCATCTCTCTAATTTCCATCCCAAAGAAAGTTCCTCTAGTGATACAGAATATTAATTGTTCTCACAATAATTGTATAGAGGTTCCCAAACTATATACTGTATATACTCGAGTATAAGTCGTTCTGAGTATAAGTCGAGGCCCTAATTTACCATAAAAAAATGGGAAAAACTTATTGACCCGAGTATAAGATGAGGGTGAGAAATGCACAGCTACTGTAAGTGGAAAAGAGGGTCAACAATGCCCATTTGCAGCCTCACTGTGCCCATTTGCATGCCTCACTGTGCCCATTTGCAGCCATAGGTCCCCCGAACTTCAAACTCGGTAGTTAAGGGTTCCTAGATGCCCCCTAGCTGCAGTCAAAATTTGGGGTCTCTGAACCCAAAGGGTCCCAAAATGACATTGCTGCAGGTGGACACAGTTGACCGAATTTGGGGCCCCGTATCTTGGGGCCACTTAGTGCTAAGAACCCCAAATTTGGTGTGAAAAACCCAGTAGAACTAGCACCATAAAATATCCAAAGCTGGAGTTTCTAGCACTAAGTGGCCCCGAGATACAGGGCCGCAAAATCGGTTCAGAAAATGTCAAGCACTTTTCTGTAGCAGAGAATGACATTTTCCGAACTGGCTTTGGGGCCCCGTATATCGGGGCCACTTGGTGCTAGGAACTCCATCTTTGGATAAGTTATGGAACCAGTTCCATTGGGTGTTCACACCAAATTTGGGGTTCCTAGCACTAAGTGGCCCTGAGATACGGCGCCCCAAAATCGGTTCAGAAAATGTCAAGCACTTTTCTGCAGCAGAGGATGACATTTTCCGAACCGATTTTGGGACCCTGTATCTCGGGGCCACTTAGTGCTAGGAACTACATCTTCGGATGCTTTGTGGTACCAGTTCCACTGGGTTTGCATACCAAATTTGGGGTTCCTAGCACTAGGTGGCCCTGAGATACGGGGCCCCAAAATTGGTTCGGAAAATGAAATTTTTTGCTGCAGAAAAGTGCTTGACTCAAGTATAAGTCGAGGGGGGCACTTTCAGCACAAAAAAATGTGCTGAAAAACTCGACTTATACTCGAGTATATACGGTATACATCCATTTTAGCCTAATTTATTGTCACCCGTACAAATCACCATATCGCCAACCGATTCTGGTTAACAGCCACGTTATCTGTTATAGATATAGTTAAACTAAGGCACTTGCACCATAACTCGATGACCATATTGGCTTTCCAAGGGTATATCAGGTCCAAAAGTGTAGAGCAGCAAATACCATATGATCTCCTATGGCTATAGTTATGCCAAGTCCCTTGCACCATAATTTGATGACCATATTGGATTCCCCAGGGCACATATTTCATAGCCAAAAGTATAGAGCAGCAAAAGATGTGTTGTATGCTATGGCTATAGTTACGCCAAGGCGTTTGAACCTTAATTTGATGACCATATTGGATTTCCAAGGGCACATGTATCAGAGCCAAAAGTGTAGAACAGAAAATGCAATATGATCTACTATAGCTTTAATTACACCAAGGCAGCTGCACCGCAATTTGATGAACATGTTGGATTCCCAAGGGCACATGTATCAGGGCCAAAAGTGTGAAGCAGCAAATGCCATGTGGTCTATTATGGATAAGTTACACCACAGCACTTGCACCACGATTTGATGACCATATTAGACTTTTATGGGCGTATGTTACAGGTCCAAAAGTGTAGAGCAGCAAAAAACCGTATGGTCTACTATGGCTTTCGTCGCGCCAAGGCAGTTGCACAATAATTTGATGACTATATTGGATTTCCAAGGGCACATGTATCATGGTCACAAGTATAGATCACCAATAACTGCATATTTTGCTATGGCTATAGTTAAGCCAAGGTTCTTGCACCATAAGTTGATGAAGATATTGGCTTTCCAAAGGCACATATATCAGGCACAAAAGTGTAGAGCAGCAAATTCCATATGGCCTACTATAGCTATTATTCCAAGGCAGTTGCACCATAATTTAATGACCATATTGGATTTCCAGGGGCACATAAATCATGGCCACAATTATAGAGCACCAATAACTGCATGTTTTGCTATAGCTATAGATACACCAAGACAGCTGTACCGTAATTTGATGAGCATGTTGGATTCCCAAGGGCACATGTATTAGGGCTAAAAGTATAGAACAACAAATACCATGTGGCCTGCTATGGCTATAATTAAGTCAAGACACTTCTGCCATAATTTGATGACCATACTGGATTCCCAAGTGCACATACCTGTATATCATGGCCAAACGTACAGAGCAGCAATACCTGCATATTCTGCTATCTCTATAGTTACGCCAAGGTAGTTGCACCATAATTTGATGACCATGTTGGATTGTCAAGGGCACGTCCATCAGAGCCAAAAGTGTAGAGCAGCTCTGGGTGGCTCCATCTGCATGAGAGCTGCTTTCAGAACTATTAGGAACTATTAGGAACAGATAGTTGACCCAACAGTGTTCCTGTGCTAGCCATTGCTCTGTTTGATGACTCAAAGTACTGAGGGCCACCAAGACAGCCAGGCAATTAAAATTTGTAGAATAAAAAATAGCAATTGCAGCCTCCTTGTTCCTCATCTGATCTGTGGAACTGCAAGGCATTGGTATTTCCATGATACATGACTGTGTCATCTCTGAGCTTGTATCTCAGTCCATGAAGTAGATTGTAAGCCCAGGTGAGCCCAGATAATGCCTGAACAAAGGTGGCATCATCCTTCTGAAGAGAAACGCAGATTAAAACCATTTCAGGGTAATTACTGTGATCTCTGTGAGAGGCAGTGCTTTTTTTTTTTCTCCGCCCCTTACTCACCTTCGAGCACCGTCCCCCTACCCACCTCCAAGTACCCCTCCTTTTAGAGAATACAGAACCAAATAACATTTGTATATGAGAACAAGAAAAGCAGTAAAATAGATCCGCTGCAGCCAGCAACAATAGACCCCCCCCTGACAACAACAGATCCCCCAAGTAACAATCGACCGCTTACAACAATATACCCCCCCAGCAACAATAGACCCCCGGCAGCAACAACAAATCTCCCTGCAGCCAGCATGAATAGACCCTCCAGCAGCCAGCAACAATAAACCCCTCCCTCAACGGTAGATCCCTCCATCCCTTCTAGTAACAACTGACCCCCGGGCAACATAAGATCTACCCCCCAGCAACAATAGATCCACCACCAGCAACAATAGACCCCCTTGCAAAAACAGATCCCCTCCAGTGACACTAGATCCCCCAGCAGTCAGTATCAATAGACCCTGCAGCACATCCGAGAACCCCCTCCCTTTACATGCAATCAGTGCTGAAGGGGATCTGCTTCCCCTCCCCCGTTCCCACTGAAAAAAAAGTCCTGGTGAGAAGTAATAAATACCTGTAAGTATTAAACGTACACATTACTTAACAACATTGCAGTAAAATAAAAATATTTCTTTCTCTTGTTTGCCTGTAAGTTTTATTATGATGATGTACAAAGATGCACAAATGAACAGACACAAAAGAAGAAACCTTGACGCATTGCGCACAAAGTGTTTAATCTCTTTGATGGCTGTTTATCTATGCATGTCTGTACATTATCACAATAGATCCTACAGTCAAGCAAGACAGAGGTTTCATTCTATTGAGTTTTGTTGAATATACCAGGACCAATCAAGGTCTTAAAGCCGTGATCTTTGATCCATGGGGTGTTTAAAGCCGACTCCCTTGGGGCAGCAAAGTTGTAGTTGTTTGCACATGTATGTGTTCATGCATGGGAATAAACTCATATATATGGAAACTGTATTTAATTTTTTGGATGTGATTGGGAAGTACTCTCCTACTACTAATCCTCCATGGAGCCGTGTGTGTTTGTGGATGCAGGTGATCACACCAGTGCAGATGTAGGGCTGCAAGGTATTCTGGATAGCTTTGGTAGCTCACTATTTGCCTCCACTTTATAACATGTTCTGGCTTACTATGGATTAGTTCAACAAGGCACATGCTAGCTTGTGAACTTTTTTATTTGAATCTGAAAGTTATAATGAGTGCCAGGAGTACAGCTAATGCTATACTCCTGGCACTCTGACAGGAGAGATGCCGTTTTCTCATGCAGAAGCAGTTTGGCCCACCTCTAACCTCTGTTGCCCATTCACAGAAGGCTTTGTACTTTGTGAATGGCTTCACATAATACAACTCTGCAGCTGCTTTTTTTTCTCAGAGAATAGGTGCAGGTACGACCCACTTCTGAGCACCGTCCCTTGGTTCCACCCACCTCCTAAAACCACCCGTTTTAGAGAAGACAGAACCAAGTATCATTTTGTGGTGCTAAGTAATTTGTACGGAATTTGTTAAAGATAGAATAAAAAGCAATAAAATAGATCCCCAGCAACAATAGCCCCTCAAGCAACAATAGATCCCTCCAGCAACAATGGTCCCACTAGTAACAATATTATTATTATACAGGATTTATATAGCGCCGACAGTTTACGCAGCGCTTTACAACATTAGGGCAGACAGTACAAGTACAAAACAATTCAATACAGGAGGAATCAGAGGGCCCTGCTCCTTAGAGCTTACAATCTAGGAGATAGATCCACTGGAAAAAACTACCCCCCAACAACAACTACAGGAACAATAGACCCCAGCCAGCGACAACAGATCTCCCAACAGCCATGCATTAATAGACCCTTCAGCAGTCAGCAAACAATAGACCCCCTCCCTCAACACTAGGTCCCTCCCACCAACCTAAGACCCCGCCAGCAACATAAGAGCCCCCTAGCAACAATAGGCCCCTCCCTCAACAATAGATTCTCCAGCAGCCAGCACCAATGGACCCTCCAGTGCACCCCTTGCCATTAGATACATTCAGTACTAGAGAAGCCGGAACTGTGTTCCCCCGCATTCCAATTGAAAAAAAAGCACGTAAATACAAGAGAAAAGTCCACAAGGTGGCAAACACCTTGTTGGGTCAAATTTTAGTAATCCAGCATGTTTTAAAAAGTGGCTGAATTCCTGGAGTTCAGTACGAGTTTCACTCAATCACTTAAAAAACTTTAACACATTAATGTGATTTTAAAAGTAATTTTCAATTATTTAAAATCCTGAGCTTTCATTGGGGCCTCTTTTGCAGAGGTAGCAGTTTCTACTGCCCTCGGAAAAGCGATCCTCCATGGCACAGCAGTGTCTTCTATGCGTTCAGGAGGTGATCCTCCCAGCTCCAGAATTTGTGAGGAGGTTTTCAGCTATCAGTTGTAGACCCATACACTTAAAGTGATTCTAAACAAAAGATTGAAAGATAGTTTTTTTAAAATAAAAAACATGTTATACTTCCCTGCTCTGTGTAATGGTTTTGCACAGAGCAGCCCTAATCCTCTTTTTGGGTCCCCTGCCAGCAATCCTGGCTCCTTCCTGCTGCCAAGTGCCCCCAATAACAAGCTGCTTGCTATGGGAGCATTCAAACCTTGCCGTGTGTCCATTCCAGCCCCCGCTCTCTCCTCTCCTCATTGGCTCAGCTCACTGGCCGTGATTGACAGCAGTTGGAGCAAATGAGGAGTGAGAGACCTTGGAGAGCCGTTGCACTCATGCACATCACTGGATCAAGATGGGGCTCAGGTAAGTATAAGCAGGGGCTGGGGGAAATAGCTGCACCCACCCAGAAGGTTTTTTACCTTAAAGCAGAGCTCCACCCAAAAGGGAAAGCTTGTTTACACCCTTCCCCCTCCACTGCCACATTTGACACTTGGGGGGGGGGGGGGGTTATCTGGTTTTGACAGGTACCTGTTTCGACTTCCGGTCCCACTTCTGGCTAAGATTGCCATGGCCATGAGTATTTCCAGCCCCTTCCCCCCACATTCTGGGACACACAAAGGGTCCCATAAGACAGTGGTTTCCCCTAGTGAAGATGCCTGCACCTGAAACTGATTGAAGAATCGGCTTGGGTTGATGCTCAACGAACAGATGTTGAGCATCTGCAGTGACTCTCATGCCAAGTTTCTCAAAATGTAGGCACCATGGCTGTCATATGCCTTTCCTACCCTGCCCCCAGCCAGCTTGGACCACCTGTGACAGACAATCCCAATGCTCCTAAGCCCTTAACCCCCCCCCACACACACATCTCCCGTTCTCTAATCTTCTAGCCTCCCTCCCCCTCCTAGACTCCTCTTTCTCTTGTCTAGCTCCCTATTCGGTTGGTGCACAAGCTCCTTCCTTCTAATCTTACCTTTCCACCTAACTTTCTTCTGATTTCCAGTCCCTTTTAGATCTGTCTAGGCTAAATATTGCATCAACTTTTGGATTATGAAGGGCCTAGGGGACACCCCATAGTTGTGGGGAGCCTCTCCAGGACCCCTTGGTCCTCATGGGACCATGAACACTGCTATTCATTGCTGTTATGTTAGCTCTTGTTCAGGGGCGGACTGATAACTCATGGGGCCCCCGGGCAATAGGAGATTATGGGGCCCCCAGGCAATCAGAGATTATGGGGCCACACAGTATACACACACACAGTATACAATCACACAGTATACACATACATGTACACACAGTATACACAGACAGATGTAAAAAAAACACAGATTTATACATACTGTCCCTGGTTTTACTGAGGCTGGCAACCCTGATGGGGCCCCCTAGTGGCCCAGGGCCCTCGGGCAGTGCCCTAATCGCTCAATGGTCAGTCCGCCCCTGCTCTTTTTTCTTCTGTTCATGTATCACCCCATTTTTTTGCCTTCCATGTGAGGTGACTCTAGTTACCACTTCAATGCCAGCCACTGCGTGGGCGTAACTTTTGTGTTCACTATTTCTTAAAACCAAATAAAAACGATTGAAACAGAAGAATCGGCGCCCACATCGTTGGATCCCTGGACAGGTAAGTGTCCTTATATTGAGACTCCTTCCACACTGAGGCAGTTTTCAGGTGTTTTAGCTCTAGAAATAGCGCCTGTAAAGCGCCTGAAAACTGCCTCCCATGCCCCCCAAATGGTGGGTGCGGGTCGTTAGATAAAGTCCTGCAAGCAGCATCCTTTGGGGGGTTTGGGAGCGCTGTATACAGTGTTCTCAAAATGCCCTGCCCATTGCAATGAATGGGCAGTGCTTCCAAAGTGCCTGAAAAGCAATTTGGAAGTGCCGCAACACAGACGGTTTTAACCCCTTCTAAGCGCCACTTAAACAGCGGTAAAGCGCCGCTAAAACGAAGGACGCTAACGCACGGGCGGCCCCAGTGTGAAAGGGGTCTAAAAGTCAGCAGCTACAGTTTTTGTTTTTTTTGTATTTTTGCCCAGACTGGAGCTCCACTTTAATGCATAGAATGCAATAAGGTAAAAAAAAAAACCTTGAGCCTTTAAAACCACTTTAATTGGTGAGTTTGTCAGGTGTTGCCGTCTGTCAGACTCCACATGCTGAGTTCAATTTTCAAAGGCCACAAGACAAAAGCATTGTGGCTGTGGCATATGTACAGTCCCTTCTGGATTCTGCTTATGTTTTAGATGGGGCTGGTAAAACCATGGCCTAACTGCCTGTTTCTACCACCCTCCTTGGCCACCCATGTGATAGAGACCTAAAATAACACCTGGTGATCCTGCCAAGAAGGTCCATGCTCAAGCACTTTCTGTGATATGGTTATAAAACTCTATCACTCTTCTCCATCTGTGCTCCCGCATTGTCACCCTGTCACAGGCAGGGCCCGGTGCTACCACTAGGCAAACTAGGCAGCCGCCTAGGGCGCCCTGCTGCCTAGGGCGCCCGGCCACTGGTGTTCCTACTCTCTTCTCTCTGAAGCAAGCAACTAAGTCTCAGCATCAGCAGGCAGACGCCGCTCTGTTCGCACATAGTGTCAGAGGCGCAGTGGCGGCGGAGGACTGTGTCTGTGTCCCAACTCCCGAATGTATGGAAGCAAGCAAACATTCATTGATGGACACTGGTAGGCTGCATTTGATGGGTGCTGGTGAGGCTACATTTGATGGGCACTGGTGAGGCGGCATTTTATGGGCGCTGGTGAGGCTGCATTGATGGGCGCTGGGGAGGCTGCATTGATGGGCACTGATAGGCTGCATTGATGGGCGCTGGTGAGGCTGCATTTGATGGGCGCTGGTAGGCTGCATTTGATGGGCACTGGTAGGCTGCATTGATGGGCAATGGTGAGGCTGCATTTGATTGATGCTGGTGAGGCTGCATTTGATGGGCACTGGTGAGGCTGCATTTGATGGGCGCTGGTGGGCTGCATTTGAAAAAGGTGGGGTATACATGGGCAGGGCAAATGGGGTGGAGCCAAGAGGGGGGCGCGGCAAAATGAGGTTTTGCCTAGGGTGTCAAAAATCCTTGCACCAGCCCTGGTCACAGGGGCTTCCAAAGAAGACTATGAGTGGCCATTGTAGCACACATTACACAGGCATGACCCACTGTTGTCACCATCTTAAAACCCACCCTGAGAAATGTCATGCGGCCATCACCGGTGTAGATGGGAAGTGGTTGCAAAAGGCTGCAGAAGAGCATCAACAATGAGATTTAACAAAGGATTAAAAATGTGCCCCACTGTCATACATGTTTTATGCTATTTATTGAACTGCATGAGGTTATCATTTTTTTGTAGTATGATGATATCTAGTGGTGATTTTGGACCATTGCAACTTGTCTACTAATGAGATTTTTGTATCTGCCTCTGCCTTTCCCCCTGTTTAGTGCTAGTTAGTTCAGTCCTAGCTATACCCTCTCCATTTCTTTTATGTTTTCTCAGTCAGTGTTAGTAATTCTTACAAACAAGGCTCAGGAAAGTCATTGAAATTGATGTACTAAAATTGGAGAGTGAAAAATCCGGTAGAGCTGTGCATGATAGCCCATCTGCTTCTAACTTTAGCTTGTTCAGTTACAGTGTCACTAAACCCACATTATAAAAAATTATCAACATGCTGTTCATACTCACTCGGTCACTATGAGATTTGTTTTCTGTATTCTGCAAAAAAAACCTGGTTGATCCTGCTGCTCTCTATCTTCACCTTTTGTTCATGTCCCCAATTTAGCTAGGGATTTTGCAGCTGTGGTGGCAGCTCTGCACATGCTCAGTTTTCAGTGAGTTTCTTTGCTGAGAATTTCCTCCCTATCACATCTGAGCAGCCCATGTGACTATAGAGCATGTGGGCGTATACACAGAGGTAAATGACAGCCCACTCCCTCCCTCCTCCTCCTTCCTCCGCACACTAACCAGCTAAACACAATGGAGGTGGGATATTACATGTAGATTAATGGAGACTTCACCTCCCTCCTATTCTAAGACACAGGCTGGAGGGGCATGACACAGCTCGTGATTGGCAGAAATCCGCCCACACCATATTATTGCCCAAAAATATTAAAGATTTGATTTCAAATATATATTTGTATGACAATTGAAAACAGTTTATTGATATTAGTTATTTAATTTTACTCTGTATTTCAAAGGCTGTTTTTTTTTTCTATTTGAACATGTGACCGGCAGCAGGGGACTAGAAGCTCCTCCTACCTATGTTTCTCTGCAGACAGGCTGAGAAAGAGCTGGATCATTTAACATCTGTATATCGATTAGGAAAAAAGGTTTTTTTTTATAATTAAAATAATTACAGTGCCTTCATCCATAAACAGAAATGTAAATTAAACAATGGGGTTGATTTACTAAAACTGAAACGTGCCAAATCTGGTGCAGCTCTGCATGGTAGCCAATCAGCTTCTAACTTCAGCTTGTTCAATTAAAGAGGAAGTAAACTCTTGAAAAAAAAAATATATTTTCCCTCCCTTGCAAAGTAAAGGCATAATGTGCTAGTATGCATCGCATACTAGCAGATTATGTACACTTACCTGCAAACAAAGCCTGCGTCGTCCCTACTGCAGGCCGCATCCATCTTTGCCCGTCTTCCTTCCGGGGCCGCGGACCCCAGCTCTGAGACTGGCTGGAGCCGCATGACGTCACTCCCTCGCGTGTGAGCGGGAGGCGCCGGTCACAGGACTGTCTTCTGAAGAAATGGTACGGGTGGCCGTTTTTTCTGAGCGCATATGCCGATGACATCATCGGCACAGTATACAGTAAATATCTCCTAAACGGCGCACATTTAGGAGATATTTACAGTACCTATAGGTAAGCCTTATCACATACTTACCAACTGTCACGAATTTCCCGCGACATTCCCGGGATTTAGCCCCGTTTCCCGGATTTAGCCATTCCTGGGAAATGTCCCGGGAAATTCTAATTTTACCGATTTTTTTTTTTTCGACGCCGCCCCCGCCCGCTGCCAGAGATTTGTGGCCGACAGAGACAATGTCTCCACCGGCCGCCATTTTCCCGGAGGCCAAATTACTATTTAGTAATGGCTGGGTGACTGTCAATAGAATTTGAGCTGTGGCATCACCCACCTCCCGCCCCGCTGCGACCTGATGTGGGAAGGGGCAGGGGTGGGTGGCGCCGCAGCTCAATTGCTATTGGCAGCCACCCGGCTATTTTGTCCCTTTCTGCACTGCTGGGAATGCCTGGCTCTATTGGGGGATGCCTGGTGTAAAGACAGGACTGTGCTGGCAGTGCCTGATGTAAGGGGGGACTCCGCTGCAAAGTCTGATGTAAGGGGGACTCCGCTGCAATGTCTGATGTAAGGGGGGACACCGCTGCAATGCCTGATGTAAGGGGGGACTCCGCTGCAATGTCTGATGTAAGGGGGGACTCCGCTGCAATGTCTGATGTAAGGGGGGACTCCGCTGCAATGTCTGATGTAAGGGGGGACTCCGCTGCAATGTCTGATGTAAGGGGGGACTCCGCTGCAATGTCTGATGTAAGGGGGGACTCCGCTGCAATGCCTGATGTAAGGGGGGACTCCGCTGCAATGCCTGATGTAAGGGGGGACTCCGCTGCAATGTCTGATGTAAGGGCTGACTCCGCTGCAATGTCTGATGTAAGGGGGGTCTCCGCTGCAATGCCGGATGTAAGGGGGACTCCGCTGCAATGTCTGATGTAAGGGGGGACTCCGCTGCAATGCCTGATGTAAGGGGGGACTCCGCTGCAATGTCTGATGTAAGGGGGGACTCCGCTGCAATGTCTGATGTAAGGGGGGACTCCGCTGCAATGTCTGATGTAAGGGGGGACTCCGCTGCAATGCCTGATGTAAGGGGGGACACCGCTGCAATGCCTGATGTAAGGGGGGACTCCGCTGCAATGTCTGATGTAAGGGGGGACTCCACTGCAATGTCTGATGTAAGGGGGGACTCCGCTGCAATGCCTGATGTAAGAGGGGACTCCGCTGCAATGTCTGATGTAAGGGGGGACTCCGCTGCAATGCCTGATGTAAGGGGGACTCTGCTGCAATGCCTGATGTAAGGGGGGACTCCGCTGCAATGCCTGATGCAAGGGGGGACTCCGCTGCAATGCCTGATGTAAGGGGGACTCTGCTGCAATGCCTGATGTAAGGGGGACTCCGCTGCAATGCCTGATGTAAGGGGGAACTCCGCTGCAATGCCTGATGTAAGGGGCACTCCGCTGCAATGTCTGAAGTAAGGGGGGACTCCGCTGCAATGCCTGATGTACGGGGGGACTCCGCTGCAATGCCTGATGTAAGGGGGACTCTGCTGCAATGCCTGATGTAAGGGGGACTCCGCTGCAATGCCTGATGTAAGGGGGGGACTCCGCTGCAATGCCTGATGTAAGGGGGGACTCCGCTGCAATGTCTGATGTAAGGGGGGACTCCGCTGCAATGCCTGATGTAAGGGGGACTCCGCTGCAATGCCTGATGTAAGGGGGACTCCGCTGCAATGTCTGATGTAAGGGGGACTCTGCTGCAATGTCTGATGTAAGGGGGACTCCGCTGCAATGCCTGATGTAAGGGAGGACTCTGCTGGCAATGCCTGATGTAAGGGAGGACTCCGCTGGGGACACCTGATGGCATCTGGTGGCAGGCGACATGGCAGGTGACACGCTCAGGGTTCCCACTGATTCTGCATTATGGTGAGTTAAATAATTTCATTCTATATTACAATATATTAATAGAAATAATGCACTTCAATCATCCTGACACCGTAATAACGATGGTGCCGGGATGATTGAAGCGCCAACACCAGGTGTTTGGAGTATCTTTATCTGCTGATTTATTAAACTTTCTGGAATACACATATTTCTACTGTTGTGTAGGATCTGGGCCTGCTGTCCTCCATCCCTCTTTCTTTCTCTCTTTTTCTTTCTCTCTTTCTTTTTCTTTCTCTCCCTCTTTCTTTCTTTCTCCCTCCATCCCTCATTCATCTCATACCACACCCCTTCCATTTAAGACACGCACACTATTCTGCTCAAGCCACGCCCATTGTTCGCCGCATTTTTCTTTTACAGTATGCCCTGCCTACAAACGCATGCCACGCCCCCTAATTATAGCAGGCTTCGCCTACATGCAAAAAAGTGTCCCGAATTTTTTTTTTTGCAATGTTGGCAACTATGTTATTATAGGTTTACTTATAGGTATAAAGTACACAGGGGGGTTTACAACCTCTTTAACTTTTTCAATACCAGGCACTTACACCCCCTTCCTGCCCAGGCCATTTTTCAGCTTTCAGCGCTGTCGCTGTTTAAATGGCAATTGTGCAGTCATACTACACTGTACCCAAACAGAATTTTTATAATTTTGTTCCCACAAATAGAGCTTTCTTTTGGTGGTATTTGATCACCTCTGCGGTTTTTATTGTTTGCTAAACAAATAAAAAAAGACCTAAAATTTTGAAAAAATAAAGTTTTTCTTTTGTTTCTGTTATAAAATTTCGTAAATAAATAAGTTTTCTCCTTCACTGATGGGCACTGATAAGGCAGCACTGACGGACACTGATAAGGCGGCACTGACGGACACTGATAAGGCAGCACCGATGAGGTGGCACCAATGAGGTGGCACTGACAGGCACTGACGATGGGCACTGATAGGCGGCACTGATGGGCACTGGTAGGCGGCACAGATGGGTGGCACTGATATGCAGCACTGAAAGGCATTGATAGGCGGCACTGATTGGTGCTCATGGGTGGCACTGGTGGGCACTGGTGGGCACTGATAGGGGACACCGATGAGCACTGAAAGGCTGCACTGATGGGTACTTATGGGTGGCACTGATAGGCGGCACTGCTGGGCACTGATAGGCGGCACTGCTGGGCACTGATATGTGGCACTGATGGGCACTGATATGCGGCACTGATAGATGGCATTGATAGGCATCACTGGCAGGCATTGGGGATGAGCACTGATTGGCAGCTGCCTGGGCACTGATTGGCAGCTGCCTGGGCACTGATTGGCATTTCCCTGGTGGTCTAGGGTGGCATACCTGGTGGTCCAGTGTGGTGGCATCCCTGGTGGTCTGGCGGCATCCAGGTGGTCCTGGGTGGGCATCCGAGGGGGTGCTGCGCTGATAAGCAATCAGCACAGAACCCCCCCCCCCCTGTCAGGAGAGCAGCCGATCGGTTCTTCTCTACTCATGTCTGTTAGACGCGAGTGAGGAAAAGCCGATCAACGGCTCTTCCTGTTTACATCGTGATCAGCCGTGATTGGACACGGCTGATTACATGGTAAAGAGCCTCTTTACCTCCGCTGGCAAACAGGAAGAAGAGTGAGTACGGAGGCCGGGAGGAGAGCTGACATTTAGTGTGTGATCATACTACAGGGAAGATTCGTCTAGGTTCTCTATAGTGATATGGAGGATGACGCTCCTGTGATCTACGGCTTGGAGTTTCAGGCGGACGATTTGGACCATGCCAGGTTTGAGACGCTGGACGTATCAGCTGTGTTGGACGCCATCACTTCACGGTCCCCGCAGAGGGCTAAATCTGCTTGCATGCAAGACCTCGCCAACAGGGAGGTCCACCACTCAGGGTAAGGGTCCACCTTTAACATTTTTTGGATTCACTTCAACTGAGAGTCACATCTATACACTCTTCTCCCTTCATCTATATGGGGTACGGCTTGATGGAACGTGGATGTGTTTCCCTACTTTCATGAAGTTGGCATACACTCATGGAACTTTTTCCTGTCGTTCAGTTTATGGATTACATTCACTATTTTCACGTGTTTTCACTACTGATGAATTTCGCTCTGTTTGGTGATAGATTGTTGTGATCACTAATTTAGTACTTGATATATTTGAGTTTTTCATATATGTGTTTTTTGTACACCTTAGTGTACACTCATCTCATGATATTCAATTCATTGCACTTTGATTCATACACGTTCAATTAATTCAATTTTATTCAATTAATGTCATTACATTTGCATACAGACTGTGAGCGCACTTATTTAGATTTATTTTAAAGAGCCTCTTTACCAAGATGGGTGTAGCACCACCCATCGCCGTGATGCTCGCCCCTACGGGCATGCGAGAGTGGTCATTCTGGTCGGCCGTCATATGACGGTGGGCAGGCGGAAAGCGGTTAAGCTTTGACAAAAAAACCTGGAAGCTTATTGATTTCTTTGCAGAGCTGCACCAGATTTTGCGCTCTCCAGTTTTAGTAAATTAACCCCACTGTCAAGTTACACTTCAAAAGACAAAACTACCTCTGTTCTGCAATTATCTGAACTAAAATTGTGTTGGGTTCAACTTCTGTGTCCTATTGATGCATTAACCTGCTTGTGGAGGGTGCCAAGTCAGCAAGCAACAATACTGCCCGGACAGACTGGGTTCTAAGAAGGTATGCCAATGCATAAAGTGGCATTTGAAACAGGATATGTAAAAACAAGTATTTCCTATAAAATAAAAATAACCATTGTTTATTAAGCCCAGCGCTTTAGCAGATTAATCTAGTCGTTCGTTTATGGTTCACAGTCTACTTTCACAGCAGTGTCTAAGTGGGATGACATTATAAAGTTGTAATCTGATGTTTAAGTTCCAAAGACTAAGCAGCACAGTAAGGTCACATACATTTAATGGTGACCTGTGTAGGTGTTTATTTTATTATATTTTCATTATTTCGATGTATCTCTCTAATACACTACCTGGAAACATTTATTGCACTGAAATAAACATAGCACACGTAATTGGATGTAATGTGCTAGAGTTAGTGGGGAAGAGGTAGGCAACGCTTCCATATAGGGTTACTAATATATAGCTTGCCATGTACCACTCAATGTCCTTTTCACATAACACAGTGATTTGATTTAATTGAATTGACTTGGAAAACGTATGTCATGCAGCACCGCAGAACACGATGTCAGTGCCGCATAATGGCTCGCTGTATAAAAGTCATCAATGACAGTTATGTACAAGGCCATAGAGTACTTATCAGTCTGTTCTAACACACAAGATTCTTCCCCGAACGCTTTTTTTACATTGTCCCCGCAAATTCCTCTTTACCTTTGTTGAAAACTCGTTTGCCTGGAGCACAGTTGTGCAGATACTTCTTTAACCACTTCAGCCCCGGAAGATTCTACCCCCCCCCCCCCCCCCCTTCCTGACCAGAGCACTTTTTGCGATTCGGCACTGCGCCGCTTTAACTGACAATTGCGCGGTCGTGCGACGTGGCTCCCATACAATATTGACGTCCTTTTTTTTCCCCACAAATAGAGCTTTCTTTTGGGTGGTTGTTTTTTGTCCTCTGCGGTTTTTATTTTTTGTGCTATAAACAAAAAAAGAGCGACAATTTTGAAAAAAAAGCAATATGTTTTACTTTTTGCTATTATACAGTGGGGACGGAAAGTATTCAGACCCCTTTAAATTTTTCACTCTTTGTTATATTGCAGCCATTTGCTAAAATCATTTAAGTTCATTTTTTTTCCTCATTCATGTACACACAGCACCCCATATTGACAGAAAAACACAGAATTGTTGACATTTTTGCAGATTTATTAAAAAAGAAAAACTGAAATATCACATGATCCTAAGTATTCAGACCCTTTGCTCAGTATTTGATAGAAGCACCCTTTCGATCTAATTCAGCCATGAGTCTTTTTGGGAAAGATGCAACAACTTTTTCACACCTGGATTTGGGGATCCTCGGCCATTCCTCCTTGCAGATCCTCTCCAGTTCTGTCAGGTTGGATGGTGAACGTTGGTGGACAGCCATTTTTAGGTCTCTCCAGAGATGCTCAACTGGGTTTAAGTCAGGGCTCTGGCTGGGCCATTCAAGAACAGTCACGGAGTTGTTGTGAAGCCACTCCTTCGTTATTTTAGCTGTGTGCTTAGGGTCATTGTCTTGTTGGAAGGTAAAGCTTCGGCCCAGTCTGAGGTCCTGAGCACTCTGGAGAAGGTGTTCCTCCAGGATATCCCTGTACTTGGCTGCATTCATCTTTCCCTCGATTGCAACCAGTCGTCCTGTCCCTGCAGCTGAAAAACACCCCCACAGCATGATGCTGCCACCACCATGCTTTACTGTTGGGACTGTATTGAACAGGTGATGAGCAGTGCCTGGTTTTCTCCACACATACCGCTTAGAATTAAGGCCAAAAAGTTCTATCTTGGTCTCATCAGACCAGAGAATCTTATTTCTCACCATCTTGGAGTCCTTCGGGTGTTTTTTTAGCAAACTCCATGTGGGCTTTCATGTGTCTTGCACTGAGGAGAGGCCACTCTGCCATAAAGCCCCGACTAGTGGAGGGCTGCAGTGATGGTTGACTTTCTACAACTTTCTCCCATCTCCTGACTGCATCTTTGGAGCTCAGCCACAGTGATCTTTGGGTTCTTCTTTACCTCTCTCACCAAGTCTCTTCTCCCCCGATAGCTCAGTTTGGCTCTAGGAAGGGTTCTGGTCGTCCCAAACTTCTTCAATTTAAGGATTATGGAAGCCACTGTGCTCTTAGGAACCTTAAGTGCAGCAGAATTTTTTTTGTAACCTTGGCCAGATCTGTGCCTTGCCACAATTTTGTCTCTGAGCTCTTCAGGCAGTTCCTTTGACCTCATGATTCTCATTTGCTCTGACATGCACTGTGAGCTGTAAGGTCTTATATAGACAGGTGTGTGGCTTTCCTAATCAAGTCCAATCAGTATAATCAAACACAGCTGGACTCAAATGAAGGTGTAGAACCATCTCAAGGGTGATCAGAAGAAATGGACAGCAACTGAGTTAAATATATGAGTGTCACAGCAAAGGGTCTGAATACTTAGGACCATGTGATATTTCCGTTTTTCTTTTTTAATAAATCTGCAAAAATGTCAACAATTCTGTGTTTTCCTGTCAATATGGGGTGCTGTGTGTACATTAATGAGGAAAAAATTAACTTAAATGATTTTAGCAAATGGCTGCAATATAACAAAGAGTGAAAAATTTAAGGGGGTCTGAATACTTTCCGTCCCCACTGTATATCCCCCAAAAATATATAAAAAAACATTTTTTTTCCTCAGTTTAGGCCGATATGTATTCTTCTACACATTTTTGGTAAAAAAATCGCAATAAGCGTATATTGATTGGTTTGCGCAAAAGTTATAGCGTCTACAAAATAGGGGATAGATTTATGGCATTTTTATTATTAATATTTTTTTTACTAGTAATGGAGGCGATCTGTGATTTTTATCGTGACTGCGACATTATGGCGGACACATCGGACACTTTTGACACTATTTTGGGACCATTGCCATTTATACAGCGATCAGTGCTATAAAATTGCACTGATTACTGTGTAAATGGCACGGGCAGGGAAGGGGTTAAACACTAGGGGGCGATTAAGGGGTTAAGTGTGTCCTAGGGAGTGATTCTAACTGTGTGGGGATGGGCTTCAACTCACATGACAGCGATCACTGCTCTCAATGATAGGGAGCAGTGATCTCTGTCATGTCACAAGGCAGAGAAAAGGAGCAAAGGGGAAGGGGGGGCATTGGGACTTTACATGAAGCATGTGGTAGCAAAGGAATAAAATGGTGAACAAATAGGAGTTTTATTGATTGTTGCAGTTATAATTACATAAGATGTTCGTAGCCATGGTAAGCAAGGTGAAAAACATAGTAATAGCAAAACATGGTAATAACATAAGTATCACATAGTAGAATCACAATAAAAGTCCAGGGTTCATCAAAGCATGATTGGATATAAACATAAGCAAAATAATGCCTGCAGAACCATGGCCTCTTGCACCTGTTAAGGTAATACATAATAGCTTGAAGATCTGCTTATATATACCACTCGTCAAGAGCAAAGCATGTGATAAATCTATAATAAAGGAGTTATATGATAATCAAAAGTAAAATAAATAAAGGACATGAATGGGGGTGGGGTAAAAAGAAACCCCACACCTGGTACATGCTTACTTACTCAGGTAAGTGTATTGGTGGTATAGTAGGTGGGTGCTGCAAGCCATCCATAGGCACCTCCAACCGGGAGCCGTGGCAGGCAGCTCAGAAGGGACGACCCACACATGCCGCAGCCAGGGTAGGCATGGAAAACCAAGAGGCACTATTGTGGAGAGGGTGGAAAATTAAAGTCCATCAAGAAGGTCACAAAAGTGTGCATGAAGTGAAGAGATAAACAGAAGCCCATGATGTAAAGGGAAAGGAAGTGCAGGGGTGAGGGGTCACCAAGCCAAGATGTGAAGGTACCTGAGTGACTGTGAACTTATAAATAGAAAAGTTGGTGAACGAGCAACGTCATCGAGTCCGCCGGTCCCGTGGGCATGGATACGCTGTACGCGGCGGGCACGCGCCTGCTAGCCCTGACAATTAAAGGAGACGTACAGGTACGCCCATTTGCCCACCGCTGCCACTGTGCCGACGTATATTGGCGTGCAGCGGTCAGCAAGTGCTTAACCATTTGCCAACCGGCTCATGCTGATATACGTCGGCAAAGTGGCGCGTTCCCGCAAAACTACATATGGGTACGTCTTACCCTTTAAGAGCCAAATCAGGCGCACACGCTCGCGCGCTGCCCGATGAGCATGGCCGGCGGGCTCGATCGCCGCCGGCCACCCGTGATCGCGGGCACGAGAGCCAGGACAGGGATTTGTGTGTGTAGACACACAAATCCCTGTTCTGACAGGGGAGAGGAGACAGATCGTTTGTTCCTAGTAAGTAGGAACAGCAATATGTCTCCCCCCCAGTCAGTCCCATTCCCCCCGACAGTAAGAAACACCTCCCAGGGAACACATTTAGCCCCTTGATCGCCCCCGCTCCCCTGCCAGTGACATTTACACAGTAATCAGTGCATTTTTAAGCATTTTTAATATGTATATACGGTATATCTATATATACATATAAATGCCATAAATCTTTCACATAGTTTGTAGATGCTATAACTTTTGCGCAAATCAATCAATATACCAGTCAATATATAGCAAAAAGTAAAAAATATTGTTTTTCTTTCAAAATTGTCGCTCTTTTTTTGTTTATAGCGCAAAAAATAAAGACCACAGAGGTGATCAAAAAGCACTAAAATAAATTTTGTTTAGGTACAGCGTCGTACGACAGCGCAATTGTCAGTTAAAGTGAAGCAGTGCCGTATCGCAAAAAATGGCCTGGTCATTAAGGGGGCATATCTTCTGGTCTGTAAGTGGTTAATCGACAGGCAAATCTATGCATGGCGCCCGAAGTTCTTTACACCGCTCTGGAATCAATCACAGTGCGTTTATATCGTATAGCAAAAAATTGCCTTGTAATCAATCTTTTGTCCATCAGAACAGAAGCAACAACTGGAGTCAATCAGGGAGCTATTATCATTATTAGAGCCCAATTGAATTCTCAGCTTAAATCAGCTAAATGCATTCCAGGTGCAACAAAACAAAAGGTTTGCAAAGTCTTAGAGTTTGTTTTCTTTAGAAAGTAACCACAGACTGAGTAATAAAGCCTGTTTCCTGCCAGCAAGCTGCAGAGAAGGACTATTTCTCTCTGTGTAGAAGCAGTGGACCCTCTGCAGAGGTCCAGCATGCCTCTTTGCTGGCCTTAGCTCTTAAAGCAGAAGTAAACCCATCCATAAAACAGTTTCTTTTACGGCACGTGCCGGAAATGTAACACTCCCATTGGTTGTGCTCTCAACCAAACTGTCAACCCATCCAATGGCTGATGTCATAACTGATCACATGTGCATCATCATGGCAGTTGTAGATTAAACAGAGGCAAAGATAGCAGCTTCCTTGGCTGAAAACGATAGGGGGGTTTACTTCCACTTTAAACCAGCAAGGATCATGCTTCACACTAATTGGAAAGAATACTGGGGGTATGCTAGACCTCTCAAGAGAAACCACTGCTTCTACAAAGAGAGAGAGAAGAGTGATGAAATATGTACATATAGATAGATAATACATATGCTGGATGAACTATGTATATATAGATAGATATGTACAGTGCCTTGAAAAAGTATTCACACCCCTTGACATTTTTCAAATTTTTTCATGTTACAATCAAAAACGTAAATCTATTTTACTGGGATTTTGTGTGATAGGAAAATGATAAATCGTTTTCAATATTTTTTACAAATAAATATGTGAAAAGTGTGGCGTGCATTTGTATTCAGCCCCCTTTACTCTGATACCCCTAACTAAAGCTGGCCATACACCATACAATTTTCCTGTTCAATTTTCTTTAGATTTACCTTCAACTATGTAGTACAAGGGCCTGCCTGATTGCATCCAAATTGAAAGTGTTTAGGTTTGACCTCCTATTATATGGTTTTGGTAAATCTAAAGGAAAGTTGAACAGGAAAATTGAATAGTGTATGGCCAGCTTTAAATCTAGTGGAACCAATTGCCTTCAGAAGTTACCTAATTAGTAAATAGAGTCCACCTGTGTGTAATTTCATCTCAGTATAAATACAGCTGTTCTGTGAAGCCCTCAGAGGTTTGTTAGAGAACCTTAGTGAACAAACAGCATCATGAAGGCCAAGGAACACATCAGACTTGTCAGGGATAAAGTTGTGGAGAAGTTTAAAGCAGAGTTAGGTTATAAAAAAAATATCCCAAGCTTTGAACATCTCAAGGAGCACTGTTCAATCCATCATCCGAAAATGGAAAGAGTATGGCACAACTGCAAACCTACCAAGACATGGCCGTCCACCTAAACTGACAGGCCGGGCAGGGAGAGCATTCATCAGAGAAGCAGCCAAGAGGCCCATGGTAACTCTGGAGGAGCTGCAGAGGTCCACAGCTCAGGTGGGAGAATCTGTCCACAGGACAACTATTAGTCGTGCACTCCACAAATCTGGTCTTTATGGAAGAGTGACAAGAAGAAAGACATTGTTAAAAGAAATCCATAAGAAGTTCTGTGTTTAGTTTGCGAGAAGCAATGCGGGGGACACAGCAAACATGTGGAGGAAGGTGCTCTGGTCAGATGAGACCAAAATTGAACATTTTGGCCTAAAAGCAAAACGCTATGTTTAGTACCTGACCGCGAGAATGTGTTTCCAGCGCGATCCCATCACGCTGGTTCTCGGCGACAGGGTACTGTGCATGTCGCACTGGCTCGCTCATCGGGAAAGGAAAACTTTTTTTTCCTTTCCCAATGAGCGACAGGCAGTGCTGACAGCTGTCTGGTATGAATCATGAGGGGGAACGCCACGCCAAATTTTAAATAAAGAACCGGCATGGGTTCCCCCCCAGGGGCATACCAGGCCCTTAGGTCTAGTTTGGATTTTAAGGGGAACCCCCTAAGCCGAAAAAACGGCGTGGGGGTCCCCCCAAAATCCATACCAGACCCTTATCCGAGCACGCAGCCCGGCCGGTCAGGAAAGGACGAGCGAGCGCCCCCCCTCCTGAACCGTACCAGGCCGCATGCCCTCAACATGGGGGGGTGGGCGCTTTGGGGCAGGGGGGCGCCCTGCGGCCCCCACCCCAAAGCACCTTGTCCCCATGTTGATGAGGACAAGGGCCTCTTCTCGACAACCCTGGCCGTTGGTTAGGGTCTGCGGGCGGAGGGCTTATCAGAATCCTTTAATATCCTTTAATAATGGGGCCCCCAGATCCCGGCCCCCCCACCCTATGTGAATGAGTATGGGGTACATCATACCCCTACCCATTCACCTGGGGGGAAAAGTGTCAATAAAAAACCCACACTAGACAGATTTTTAAAGTAATTTATTAGGCAGCTCTGGGGGTCTTCTTCCGACTTCTCCACACTCTCCGGCCTCTTCTCCCGCTGTCTGGTTTTTCTGCTGGTTCACCCGGTGACCCCGCCCGTAATGTCGTCACAGTCCCATCATGCCCCGGGACTGTGACATCATAAGCGGGCGGGGGCACCCGGGGACCACGCCCCATGCCTATATAAGTCATCGCGCACCACTCACACAGCATTACAGCGGGAGAGAGCATCATGTCAACATCGGAAGAAGAGAAGAAGGAACAAGACGGCGGAGAAGACCGGGCTACCGCTAGCAAAAGAGCGGCAAAAGAGCAGAAGATAGCGGAGGAGCCCAGCAGAAGAACTGGACACCGGGAGAAGAGGCCGGAGAGAGCGGAGAAGTCGGAAGAAGACCCCCGAATTCGGAAGAAGATCCCCCGAAGTCGGAAGAAGACCCCCGGAGCTGCCTAATAAATAAATTGCTTTAAAAACCTGTCTAGTTACAGGTCTTACATGCCGTGTTTAGCCGCGTTTGTGTTTAGAAGCGCTTGAAAAAAAAAATGTGTTTCTTTTCAAAACAGCCAAAAATGAAAAACCCTGTAAACGAAATGTGGCTAAACATGAGTTACCGCGTTTAGCCACGTTCAGACGCGTTTAGAAGCTTTTGGCGTTTGAAATGTCTCTAAACTCAGCATCTGAACTCATTTTTTTGCTTTCCAAATAAAGGCCTCTAAACTCAACTGCCTAAAAACGACATTAAACGAACCTGTATACATGTACACATAAGATAACATTGGACGAGTTCAGGGGCAGCTGAAAAAAGCATCCTCTGAACGTCCGTTTACCAGCAGCAGTGTACATGAGGCCTAAACATACAGCCAGAGCTACAATGGAATGGTTTAGATCAAAGCATATTCATGTGTTAGAATGGCCCAGTCAAAGTCCAGACCTAAATCCAATTGAGAATCTGTGGCAAGACTTGAAAATTGCTGTTTACAGACGCTCTCCATCCAGTCTGACAGAGCTTGAGCTGTTTTGCAAAGAAGAATGGGTACAAATGTCGCTTTCCGGCACCCAAAACCACCCATACCCGTTCCTCCAGAGCCCCCTCTCTTGGGGAAAAAGAGCCCCCTAGTGTCCACACAAGAAATTACATCTGGAGCCATTTAACCTCTTCCTACACATTGGCGGTTATTTACTAAAGGAAAATCCACTTTGCACTGGAAGTGCACTTAGAAGTAAAGTCGCTGTAGATGTAGGGGGACATGCAAGGAAAATAAAAAACAGCATTTTAGCTTGCACATGATTGGATGATAAAATCAGCAGAGCTTCCCCTCATTTCAGATCTACCCCTTAGATTTAAAGCGACTGCACTTCCAAGTGCACTTGTAGTGCAAAGTGGATTTTTCCTTCGTAAATAACCCCCATTGTCACTCGTGTGACAAATGATTTTGTTGTTATGCAGTCTTCGAGGCTGTATGACAAATGTACCAAGGTGCACTGACCTATATTAGTGCAGATGTGGTGGCCTTGGTGCTATGTATATATTATATTTTAGATATATTGCTCATTGGTTGGACAATAGCGACCATTTAAGACTCCATTCTATTGTTTCCTTTTATTTCTCTCACTTATATACCTCTGATCAGCAGATGACATTTAATATGTGTGAATTGCCAGGTCACACGGTGTTTCAGCAGCAAGTGGACGCACCAGTAATATGTCTATGACAAAGAAAGAAATTAATGGTAAATCTAGCAGGACACTGAGTAAGTGTGATTTGCCAGCTATCAGTCTATGACAGTTTTGGGAATGTGTGTCTATACTTATAACATATAATTTAACATCCATTTTCAAGCACAAAATAGAATGATGTGGCACAAGTGAGCCATTATTTTCTGGGCTGAGTAACCACCGACATGTCCAAAGAGCCATTTTTTCTTTTTTTTTTAAAAAAAAATACGTGATTATTTGAATGGCCTTTAACTGGAAAAGTGTATTGTTTTAGAGATGTTTGGGATCTGGAAAAGATTTATTTTTTCAGCAAAAGTGTCTTGTTGGTTAACCACGTCAATACAGGGCACATTCACTCCCTTCCTGCCCAGGCCATTTTTTTAGCTTTCAGCGCTGTCACATTTTGAATGACAATTGCGCGGCCATGCTACATTGTAACCATATGAAATTTGTATCATTTTCTTCACACAAATAGAGCTTTCTTTTGGTGGTATTTAATCACTTCTGGGTTTTTTTATTTTTTCCTAAAATAAAAAAAGACTGAAAATTTTGAAAAAATAAAAAAAGTTTTTCTTAGTTTTTGTCTGTAATTTTGTAAATAAGTAATTTTTCTCCTTCACTGATGGGCGCTGATGAGGCGGCATTGATGGGCACTGATGAGGCGGCACTTATGGGCACTGATTAGGTGGCACCGATGAGAAGGCACTAATATGCCACACTTGTGGGCACTGATAGGTGGCACTGATGGGTGGCACTGATGGGCACTGATAGGCAGCACCGGTGGGCACAGATAGGCGGCACAGGTAGGCGGCACTGATGGGCACTGATGGGCACTGATGGGCAGCACTGATAGTTACATAGTAGGTGAGGTTGAAAAAAAGTCCATCAAGTCCAACCTATGTGTGATGGGCACTGATGGGTGGCATTGATGGGCAGCACTGATAGCCAGCACTGACTCATCATGGTGCGGCCTAGATCGCTGTGCTGCACGCCCCCCGCGGGCGCGCTAGAGAGGTCGCTCTGGGGGCCGTTATATGACGTCCACCCAGAACGAGAGCCGCACCGCCCAGCCTTCATTTGATGGCAGGCCGGTGTTCTGCCGAGAAAGTTCCCCTCGGCGGATAAGGACCCCCCTGTACTGCGCAGGCGCAGCACGAGCCGTCAGAAATAGACGAAGCTGAATAGCTGTAAGTTAGCTGTACACGGCGCCTGTAACAGGGCTCGGCACTTTTTTATTCTGCCTCTATGTCCACTTGGATGGTGGGGCTTGAACCTGGACTCAGGGCGCAGGCGCCGTGTACAGCTGACTCAAGGTTTTCAGCTTCGGCTATTTTCGGCGGCTCCGTAGTCGTTCGTACTGCGCAAGCGCTGCGCCTGCGCAGTACAGGGGGGTCCTTATCCCCCGGGGGAACTTTCTCGGCAAGACACCGGCGGCAAGTGGTTAAAGCGACACCCGGGCCAACAGCTAAAAACACAGCTGAAATACAAATATGTGAACTTTCTTCGAGCTATAAGATTTCTAATTCTGTTCTGCCAGTTTGGTGATCCAGGTACCTTTTCCAGACATTTTGGTAAACTCACTTTTCTGTACCTGCAGAAAGGCAATAGCGTTGAATCCTTTCTAACTGCAGTTAGGCAATACCACTTGATAAATCAGCCTACCTAGTAACCTTACCAGTACACTTACCATATCTGTTACCGCTATGCTAGCCATCCTGGTAATCATACCACTAACCCTCACACTAATCTTTCCTTTAACCCTATCACTAACCCTTACACTAACCATTCCTTTAACCTTCCCACTAATCATCCATGTAACCCTATCACTTTTTTTTTCTCTCTCTCTCAAATTCTTTCCTCCCCGCTTCTATCTCTTTGTTTGTAATTGACATTTGAATTTGGATTTTTTGATGTTTTAATTTAATTGTAATATTCCATCCCTGTTCAGAAGTGTCATATTCTTCCTCTATATATCTTTCCAATTCCCTAAGATTCCCCCTTATCCATTATGGAAAGAATGTCATCAAATGGAGACTAGCCGAAATAGATACATTGCAAGAAACAAAAATCGAAATGTTCTTTTAATGAATAGATTGGGGGTGGTTACCTGCCGTGGCGATGACGCTATGATAAGGAACAGCCAGGGGCCCACCCCAGTGTCCAGATGAAGCTACGTGATCCATTTGCGAAACGCGTTGATGTCACCAGCGTCACGTGACGTCTCTTTCCAACCTGACCGGTGTGCTGATAGAAAATGACAGTGCGGATTGCTTTGATGAGCCCATTTATTCAGCGGTCTACGGTCTTTCTCTCTCTCCCCCCAGCTCCAGTGTTCCATCTGCTCACATGTGGGATACCGCACAGTCTCCTATTGATCCGTGATTAGGACTGTTGCTGTGTACTGCAGGATTATAAGACCTTATTATCAGTGCATACACATATTCTATCTGTTGATGAATATTATCCTTGTGTACAGGTTGTACATCCACATCCGCTATTCAGTGGACACCATGATTTTCAGTGACAGCCTGTCAGAAAACATAAAAGCAGATCGAGATAGAAGTACAGTTAGATCACACTTGACCACTTGCCTATTGGGGACTTATACCCCCTTCCTGCCCAGGCCATTTTTCAGCTTTCAGCGCTGTCGCATTTTGAATGACAATTGCGCGGTCATGCTACACTGTACCCAAACACATTTTTTATCATTTTCTTCATACAAATAGAGCTTTCTTTTGGTGGTATTTAATCACTGCTGGGTTTTTTATTTTTTACAAAAAAAAATAAAAAAACAAAAATTTTGGGAAAAAAACGTTTTTTTACTTTTTTCTGTCAGTAAATTTTGTAACTAAGTAATTTTTCCACCTTCACTGATGTGCGCTGATGAGGCGGCACCGATGGGCACTGATAGGCAGAACTGGTGGGCATTGATGAGGTGGCACTGATGAGGAGGCACTAATATGGCGCACTTATGGGCACTGATAGGTGGCACTGATGAGCACTGATAGGCGGTACTGATGGACACTAATAGGCGGCACTGGTGGGCACGTATAGGCGGCATGGATAGGCAGTACAGATGGGCACTGATGGGCATTGATGGGTGGCACTGATGGGCGACACTGATGGGCATTGATGGACAGCAGTGATGGCCATTGATGGGCAGCACTGATAGGCGGCACTGATGCCAGCACTAACTGGCATGGTTAATGGGCACTGATTTGTGGCACTTGTGGGAAGTGGTGGGCACTGATTGCTGCCACTGGTGGGCACTGTATTGTTACACTTTATTTCTTTATTGTAATTTATTCCTAATTGTCCCCCTGTGAGGAGATGCCGCTGATCGGCTCTCTTCTCCTCACACGATTACCGGCATCTCCGTGTTTACATGTCACCGGCTGTGATTGGACACAGCCGATCACATGGTTCTTTACACAGATGGGGGTCGCGCCGCCGCGGGGCTCGAGGGCGGCCGTTCTGGGACATCGTCATATGACTATGACTATATCACTAACCATTCCTTTAACCCTCACACTAATCATCCCTGCCTATTAGGAACACCCCCCCCCCCCCCCGGTTCGGTTCGCAGCAGAACTTGCGAACAGGCAAAAAATTTGTGCGAACACCTTTAAACTGCTAATTTTAAAGGCTTATATGCAAGTTATTGTCATAAAAAGTGTTTGGGGACCCTGCCCCAGGAGACATGTATCAATGCAAAAAAAAGTTTTAAAAACAGACGTTTTTTGAGGGGCAGTGATTTTAATAATGCTTAAAGTGAAACAATAAAAATTAAATGTTCCTTTAAATATCGTGCCTGGGGGTCCCCTTAGTCTGCCTGTAAATTAGCACATCCTTCCCATGTTTAGAACAGTACCACAGCAAAATGACATTTCTAAAGGAAAAGATTTCATTCAAAGAATATAAATAAAAATCATTGAAAAAAAACAGCATGGATCCCCCCCCCCCCCAGTCCATTACCAGGTCCTTTGGGTCTGGTATGGACATTAAGGGGAGCCCCACACCAATTTTTTTTTTTTACAAAAAATAGCGCGGAGGTCCCCCCAAAATCCATACGAGGCCCTTCAGGTCTGGTATGGATTTTAAGGGAACCCTGTGCCAAAAAAATTATTAAATTATTAACCCTCCCATTAATCAATCCTGTAACCCTAACACCAGTCTAACACTTATGCCCCGTACACACGGTCGGATTTTCCGATGGAAAATGTCCGATCAGAGCGTGTTGTCGGAAATTCCGACCATGTGTGGGCTCCATCGGACATTTTCCATCGGATTTTCCGACACACAAAGTTGGAGAGCAGGAGATAAAATTTTCCGACAACAAAATCCGTTGTCGGAAATTCCGATCATGTGTACGCAAATGCGACGGACAAAGTGCCACGCATGCTCAGAATAAATAAAGAGATGAAAGCTATTGGCCACTGCCCCGTTTATAGTCCCGACGTATGTGTTTTACGTCACCGCGTTTAGAACGATCGGATTTTCCGACAACTTTGTGCGACCGTGTGTAGACAAAACAAGTTTGAGCCAACATCCGTCGGAAAAAATCCTAGGATTTTGTTGTGGGAATGTCCGAACAAAGTCCGACCGTGTGTACGCCCTATAACTCTAACCCTAACATAAACTCTCCCTGTACCCCTAACTCTATCCCATACTATGAGGCCAACACTAACCATAAAACTAACCTTAAAGTGAAGTTCCACCCACTTTTACAACTTTATCTTAGGAATGACAACCCCTCTACCACCCGATTTTGGATTTTTTTTTTCCTTACCTACCTTTTATGAAGTACCTTGTGTACTTCCTCCCCAGCATCGCCGCGGCCCAGTGCGTCACTTCCTCTTCTCCCCCGCTTCCTTCTGGGACCTTAGTGTGTCCCAAGATGAGAGGCCATTCAGGAAGCCCCGCGCGACTCAAGCATACCTTAGTTCTTATGACCTTATGGCCTTCTGATGGACGGATCGGCCTCGGGGGACCAACATCGCGGGATCCCTGGACAGGTAAGTGTCCTTATTAAAAGTCAGCAGCTTCAGTGTTTGTAGCTTTTTTGCAGCTTTAACCCTCCTTGTATTCCTAATACCAACCCTTGCACTAATTATCCCTGTAACTCCAATTCCCACACTAATCTGTTTTTGCCTGACTCATCTGTCCTATCCTGAGATCTTCTTTGCCAAAGAATAACCCATCTTCATCTTAGGATACCAGCACTGAGATCCTATGCAGGAATCTACTGTCCCACCAAATTGTAGCTACATAAATAAGCATTTGATTTAGCGGCTGCACCAACTCAAAAAAACAGTCCGAGAACTTTGTACTACAAATATCTCCCTCTCTTTTTGTATGGCACTGCAGCTCTCGAAGGCTCCTGGTAACCTCCTTTAATCTTCAAATTCCAGCTCTTTTAGGTCCTCCTCACCCATAATTCATGAATTTTTTGTTTTTTCGGGATTATGTGTTCCATCTTTATCATACGGCTAAGCCATCTAAGCTATATTTTACTTTTACTCATGTTTTTTCCAACGCATGTTGGCTCAAACTCGTCTTGCATGCACACGGTCACACAAATCTTGACGGAAATTCCGAATGTCAAGAACGCGGAACGTTGTACAACACGTACAACGAGCCAGTGCGGCTCTTCTGCTTGATTCCGAGCATGCGTGAAACTTTGTGCTTCGGAATTGTGTAACTTGTCTTGCATACACACGTTCACACAAATGTTGGCCAACAATTACGAACGTAATGACGTACTAGACGTACTTTGTGATTTTTCAGCTCTTTAGTGCCACCCTTTGGGCTCCTTCTGCTAATTTTGTGTTAGCAGAAGTTTGGTGAGTGTTGATTTGCGCTTTTCTTTTCGTGTTTTTCATTTTGCGCTTTTCATTTTGTGCTTTTCAGTTCGTTTCTGAACGGCCGTTCGTCAACCAGACATGTTGAGGAATCAGAGGAGATAACGCGTTATTTATTATTGGCCTTGGAGTTATTGCGTTGACATTTTTTATTTTTTTGGTTGAATAATGATTTGATTTGGTATATTTTCTATATTTTTGGATGCATAGAATGCACTTTTTGGTTAAGTTCTATTGGCAGATATCATGTCTAATTTTTATTTATTTTTATTTTTTTTAATGCACAATAAAAAAAATTGTGTAAAATAATACTTGGCTTTTTACTTCAATTGACAGTTTGGGAGTAGGCAGTTACATTTTAAAAAATACAAAAAATTGTAAAAATGACAAGGGATACCAACATAGTTGTATCTTTGTTCTTAAAAACTACGGGATAATGGTGTTGTGGTAACTTGCACAAAAAAAAAATAAAAAAATAATAATAATATTATTCTTGATATCACTAGAAAAAAAAAGCCTTTGGAAATTTGTTTGCAATAACCCCATCAGTATCTCCAGCAAAGCAGCTTCATTATTATCCCATTAAAGAAGAAGAGAATTGTGCGCTGCATTTCGAGATTTCATAATTTGCCACGTCACGAATGTTAATTCTCCATTACGAGCGCTAGTTTACAAGACCGACCGCTTCTGGCTCGTCCTTGCTTCCGAGCATGCGTGTTTGTACTTTGGACGACGGACTTGTGTACACACGATGGGAAAGCTCAACAACACACATTTGTTGGCGGAAAATTTGAAAACATGCTAACCAGCATTTGTTGGCGGAAAGTCCGATGGAGCATACACACGGTTGGATTTACCGCCAACAGCCTGTCATCACACATTTGCCATTGGAAAGTCCAATCGTGTGTACGAGGCTTTAGCCTACCACCCACACTAACACTAACGCAAGCACTAACTATAACCCCAACACTAACCCTATCACCCACACTAACCCTTAGACCCCATTCACATCTAGTGATTTTGAAACACATGTTTGTTTGCTTGTTTTTCACACACTATTCATAGGGCAGCTCATTGATTTCTGTGGGCTGCCTTACATGCAATAATTGTGGCAAAGTAGCCCGTGGATCTTTTTGCTATATTCTAGTTTGCGTTTTTTACAGCATGTTATACCACATTTGTTGCGTGTTCTTGTGCACGCCAAAATGTGTGTCTGTTTCCTATGTTTGGGGTGCCATTTATAATTGATAGCACTGCTAGTGTGATATGCATATCTCATGTATTCTGGCAACGGGTGTATGAAGAGTGTACTTCTGCACGTTTTCCAGGAAAGATACAGATGTGAACAGAGCCTAACACAAACTCTCCCTAGAACCCTAACACTAAGCCTATAACCCACATTAACCCTTACACCAACCATAGCACTTACACTCACAAAAACTACACAAACTATCTCTGTACCCTTAGGACTATCCAACCCTCTGATGGCTAACAATGACCCTTGCTCTAATGCCGTGTACACACGGGCGGACTTTTCTTCTGGACTGGTCCGACGGTCTATCCGACGGACTTCACATGGACTTTCCGAATGAACGGACTTGCCTACACACGATCACAACAAAGTCCGACGGATTTGTACGTGATGACATACGACGATAAGGAAGTTGATAGCCGGTAGCCAATAGCTGCCCTAGCGTCGGTTTTCGTCCGTCGGACTAGCATACAGACGAGTGGACTTTTAGATAGGAACTGGGTCCGGCAGAGTTCCGACGTAAAGATTTGAAACATGTTCCAAATCTAAAGTCCGTCAGATTTTCGACCTAAAAAGTCTGTTGCAGGTCTGATGAAGCCCACACGGTCGAATTGTCCGCAGTACTCGGTCCGTCGGACCAGTCCTGTTGAAAAGTCCGCTCGTGTGTACGCGGCATTACCCTAACCCTTCCTATATTCCTGATAGTAACACTCACACTGTTCCTTTGTGTAACCCTAACATTAACCCTCAAACTAACACACTAATCCTAATACTAACAGTACCTCTCCCTATAAACCAATCAAACCTTATTTAAATGAATACGTAATGATATAACAGGGCTTCTTTACAAATAGAGTGGTGATAGGGTCTGGACTGGCTTAATTTATGGGCCACAGACTGGACTTCAGAAACTTTGCTCATCTCCATTATATGGTGGATTGATTGGGTTAGTAATTGACACAATAAAGATACGATTCTTTATGCTTTCAGTTCACCTCATAGGAAATGTCAAGGACACTAGGCACGTGCAATTCATTTTGTAACAAATCGAAATTCGGCCAAATTTTGCATCTTTCAGATATTCAAATGCATTTGAACGTCCGTTGAAAAAAATAACAACTTTCAACTAAAACGAAAGAAATTTTAAAGAAAATAATGAATAATTTGGCGCGATTTGTTAATTTATTAAGGCTGCATTCACACCTGAGTGTTTTCAGCTCATAAAACGCTTGTAAAAAGCCTGGAAAAACGCCAGAAAAACACCCAACAACCAAAATCCCATTCATTTCAATGGCACCTGTAAACATCTGAGCGTTTTATCACCTGATGCAAAACGCCAGAAAAATGCCCTAAGCTCAAAAAAGGACATGAGCTTCTTTGGGGCAGATTACAGGCGTTTTTCTGCCTTTTACATGGGTGACCTGAACAAAATCTCAGTAAAACGCGGTTAAAACGCGCAACTTTGAAACGCTCAGGTGTGAATGCAGCCTTAAGGTCTAATGAAACAGCAGGTCGAGTAAATCTTGGGCCCAGTTCACACAGACATGAAATTCGCGTGACTTTAGATCCGACTTTGCCCTGCAACTTTCGCCTGACTTCCATGCGAGTTTGATCCGACTTTGAGATAAATACGACTTGTCCTTTGACCAATCAAAACAATTCCTTTGGTTCTGGTATGGATAAAACCTCACGTCAAATTTATCCAAAAAATAAATCCAAAAAAGTATGGATGTTGAGGGGGAACCTCAGGCCAAAATTTATTTTAAAAAAACAGCATGGGGTCCCCCCAAGACCATACCTGACTATTATCCGAACATGCAGCCCAGCAGATCTGGAAAGGGAGGGGACGAGCAAGCGCCCCCCCCCCCCCTCCTGAACCATATCAAGCCACATGCCCTCAACATGGGAGAGGATGGTTTGGGGCAGGGGTGGCACCTTGTCCCCATGTTTATGGGCGATGGTTGTAGGGGTCTGCAGGCAGGGGGCTTATGGGAATCTGGAAGCCCCCTTTAAGAAGGAGGGCCCCCGGATCCCGGCCCCCCTATATGAATGAGTATGGGGTACATTGTACCCCTACCCATTCACCCCCAAAAAAGCAGTGTAGTATAACAAAAACATGAGTCAGTTTTTGACAAGTCCTGTATTAAAAATGAATAATGTCCCCGATTGTAGCTCCAACGTTAATAAACAAACGACTTTCCGAATTACGAATCATTATCACGAATATATATAGATACTATTTACATAGATAACTAATTATCCGAAAACAAAACAATTAAACAAGAAAACAAATGGATTCGTTATTACAAATATCTATAGTGTACAGAAATAACAAATTATCCGAAAACAAATTAACGCAACATAACAAATACAACAGAACGAAATTATGTTTTTTACGAATGAAAATAAAACAGAACAAAAATTTTCGTTGTACACAAATCTAAAGGACACCACATTTTTGGCAGGATCAACGGGTATTTTCTGTATTTGCTGAAAATGTTCTTAGCCAATAATCTAAGGACTAAGGACTGGAATACTACAATATATAATATTTATGTATTTGGTTTTAAATACACCTACCTTCCTATGCTGAGCGAAGTCTCAGTATTAGAACATCCTGCTCCGTTCGCCTACTACAGTATATCTGGAATGTATGTGCTCTTTGAAGCACGTTTAGCACTTTTTTTCCATACTGTATAGAAGGAATGAATTTTAATTTCTTTTTCACATATTACACCGGTTTGTCTTCAGATTCAACTTCAAACTGATATCTCCTCTAATTGACAAATTCTAAGGTCACTTCAAGGCCAGCTATCTCTTCTGCAGAGTTGGAAGTCAAAGACATTCTTATAGCGATTTTGCCTTTGTTTTCTGGTTCATTTAAAGCCTCCGGCACCATTTCTGTCGCAATGTATAAATACCTGAATATGATATCCTTTATGTCATTTGAACAAAATCCATTGCTGGAAGTCAAGAGGAAGTGTGTAGATTTTCTAGGAACAATTACACATCCATAATCAAATGCTTTAAACACTTAGAGTTGTATAAATATTCTATCTCAGAGATCCTGTTTAAAAGCGAAAGAAAGAAAGAAAGAAAGAAAGAAAGAAAGAAAGAAAGAAGAAAGAAAGAGAGAAAGAAAAGAAAGAAAAAAAACAAAGAAAGGAAAAAAAGAAAAGAAGGAAATAAGAAAGAAAGAAAGGGAAGAAAGAAAGAAAGCAAGTGTGCATGCGCGGCGCTCTGTGATGGCTGCCTGAACACAGAGCTCCGCACCGCTCCGTCCATTAAGCGCACCCTGCAGCGATATTATCAGCCCCCATGACGCCAGACCAGGACCGGAGGGGATCGCGATCATACGGCCACGATTGGATGCCGGTGGGAGCAGCAAGGAGAGGCCTCAAAGCTCAATTTGCAACGCTTACAGGGGCAGCCAAAAATCCCAAGATGGCGGCGGAACAGCCGCCTCACGAGACCCTTACAGGGAGCTCAGGCTCTCATACATGGCGGGACGCTTAGCATGAGGAGGTATGTTGAGTGGCCCCCTCACCCACAACCAGCGAAGGCCCACTGTCACCTGCCACGGTATCCCTCCTGGACCAGACCCTGGATGGAATGCACAAGCTACTGTCCCCCTCAGGCGCCCCCAGGCCTAATGTCTCATATCAGGAGACAGGCCCTCCTGCCTCACAGCCCCTGGACATTACATTAATATTCTTTAAATTTGCAGAAATGCTGGATAGGGGCCTTGCTCAGACTGCATCCAGAATCACCTCTGACATTAAGGCGGACCTCCAACTCCTAGGCTCCCGCATTGAAAACATTGAAAACAAAGTTGATGCTACGATCGATCGAGTTAATCAAAACACTGATCTCTTTCAGGATCTGCATGACCAACATGAGGGCGCCATGGCGAAAATAGATGACCTGGAGAACAGATCCAGAAGGCTAAATTTTAGGATCAGGGGTCTGCCTGAGTCCGTCACGGACGTCCCGGATGCAGTCCATTCCCTAATTAAAAATCTTATCCCTGGCATCCGAGCACACAGGTTGGAGCTCGATTGTGCGCATAGGGCCCTGGGACCTCCCCGCCAGGATGGCCTGCCACGCGACATTGTGGTTAAACCACACTACTACAGTGTCAAGGAGGAAATCATGAGGAGAGCCCGTACCAACCCACAGATCCAGCTGATGGGACACCAGATACAAATCTACGCGGATATCTCACCCTTCACTATCCAGAAAAGGCGGGCGCTCAAACCCCTCCTGACGGTTCTTACACAAAGGAATGTCAAGTATTGGTGGCTTTTCCCCTTCAGCCTGAAATTTGATTTCAATGGCAAACCTTTTCGATTCTCCTCATTCCAAGAAGGTGAACAACTACTGCAAAAATTTGGACTTCTTCCGAAGGATCCACCTTCCCCTATGCAGACCGCATCATCCGGCATGACCAAACGTCCACCTCCGTCTAGCCCATTGTCCTCTCTCTGGATGACACCCAAAAACAAGAAGGCTAAGGAAGACCTTCCCCCATGATCGTGAGGGAATCCCTCCCTTCCACCATACACTTCCTATTTTTCTTCTGGTCGGGATCCTCCTTGACCCATGGCATTTATGCCCAACTGACTTTTCTCCTCATTTGTCTGATTTTTTGGGACTGTTACTACCCAGGTCGTACTGGCTATTCCCCCTTCCTGAGTACCTAGCCATTCTGTGATATCTTGGGACTTCAATTGTGCAGGCGCGATTCCCCCTCACCTTCAACATTTTTCTTTCTATTTTTTTTTTCTCTTTTTCTCAGAACCTGCACGGACTTCCAACTGGACTTTAGGGTCTTTCTGCTCCAATTGCAGGTCTGAACAACCAGACACGCCTCTAATGACGCTGCCAGAGGGAACTATCCTAGCCCCTCACCCCAAAGTTAGGCTGGGGTCTGGTCGGGTCCAATAGGCTCCTTTCTTCTCCTTCCCCCTGCTCCTTCCCTTCCCCCCAGTCAGCGCTCCTGATCCAGATATCCTAAGCTAGCGCTTTTGATACTCCCCCCATTCCCCTCCCGTCTCCCATTATACCCCAAGTCTCGGCCATTCCTTTTTTAATCTATAAGGGACTTATTTCTTAAATGATTGTATTTCTCCCCCCTTTTTTTTAAATATATATTTATATATGTATGTATATATTCTATTTCTGGTTTATTTTGAGATATTAGTTTAGGGTGCGGAGGACGGATCGGGTCCAACGCGCCTCGGAGTGGTTAACCATAGTGGTCTTGCTACTCCTGGTTCAGGAATCCCTCCCTCATTGGGGGGTCACCATGTTTGTTTCTCTGAGAGTATGGTATTGTTCTCACCTCTATCTCGGAGCTCACTTCTCCTTATTTTTCGAACTGTTTTCTTCTTCTTTCCTCTCTTCCTCACCTCTCGACTTTTTCTTTCAGCGACGGATGTGGTCTCTCTCCTTCACAATAAGCAGCTTGAAGTCCTAGTGCTTTCTCCTGAGGCATGCATACTAAGACCGGCCACTACATCGAAGGTAAGTGCTCGGGGATCGCCCGCTTTCTCACTTAAGCTGCTCCATGGCTGACCACTCCTCACATAGATCTGCTCTACGCATTGCCACCCACAATGTTCAGGGACTCAATTCCCCTATGAAACGTAGGAAAATATTCCAACATTATCACGCACAAAAAATAGATATACTATTCTTACAGGAAACACATTTCCCTAAATCATACTCTCCTTCATTCATTCATGCCAAATTCCCCAGATTTTATTTAGCTAACTCTGACAATAAAACCAAGGGCGTAGGCCTGCTCTTCTCTCGCAGGACTCAATTCTCCCTGGTCTCTGAATTCAAGGACCCGGAGGGTAGATTTTTGTTGGTAAAGGTACTCATTGACGAACAACTTTACACCCTTATTTCATATTATGCGCCACACCAGGGGCAGGCAAAGTTCTTTAAGTCCCTTTTCCAAACCCTCTCGCCTCTAACTGAAGGCCTAGTCATTTTTGGGGGAGACCCCAACATAGCCTTTGATGCGGGAATTGATAAATCACGCCCCCCAGGCAAAAACCGGGTCCGTCCCACCAGGCAGAGTCTGAATGTGGTCAGACAGATATTCCATCATGGCTTGGTTGATGTCTGGCGGGAAATGAACCCGAAGGCACGGAATTATATGCACTACTCCAACCCGCATCAATCTTTTTCTAGAATAGATCACTTTTTTATTCTTCAACAACATGTTCCACTGATACAAAGGTCAGATATTAAGGACTCTGCCTGGTCGGACCATTCCCTTCTCCTACTGACTCTGAAAGGAGGTCCGTCTCAACGCTCAGGATTCCACTGGAGATTAAACGCCTTCATCCTTAGCAATCCCACTCACGTTTGTGAAATTGAAAAACACATTCAGGAATACTTCCGTCTGAATGACGTGGACAGCTTTTCCCCTTCCACCCTGTGGGCGGCCCACAAGGCAGCCATCAGGGGTAGCCTAATCCAGATCTCGTCTAGAATTCGCAAAGCTCGCAAATTGAAAATTGATAGGCTGGAAGGGGAGTTCGCATCTTTAAGCTTATTGTATAAATCCAAACCCTCTTCGGACTCTGCAAATAGGCTAGAATCAGCCCTGAACCTGGCTCTCACTGCAATAGCAGAAAAGAACCCCAGATGGGAGGGGGGTAGGTTTTACCACCAAACTGACAAATTTGGTTCTAGATTAGCAAGACGGTTGACCCCTACATTAAAAACACATGCGCTCCCTAAAATAAAATTAAGTGACGGTTCCCTCACACAGAACCCCAAAAAAATTATGGAAGCCTTTCACGACTTTTATTGCTCTCTATATAGCAAGGTGGAGAAGGAACCCTCCCCAGACATTATAGACTCTTTTTTGGAATCAGTAAAGATCCCACAGATCACGACACAGCATAGGGACGAATTAGAAGCTCCGATTTCAACAGAAGAGGTAGCACGGGTTATTAAAAACCTCAAAAATAATTCAGCTCCGGGCCCAGGTGGCTTCTCGGTCCCATATTATAAGCACTTCTCCCCATTACTCTCCCCATACTTAGCTCGCTTTTTTAATCAGCTTCGGTCTGGAACGCCCCTTGACAAGACTTCTAATTCAGCGTTCATAACAGTGATTCCTAAGCCAGGAAAGGACCCCAGTTGCATCTCCAATTATAGGCCTATATCATTACTTAACAATGATCTTAAAATCCTAACAAAAATTATAGAATTTCCAACTTTGTTGGCCTTTATATACATAGGGATCAAGTTGGCTTTATTCCCGGGCGACAGGGGCCGGATCAGATCAGGAGGGCAGTCGACATCGTTTCCTTATTGGGATCGGGTTGGGGCGGGGGCCCCCAACAAAAGGGTTTCCTGCTCTCACTAGATCTCATGAAGGCGTTCGATTCCGTCTCCTGGTCCTTTCTGGTCCCTACCCTGCAAAAATGGGGATTTGGTGAAACCTTTATGAACATAATCGGTGCACTCTATTCTTCTCCGGAAGCAAAAATTAAAATGCAGGGATATCACTCGAATTCCTTCCAAATTCTCTGCGGCACGAGACAGGGATGTCCCTTGTCTCCTTTAATCTTTGCCTTGATCATCGAGACCCTGGCCATTTCCATCAGAGACAACCCTAACATACAAGGGGTACAATGCGGACCTCATGCGAACAAATGTGCATTGTTCGCTGACGACATCTTGCTTTTTATATCTTCACCGCTTACCTCCCTTCCTAGTTTATGCAAGGTGTTGAATGATTTTGGCAAAGTATCGGGACTTACGGTCAATTATTCCAAATCTTTGGCTCTCAACATTAACCTACCAGACCAGTTGGTTTCTCAGTTTAAAAACAACTTTAGGTTCGGATGGACAGAGACAGCGCTCCCCTATTTAGGGATTAACTTGACCGCGACCGTAGATAAACTCTACTCAGCCAACTTTCCTATGATTTTTTGTAAACTGGAGGGTGATTTATCCACATGGGATAAACTGGGCCGTTCCTGGCTAGGCAGGGTGAATTCGGGGAAAAAGACCCTTCTGCCCCGTATCCTGTATCTCTTCAGATCTTTACCTATCCCATCCCTAAGGACCGTCTACGGAATTTCCAATCGAAAATCATGAAGTTTATATGGGGATCCAAGGGGCATAGAATTGCCAAAGGGACTCTCTTCTGCTGTAGAGATCAAGGAGAGGTGGGTGTGCCAAACATACTCTGGTACTTTCAAGCAGCACAACTATCTCAATTATCCACTGTATATTCTAAAATTGCTCACCCTGATTGGGTTCGTATGGAAAGACAAGCTATTCCTCACCACACTCTAGATTACATACTTTGGTGCTCTACTAAGACCAGACCGGCCATACTTGCACCCACACTCTCTCACTCCTTGACACTGTGGGATTCCCTTAGACTCAACTCACACTTGATCTACCATTGGTGCCCTTTATCCCACATCTTCAGAAATCCCCTTTTCCTGCCTGGACAGGACATTAAAGCCTTTTAGATAAGGGGCTTTATAGGATTGGTCACTTTGTTCACCCGACAGGCCCCCTCACCTTTTCTTACTGCACCAGTAAACTTGACATGCCAGGGTCAGAAAGGTTCAGACTCCAACAGGTATCCCACTTTATCAGTTCTCTAGGGCGCTCCGTTCACAAACCTTTGACCATTACAGAATATGAACTGTGGTGTGGTCAGGCAATGGAGCAGAGGGGGGGAATAACGGTGATTTATCGAGCACTTGCTAGGGCTGATTCTAAAACACATTCATGAGGGAATGGGAGACTGATCTACAACAACAATGGACCCTGTCTGAGTGGCACAGAGCTTCCATTACTGCTTCTAAAGGCATTCTTAATATTGCGGTAGTTGAAGCTAACTTAAAAATTCTTATGCGGTGGTATATGGTCCCCTTGCGGATAGCTAAAATCTTCCAAAATGCATCCCCCTTATGCTTCCGTAACTGCGGACATATTGGTTCCATGCTTCATATCTGGTGGGAATGCCCCAAAATAAGGGATCTATGGAACAAAATATTCCGGATTATTAGGAAAATAATGAATTTACCTATTCCAAAAACACCACAATACGCACTATTGAACTTCCCCATCCCGGGGGTACCGAAATTAGCCCAAAATCTTATCAGGTTCATCCTTATTGGAACTAAATTGACACTAGCCCGAGCGTGGAAACAGCCCACAGTCTCACTTCTGTTAGTTAAACGAAAAATATCCTGGATTATGGCTCAGGAAAAAACAGTCAGCATCCTCCTGGACATGGTAGACAGAACCGAGGCAGTATGGGAACCCTGGGCCAAATACGTATCCGGGCCACTGATCCGTTCCTCTATCCCTGCTTAAATGCGGAGGAGCGAGTACCACACCGTCTCTTCTCGCTCTATCTACACATCTTTTTCCTATCCTCTTTTTCCTCTCTATACTCTTTTCTGTTTTCGCTATCCCTTTATTATCTTGGTTTGTTTATTAGGTACAGCTTGGTTTAATATGAGGTTACTAACTACCAGTGCAGCATTGCCATATGCAACAATATTTGGATGTACCCATATATACTTCTACAGGCTCTCATTACAGGTCCTCTCCCATAGAGCGGCTCTTGCTAGACAGCCTGGAGCGGTATAATGAGTGAGCTAATGGCTATCAGGGAAGGGTGACACTCCTCGGACTCCAACACAGTTAGTACCCATTAGGGGTGTTGGGACTGAGGAATAATCCCTAAACACGGCTGTTGATGTACACTGCTCATTGTTACTTATTCTCCACGTAGATCCTTGTGAACTTTGGCTTTGCCACTCCTCTACAACATACAACTTATGTCTTTTATGATTATTGTTTCTTTTAGCTGTACCATGTTATTTTTCAAATGCTGAAACCTCAATAAAAACCGAAAGAAAGAAAGAAAGAAAGAAAGAAAGAAAGAAAGAAAGAAAGAAAGAAAGAAAGAAAGAAAGAAAGAAAGAAAGAAAACTTTGATTACCCCTTGTGCACCACTACTTGCTGCATAACACCCCAATGTTAACTCCTCCCAATCCGCTCACCACATTGCATTCCTCTTTCTTTTGAACGTGTTTATTTTCACCTAGCCGACTCCTCATTTAACTATTCTTGAACTTCATTCTCTAAAAAAATCACATTGCTTTGGCGCGCCAACATTACAACATTAAAGGGCCCCAGCTGTGCCGGCAGAAGCTAACGTCCAAGGATTGCTCAGAACTTATTACTTACCTGGGGGCAGAACTGAGTTGTTGGTAGTGTATCAAACTCATAGGCCTAAGCCTAACCCCTCTTGTCTGAAAGCCCTCAAGTGAACTAGCCTGTCGTACCTATTGTTAATCCTCCAGAGTCACTTGGGGTGTAATCTCTCGTTAGTACTGCAGAACATGCTAAATCTATCCTAAATGTAACTGGATTAATTGCATTGTACTTGTATTGCACTCGTTTTCTCATACATTGATCTTGAACTAATGATCTGCTGTGTTATCTTTTTTACCTTACTTTGGTCAGCCGATACAATCTGTTGACATTCTAACAGTCAGTGTATGCCATCTTTGTGTGACTGTTCAGAACTCCCAGGCAAGGAATTCTGGCAGTGTCAGCAGGAGGGAGGTTCCGCCTAGGGCCAGAGAAGGTGTAGAGGACTCAATATTACTTGCAGCTCCTTCGGGGGGTAACCCTACATAGAATTAAAGAATTGTATGGCACAGTGGACTGCTTATCATCTTTTATTACTCATTTCTTCTTACTGTGTGTTCCACATACCTTTGCTCATCTTTGTTTTGAACCAGACTCTAAAGGAATTACCCAGGACTTTCAAGTATGAAGGAGCATGTGACCCACTCCAGGGATGGGCCATTGATCACAGTCAACTGTGTCAGTCACTTCCCTGGTCATTTACCAGTGCTGCAAAAGGGAGCAGGTCACATGCTCTGACCAGCTGTGGAGAAGCAAGGATCTGCAAGGGAGTGCAAGTAAGGTGAATATATGGGGTCAGGGGTACCCTTGTCAGCAATGGCGGCCCGTCCACAGGGGGCACACGGGTGTCGCCCGCCCACCCAGCAGTCACAAAAAAATAAAAATATATATATTTTTTTTACAAAGGCCCCTTTAAAAAAAAAAATAGAAAAAAATGTTTTTTAAGTGCACTGGGTTCGGGCACCGGACACAGTGCACTATGGGAAGCACCACGTCAATGCAATCCCGAGATTGCAGACGAGGCGCTTAATTTGCAGGCTTTTGACCTGCTTTGCGGCGCATTCCAAAGTGTCCCATCATATGCGAGGCTGCATATGATGGGGCACAGTGAGGCTGCAGATGATGGGGCACAGTGAGGCTGCATATGATGGGCACAGTGAGGCTGCATATGATGGGCACAGTGGCTGTATTCGATGCTGCATAGTGTCTGCATTTGATGGGGCACAGTGTCTGCATTTGATGGGCACAATGTCGGCGTTTGATGGCACAGTGGCGGCAATTCATGGGCACAGTGGCTGCGTTTGATGGCACAGTTGCTGTGTTTGATGGTACAGTGGCGGCCATTGATGGGCACAGTGGCTGCTTTGATGGCACAGTGGCGGCAATTGATGGGCACAGTGGCTGGATATACAGTGATCAGTGCGATTAAAAATGCATTGATTACTGTGTTAATGTGACTGGCAGTGAAGGAGTTAACCAGGAGGGGGCGCTGAAGGGGTTAAGTGTGTCCAAGGGATGTGTTCTAACTGTAGGGGGGGAGGGGCTACGTGTGTCACGACACTGGTCACCGCTCCCCATCACAGGGAGCTGTGATCAGTGTCAGTGTCACTAGGAAGAATGGGGAAATGCTTGTTTGCATCAGCATTTCCCTGTTCTTCCTCTTCGTAAGAGGATCACGGGTATCCCCGATACATCGAGTCCGTGGGACCCGCGATCACACTCACGGAGCTCGTGGCGCGCGTGCGCCCACAATTCCGCGTCTTAAAGGGCAACGTACAGGTACGTTAATATGCCTGTGCGTGAGCCGGTCGGCAAGTGGTTAAATTATGGCAAACAGCTTTTTTCCTTTTGGGATAAAGGTTTTACATAAATAAATAAAAGCTAATCATTTTAAGTACCCCTGCCAGTGTTAAGTGGTGTGTCTCATCTCTGTAACTGATACATTCTGCTGGACAGCTTGTTCTTTTGAAAAACAACTGGGATCAAAGTGGTAAAGGTTTCCTCTCCTCTTTAAGAGGTGCAGCATTCCTTGAAAGATTCAGCATTGCAACAGGGTCCCATTAAGGCCTGGTTCACATATAGTGTATGCAAATTGGATGCGGGGAATGACAGCCGAGTGTGACCGGCTCCAAATGGAGCCGGTTCACACATGTCCGGAGCAGTCCAGATTGTAGAAGGGTCCTGTTTGTCTATGGGTCCAGTTCAGGTGTGAATTCAGGAAAAAATTCAGCCATGAATCGCACCTGAACTGGTGCTGTGTACTTGGCCTACATGCTCACTTTAATGTGGGTTTTCTTATCTCCATTGCATACCTCCCAACTTTTTGAGATGGGAACGAGGGACACCTATTAGCAAAAAGTATGCAGGCATAGGGCACACCTCCTGCCACACCCCCCTTAAAGGAGAATTGTACAAAAGAACAAGATTGGTTAAACCCACAAGTACTTTTTACCACTATTATTCCTTTATATTGGCTTTTGGTATTTACAAATGTAGCAATTTAGAAATTGAATGAAATGTTTAGCACTGGGAAACACTTTTTGACAGATAAATAGTGCCTTTTATATACAACTATATAGATCAGACCAGAATGAGGGACAAATGAGGAGGAAAGAGGGACAGAGGGACATTGTTCCAAATCAGGGACAGTCCCTCGAAATCAGGGACAGTTGGGAGCTATGCTATTGCATGCAGGCATTTATTCCTAGCACCCATAAAAATTATTTCTAAACAGCCCTTCAGATTTTCTTCCTGCAGCTATAATTTCTGAACAAAACCTGTTTTACACTTGGCTCAATATTTAAAACTGTTATACATTTTTAATAATGAACCAAAGTCTCCACTTCCCCGGGGTACATAGACCACTGGCCAACGGCCTATACTCTATGTCCATGAAAGGCGAAACCTGATTGGCTGGTATGGGTTACTGCACTTTGCACTCTGTCAATGGTCTTTGCAGATGAACACGACTAACCAGTGTAGAGAATGATGGCTATTCGGGAAAGTGGAACACTATGATTAAGTGAATGTATACACATTTGTGTTTTGTCCTGTTTTACCATTGTGTTGGTATGAAAGGTCATTCGCAGCATTGCCTGCTGGAACACAAGCTGCTTGTCTGCGCTGATTGAGAAGGCTTTATTTTTTTATATTTTGCAGAAACATTACATAAATGTCAGAGGCTGATCCACTCCTAACAACAGCCTCATTTTTCTTAATACTATTTATTTCTTCACCCCTTTATTTTATTAGGGAGAAATAAAACTGCAAAATAATTCAGCTGCTATCTCCATGTTGTCGTTTCATTGTTCAGATAATCCACATTTTCTGTACTGTGCCTTTTTTTTTTTTCTTTTTTTTCTTTTGCAACGTGCCCGCATCCTTAAAGGCATGGGTTGCACCACACTGCCATCTACTGTCAGCTGCCGCGAAGAGCACCGCATAGATATCGCCTGCCAAATCTTTATATATGAACCTTAAACTCAACTAAACCTTTCCAAGAGTTTTACGATAACATAAAATGTTTTTGTTTCAAAAGAATACAAATGCTAAATCCAGCCGAGCCAGGAACGGTAAATCTGCGTTGTCCTTTCAGTGATCTCTCTGCAGGAAATTCAGAATTATGAATCGCGTAAACAGAGCAAAAATGAACAAGTTACAAAAGGGGTCATGGCGACCGTTGCGTAATGGTTTGAATTATGTGTCAAGACACTGGTTTAAAGGTGCTTGTGTTAAAGTGTGTTATCGAAAATCAACTGTTTAATTCTTCTAATGCAAAAGCAAGATAATGTTAACATGAGAAACTGCTAAACTCAGTATATAGATACAATGTATCTATATATCTATATATATATATATATATATATATATATATATATATATATATATATATATATATATATATATATATATATATATGCATTATATAGACTGACAGTGTTGCACTACGCAGAATAGGATAAGGTTCTTTCTTTCACCTGGTTTAGCTATGACAAGGAAGATAAAGGACAATGCACAAGTCCTAAATTCATTTTAGTTACCCGTATTTATCGGTGTATAACATGCACAGGGGTATAACACGCACATTCATTTTAAAAGGGGAGTTTCAGGAAAAAAAACCTTAAATTTTAAATAAGGAGCTTTGAAGCACAATAAGGGTCAGTGCCCATCTGCAGCCTCACCATTGCCATCAATGCAGCCTCATCAGTCCACATCAATGCAGCCTCACCATTGCCATCAATGCAGCCTCATCAGTCCACATCAATGCAGCCTCACCATTGCCATCAATGCAGCCTCATCAGTCCACATCAATGCAGCCTCACCATTGCCTTCAATGCAGCCTCATCAGTCCACATCAATGCAGCCTCACCATTGCCTTCAATGCAGCCTCATCAGTGCACATCAATGCAGCCTCACCATTGCCATCAATGCAGCCTCATCAGTACACATCAATGCAGCCTCACCATTGCCTTCAATGCAACAGCCTCACCATTGCCTTCAATGCAACAGCCTCACCATTGCCTTCAATGCAGCATCCTCACCATTGCCATCAGTGTAGCCTGATCGATGTCCATCTGCAGCCTAGAGGGGACAGGGAGGGGGTGGGATGAGCGCCGACAGATTACATACAGTGAGAATCTCCTATGATAGACAGAACAGTGGTCCAATGCCGGCCCAGGAGATGGGACTTCCTATTACAGAGGCTGCCAATTAAACAGGAGATTCTCACGGTATGTAATCTGACGGCGCTCGTCCCGCCCCCCTCCCTGTCCCCTCCGAGGCAGCTAAAATTGAAGTATCGGCGTATAACACGCACGCGCTATTTGCACCCGATTTTCATGGTGAAAAGGTGCGTGTTATACGCCAATAAATACAGCATTCTTATTTTATGAAATTCTACAGGAATAAAGTAGCCAATCTAGATAGAAATAGAAGTTTAGTGGAGTTTAAATTTCTCATGAATT